>JAOEGL010000003.1:144172820-144772820 GCA_034509955.1 Urosaurus nigricauda | reverse complement strand
CTCTTTGCCTTGGTAGATAACTTCAACTGAGAATTAGATGGGGAAGAGTGTCTTTCTTAGATTTTCTGGACTGCTCAGTGCTTGAAATTATCAGACATGATATTCGCTGGTTTGAACATTGGAGACACAATTTTTTGGAGGAGTAATTTTCTTCCTGATGAGATGTTTACAGATTATGGTGCTATGTTTGTTCAACTTCATCGTGGTGTGCTACAGAGTTCTGTTCTGTTTTGCATGCTTTTAACAACTGCATAAGACGTTCCCTGGAGTTTGGAGTATAGTGTCATCTCTTTCTGACTTCTGGAGAGGTTGTATACACCTTCAACCATTGCCTGATGTCAGTAATGTGCTGGTCAATGACCGTAATAAAGATGAACAGAACTGAACTGATGCCAGTAATGGAGAGGATCATAGAATCATAATATCATAGAATAATAGAATTAGTTTCTTATCTGCTACTCAGCCCAGTCCACCTTCTCATCTGCTTTTCTTCTCAGTCTACCTCTCGTCTGTTTCTCTTCCCGGTCCGCCGTTCGTCTGCTTCTCTTCCCGGTCCGCCGCTCGTCTACTTCTCTTCCCGGTCCGTCGCTCGTCTGCTTCTCTTCTCAGTCTACCTCTCGTCTGTTTCTCTTCCCGGTCCGCCGTTCGTCTGCTTCTCTTCCTGGTCCACTGTTCATCTACTTCTCTTCCTTGTCTATCACTCGTCTACTTTTTCTCCCCGATTCAGCGCTCAACTGCTTCTCCTCCAAATCCGGTATCTCCGTCTCCTCTTTCCGTTCACCTCCCGTCCGCTCCTTTTCTTTACTCCAGAGACCCCTTCCTCCAATCTTTACTCCTTCTCCCTCTTGGTCTCTCTTATCATTTCTTCTCCTCGCTTCCCTTTTCTCTTCCTCCTCTTCTCTTTCTCCCTCCTTCTCTCTTCTCTCCCCCTCCGCTCACTCTTCACCACTACTCCTCGATTTACTTCTCTTTTTAAACAGTCAATTTTGGACAGTCAGTCCTCTCTTCTTCTATTAGTTTCTCGCTCTTTTCATAGGTTTAACACAATTAGATACCGCCACTTACTCCTTCTGTTCTATTATTCCTCCTTCTATTATTACCACCCAAAAGGGAGTGAGCAATGTGAGGATCTTTCCATACCCATGCGATTCCCCTATTCTTTTCTCTTCCCCCTCTTACTTGGTTGGGTCTTGTTAAAAAAGGTCGGCGGAGCTATGCTCCAGAGCCTCAATAGTAGCCGCGGCTTCCCTCGTTCTCCTCAGAGGTCTTCCCGGTCCCCCGATCTTGCCGGATCGGTTCCAATCCTCTTTCTGGAGAACCCCAACAGGCCCGTCCGGATCCCCTTTATCCAGGAGATTTTCTAGCTAGCAGAAAACTGTTAATATTGATGAAAAATCAGCTACCTGGACTACTATTGTTGCCACCTTCCACGCTGCTACTGTGGATGGCTGCTTATTGCCCCGCCATTTTGCCGGAAGTGAAAATCAGAATAATAGAATTAGGATGGATCAACATAGGTGTTCAAAGAACTCCTGTGACATGGCCAGCCAATTTTTAAAGGCCTTCAATGAAGAAACCACTTCTCTTTGAAACAGTCTATTCCAGTCAAACAGCTCATACCACTGGGAAGCTCTTCCTAATGATTAAATGGAACCTCTTTGTTTGCAAAGTGAATCCACTATGGCATACTTAGCAAACCTCAAAGTATCTAAACATCAGAGAGCCTTTACTTTGGCACAATGTCATACCCTTTCCTAAACTGGCATTGAAAGCCAATATAAGAAGATCCTCTTCTCAGACAGATTATGCCCCTATGGTTCTGGCCAAATAGAGACAACAGAGCATGTACTACTCCAGTGCTGATACTACAGGGTCAGTATAAGGTTTGTATAGAGTTCTGTATACAGTTTTAAATATATCTTATATTTTAATATATAATATTTTTAACTTTTATAAATAGTTTTGTTTTTTAAACTTTATATTTTAATGTTTCTTATTGTTTTTAACTTGTACTGTTTAAATTTTGTTATTTGCTTTGAGTCCCTATACCAGGAGAAATGTCAGTTATAAATAAAGATGATGATGATGATGATGATGATGATGATGATGATGATGAAATTGCTGTTGTTTCATTCTCTAATTTTTAGCTGAATAATCACAACCTGATTTCCATACTTTAAATTGTGGATCTCTTTACAGGTGTATACATCCTTGATATATAGCATTAATTCTTTTTTCCTTTTGGCATATTACTTTGGAAGACGTTATACCCCTCCATTGCTATGTTCCAGTCATGAGACTCATCTCACCAAATTTCAGTAATGCCTATTAATGATATTTGCCTTCCCGTGTTAGGACTTCCAGTTCAGTTTGATTATTTCACATGATCTATACATTAGTGTAGAGACATGTAACACCCTGGTTCATTCTCTCCAGCTGCTTCTTTTGTTCCCCCTTCCCCAGCTGGTGAATTCCCATACGATTGCCCTAGTTCTCCCTATATTATTGACACTATGGTTCCCCTTCTTATCAGAATACTGTTTCCTTCTTCCACCTTCTGATTGGGATTGCAAAATCCCTAGTAAATGTATTCTTACCAACTGCTCTGAGGTGCAACTCTTGTCAGAAGTTTTTCTTAATGAAAATGAAGATCATGGTCCAAAAAGCACCATTTGTGGACCAAGTTGTTCACTTCCAGTATTTTCAGATATGGCTGTGTTAGTCTGTAGAATCAATATGTAGAGAGCTATGGTAACACCTTTGAGACTAACTGAAAGAAAGAAGTTGGTGGCATGAGCTTTCATAGACTTAAATCTACTTCCTCAGATGTGCTTGGTTCAAATGCATCTCAGGAAGTAGACTTAAGTCTACAACAGTTCATGCTGCTAACATCTTTCTTGCAGTTAGTCTCAAAGGTGCTACAAGATCTCTCTACATTCCAGTATTTTTCTCTTTCTTTTTGGGTCATGTCGTTCCACAAGAGAGAGTGATAAAATAACAACCTATGCCCTTAGGCCCTGCAGCTTCCTACTCAGAGCTTCATAATTCTCTCTGTTATATCATAATTCTCCATCACTAGAAGACAGCACATGTCTTGAGACATTCTGTCAAGCCCACATACCAGTTCTATTTCTCTTAGCAGGAAATCACCTACTGTTGCCAAACATCCATTCTTCCTTTGGGAGCCCTTTCATCCACAAAAACTGCCAAGATCACCTCTCTGAGGACTGTTGTTCCTGTTCCTGTGGCTCATCATCACTGATAAAGGAGAAAGCTTGAAATTCATTGCACAGCTCCAGACTCACAGCATAGTTCCTTACAGTTATGCTCCAGCATTCCTCTACATATCTAGGGATGAGGGTTAACAAAGTGAAATTATACTTGTCCAAGTCAAAAATTGTTCCAGTCAATAGGAAGGATTTCCATTTAGATATTTAGCAATTTAGGGTGCTCTTCAACCTGGGCTTAGACTTGAATATTCACCTCTCCATTGCTAATTCAATATATATCTATGAAGCCGCTGGGAGAAATCATCCGTAGACATGGGGAGGGGTGTTATCAGTATGCTGATGACACTCAAATATAGTTCTCCATGTCATGGTCAGCAGCTATGATGACAGATGTCATTTCTCCCCTGAATCAGTCTCTTGAGGCGGTAATGGGCTGGATGAGGAAAAACAAACTCGGGCTGAATCCAGACAAAATGGAAGTACTTACAGTAGGGGCTCCCAAACCAGATATTTGGTTGCAACCTCTAGCCCTGGATGGGGTCACGGTCTCTACAAAGGACTGTGTTCACAGTCGGGGGATGCTCCTAGATCCATTGCATCCTATGACAAACCAAGTGAATGCAACGGTCAGGAATGCCTGTTAACAGCTCCAACTGATAACACCAGCTGCACCCTTTCCTGAAGGTAAAGGACCTAGAAACTGTAGTACATACACTGGTAACCTCACAACTCGATTTCTGTAATGTGCTCTACATGGGGCTGCCCTTGTGCCTAGTCTGGAAACTTCAACTAGTGCAAAATGTGGCAGCCAGGCTGGTCTCTGGAAAAACTAGGAGTGACCGAATAACACCTGTCCTAAAATCTCTTCACTGGCTGCCTATTAGTTTCTGGGCACAGTACAAGGTGTTGGTTACAACCTTTAAAACCCTACATGGCTTGGATCCAACCTATTAAGGGATCACCTACTCCCATATAATCAGCTCCACACACTCAGGTCCTCTTAGAGAAATCTATTGCAGCCTTTAAAAACCAGATTAACTGCTACCTCCCAGAAGGCCTTCTCTGCAATTGCTCCCAGACTATGGAACGGGCTGCCAGAAGAGGTCTGTCAAATTACCAGTTTAGACAGCTTTTAAAAAAGATCTCAAGATGGATCTCATCTGGCAGGCCTTTCCTGAATTGTGCCTGGCCACAGAATGATTGCATCATGTATTAGTCCACCACTCTGCCCTCATTATACTTTTATTGTGATAGATAGATAGATAGATAGATAGATAGATAGATAGATAGATTTTAATTGTATCATGTTTAATCCTTTTTTTTGGGGGGGGGGATCAGACATGGAATGTTGAATGTGGATATTTTAATGTGTTGTGAGCCGCTTTGATTGTCTCGTCACAGAAAAGTGGGATAAAAATAAAAGTTTTCTTTTTTATTATTTATTATTATTTATTAATAATACAATTCTGATGTGCCAGCTGGAATTTTTTGATTTGGCTATGAAGACTCTTGTCTTGAATATGGTAATATGGATTGTGTATGGTAATATGGGACTGTCTTTGAGGTCTATTCAGAAGCTTTGGTCTTTTCAGAAGCTTTGGTCTGCAGAATGCTCTAAACAGGCTTCTTAGGTGGATGGGATCCATAGATCATGACCTTCTCTTTTTGTACCAACTGCATTGTCTATCTTTTTGTCAAGGTCAAAAACAGCTTGAGAACAGCTGAAAGATTCCATACAACATCACCCTGGAATCCAGCTTTACCATAACCCTTCTTGCTTTCCTTCTAAATATTCAGGCTGAACAGCAGGATAGAGGACCTTTCTTACATCACACCACTAAATTCCTCTCTAGGAAATCAAAATAGCTCTTTCATTACTTGTATTTGGGAGTGAACATCTATAACTTTCATTTTAAACACACATTTGAATACTCCTATATCAATTTAAATGATTTGGCATTCTTTGTTATTTTACTTTTTTTGAGTGCAGACCACTCTGTTGTCTTTAGGAACTAATGGTGAAATACAAATAATTTTAAATAAGTAAGTAAATAAATACTTATATAATGTTCGAAAACAGTCAGTCTTCTCTTCCCTGTTATGTAGTAAAGCATGACACTTCATCCATCACTGTCATGGGCTAAAGGATATATTAGGATGTTGCCTCAAATAGTCAGGTAAGAGAAATATATTTTGCTTCCCATATGGGCGAGATGCCAATAAACTGACCACTGGCCAGATTGCAGCTTCTTCTACTTCTTAAGACACAATTTACTACTTGGTAGTGTATTGAGAGTAAAAGAAAATAAAATTGTTTGAATGAAGAACTTTCTTGTTATGGAATCATGCAAGATTTTTATTGCCTCATATATATCACAGTAGTGAGAATACCAGAAGAACAGTTGGCATACGAACAAAGACCTCTGTGCCCACTGAAACATTAATAATGAAGGGTAAAACTCAGGAAAGCCAAAGGTTGCATGAGTAGTTGAAATGAATGAGCCAGACCTTTCAAAATTGATTTTTAAAATTAAACTTCAAATTGAAAAGTACAAAAAAGGGTAATGTTTTGCTACAGTGGAGATAGTCTTATGATGGAAGCATAGTTACTGTATTTATGGGTTAATATTTCAATATAAATAAGTGATAATATCATATTCTTGATTTGTTGCATTTTCTATAAGAGAATAAGAACAAAGTTGTGTATATAGACCTTATCACACTAGTGAAATCCCACTGAGAAATGGGATTTAAAGTAGATTTAAATTAGAAAAAAAACCCCACAAATGTGGGAAGTTTTCCACATGATGTTCCTGTCAACATGAAATAATGTGAAGATAAAGTGAGGGAAAAAGGGACAACAATGGCAGCTTTTTACTTTCAGAACTTCCTGTGAAAAACTTGTGGTTTTTTTTCTAATTTAAATCTACTTTAAATCCCATTTCTCAGTGGGATTTCACTAGTGTGATGTCCTTTGTTGCAGTCATATGCCTTGAAAAAGAAGCAAATGGCTTCAAATGGAACCTTTCCAACACATCACTACCAGATTCACCATGCAGCACACTTTACAGAGGACAGAAAACTTTATTGTTTGGAGGGCTGTCCATTCAAAAATTATTTTACAGATTAAGAACCTTAAGGCAAGAAAAGTTGCCCATCAGCTAAGCAGGCACACAAGACCCAAGTTGCCATGTGGGATGTAGTGTATTCCTTTTAAAGTTATATAAATTATTTTTACTATTTGTAACTTAGTGCATCCACTATCCTCTCTTATCATCTGTGTCTTCCCTTCACTGTCTTTGTTTTGGTTGTGCATATTCTTGTGCAACTTCATATAGGGCAAATATGTTCCTTATAGATGTCCATTTACAAAGGTGGCAATTCTTTATTTATTTTTACCACTTAAAAGAATGAAATGTACAACAGGGAGTCAACAAATGTTTTCCTTTTTACCAGGAATAGGTCTTTTGTGAAGCTAA
This sequence comes from Urosaurus nigricauda, assembly GCA_034509955.1. NCBI lineage: Eukaryota > Metazoa > Chordata > Lepidosauria > Squamata > Phrynosomatidae > Urosaurus > Urosaurus nigricauda. The sequence continues at coordinate 144,766,111 of JAOEGL010000003.1, read as the reverse complement.
CGATTTCATTTAGATGAGCTCTCCCTCTCTGCCATCTGACATCATCCAGCTGATGGGGAGAGAAAGGCTGGCCTGGCCTAGAGTAAGAAGATGAGCCATCCCTCTCTGCCACATGTTATCATCCATTTGAGAGGGAGAGAAAGGCCTTCCAGCTCCATCAGGCCTGGCCTAAAGGAAGAAGAAAAGCACTCCCTCCAGTCCACATGCCATGGTCCAGGCCTGAGAGGGAGAGAAGAACTGCTGGACCTGATCCCCTTCCCTACTACTATTCCCTTCTCCTTTTGTGTCATGTCTTTTTAGGTTATAAGTCTGGGGGCAGGGAGCCATCTAATTAACCATTTTGTAAGCCACTCTGAGAGCCTTTGTGGCTGAAGAGTGGGGTATAAATACTCTAGATAAAAATAATAAAATAAAAACTTTATTTGAGACCAAGCCATTCCCCAATACTGTTGACTGCAGGAAGGATAGTCATAATAGATTGTTGCTGGAAAAGCCCATTTCCACTCTAGCTAGTATGGGTGTTGCAGCTAAAACCAGAGTGAATAGGGGAGTCCAAGGTAATGGCATATGATGTCATAGTCCCCGCCAATCAATAAATCCTGGAGCATCAACCCTGTGAGTTCTGACTCCACTGCACTATTATGTGTACCCCATTCTTCCACCATCTGAAAGCTTTCGATGATCCATTGACTGACAGACTTCACATATTACCTACTATACTCCTTTGTCTGAGTGACTGATGTCACAGCATATAAAGAACCTGACATTTGCATCAGAGGACTCTTTCACACAGGAGGAATTTCTCCCAACTTTGAATGGAGCCAATGGAGTTTAGCGAGTTCACGTGAATCCCCATTGTGTTTGGAAGGTGTTCAAAATGACTCCCCATTACCTGAAAATAACCCCCCCCCTTGCCCAAAATTGTGTGAGAAGCTTTAATTGGCAATAACATGAAACCCATGATTGCATTCGGAGTGACTTCCCTTTTGCCCGAAATTGCGTGAGAAACTCTAATTCGCAATAACGTGAAACCCCACGATTGCGTTTGGATTGCCCTTGGATTATACTCCCAATTTCCCACGTCTGAAAGAGTCCAGAGAAAACTTACTTATAAGTGCTTCTCTGAATCTTCTCCCTTACTATCAGCTCACATTTCTGCTCAGAGGAACTGAGGTACTCCAGAAGAATCACGTTTCTATGCGAAAGTTAGACATGTTTTCAACTTCAAAAATACAAAATATTGTCTTTTTCCTGGAAAGAAGAGAAATTTCTATAATGATGGGTTAGGAGATGAAGAAAACATTTTCCTTGGAGACTTTCTTTTGTAACACACCTACCAATAGTGGGAAAGTACTGCTTGTAACTAGCTTGCATGCTGTGCTTCAAAGGCAGGAGTACAAGGTCCTTTGCATCAGCAACTTGTTCAGTGTTCCTCTATAACTAGCTCTCACACACTTAAACATCAGACATCAGAAAGTACATACACTTAAACATCAGACACCCTTTGAAAAATCTAACAATTTTCTCTCTGAGAGAAATCAAAACCATTGGTCATTAGGAGCATAAAATTTTAGTCATGTTAAATAAGAAGAGTGCATGATTCAGACAGAGTTAAACATTTCAAAGCCTCATTGATTTCAATGGGACACTGAAACAAATGGTTAAAGTCCCTTATTATGCCCTGTGGTGGAACGTGACAATCCAGATTGCTGCACACAAGGGGTGGGAAATCCGGTTTTCCTAAAAAGTGGATTCTTTGTGGAGCTGCACATGTTACCTTAATAATAGGGATGCCACCCAAACATCTATGAATAATGCCAGTATTGCCAGTGACAACCAATTATAATCATATGGAAGGTACCCACAAAGTTTAGCTTGGACTGTAATTTTAAACCAATAGTTTTCCAGTTTATATTTTCACCAAGAGACCAGGGTTAATACAGTAAGTAAGCTGGGTAGCTCCTTAACTGGCTATGCTAGGTAACAGAACAGCCAAACTGAATCTCATTTTCACCTTTTTATTACCAAAAAAATAAAAAATAAAAATAAAATAAAAATTAAAAATTAAAAATTGGGAGGAAATGTTTAGGAGGAGATCATGCAGATCATGCAGATCCTAGCCATGAAAAAGAAATAAATAAATAGGAAATAAATAAAACACACCTCAGGTGGAGGTTTGCTTTAATTAACATTTTCAAGGTTCGAAACCATTCAATGATTCATATATTTCCTAAGAAAAAAGTAAAGAAAGGAAGGAAGGAAGGAAGGGGAAAAAAACCTCTTAATGAAACTAGACTGTCAATCTAGACTTTGCTTTCTGAATCCCCCACCCTGTATACTTGCTCCTCTTCTTTGACTCCCCAGGCACCAGGACAGAAGAAAACAAATAAAAGATGCATGAAGCTACCTGGTGAGGGGATACATTAAAAGCATCGCCACATGTTACTACTAACAAACTTGCTTTCATACAGGAATAGTCCCAAGAATATTTCACCCATATCCTATATGAATTTTATTTTTTTCTTTCCCACATACAGTGCAACAAGCATGGCACTCCATTATAAAGTTTTGTTTTTGTTATGGAGAGAGGGCTGAGAGTAATTCATGGAGTAGGATAAAGTGTATTGACAAGGAGATAAAAATCTTTTAAATTAGAACATTGCAGGAAGATTATTTTTTCTCGTGGAAATATTATTTCCAAGACACAGAACCAAGCATGCTCTTTAGATTCTTAATGCCAATGGGTGTGTGCATGCCAGCCGTTATATGAATATAACCTCTCTGCCCTATTTTTAGAGACTGAAGTGGCTGCCTAAGAATTTGGATGTCCTGAAAAAGCAGCAGATTGTTCCATTTTTTTTCCTTATTGCATTTTTACTGCCAAGAAAATGAGAATTTTTGGGGTGGAATTTTCTGTCTCATATGCAGAAATAGCTTCACTTTGGGTGCTATGAACCTTCAGCAGCAGGATGTGATTCAGGCAAAAATAAATAAATAGATATATTTTTAAAAAACTGAGTTGAACTTCCAGGGTACAAACCAATATTTATGTGTGGCTGCCAGCTGTACAGCTTGCTTGTTCACTCTTCAAAATTTGCTGTAGAACAGTATCTGTTCTAGATGAAGCAAGGAAGTTTCAACAAAATACAACAATATTTCATATCTCGTTGCTACTGAAAGTAGGCACTATTTATTAGTTAATGCATAGCTTAGAGCCAGAACAGGCCGTCATGAAAAGCCAGCTTCCAGCACTCAAGATGCCCGGAAGCCAGTTTCATGTCACCTGGCTGACCACACATGGGCTGGCTTCCGGGCACTCTGGAAGTATGGCATTAGCAGCCACATGCTGCCAGAGTGCCTTAAAGTTGCAGCGGTGTGGAAAAGCTGTTTTTTTGCTGGTGCAAAAAGGAATGGCTCTTTGATGCATCTTTGGGGTTAGCAAAAAGAGAGATTGGGGCTGCAGTGTGCGGTTTCTGTGACCCCAATCCGGCTTTCTCAGAGGTGGCTTGAAGCTGCTTCTTTCTGGTGGTCTGTTCCACCCCTCAGTTCTCTTTCAAAGCTGCTGTCTTCCCAAAATGGCTTATAATATAAAACATAAGTTTTTAGGATTGTCAAGTCAGAAGCAGGCCCTGGGATGGGATTTCAAGGTCAAAACCAGAATCGTAGAGATAACCCCTGCAGGATGGGATTATGCATGATACATTAACAATCAACCACAGTTAGTCAGAGCATAACAAGCAAATAAAACACACAAAATCAAACAAATGAGTAAGTATTTATTTATCTTGTTGGAAGTTAAGTTTCCAAGGTCTGTAATGATGGGGGGGGGGGAGGCAACCTTCTCCCAGTGCTCTTTTTAACATTATTCCTTATACTATATTTAACAACACAAGGAAGTCCCTGTAAAGAAGGTTGTCCAAGAATTGCTTTGAACAGAGAACAAAGTTTTCCAGCACTGTTTTAATATGTTTTAAACATATTTTTAATTTTATAATTTTAAAACATGGGTTCAATATGTGGGAACTCTAGTCTTGCCAAAGAAACTTTTCCCAGGAAAAAGAAGGTTTCCCAAACTCTGTTTTAATCGGTTGCTTGAATTAACCAGTGCCCCACTGGCCACATTTTCTTTTGTTCTTTTTTTCTTCCTATTTCTGCCAGGGTTCTTGGATCCTCCCACACCTACAAAATCATCATTATGCTACAAATAATCACCAGATATTTTGGGGAGATAATAATGATACACCCCCAAACGCCATAGATATCAATATCTTATCTATGTATGTATACTCAGTCATAAGCCCCATTTAGTTCAATGGAACTTAACATCTTTAAAATGACAAGAGTCAAACATATCTAAGTTATATTTTAAAATTGTCAAGGTTTTCTATAAAGGAGGCAGCAAAAAGAAAAAGGTGTGTGTGTGTGTGGGGGGGGGGGGTTAGTAGAAGATGATAGCCAAAAGAGAAGAAGGAGAAAGGATGAAAGAGACAAAGAGGGATGGAGAAATAAGAAGAGAACAAAGGAAGCAGGAAAACTGTGGAGGGGAATGAAGGAAAAAGAGGACGAACAAGAAGTGTGTTATGCCTCACTTGGGGAGCTATCTTCTGAGAACGGGAGTCTGAACAAATATGATCTAACTGGAAGGATCTGCCTGCAGGAAGAACTTGAGGCTCAAGTTGACCTTTGGAAACACTGCAGGCTGAGGCAGAATCTGGGCCCTCAAGAGAGGATTAATCAGAAGTGGTGGACTCAGAAGCCCCAAGTAGAAAATAAAAAATGTCTGAAACTAAAGGACATCAGGGTCTATTCAAGGTGAAGGGCAAGAACATGATAGGAGACACCTCAGGAACAATCTGTCATTAGCAGCTGTGGTTGTGTGAGAGAATATCCTACCTGTCACTCTATACAAACATGTTCTCAGCTTCAGCAGTCAGTGCTGGGAATTTGTTGTTTTGTTTGCCTGGTTCAGCATTCTTTGGTCTGCAGCTTATCCCACAATATGCTCCTTGGATTTCTCTTCTGGCTGCTCCTTGCTCTGACTGATGACCCAGTTTCTGTTCTAACTACCTATCTTTTTTGCTTTTTGCTTTAAATTACATTGTAATTTTTCCCCCCTCCAACTGTTGGGTCCTTGTACCATTTGCTTTGTTCTCTCTACAATAGTTTGATTATTATCTTCAGCCCCTGATGTACTCCTCCCTTCCAAAATACTGTCTCCCCTCCTTCCATGTAACTCAGTTTAAAGCCGTCCTGATCATTTTTAAAAAAAGATTATTGGCAAAAAAAATTCTGCCAACTGGGATGAGATGCAACCCATCCCTTGTGAGAAGTCCCCTCTCATGGAACTGCAGCCCATGATCCAAGAATCCAAAACATTCTCAGTGGCACCATTTGCAGAGTCAGTTGTTTGCACCCACTATTTTCTTCTCCCTTCCTGGACCAAGCTCTTCAAATGGAGAAGAGATGAGATGACAACCTGTGCATCCAGGTCTTTCAACTTCCTACCCAAAACCTCATAATCCTTTCTGATATCCTGAAGGCTGTGCCTTGCTGTATCATTGGTTCGCACATAGATCAGAAGGAAGGGGATAATGATCAGTAGGCTTGACAAGTATTGTCAGCCTCTCTGTCCCATCAAAAAATTTTGCCCCAGGGAGACAAAACACCTCCTGAGACATCTTGTCAGGCCCATAACCACTGCTTTTGTACTCCTCAGGAAGGAGTCCCCACCACCACTACCACACACCTCCTCCGAGGCTTGTCAGTGGCTGTTCCTCACAGTGGTACTTCCAGGGTCCCATACACTGTCCTGAGGACTATCTCTGCTGGTCTTCCTTGTCATCGCTGATAAGGGACAGAGCTTCAGATCGATTGTGTACTTGCAAGTTTCCAGAACGATCACTGATTTCTCTACTTCTCTGTGTGACATTCCTCTATCTCTCTCCTTCCTGTCTATGTGAAGTGACCTTCTCCCCAGATGTGTGTTTCCCATCCAAGACTGTCCATTCCATTCTGTTCAGGAAAACCTCTTGCTCCCTAATCTGCTGAAGTGTTGATACCCGTGCCTCCAGCAGCTGGACTTTCTCTTCTAGGAGGGCTACCAGCTCGCACTTGGTACAGGTGAAGTTTCCCACATCTATAGGCAAGAAGACAAACACCCCACAAGTGTTGCAAGTGCCTGCACCAGCTCCCTCAGTGTCGATATTGAGAAGTTTTAAGAAGGCACTGGAACAGGAATGTGGCTTCCCCCCTTAGAAAGTCCCCTGTTAAACACCCACGTAAAGAACCCCTCAAACACAATTCCCATCTCTTCTTCTGCTCTGTGTCTTCTTTGACTGTAAAAATTTGTGCACCTTTAGGCACACACCTTTGGCAGCTGTTATAAAAAGCTAGGCTGCTAGCTCCACCCCCAGCAACTCAGAGAAGTGACTCAAAGAATCCCCACCCCCTCAGCAGCAAACTCACTTTCATAAATTTTTTAAAAATAAAAAACTCACCCAATCAAAATTGCCATCCAGAAACAGTTTTCCTTCTTCTCCCTGTGCAGGGATAATACTATAGGTTTGGCAATCAAAATGGAAATAATAATATCATGATGAAACTGGTTTACTGGTTTACAAAGCTTGTCTGACTTGGTGGTTTGAGCACTGGACAAGAACTCTGGGAGACTAGGGTTTGATTCCTCACTTGGCCATGAAACTCATTGGGTGACCTTCGGCAAGTCACATGCTCTCAGCTTCACAGAGAGACAATGGAAAAGCTCATCTGAGCAAATCCTGCCAAGAAAACCCTGTGATAGATTTGCCTTAGGGATGCCATCAGTCAGAAATAACCCGAATGCAAACAACAACAACAACAACAACAACAATGTTATATATTTAAAAGCAAGGTAACAAATAAGAGATAAAGTTCCTTTATTGACATAATGAGTAACAGTTTCCAGTGATTTTGAAATACTGCTTTAAATGACATTTTAAGAGGTATTTTAACAAGGGTTATTCTTGTTTTATGCCCTTCTGTTTACAATCCCACTCAAGAAGTGACAAGCAGCACAATAAAGAACGTGATGAGCTAACATTTTCCAAGAATTGCTTTTGAAAAGTAACTTTCCAAGCTCTCATGTTGTGGATGGGAATGATTCATGATTTTCAGATGGAATGCTGGGAGACCAAGGTTAGGTGAAGGGTTGGAATGAACCTTCTGTTCCATTTATTAACAAAATGTCAGCTGGAGGGAGTTTCTTAGGACTAATATCCCACAATATTAAAAAAAAAAAAAACTTGACTGCTTCACAAGTCAAACAATTTCCCATGCACTTTATTTGAAAATAGAATATACTAATCCAAGGATTTGGTTGAGTTCAAGGGCCATTGAACACTATAAACCTTCTCAGTGCATCACAATTATGGAAACACCTGTGCTAAGTAACTTTCTGCTGCTCCACTGTGAGAATGCACAGTGTTCAATAGCCCTCAAAATTTCTCATTTCTTCCCTGTGGCGAGGTAGTTTAGTACTTCCATATTGGACTGCAATATAAAACATTGGAGGTCAGTAGTTCAATACCCCTGAAAGCCCTCCCACTTTTAAACACTGCCTGCAGCAAGGCATGTTTGTGCCTCTTTACTTATCAATGTCTGCTCCTTTGTTGCCACGCTAGTCTTTTGGCACATTTGAAAAACTGACAGAAAATAGGCAGTAAAGATCTTATTGATGTTCTCTGCTTATAAAAATACACAAGGCATGAAATGTCAGGGTAAAACTCTGAAGAGGGAATAAAATAGTGAATGTCACACATGCTCTGAGTATGAAATTACAAGACATTTCTGAGATGCAGAGAACTATCAATTCTCTGTTTAATATCGGGAGCTAAAGATGCTCAGCACTGACAATCTCATGTGAGCATCTGGCACTCTGCTGGACTCCATTCCCTTAGCTGACCTGTCTGCTTCTGGGCAGAGTCAATATGTTTATCACAAGTCCCACGTACTCACACACTTCATGGCACTTCACACACGTTTACTATAGGGACAGACATGGTGCCATCTTGAGAAGGCAGGGCTGATTTATGCCTTACTAAGCTAGGCTGAACACTACCCACTGCTCAAGTATGGTACCTACTGGTTCTATAATAAACCACCTGGGTTTTTTTGGTTGGATGCCTGGAGACTATAAAGATGGGAGGAGGGCATTTCTACTAGACCTCTGGTTGCTAAGCTATTTGTAGTTCAATAGGCTGCAATGCATTTCTCCCCAATTGCTCATCCTGAAACTGTGTTTCTTCTGCTTTTATCCAGTTGGGACTAATGAGGATAGGGAGAGGCTTTCTGGACTGGGAGTTGGGTGTGCTCCTGTTTGGATGATTCAGTCTAAAAAAACTTTGCTAGTGGACTTGTTCAGCCTCATGGAGACTCTGGGGTGATACAGACCGCCCAAAAGGGGCGGTCTGGCACCACCTCTTTTTGCGGAGCAACTGCGCTGCAGCACCTAGATGCTTTAGCGCAGTTGTGCCACAAAAAAGAAGTGGGGAAACCACGCTCCTTTTTGCATCACAGTTGCGGCATGAGTGGGGGGGAAAGATGCCATTAGGCACCTTTCCGCTGCCGCGACTGTGCAGCTGCATCTAGCAGTTGCACAGCTGAGGCAGTGCCATTACGAATGCCATCTAAACGGTGTTATGTAATGGCGCCGGCACCATTACAGGTTAGGGTTCATGAGCATATGAATACTGTGCGCTCATGAACCCTAATGGCGCCACCCACACGTCTCTCGATACACCATCTGTATCGAGTCTATATTTGTCATGTCCTTCAGGGCTTGCTTTTTAAAGCTTTTTGCTTTTTAAGGATTCTTGCTGATAGCTACTGCCCAAAGAGATGGAGATAATGTCATCAATATGTAGCTGATACTGTACTCATGTCTATTTCTTGTTTCATTAAAAATCAGGTGAACCAGTGGCTATCCTGACCTGGTGTTTGGACTCAATATTGGGTTGGATAAATGACAGTAATGGGAACTCAACCAGACAGGACAACTATTAATCGAGTTGTCCAATTAAATGGTGATCAGGTTGTATCTGGTCTATTATTCATCCAAGAGTTAATGAGGATTATCCAACCATAGAATAGCTGTTTTTAGGGGTATTTGTTTCCATTCATGGCAATAGACATTGCTGTGCGTCTGCTCAACCCTCTCAAAACTAAGCTAGAAATGACATCAGTCATACAATTTGTTGTTTTGTGAATGTTTTCTTTTAAAGTCAAGAAAAACCATAAAGGCCCAGATCAGGACACTGGTGGTTCTTGGCTTCAAAGCAGACTCCCTCTCACCTGCTAATTCTATTATGCATTTCTCTTCCAATCCAGCAGCAATAATCTTCTTGTTCTTCCTCTTCTTTTTCTTCCTCCTCCTCCATCTCCTCCTCCTCTTCCTCATTTATATTCTGCCTTTTCCCAAACAATAGGATTCAAGACAGTTTACAAATTATTAATCAAAGAGGCAGGGGGCCCAGTACACATCAAACAGGGAGCTAAAGGAGATGTACAGAGGGCAATCAGAAATAGCAATCTGGTCCAAGGCACAACATTATTCGAAAATATGGGAAGTCAAGCAAGAGACATGTTCAAGCACATAATCAATGTCTGAAGTTCTACTACACATATTATGGGGACAAGGAATGTGAGAAGCATATGCCAAGGGACACTAGACATAGTAAAACAAGAAACAGAACTTATAAGCATAGAAATACTAGGGGTGAGTGAGCTGGAATGGACATGACTGGGACATTTTGAGTAAAACAACTAAATGGTGTTTTACTCAGGAAATGAAAGGATAAGAAGAAATGGGTGGCATTAATAATGAAAAGAGATAGAGCAAGATCAGTCAAAAGATATAATACAAATTCAGATTGAATCATTCCAATAAGGCTTCAGGGAAAACCCATAAGCATCACCAATAATATGCACCAATCACAGAGGCATAGGAAGAAGAAATTGAGAGATTCTCCAATGAGTCCAGGAAGAAATTGACACACTAAAACAGGATTTCTTGTTGATCATAGGTGACTGGAATGCTAAAGTAGGGAGCAGAAAAGAATCAAACACTGTAGTAAGATTTTGTCTAGGATCAAGAAATGAATCAGGGGAGTGACTGATAGAATTCTGTGGGGCTAACAATTCGTTGCTAACACTTTCTTCATGCATCAAGAGAGGAGATTGTACACATAGACATCACCAAATGGGCAATACAAAAATCAGATAGATCAAATAATTGGAAACAGCAGATGGGGAAGCTTCATTCTCATGGCAAAAACAAATCCAGACACTGATTCCATTTTTAAAAAAAAATAGAATAAAGCAGCAGAAGAACACAAATCAGTCATTGACTGCTAAAGTAGGGAGCAGAGGAGAATCATTATGAAATACAATCATTATGAAATACAATCTGAAGAATATCCAACAGAATTTTCAGACAATCTACAAAATAGATTTGTGTTACTAAGCATAATTGAACTATGGTCAAAAGCCAGGGATGTAACCAAGGAGGAATGCAGAAAAATGATATCTGTGGCCAAAAAGAAAGAGAAGAAACAATGGATGACAGACAAAATGCTTCAAGCAATAAAGGAAAGATAAAAAGCAAAGGAAAGGGAGGCAGGAACAGAAATATGCCCATGAGTAAATTGTTCAATGACTAGGGCACAATGAGAAAGAGAATTACTATAATAATGCAGAGAAATAGAAGTTGACAGCAAAAAAAGAATGAGAGACATCTTCAACAAGATCCAAAAGCGGGATGCTTTATGATCAGAACAGGAACATAGTGCATGACCAAGCTGAAATAAAAAGAAGAAGAAGATGGAAGCAATACACAGAAGAGATATAGGAAAGAGACCAAAAGATGAATGACACATGGGAAGGAGAAACATAGGAGAATGAACCCCAGATTTTGGAAAGTGAAGTGAAAGTTCTTTCAAAGCAAATGGTAAGAATAAATCACCAGGAACAGATGACAGGTGGCTGGGCTTGGGTCATGGGAATTGTTTTATCTTGTATTTTTTAATTATCGTAACCCACTCCGATTGGTTGAATGAGGAGCGGGCTATAAATAAAACATTACTACTACTACTACTACTACTATATTCCAATAAGACTGCTACAATTCACACAAACAGAATCAACTTTAGTTTTAACTAAAATCTGCCCTCAAATATGGAGAACAAATCAGTAGCACACAGATTGGAAATGATCAATATATATTCCCATGCATAAAAAAGTAGAAACTAATCATAGACTAATAGAATCGTAGAATCATAGAGTTGGAAGAGACCATAAGGGCCATCCAGTCCAACCCCCTGCCATGCAGGAACTCCCAATCAAAGCATCCCCTGTGACAGATGGCCATCCAGCCTGTGTTTAAAGACCTCCAAGGAAGGCGACTCCACCACTCTCCGAGGGAGTGTGTTCCACTGTCAAACAACCCTTACGGTCAGGAAGTTCCTCCTAATGTTGAGGTGGAATATCTTTTCTTGGAATTTGCATCCATTGTTCTGTGTCCTGTTCTCTGGAGCAGCAGAAAACAAGCTTGCTCCTTCTTCAATTTGACATCCCTTCAAATATTTAAACAGGGATATCATATCACCTCTTAACCTTCTCTTCTCCAGGCTAAACATCCACAGCTCCCTAAGTCATTTCTCATAGGGCATGGTTTCCAGACCCTTCACCATTTTAGTCACCCTCCTTTGGACATGCTCCAGTTTCTCCACATCATTTTTGAATTGTGGTGCCCAGAACTGGACACAGTATTCCAGGTGGGCCTGACCAAAGCATAATAGAGTGGCTCTAGTACTTCCCTTGATCTAGAACTATATTTCTATACTTTACAATCTATACTAATGATTGTAGTAACTACTGTAAGCATCCAGACATCCCCAGCTATAGTTTGAAATAACAGTAGGCACCAGCACAAGCGTACACAGTTGTGATGGCATATATAGCACTAGAATAGATAGTGTGAATGACATGTAGACCAAGCCATGTGAAAAGGCATGGAGATGAAGGAGCTTGCTGGAAGAGTGCTGCCACTCCTCTCACACTCTGCATTTCAGATGAAAACCAAAAATCAAAAGATGAATTCTGCCAGATCAAACACACTTGCATCCCTTTCATCTCTTGTGCATCCCTAAATATCCCTTCCTGTTGTCTCATTCCTGGGGACTCCAGATCTTGTCTAGGTGTTGTAAAATCCATGAATCACCATTGATCAAAATCAACACCTCTCATCTTTCAAGTAACAAAATAAACTTTCCACTTTGGAAATCTCAGGTTTCATTGAGGGGCACTCAAATTTTTGCCTTCCCACAGAACCTCAAAATGTTGCTTTTTCTCTGCAATCTGCCCAGCTAGCACAGTAACTTTTTCTTTTAAGCTTCTGTCTGAGTTGCCATTGTTTTCTCCATTCCTATCTACTTACTAAAGACTTGAGGTTTAATCTACTTCTGCAATCCTGTTTTCCATGGACTATCTCTTCAGAATCAGGAGATATAGTCAACCCTCAAACTCCGCCATCCCTTTTCACTTTTCTATATTCAATTAGCTCTGTATCCTAGGTGAGAGAGTGACACAACTCAAAAATACTAGAAATCAAGCAACAGACATGTTCAAACACATAATGTCTGAAACTATACTACATATACTATGGGAATACGGAATGTGAGATGCATGAGGTAAGGAAAGTTCGACATATCGTGTCTTAACTGTATTTTAACAATAAAAGTAAAAAAAAGAAAGAACTAGACAAGTTCAAAGATATAAAAAGATATAAAACTTAACACTAAAATTATGATCACTGGAGCCACTGTATTCCCCATCACCATGTACAGATCTGGCAGATGGACAGTGAAGAAAACAGTTTGAGATGTAGTGCTGAAGTAGAGTGCTAAGAATATTATGGATAGTTCAAAACACAAACAAGTGGATCCTAGAACAGATCAAGCTTCAACCCTCCATAGAAACCAAGATGATTACATTGAGGTGATTATATTCTGGCCACATACTGAGAAGAAATGACTCACTAGAAAAGACAATAATGCTAGGAAAGAGGAGAATAGCAAAAAAAGAGGAAAACCATATACTAGATGGATAGACTCAATCAAGGAGGCCATGGCCCTGAGCCTGCAGGACCTAAGCAGAGTAGTTGAAGACTGTGGAGGGCTTGGAGGTGTCTCATTCATGGGATCCCATTGAGTCAAGGTTGACACAAAGGCAGTTAACCACAAAATAAAGAACCCCTTAAAACAAAAGAATGGGACAAAAGTAAGTTGAAATGAATAGGAAGACAACCTGCTATTTGGCTTCTTCTGCTGTTCTTGACATCATGGCATTCTAATATTTAGAGAAGAGAATGGTTACTTAGAGAAGCAAGTGTGGGTATGTGTATTCTGACATCTAAAGCAACATTAGCAATGCAAACTCCTTGTTGGCATGCAGCTTAGCACAGAACCGTTCATGAGGAGAATAACCATTGCCCAGACATTCTCACAAACAAGAGCAGAAAAATATTTATGAATGTGTGTGCCCAAGCAAATAAATGGGTTGTGAACATGAGTGAGTAACAGAGCAGTTGGTGCATGGCAAATATGAAGCGAGTCAGAACACTTTCCACCTTATTGCTAGGTTTAATAAAATTAGATGTTTTCGGAACGCTCTCTCTCTCCCCCCTCCATGTTTTTTTTTAAAGACAAAAGCATCTGCAGATCTTATATTTGTGAGGAATTCTATGATGGAATTATAGAAATAAAAACATAAAGGAGCAGATGCAGATCCAAAAGTATATCATTAATTTTTGGTTAGTGTGAAAATTGCATAAACATTGAAGAGGAATCATATGTAAATGTCTTCTAATTGGTAATGCATAATGAAAGCGATAGAATTTTATTGGCATGGAGTTAAAAAAACAGCTCGACATTGTGACTGGATCCACAAGCTATTTAAGCTAGAATATTGGAACTATATTGCTATGATGATATTGATCATTACAGTCCACAACCTGACATACATCAGTAAATCAAGCAAGTCAGTTCCTGCAGTTGTGTCTTCAAAGTGCCATATAGTGGAGAATTTCTAGATGATGAAGTGCCTGGTCTTTTGTTGCTGTTAACTGCTGTCAAGTTGACTTCAGCTAATGGAGAACCCATGAATGAGACACCTCCAAATCACCCTGTCATCAACAGCCTTGCTCAGGTCTTATAGACTCAGGGATGTGCTTTCCTTGATAGGGTCTATACATCTGCAGTGCACTCTTACTCTTTGCCTACGGCCTTTCGCCTTACCAAGCATTATTGTCTTTTCTAGTAAGTCACATCTTCTTATGAGTTCAGGCTTGATTTGCTCTATGACCCATTTATTTGTCTTTAGTAGTCCATTGTACTGATAGAACTCTTCTCCGGCACTACATTTCAAATGTTGATTTCCTTTCTATCAGCTTTGTTCACTGTCCAGCTGCACACAACCACATATAGAAATGGGAAATATGATGGCATGGCTCATGCTAACTTTAGTATTCAATGATCTTTTCACTTCATGAACTTTTTAAATTTCTTCATAGCTGCCCTTCCAAGTCCTAGTCTTCCTCTGATTTCTTGACTGCAGTCTCCATTTTGATTAACTACTGAACCAAGGTATAGAAAGTTTTATTTTATTTCTAAGTCTTCATAATCTACTTTAAAGTTACAGTACATAATCATCTGTGGGCATTATTTTTGTTTTCTTAATGTTCAATTGTAAACCTGCCTTTGCACTTTCTTATTAATTGTTCCAAGTTAACCCTCTGCATCCATAGATTCTTTATCTGTGGATTCAAGCATCCACGGATTGAAAATATTTAAATATACATACGTAAATTTCAAAAATAAACTTTGATTTTGCCATTTTATATAAAGGATGTATTTCACTGTGCTACTGTATTTAATGGGACTTGAGCATCCATGGATTTTGGTATGCATGGGGGTCCTGGAACCTAAATCCAGCAGATACCAAGGGACCACTGTATACTGTCATCTGCATATCTTAAATGGTTACTGTTTCCTCTTCCAATTTATATATAAAATTTATTTATTATATTTATTTGTATCTCGCTCTTTTCCCAGGAGTGGGACTCAGAGCTGCTTCATAACATTTAAAACAGTACAATTAAAACATTTTAAAAATGATTCAACATCCCCACCTGTCCTCATAACAATTCCTTAAATGCCTGTGTGAACAGATAGGTATTAATCTGCTGATGGAAGGCCACCAAGGAGAGAGCCATTCTAATCTCCCTGGGCAGTTGGTTCCAGAGTCTAGGGGAAGCCACTGAGAAGGCTCTTTCTCACATTCCCACCAACCGTGTTTGTGATGATGTTGGGATGGAGAGAAGGGCTTCTCCAGAGGATCTCAGACTCCGGGCCAGTTCATACCAGGAGAAATGGTCTATCAAATAGTGTGGACCTGAGCCATGTAGGGCTTTATAGGTGACAATTAGCAACTTGAATTGTATCCAGAAACAAACTGGCAGCTAATGAAGCTGTTTCAACAGGGGTGTTGTATGGTCTCTGTAATCTTCCCCTGTAAACAGCCTGGAAGCAGCTCTTTGAACCAGCTAAATTTTCCAAACACTTTTCATAGGTAGCGCCATGTACAGCCCATTACAGTAGTCCAAACGGGATGTAACCAAGGCATGTACCACCGTGGCCAGATCTGGCTTCTCAAGGAATGGCCACAGCTGGCTCACAAGTTTTGAATGAAACCAGACTGAAATGGATCTAGATAATCCATTTAATCCAGAAACACCTGGAGTTGGGAAGCCACCACATGTTCCAAAACCTTCCCCAGAAATAGTAGTGTAGACACTGGCTAATAGTTATTCATTATTGTGGGATCCAAGGATGACTTTTTTAACAGAGGCCTCACAACAGCTTCCTTTAGGCAGGATGGAATTCTGCCTTGTTATAAGGAGGCATTGATTACCGGTAGCATCCAAGTCGGAGCAGATTTGAGTGACTTTATTTGCAAAAAGTTGTGCAAATTCTTCATAGTGAGCCCTCGAGTGGTCTGCATCCTCCACTTGAGGTTGAGTGTCTAAAAGACCCCTGACCACCTGGAACAGCTCTGCTGGCCGGCTCCTTGCAGATGCAATGCTGGCAGTAAAAAATGATTTCTTTGCTGCCCGCATTGCCACAGAGTAGGCTTTCAAATAGGCTCTAGCCCACATTTTATCAGATTCACTGAGTCTTCCGCCAACGTCATTCTAGTCTCCATTTCATTTGCTTCATCATCAACAACTCCCTGGAGAACCAGGGTCTGTTTGGCTCCACGCCATGTGAGGGGACACTCAGGAGAGTTTATGTCCACCACCCTGGCTATTTCCTCATTCCAAAGGCTGGCCAGGGCTTCAACAGAATTGCCTGAACTCCCCAAGAGCCCTCAAGAATCCATCCGGATCCATCAGCCTCCTGGGGTGGACCATCCTAATGCCCCCCCCCCCCACACACAGAGGTTCTGAGTCCCAGTGAGTCTAAACCTGACTAGATAATGATCTGTCCATGACAATGGAACTGTGGAGAGTTCCACCGCACCAAATTCATCATCACCCCACCCAGCATGGAAAACAAGGTCCAGAGTGTGCAGAGCAAGAAGATAGTAATGGAGAAAAGAATGGAAACTCAAACTGAAGCTTAAGGGGAACAGTCATCATGCTAGTGGATGGCAGACTGAAGAAAAAAAGGCTACGTTTTGGAGTGCTATTTATACCTTTAAGCCAATCCTAACAGTAGCATCTTGTCCTGAGTACAGGTTATGCATCAGGACAATCAATTGTTGTTGCATACTCAACACTTTAAGAGTGATATGTAGTTTTTCATGATCTATACAGTCATAGGCTTTGCAATAATCTATAAAACATAAGTGTAGTTGATCTTAATTTGCACAATGAATGAGGCAATTCTGCTGTGCTGAATTTATCACACCTTCACTTTGGTGTGTAGTTTTTTGGGACTTAGAGATTTCTGGACTGTTCATGTGAAGATAATATATGTGAAGGTAGATAGAACATGCCATGGCTGATCAAACATTAAATTTTGCAATAAATAAATAAGAATGAATACCCTTAGAACTAAAATTTGTTTTACGCTTATTTATGTTTCTTAAAATAAATTTAAGCATGTATTTCCTGTGAAATTCTATCATTTCCATAATTGAAATAAATTATTCTTGAGCATTCTCAAAAGACATGTAAAGAATTGCACTGTAAACAGACAAAATTGTACTGAAACTCATCCATAAGATACTAACAAAGACTGAATGTTATTGCATGCTACCTGCCATCACAGTTGGTAGGTGCTGGATGTAGAAACGCAAATTCACAGAATTCTGACACATTGGCCTGGTACAGATGGCCCCAAATGGCCATCACCAGGGCATGAGTAGGGCTGGGGAGGGCACAGCATTTACACCCACCCCAGTCCTTGTGCGTATGGACGGCGCCATCTTTGTAGAATGCTGTCCATACGCACGCACCATGATGACATCATGGCGTGTGCCATGTTTATACAGTGCGGCATGCGTCTGCTGTCATGACTGCACTGGAGGGCACCTAGGGCGCAATTTCAGCAATGCCAAAAAGAGCTCCAAAATGGAGCCCCTTTTTTGGCGCTTGTCCTTGGTGCAGCCTTTACACAGCCGTGCCAAGGATCCCGAGGGGAAAGGAGCTGTGGCAACGGTCCCTTTCTCTCCTCAGGACCACTGTGGATGGCGGGGTACAGCGGGTGCCCAGGGCGCCTCCTGCACCCTACTTCAAGCCACAGAGAAGCGGCATTTTGCTGCTTCCCTGTGGCCTGGAGAAGCAGCGGAATGGGGCCTCTGGTGCAACCAGTGAGGCTGCCCTGCTGCCAATCCATCACTGAAGGGGGCGGGGACAGATTTTTTTTCCCTTATTTTTTCCCTTATTTTTACAACTTCAAGTATATGACATAAGATGATTCTGAGGAATCAATGTTGGGGGAGGGGAACCAAAATCATGGGATTGGTGTGGTCTATACAGCCCCATCAAGAGAAGGTTTGGAGTACATTAACCAGCAACATTAGGAGAGCAAAAGGTTGAGAATTTGTTGGAGGACATTTGGAATGAAGTAGTCCATTTTTCCACAAATCCCATGATTTTGGTTCCCCTCCCCCAACAGTGATTCATCAGAGTCATCTTATGTCATACATTTGAAATTATAAAAATAAAGGAAAAAAATTGCTTCTGGACTCCAGGGATCCATTGCAGAAAGTGACAGGAGTGAAAAGTTTTCCTTGACATTATATATTTTCCTCTCAGTTTACTTGTGTCTGGTTTATCTTTTTGTGGATTTTATTTGTAAAATCATGGCATTTGGAGATAATCAAGAGGATCCACCTCCACTTGACATTTATTGACCAGGGTGACAATACGGGATCCCAGAACTGTTTTTAAGGCTCAACACTGGCAGGAAATTCATTACTAATTTTGTTAACTTGCAGGTGCATTTTAACAAAAAGAACAAACAACATACACTCCTCCACTATTATTTTAAAAGCAAAAGTTTTGAGTCATCTTAGAGACAGCAGAATGACGCACCTAATTCTCTAAAAAAAATAAAATAAATAAAATAAAACATGCCTCTCTACCAAATGTGAGGCATAGAGAATCTCCTGGTGCAAAACCTGGAATTAGGGGTGTATAGTAAAAAAAAAAAAACTTGACCAAGACAGTGGCTCTCTAACTTGTCACCTTTGTGACCCCTTTTACATCTACAGGCAGACATTGTGCAGTCCCTGCTCAATGTAGTATATGAATAAAAATATTTTGTTTGCTTAGTATGCATATTTTCATTTTTACATTTATGTATATGTAGGAGATTCAAGTTTCCCAGGCTTCAGCCTTTGGTAAGAAAACAAAAATATCAAAATATCAAAAAATATCAAAGCCACGCCTGTTAGGGTTTATCTTTTAAACCAGCAGAGCATCAGAAATGTTTTTTGTCTAACAATGCCTTTCTAAGAACTGAGGCTGACTCAAAGACAACACAATAGCTTGAAATTTTAAAAACAAAACTTTACTAATGGCTTAAATCTACATATGCATAGAAACTACAACCTAGCCTATATAATGACTAGTTCAGGTAAAAGAAGAAATCTTTATCTCACCATCTTTCAGAAGAAAGCTGATAGAGTAGGGAGATGGGAGACCAGAGGATAGCAGGAGAATCTTTTGTGTGAAAAAACTTCCTAAAGGAAGTTAGCTGATTTCTTTAACAATTGACAAAGGTATTTATTGCCCTTGTGATTGCATGCAGGAAAATCCTATCTATCTGAGAAGGGGGAGAGAGACTGCAATGATTTTCCAACAGTATATTTTTTCACTCACAAACACACACACACACACTCTCTCTCACACACAGTCACATTTGTACAAGTGCATATTCAAGTACGTAAAAAAGAGATGAAGAGTGTAACTGTGTGTGACATAATTTGTCTGTGAGACTATCTGTGAATAAGGTAGAGAGAGTCAGAAAAAGAGCATCACTGAATGTGTGTGTGAGAGCGAGAATTAGTTTATGAGAGTAATTCGCTTACACATGAAAGGAGACACCGAGGGCATGCAATAGAACTAATGTGTGTGTGACTGTGTAAGAGAAAGTATGTCACCATGTATGTGTTTGAGAGAAAATTAACATGTGAGAAAGTTTTAGAATGGGTGAGAATCAGTCAAGCTTATCACACAGGCCCTGGAACGGGCCTGTCGCGTTACAAATGGGGGTGTGATGCGAACGGGAGGTGGCATAGAATTCATCTTACCATACAAGAGAACACCATTGCCACCGCTGGAAGTTCTCATTGTGTTACGGATGCATCCCAGAGGGGCGATTTTCAGGAACGTTCCTGAAAATTGCCCCCTCTGGGATGCATCTGTAACACAATGAGAACTTCCGGCAACATTGGTGGTGTTCTCCTGTGCAGTATGCCGCCTCCCATTCCCATCATGTCCTTTTTCGTAATGCGACAGGCCCGTTCCAGGGCCTGTGCAATAAGCTTAATAATCTGGGAGGGAGGGAGACCATGACCTGAGAGCCACCAACCTGATCTTTTAATGTGGAAATGTCATGTATTGGATGTGGGATCTGGGGCTTCTCCATGCTCGACCATTGACTATACTCCTGTCCTTAAGATTGGAACAAAAAGGAGCCAGGGATAATGACTCAGGGTGGCACTGGCCAGGCCCTGTGTTCACGGCTCGCTTTGGGAGATGGCTGTACAGTCAGCAGGGTGCCAACCCACTTTTATGCCCGTCTGTATGAAAACTTGAAAACATGAAAACCCATTGGCATGTTTTACTCAGAGGAGTTTTCCATAGTCTTCCTCTGAGGCAGAAAAATTGCAACCTGCCAAACCCAGTGGGTTTCCATGGCACAACAGGGATTTGAACCATGGTCTCCCAGAGTTCTAAATCAAAAAGGCAAACCACTACATCATATTGGCTGCCAATTATCCCTCACCACTGCCTAAAGAAATTGTTTTGGAGGGTAGCAAATAAGTTCACTGAAGGTTAGGCAAAAAGCAACTGGCCTCCTGCCTTTGTCATCTGCTACCAAAAGCAGTGATTTTATGGAGATACGGCAAAGGAATGTTTTTCCGTTAGAAGCCTAGTCTGTGCTGAAACTGACCTACGTTGGAGCCCAGTGCCCTAGCTTAGATCTGACCAGTTTAGCTATGGGCCTTTGTCCTCTGTTTTGGCATAGTCCCTGAAATTGTTTTAAATGGCTTTACAATTGTTTCAAGTTGTTTTTATTGTCTGTACTCCACCCTGAGATCTCCAGATATAGGGTGGGATATAAATATTTAAACAAACAAATGGAAATGGACTAGGCATTAACTTGAAACATTTTTAGTTTTTCTGTGTTGCTTTTAATGCAGTCTTTGTTCCTTTTCCTATAGTCTGTTCCTACCAATCCCCCGGCTGTCATAACCATCCTTTAAAAAGGAAAAAGGGGGGGAAACCATAAAGAGAATAAACAGCATGCATTGCAAAAACTTTCTCTTTCTCTGGGGAGAGCAAGAAACTTACATTGTCTCAGATACTGTTGGTGCATTTCCTGTGGGGAGAGCTTTGTCTCTAGGCACAAATTAATGCCACAAGTGGAAGATGCAGCTCAGCTGTTTACAAACTAATATGCCGCAATTATGATAAAACAAAACTCATTCTGAAATTCTGCTGTAACTATGACAACCGTGTTCCGAGTATTCTATTGAAAAGCATAAAAGCAGAAATGGCAGGGGTGAGTAAATAGTATCTATTATTGATTTATGAAGGTTCCAAACAGTGAAAATTGGTTAATATATTTTTGTCATGGAATATTTTTGCTCAACCTTCATTTTTGTTGACAGAGATATAGTCTGGTTAAATGGCATCCACAAGATAGAAGTGATTTCCACATTTACTTTGAATCATTCTCTGTCTTTGTCACAGACTCTGTTTCCCCCCCTAAGAGGCCTTAAAGCATATCTTTAGTTAGCACTCTTGTTTTGACACTTAACATTTGCTGTGAAAATCTGGATAATTGAACTGCTACTCTAAATATTTATGTTGCCTCTCTGCCTCTTTGCCTGGTGAGTCATATGGATTTCAAAGTAAGTAAGTAAGTGTGTGTGTGTGTTATGTTAAGTGTGTGTAATATTCAGCAAGGTCCAGCTAGGTCTGATATAGGATATATTCAAGGTTAAGCTGAAGAAAAGGAATACATTTTTACAAAACTTTGGGTTGTTGATGTTGTATTTAAATTAGAACTAGTAGAGCAGTAGAGTTACTGCTATAGTGTGGGAAGTTACTCTTAAAATATATTTTGTTCTGCTAATGATGACAGTGTTTTAAAAGTAGACCATTGCTATTTTTCACTACAGTGATGAAAACAATTACACTAATAACATTGCTTTTACTCATTCTGTTATTTTTGGCTTGTTGCTCCTTGAAAATGCAGGGAGATGTATTACTTCTAAGTTGTTACTGCCAAATTTGGTTAGTAGTTTTATAAAGTAAAGGGACTTCTGACTTTGACATATTTGCTTAGAACCACATGACCAAATAAATTCCATTTTTATTTTTTAAAAAAGAAAACTTGACTGCATTTTTTAAATAAAGAAAATATATTGGGACACTAGGACAATCCATGGTTATACAGCATTTATTCTAGGCCTATTTTCCCTTTAGGGACTTTCCTCCCCTACAATCACCTTGTGGGTCTATGAAATTTATTTTGGTCCCAGGTAGGAAGCCTTTCTGAATATGTCCCACTGGATCTGTGCAGCACCCAGAGTATTTGGATTGGGTTCTGACTGGCAATTTGGAAAATGTCAAATTCACCTAGACCTATTTGGAGACAGTCTGATTTCACTTCAGTCTCATTACAACCTAAGAGTTGGAAATCCTGCTTCACACCGATGGTCAGTGGGAATCAACAGCTGTATTATGTTTATAGTTATCAGAACTAAACAAAATGTAGAGACATAGTAGTCCTGTCAAATAGATGCAGGGGGCTGTTTGTGGTATATATATTTAAATTTTGATTTTGTTTAACAAGGGAAAGACCAATAACATCTTAGTTCTTAGGAGAATTCATTAATGAGATCAGATCTTCTGAGTGTCAGAAGAAACAATGTAGGACATTGTGTACAAGAATAGTCTGTACATCCCGTCTCCCCCCCCCCCCCTACCAAAACATTGTGCTTATTACCCTATGTACTTCTGTGGACAGTTGTTACAAAAATGACCAAAATAGTAGGATTGGAGAATCTAGTAAAACCATTCTTCCATTATTTTTCTCTGTTATAGTATCCACCATCTTCAGGGAGAGAAGGCAAGCCAGCTCCAACAGGCCTTGCCTGCAAGGAAGAAGAGCCCTCCCTCCATCCACCATTCTGAGGAGGAGAGAAAGGCAAGCCAGCTCCAACAGGCCTTGCCTGCAAGCAAGAAGAGCCCTCCCTTCATCCACCATCTTGAGAGAGAGAAAGGCAAGCCAGAGCTCCAACAGGCCTTGCCTAAAAAGAAGAAGAGCCCTCCCTCCAGTCCAACAGCCTTGGTCCAGGCCTCTGAGGGAGAGAAGATCTGCTGGACTTTCCCCCTTCCCCACCACCTCTCCCTTTTCCTTTTGTTTCATGTCTTTTCAGAGTGTAAGCCTGAGGGCAGTCTAATTAACAAATTGTAAGCCACTCTGATAGCCTTGGCTGAAGAACTGGGTATAAATAAAAATTATTATTATTATTATTATTGCTTTTGTTGTTGTTGTGTTTGTGTCCTTCCTTCTTTCTTTCCCTCTTTCCTTCCTTTTGGTCTTGAAGCAATTTTAATCAGTTGGGAAAAAATAGTCCAAATCTAGGTAAATATGGCATGAATTATTCAGATTTTTTCTTTATTATTTATTTATTTACTAAATGGTTCATAGAAGTTAATATAACAAACAAACCTACAGCAATTGTGAGATTAATCATCTTTATTATCTTGAAATACATGATGGAAAAGAAATGTTCTGATTTCTTTTTTTTAAAAAATAACAACAATGGAGAAGAAATGTGCTCTTATGGCCAATGAAAGAGCCAGTACATTTCTCTATCCAAATTTGCCACATTTTCTAAGTCTAGTGGCACATTGACACACTGAAATTTAGAAGCTAAAGCTTTTCATATCATTTTATCTCCATACCAGGAAGAATCATATTACTTTAACTTATATATTTTCTTTCAGCATGGGGCCAAAGCCATTTACAAATCCAATATTTATTACCTGATTGTTTTTCCATAAACTTGTGATAAAGACAGGAGGTAGGGCTAGAAAAATGTTGGCAACATTACAGGGAAGAGAAGGCACTACTGTGCAGCTGAAATCAGATGGATATTTTAAATCCTCAAATATTGATGTGTTGAACTAATTCTTTTAAAACATAATTTTTCCATGGTATTCTGTTTTCCCAAAATTAAGACATGTTTTTCATTCCTTTCTCATGATCATTTTCGAGAAAAATACTAATAAATTTCAGGAATTTTAAAATAGTGCATGATATAAAATAATGTAAAATAAATAAAGCATTTAGCTATTTAAATATTATTGCTTGACCGTGCAAGCCTGAACAAGCTGACTAAACTTAGCAAGGAAGTGGAGTTCAATAGGACTTACTGCCAAGTAACTGTGTAAAAGATTGAAGGATGATAAAAACATGTATAACATTTTTTGTTTAATAAATCCTTAAAGGGATAATTTAATGAGGTAATATACCGACACCAGAGAATAGTAGCTCCTTGTTTCCTTGCCCACTTCACTGGTTACAGCTTCAAGGAATGATTGGTGAATTACCTGTCAATGGGCTCATGAACCCACTCCAAAGTTTAAGTATGAACTTTAATAATGATAATAATAATAATAATAATAATAATAATAATAATTTATTTATTTATATCCCACCTCTCTGCACTCAGGCAACCAGGGCAGCTTTAAACAACTTGCACCAAGTTTCAACCTGAACTTTAAATATTTGGATATTTTTCACAAGACCTATTCTCAGCCCTTGTGCCTATGCAATAGCAGACCTTGTCTAGGATACTATTTTCCCTGAATGATGAAATACAGAGTGAAACATGTTAACAATCAAGCACAAATAGAGGACAACTGTTACTGGCTTTCTCCCTTTTGATCTGTGCTGGAAAATGAGGCAAAGAAAGCAGGACATTTAATCTTCTGATGACGTTTTTAAAAAAGAAAAGGAGATGTGGAGCAAAAATGACTGCCCTTTTGTCCCTATGAATTTGTCATCTTTGCTAAATGTCTTCTTCTACTGATAAGTCTTCTTTTTCTGTTCTAATAATTGTAAACATCCAGCTGGAAGTGATGCTTCCTGAATTGGTATTTAATTTAATTAAACAATTATTCTAATTGTTTGGTAAACATATCACATTCTAGTACATAAACAGCATCAACTGATGGAGGATAAAGGACAAATTGGAAAGAAGCGCTAGAATGCTTTAAAGGGATCCAGAGAGCAAACCATGCAGAGAAAAGCAATAATTAAATCCTGCTTCCAGTTTATTGTTATGGTTGAATCTATTCATATTAAGTTTGGGGCTAAATGGTTTTATATTTACTAGCCAGAGAATGAGGTTTATTGAATAAATTTGTTGTTTGAATATCAGAACGCCTACTAATTTTTTTAAAAAAATAATGATTTTAAAATTATTATATGATGGATGGGTAATGAAAGATTTGTGTGCATATTCTACCTAAGTGTATTTGAAACAGAGGTTGGTACATTCCTTTATTTATTACAACTCCCAGAATTCCACAGCCACATGGCCAGCACAACCACTGCCCATTCTTTTGAATCATAGTATTAAAAAGTAATGTTACAAAATTCTGAGTTTGCAACTATTAATTTGACATTTCATATACTTTTCTTGGTCTCATACTAAGAAGAGTTTTGGTTGACATTATGTATTTATTTTGTAGTAGGCATATTGTATTAATATGGTGTTCCTAGGTTGATTCACGACAGATAGAAATAACTTTTAAAAAACCCTAAGTATTTCTTTAAAAAATAAAAATAAAAATTCAGACCCCCCCCCCCCCCAAATCTAGTCAATAGGCCATATGAAACAAAATAATATAATCTTGGCTGCCTACTGGAACCTCAGTAGGATGGAAGCAGCTTAGGATATAAATCTTTACTAATTTCAGAAATTTTAGAAAATTTCTTCCTCCTGCAAGAAAGCCTTCACAGGTTTCGAAGACTGCTTCCAGTTTGAGTCTTATACTGTACAAACTTTGTATGTGGTTGTTTTGTACAAAAAGCAGGATTTTGTATGCAGGGGGAAAAAAAGCATTGTCTGTAGTAAAAATGATGCCTGCACAGAAATATAAATTTATATACAGAAAATCTGTTCTCTATGCAAAAAATCATTTTTTTCTACACACACACACACACACACACACACATTATGCCCATAAGTCCAAAACTGGTGAATATTCACACCAACCCAGGATTTTCCTAGTGAGGCTTCAGGACACTTGAGAAACCATTTTTTTCATCCATTTTAGTGTACATTTTCTAATACTTTTTCACCCCTAAACCAGCTTGACTCACTCTAAAGAATGAGTTCTACAACTAAGGTACCCTCTACAGTATACACACAAAACTAGCCTCTCAAAGTGGATGGATGATATGAAAAAGGCTTCCACTGAGGATCACAAGTTCTGGGCATGTTCTTTTGTATAGGATGAGACAGTTTTTCAGATATCATGTCTCTAAGCCATTTAGAGGTTTTATGCCAAAACTAGTGCCTTGGATTTTGCTCAGAAGCAAGTAGAAGTTGATAGATGAGCAAAGATATGTGGCCGGTAAAATGCTATTAGACAACAAACTGATTGCCACATTTTGCATTAAGGGCAGCATCACACAGGGCCTTATTGCATTACAAAAGAAGGACAAGAGACAGTGAGATCGAAGCAGCTTTTGTGAAACATCAATTATCCCGCCAGAGGAAGCTGATTGTAAACTCGTGGTTTTGCCAAACTGAATTTTCCAGCAGGTCAGAAGGCACACTTTTACAATCATCTCCCTCAGCAGTAGAGAGAAAGTGCTTTGTGGGCATGTGGGAAGGTTAGCAGAAAGCTGCTTCTATCTCAATGCTTCTCCACTTTCTTTTTTAATGCAATAAGGCTCATAGACTGCACATTACGACCTGGATCCTTCTATGCTTCCTTTCTCCCCAAATAAGACTGAAGTAACTAACAAGAGAGTGATCATCTCTAACTCTCTCTCTCTCTCTCTCTCTCTCTGGCTTTTCTTCGCTAACAAAGATTCAGGAAGGACTTATCCCACGCTTACTACAAGCGCGTTGATGACTAAAAAGGCCGATCCGAGATAAGCAAGTCCGGTTACAGAAAGCACAGCAGAAAGTCTCCTTGAGTGATGTTTCCAAGTTGTGGTTCTTTCTGCATTGTCGTTTCTCTTCGAGACTCGTTTGGCGTGAGTTCTCAAAAGAGGCTGCAGCATTGTGGATAGTGCATCTCCATGCCTCCCAATGTGAGGCCAGGGCAGACCATTGTTGGTGATCAATTTGGCCAAGCTTGAGATGTTGTTTCAGGGAGTCCTTGTATCTCTTCTTTGGGGCACCCCTCTTTCGCTGACCCGTGGTGAGTTCACCGTAGAGTACTATTTTGGGGAGGTGGTGGTCCTCCATCCTAGAAACATGACCTGCCCAGCGCAGTTGTTTTTTCAATAGAATGGCCTCAATGCTGGTGATCTCTGCTTGCTCCAGGACAGCAACATTCATCACATAGTCAGTCCAGTGTATGTTTAGGATTGTGAGTAGAGCTATTAGAGCAGAATGATGCTCAGGATGTCCACTATCTGCAGAATCTTGCATGGTTTTGATGTTCCAGCATGCAAGTGTCAGTCTGTTTGCACCTTTGGAGGCCAGTGCATGCCTTTCTACCTTTGTTTTTGTTTGGCCGCATCAGAAGATTCCCGTTGACCACGGCTCGCCAACTGGGTGGATGGAGATGAGCTTTCTTTAGGCCACCTTTTCTAGGCCCCTCTCCGTATGGAGCAAGCAGTGCTCTCCTGAAAAGGCTGCTTGGTCATTCAGGATGCTGCCGAACAAGACTGTCATCTCCCGGTCAGTCTCGAGCGACCAATGTCCTGAACCGCCTGCATGCAGGGTTGGGTCTGCGGCTTCCAGTGCTTCTTTCACCTGCCGTTTCATCCCTCACCTATAGCTACAGGACATGTATCCTTCGAACCTGTGCAATGGATTTTTCTGGTGAAGCGCAGCGTGCACAGAACTGGCCTCACCCTTTAAACCAGAGGTTCGTCTGCTGGGCCAAACAAGCAAGGATGGTGGCAGCGAGATCCTCGGGTCGTAGGTTTGATTAGAGTTTCCTTCTCTTAGATGGTTTACCTTCCAGGGTTAGGCGAGCACTATCTGCCCGGGTTTGAGATTGGAGTTTTCCTTCTCCTAGGATGGTTGCTATAAGGCTAAAGAGCCCATCCTGCCCTTTGACGCTCTTAGTCTGACCCTTCGGTTGTGACCTGCCTGGCATGGGAGGCCCTACCAGTGGCTATTTGTGCCACCGCCAGCATAGCTCACAGCTTCATTAGGGTACACAAGCCTCTCCCCCACAACAAGGGGGCGTCAATGGAGAGGGATCATATCTAGTAAAGTTTTAAAACTTAAAACAGATTAATCAAAACATCTAACAATGGGAAAAGTTTTTTGGGGGAGGATGGTTGCCAAAAGGCATTCAAAAGTGAGAAAGACCTCACCTGCCCTTTTAAAAGTCCCCCTTTACAGCAGACCACATTATTTGCCAAAGGCCCACCTAAGTGAAACAGTCTTTATTTTCTGCCCCTCCTCTATTTCTTTATGATCAGATGTTACTATGGGGCTCAACAAACCTCTTCGAAAAGGTGTTCTGAAGCTGCCTCTTTTGGCTCTGCATCATTGCCACAGCAGCTAAATGGGGTGGTGATGATGCGGAAGAAAAAAGGAGCACTGAGAAGCAGCTCCTTTTTCCGCCCCACCTGCAATGCTATAAGTGCCGTAGGGTGGTGTGGTGACATCATGTGTGTGCTGCACTGTTTGGACACAGCATGTGTGTGATGTCATCAATATGAGCGTTGCTTAACAATGGCACCATCCGTGCAAATTAGGGCTTGGGACTGTGTGGTTGCTGCGCACTCTCGAGCCCTAGTTTTGGCAAGAGGACGGCACTTCCTGTCCATCTGTCCCGGACCTATGATACTACAAAGAAATCATGATATAAACACAATACAGCTTCCTCTGGGATGTCATAGAACCTTTGGGGAGGGGCGGGTTTGGATCCAGAAAGTTGTTTATATGAATGAGGTGAAGTATTAAACTGGATCTCTCCCTGTGTCCCAGCTCCAGTGCTAACAGAGTTTGACTGATAGGGGGGATGAGAAATAATTGGGCAGTACAGACCGCCCAAAAGGGGTGGTCTGTAGGTACCCAAAGAAGTGCCAGGATGGGGCCAGGGCTGCATCACCGGCAGCCTCAGAGGCCCCATCCTGGTGCTTCTTCAGGCTGTGTAGAAGTGGCAAACTGCTGCTTCTCTGCAACCTGAAAGTATGGTGCAGCAGGCGCCCTGGGCACCCGCTGCACCCTGCTATCCCTGGCACTGGCGAGGGGTGATGGGGCCGCCGTGGCAGCCCATTTCCCTTTGGGGTCCTTGGCACGGCCATCTAAAGGCTGCTCCAAGGACCCACCCCAAAAAAGGAGCTCGGTTTCCAAGCTCCTTTTAGCACCGTGGAAAGGGCGCAATTGGTGCCCTCCTGCGGTGTGACGACGTCAGGTGCACGCCGCGTTATCTCAAAGCAGCACATGCCATGAAGCCATCATGGCACGCCCATATGGATGCCGTCATTTTAAAATGGCGGCATCCATATGCGCTAGGGTTATGGAGAGTGTAAATGCTGCACCCTCCCTAATCCTATTCGCACTGCACAGATGGCCCTTTTGGGCTGTCTGTATCAGCCCAGAGTCTCTCCTGTGCACCCAAGTTTCTATCAATACAGTAATTTAAAAGTTTAGTTGAGTATTTGGAAATACAGTTTAGACATCTGAAGAGATGGGGCAGGCAAAGTTACCCGGGAATGAGAAAACAGCAAATAGAAGAGTTCTAAGTATGAATGATTTTCATGCCTCTGCAATGCTAAAAATTTTCATGTCACTACAATGCTAGAAATTAGGTGGGGGATGATAATTACATGGGGGGGGCAGAAGTCTTAACTGGGGGGCAATGTTCACCTTTTGCTCTTGCTGATAATGGATTCCCTGCATCACCCCTCTTTTAGCCCTAAAGCAGACTGTTTTCAGCACATGTGAGAAATATATTTGACTCAAATTTTCACACATATCTTCCATTTACAAAGGAACTTCCTTCCAGTTTGTTTGCCAGGGTGTCAGTTTGTGTTAATTCCCAATTTATGTAAATCGAGGTGTCATGCTCATTAAAGATATAGGCATTCATAAAGGATAGAGAGTTGTGTGTGTGTGTGTGTGTGTGTGTGTGTATATATATATATATATATATATGAATATCAAGACAATGAGTCAAGCTTTCTTCCATCACCAAAAATAAATTTTGTCTCACCTGCAAAAAGTGATAATGATATTTCTTTCACTTGCATGAAAGACCTTGGTAACTCTTGTGCCTGGGGATTTGTGAGTTATGGTTGTTTCACCTTCATGACAGAAACGTAATAACCATGAGTCACCAGTGAGATGTTCAGCAATTGCTGAGTAGCAAGATATACTGTGGTAAACTACAAAGCACCCTGGAAGTACTGGAAAATGGGAGATATCATGACTGTTTTAGAATTTCATGGTCATGGTCATGGTCAAACTAAGTTTTTTGTGATGTGTGTATGTATGTGAAACCAACTGGAATGTGGGCAGATATTTTATATTCATTTCTACAATACACATACTCAATAGAGAACCCCTAACTGCACTTCCAGGAGTTCAACTTTGAATTTGTGTGGCTGTCATTAATTAAAATACAGAAATACCAAATTCATTGAGAAAATTGCTGCAAATCATATAGGCTGCACACTCCTTATTAGTAATCACTCTCTCTATATTTCCATTGTAGCCTTTTGACAACAGCAGGCAATCTAGTCTTTTTCTAAAAGAAAATGGGTGTGAATGCTTTCTTCCTGTTTCTTGTAGACACCTGCTTGTAGATATGATTCTGAGATTCATCAATAGAGATAACACTTCTCTCCTTCTGTGGACATAAACAGGAGTAGCAATGACTGAGAAAGGGGCTTTACGTTATCAGTTTTTCAGATATTTTCATGTTGTGACAATGAGAGTGCCTAGACCTGGATTGGAAAACAAAGAAAAAAGTAATATGTATGGAAGTGACTACTCACAGTATTTCTGGAATCTGTCAGCATTTCTGCACACAAAAGGCAATAGAAGACTGTTTTGAAAGTTAAAGCTATGTTAAATTTAGTTTGATCTTAAATAAGGATGTAAATCCAGATTTGGTTAGGTTGCATGCTGTAAATGATATAACACAACAAAACTTCCTCTGTGAGATTTGTTTGTGAAGTGGATGAATACTCTCTGTTTTGGGAAGGTAGCCATCTTTTTGGAGTGCATACTTTCACTTCTGTATTTCTATTTGACATGCAAGGGACGTGGTGGCTTAGTAGCTGAGACACCAATTCTGATGATTGGAAGGTCAGAAGGTTGGCCGTTTGAGGCCCAGGTGCTGCATGATGGAGTGAACTCCTGTCACTAGTCCCAACTTCTCCCAACCTAGCAGTTCAAAAGCATACAAATGCAAATAGACAAATAAGTATCACTTTGGTGGGAAGGTAACAGTGATCCATGCAGTCATGCTGGCCACATGACCATGCTGGCCACATGACCACGAAATCATCTTTGGACAATACTGGCTCTTTGGCTTAGTAACAGAAATGAGCACAGCTCCCTACAGTCAGTCACAACTAGACATTCATGTCAAGGGGAAATATTTACCTTTATACAGCATGCAATATATAAAATGCATAAACAGTTATTTTGTTGATGGAGAGGCAAAGTAGTATCTCTTAATGGTCAGTCAGCCTGTTTGGATCTCAACAACATGTAGATTCCATCCCCACTGTCGTCTGTAGTTTAGTTATATATTTACAATATTTCCTGTAGTACTTTGCTAGAATCTAAATTTCTACCCAATAAATAATAATAGAAGACAATATAGAGCTGAGTTATATGATTCTCTTGCTAAATTTTACAGTCAGATTTCACCAGACAGCAGTGGTGTCTATCAAGATTCAACTGTCACCTGTTCTTTATTAGATATTAAACTGAACTTTCATCCATAATGATGCACTATAATTGAATTTTAATGGTTAGGGACTTTCTCTACAGAAAATCTTCTCATGAAATGTCATCAAATGCTAAAGGAATCTGGGAGTCTTTATACATAAATACAAAATGCATGTGACAGATTGGAATCACAATTTTATCTCTTCCAAATACATTTTGGGACATTGGATTTGACTTCTGTAGCCACAATACAAACTAGAGACTAGATTGGCGAGTACGACGAAGAGGGCATATTCCATCTCTGCCCCCTGTCTCTGGAACTCTCTACCTATCGATCTCCGCTTGTCCCCCTCCCTTGCTCAATTTAAAAAGGACTTAAAGACCTATTTATTTAACCAGGCTTACCGCTGAATGGACTTTTATTTACCTGCCTGTTGTAATGCCACCCACTGTTCTGCTGCGGCATATGCACTAGCACTTATATGGAGAATTGTGATTTTATTGTGATTTTATTGTCTTATTGGTTTTACTGCTTTTATTGTTTTATTGTTACCGGCTTGTTTTAATGGTTTTTATGTCCTACTGTTTTTTATATGCTGTACACCGCCCTGATCTATGGAAGGGCGGTATAGAAATAAATCATATTATTATTATTATTATTAGAGCTGAATGTTATACTGTTTTCGAGGCCTAAAAATATATTGTCTAAAGATAGCACAGAACATTACTTAGTGCTACAGGGCAAAACGAGTGAGATTTCTGAATTGGTAAAATTC
The DNA here is from genome assembly GCA_034509955.1 of Urosaurus nigricauda. Taxonomy (NCBI): domain Eukaryota; kingdom Metazoa; phylum Chordata; class Lepidosauria; order Squamata; family Phrynosomatidae; genus Urosaurus; species Urosaurus nigricauda. Next base: position 144,733,439 of record JAOEGL010000003.1, on the reverse strand, counting down.
TATCTTGATGGACTATCAATATTAATTATGTTCTTGCCTCTCTAAAGTGCATTTCTAAATAAAAATCTGAAATAAATCTAATGAGAACAGGAACTGGTAATTACAAAATAAATGGTGAGAAATATCTAATAGGAATAATATGAGGAATGCATTTCAGCAAATATAGAGCTTGATCATACATGTCAGGCCTCTATTATTTCAGAGAAGGTGGGGAACTGGGGTTTCTCACCAAGCATGTCACCATAACTTTAAATATTGGAGAAATTAGCTTTGCAAGCAGCAGGATAACCTTTGGCACCCTCATATATCAGTAATAGCTGAGGGAGACTCCATGTTTGGGGCAGGGTGTAATCCCACATATGATAGCAATTCACACAGACACAGCATTCAGAGCTAACCAAAATGGAAATATGGAAAATGGAGAGTGGAGTTTTAGGGTTTTGAAGAGGGAGATATTTACCTATCTGAAGAGCAGACCATGGAAAGCAGGAGTGGTTCAAATTGAAGTCTGAGGGCAACAGAGCTCATACAAGGAACACAGCTTGGGGCAACTGTGTGTGTACTGTGTGCACAGAGACTACGTTTTTGAGATCAATATATATACGTTAAAACTAGCCTCTGAGAGTGGGCTATCTTGTGGGGTAACAAATACATGATGTTCCTTCACAGGAATCAGTAATGGGATTCTGGACTGGCTGGTGGCTTTAACTTTAGGGACAAAAGCAGTAATTGGATTAGGAGAACCCCAGGGTGAGTGGACAGAGAAGTTGGCTGGACACATTGCAGGAAGTAGATAGAGAGAACTGGCATACTGGTTCATTGTAATGAGACCTGCTTTGTCTCTAGGTGCAAGAGGAAATACTGAGAACCTGGTGGAAGGAAGGAGAGATTGTTGTTGTCCTCCACTCCCTGTCCTCCACTGCTCTGCTCAGTACTTTTCCGAGCATTATTGTTTTTCTGTGCCTTCTTATTATATGGCCAAAGTATGACAGCCTCAATTTGATCATCTTGGTTTCCAAGGACATTTCTGGTTTGATCTGTTCAAGGACACATTTGTTTGAATTCTTAGATGTCCATGGTATCCTAAACACTCTTCTTCAGCACTACATCTCAAATGCATTGATTTTCTTTCTGTCTGCTTCTTTCACTGTCCAGTTCTCGCATATGGACATGGCAATGGGGAATATAGTTGCCTGGATGGTTCTGCTCTGTTGTATATCTTTGCTCTTCAGGATCTTTTCTAGTTCTTTCATAGATGTCCTACCCATTCCTAGTCTTCTTCTTCTTATTTCTTGACTGTAGTCTCCACTCTGGTCAATGTTTGATCTGTGTGATTAGTACATTCATTAGCCTTGGTTGCAGTATTACCTGGATTGTGCACATGCCACTCCTTTTCTCATGGGAACTTCACCTAGTGTTTCAAAGGTCATAGGAACCTCTTAAGAACATGCTGGCTCCGGATATGAAAATATATAAGCCTAAAATACAGCATGGACTATGCAGGGTGTGCTAACACTAGCTAAGCTGAGACATAAATATACATTTTAGTGTGCTTCTTTCCTCCATTAAATCTATGCATTGATTCATGTTTTCCTGCTCCATTTCCAAAGATGGTAAACCTCATTGCTTCATGGGAGTAGCTACATTTTTCTCCGTGTACAAACATATTTAACATTGCATCATTTCACTTTTAGGAGCACTCATGGCTCTTATTTCAATAATGCAAAGCACTGGGTGCACTTTCTACAGGCTCCAAGCAGTTTTGCTGTTGTTAACTGCCCTTGAGTAAACACCATCTAATGGTGACCCTGTGGATGAGACATCTCCAAGACCCCCTATTCTCCACTGCTGTACTTAGTTCCTGCAAATCAAGGTGTGTGACCTCTCTAATGGAGTCTATCCATTCGGTGTGCAGTCTTCCTCTCTTTCTACTTCCCTCTACCTTTCTTAGCATTATTCTCTTTTCTAATGAGTTGTGCTTTCTCATGATGTGGCCAAAGTACGGCATCCTCAATGTGATGATCTTGGCTTCAAGGAAGATTTCAGGATTGATTTGTTCAAGGACAACTGTTTTAAAAGGAAGGAAAGCTGACTTCCGGTGGTATGGCGGAGTAAGAATCACCCATGGAGAAGAACTCCCATGGGTGGTTGCCGAGTCTGCGGAGACGGGACCGTCGGGGTGAAGTCCGACGAGTCAAAAGTGTCCCCCCGGGAAAGGGGAAGCAGAGGGGCTCAATATAAGCTCCACCAGACCATAAACAGTGGCGATTCAGACCTCTCGGGAAGAGGAAGAAAGATCGGAAGAAAGCTGAGGGCTGAGGGCTGAAGAGGAGCTTGGACAATAACCCTAGTTCCCCCCTCTCCATTTCTTAATATTATTGTTCTATTACAAATTCAAAACAACCAGTTTAGCACTATAAAGTTGAACAAGGTTATTCATTTCACAAGTAAAACTTAATTTTGTAAAATGGTTTATTTAATTTATCAATTTGAAAAAAATAAATAAATTTACATCTCATATGTGAAACATGATTTTCATAATTTTAATGAAATAAATGTGCTTGGTGGAGGAATATTTGTTCTTCAACATAAGACTAGAAGGCACTAAGAAGAAATCTAAGATCCCTGCATTCAGTAATTTTTGGTTAGTTTCTTTGCCTGGAAGGAACCTGGGCAACTGCACTGAAGCCTTACTCTACTAAATATGATATTAGGAAGACAATTTCTTTGTTCCACCCTTTCGGGTAGCAGGAAGATTTTTTAATAATAATAATAATAATAATAATAATAATAATAATAATTATTATTATTATTATTATTTTATAACATCATCATCATCCTCATCAGTAATCATCAAGGGCCTTCTTAGTGGTTCCTCCCAGGCTCTGAAATGCCCTCCCTAGAGAGGCCAGGTTGGCCCCATTCTTACTCTTGTTTTGGTAACAGGTCAAAAGATTTTTTGTGCTATCAGTTTTCAAACTGATGAGGGTTGGGCTTTTAAATGCTGTATAGATGTGAAGGTTTGTATATAGTTTTAATATATTTTAATATTTTTAATGAGCATTTTTAAAAAATTAAATCATTTAAAAATTTTAAACTGTGTATCTATATTTTAATGCTTTTGTATTGTTTTTAACTTGCACAGGTTTAAATTTGTTGTTATCTGCCTCGAGTCTCAGTATAGTGGGAAATAAATAAATAAATAAATAAATAAATAATATTTCTCATGGAAAAAACATTGCTCCAGGCTCCCTTCACATCACTATTTTTGCTTTACACAAACATGCTATGGTCATTTTAGCTTCAGGTTCCTGATATATTCACAACTCAGTACATCCACACAGTACTTTGATTGGCTCAGTTTGGTGAATTCTAGGGATGTTCTTTTATGATTCATCAATCCAATAAAGTGAACAAACCATGACATTTGATGATGTGCAGATGTTTAAGTGGCAGCCTGACATTTGGTGTAGGTCATTTAAAATACACAGAGACATAAGCTGCTGTGATAATTTTGACAAAAGTACCTTTAGACCTAGAACTTTGGCTCATATAGCGGTAGAAAGCAATGTGTTAAGCTTTCTCTGTCCTTCTGATTACCATCTTGCCAAGTGTTTACTGATCCTTCATATCATGAAATGATGTTATCTTGTATGCAATACCAGCCTGTGACTGATTTAATCAAATGTGAAAATAATGCTTTATGCCAAAGATTCTGAGATGTGTGTCTGGAAAAAATGTATCCTCTCTTGCAGAACTGAAGGCTGAGCTGGGGACAGGGCAGATCAGGTAAAAGATTTTATTTTCCTTGCTTTAAATAAGACAGGGAAATTTTACTCCAGATATTTCAGGTTGCAGATGAAATATCATGACTGAACCTTCCCTGTCTGTCACACACATATATTATTATTTTTTGTCACACCTGTGTGCCTATCTCTGAACTAGAGAAACATTTTTTTTCACAGTTGGGTTTCTTTTATACTTTTGCAGACAAATGTTTCTCACTTATAACAACAACAACAAAACTTTAGGTCTGTACACATCGCCAGGAAGTGGTGTCCTGGTGACGATAGTAGAGCTTGGGAGTGTGCACCAATCGCATGATCCTGAGCCCTATGACATGCGGGTAGCGCCATTATTGAACAGCACTGCTCACATGGGGTGTGTGTAGATGACATGTGGGCATTTGAGCACCCACACATATCTTAGAGGAAGCAGCATCATGGGGTTGTGTGGCAGCCCTGCGTGGCCCCTAGGAGGCTGCAAAAAGGAGCTGCTCTATCTTTTTTGCTGCACAGCTTTGCTGTGCAGTTTTGGTTGCTGCAGCAATGCTGCACAGCACAGAAGGGCAGCATTTCACTGTCCATCTGTTAAGGTAAACAAAGGGTCAATTAACCCATTCACAACCAATTATGCAAGTGAGGCTTTGTGAGAATTCCCAAACAGATCCAGTTTATTCCAAACAGTCTCAGTCGTCATATGCAGAGCTTCAATCAAGGGTCATCCCATGACTGAATGCCCCAAACATGGCGCAAACAGTTTTTATTAACCCACAAAATATTCATTGAGCATGCGTAGTTTAACATTCATTTATATATATATTCTTTGCACCTCATTTCATTATATATCTCTATCTATCTGTTAGACTTACTGACAGAGACCCTTTGTTCTTTTAGCCTTCTGATTTTCTGGGCATTCAGTCAGTCTTTGGTCTTATCAGGAACATTTGTTGCCATTAGCAGGTATTTGCTTCACTTTTCCCTCCTAAGGTGGGGGCTACAAGCCAGATTCAAAAGGACAAGTTTTTCCTTTGGCTCTATTTCTCACTATGGCTGAACTATTGATTATTAGTGGCAGAGATTATTGGCTTCATTTGGTTATCAATGGCTTTATTAGTTTTCCACCTTAACACATCTACCAAGGGCCTTTAAATGATGTTTATGTTTTAGATACAATTTGAAGGAGAATTAAGTCAATCAGTTAATTTCTCATGTGAAGGTAGAAAAGGATGAATCATTTATGATGAAGGATGAAGCTATATAATTAACTTACTTAGAGCATTTACTGCTATTTGGTAAATCACCTGGGGCCGTTTCACACTACACAGTTACAGTGCTGTGGTTCCATTTTTAACTACCCTGGTTCCATCCTATGGAATCCTGAGGTCTGTAGTTTAGGAATTATATTTAGAATTCTTAGCCAGAGATCTGTACTGCCCCACCAGAAGTCCATAGGATATACTCGACTATAAGTTGACTATGCCACAAAATAGACTCCAAAAGCATGGGTTGGCTTATATATGGGGCAATATGGTAATACTGTTTATAAAGTTTCTAAAAGACATGCCCCCTTCATAGCCAGGGATCTTTAAATAGCCTGAGTCCCCGTGTGCACTCTCCTCTGTGTGTGTGTCTGTTATCCCTCAGCCTTCCCTCACAGCCAGAGCTAACAAACAGCTGCTGAGGCAAAAGAGACAGAGAGGGAGTGAGGGACAGTTTGTTTCCCTGTTTGAGTTCATCACACTCTCCTCTCTGTGTGTGTGTGTCTTATCCCTCAGCTTTCTTTCATAGCCAAAGCTAACAAACAGCTGGTGAGACAAGGGAGAGAGAGAGAGTATGCCGAAGCTTGTATTCCATTTTGCAAGCCATGAGCCTTAGAAATCCTGGGGGTAAAGGGAAGAGACAGAGGACCTTATCAGACAGGAGGAATTTCTCTTTATTGCAGATGAAGCCAATTGGAGCCAATTCGAATTCATGTGAATTTGCTATTTTAGTGAATTTACGTGAATTCCAATTGCATTTGGAATGCATTCAGAATGACTTCCCATTACCCAAAAATGACCCCCCATTGCCCTAAATTGCATGAGATGCTTTAATTCGCAATAACTTAAAACCCATGATTGCGTTCAGAATGACTTCCCTTTTGCCTGAAATTGCATGAGATACTTTAATTCGCAATAACGTGGAACCCCATGATTGCGTTCGGATTGCCATTAGATTATACTGTCAATTTCCAACATCTGATAAGGTGCAGAGAGAGATTTGTGCCCTGTCTTGAAAGCCATGAGCCTTGGAGATCTTGGAGGAAAAGGGAAGGGGGGGGGCATGAGCCTTGGAAATCCTGGGAGGAAATCCTGAGAGTGAAGGGAAAAGAGAGAGAGGTTTGTGTTGGCTCTCCTCTATGTCCTGCGGGTGTGCAGTGACCAAAACACACAAAAACTAGGCCCAAACAGAGGTGCCAGCGTTCGGCAGTATCTGGGGTGCTTGACCTCAACAGTAGCTTACAGCAGAGTGCATCACAACCCAGTATGCAGTATTTGGCAATAAAGCACTGATCAGCCTGAAATAAGGCACAGACTGAGTTGACTTCTTTCAAAGTCCTTGGAGACTTTTATCTCCCTGTTGCAAAATATATACAAAGGATTTACAACAGAAGCTCTGATTTCTGTCATCATACACTGTCTGCTACAATCCACTTCTCCAACAAACACACTCTACAAACTCTCCAACACACCACCCCAACTCCTCTCTTCAACCCACACCTGTCCTGGGTTCCAGAGCCCTTTTATACAGTGGTGATACCATTAGAATTGACATCTGGTGTTTCTTATCATTTACAGCCATAGAAATTATTTTACCACTTCTTAAATGGACATTTTACCTTACAGTTTGTACCCCGTTTTGCAAGCCATCAGCCTTGGAAACTCTGGGGTAAAGGGGAGGGAAATAGAGGGGTTTGTGCCCTGTTTTGCAAGCCATAAACCTTGCAAATCCTGGTGGTGAAGGTAGGGTATGTGTATGCAGAGGTTTGTTTCGCCATTTTGTAACCCTTGGGAGAGGTCAAGAGAGGAAGAAGGAAGGAGGGGAGTGCTTGTTTTCCCCTTTAGATCTTTTGTAACATGCCCCAGTGCTTGACCCTAGACTTATCCATGGGTCATATCAAAATCCATGATTTTGGCCCCAAAAAACTGCCCTTGTCTTATACATGCAGTCAATTTATACACTAGTATATACGGTAATCATGGCAGTTAAAACAGGATTATAACACTATAATTGTGTAGTGTGAAAAAATTTTCCTGTTTACAACCCTCTTTATTAGAACCGGCTCATGGCCTGAGAGGTCCTTGGTTAAATGCTCTTTGATGGGCCCACTCCTTCCTCAGTGGCTTCCTCGGGCTTCTGTGGTTGCAAGAAGTCATAGATGGCAATGGTGCATTGCTTGCAGCCAATATTGTAAACTCTTAATATGTTGCTGATATAATTTTGTGTGCATTGTGGGAAATTAGAATGGCGGACCCATGCATCAAGCACTAAAGGAAGGGGGGTTGACCATGGGACCTAGGTTTTCAGTTCAGGATAGTGCAAGGCCCTGAATTTTAAGGGCCAACTCCTGAGATGTAGGGATGACCCTCTTTCTTTTTAGCTGTAGAAAGTGTCTTTTTGCATTCTTCTCTGATAATCTCCCTGGTTTCAGTCCAGGGTGTGTCTGGCTCTCAGTCAATTAGGCCTAATGAGCTTCTGTTGTAAATCCTTTGTTTACATTATTGCAAATCTATTGTTTACATTATTGTTAAATTCTTAGCAAGATGTTCTTCAGGTTGTATTTTGTCATAGTGGCTAGTTTACTGTTCTTTAGTTTTACTCTAATTTTTGATATTAGTAATTCATGGTCTGTGCCCACAATCTGCTCCTGGACGTCTTTTTGCAGAGAGAATGGATCATCTCCCAGCTTATGTTTCCGATCATGTAGTCTATCTGACCTCTATTGTGGTCATCAGGTAATGTCTATGTATACAGTTGCCGCACTGTTTGCTTAAAGAATGTGTTCACAATGAAAAACTCTTAGCCTCACAAAATTCAATCAATCACTCTGCTACTTCATTTCTTGATCCTTGGACAATTAGAATTGATATTATTTAGAGGCTTAATTGTTTTTGCTATTACTAGTTTAAGGTCTGGACCACAAGGTGTTTGCTAGTTTCTATATTTTTTTCCTGTGCTGAAAAATAAGCAAGTTACTTTCTTACAGACCATATCCTTATCTTATTAGAAAATTCATTAAAGTTCATCAATTCTTTGCTGTTGCTTTTTGTTTCTTTTCTTTTCTTTTTGCAGTTATTTGAGTTGCTGTAAAGCCCTTTAGAAAAATAAGGAAAGTTTTAAAGGATAAGGAAACTTCAGATTCTCTCGACTAGAAAATATTTTCCATGCCAGTTTAGTCATGAACTCGTAGATGATGATGATGATGATGATGATGATGATGATTTTATTTTCTCTCCATCTCTCCTCAAGGCTCAAGGTGGGGCACAGCCTGATGTTAAAATACAAAACACAATTAAAAGCACATGAAAAATCATTAAAACAGACTCATAAGAGTTCACATACAGAATAAAATCTCATGATTTAAAATGACTGGATAGATCTCATCATCATATTTTTAAATTTACTCCAAAGCTTTGCAGCACTTCTTGCACATTAAGACCAGGCTTCTCTCTGGTCTTAATTGCCATTAGAATGGTGATTCGATTGCCAGGAGGAGACTTTTGGAAATTCATATATAAATCCCCCTTTTTTCCAGGGGACAATTTTGTCAGCTCCTTCCTCTTCTGACCAGTGACCACTGTGTGACGTGATTCATTGTTCTTTCTCCCTTCTAAATACCTCTTCCTAAACTGCACATACTCAATAAAATTTAATAAGATGTTTCCATGGAAGTTAAAGTGGTATCCTAGCACTATAAATGTATAGTGTGAAAAGTCCCGTATTTTCCCCAAATCTTAAGAAATGGATATATCAATGAATCTGGTATTTTTGATTTATTCCACTTTATCTCAAGTTGTTTCTGTCTGAATTATGAAGAAATTTGCAAACTGTAATAGTTTTTTTTTAAAAAAGGAAGAAAAGAAAATGATCTGAAATTCTCATAAATCCCAAGAAGAATGTATGACTGACTGGAACAATAAACTTTACAATCTTTTTGTTTTAGATCCTGCCTGTACTGGACCACTTCTTAAATAAAGACTTTGCATGATTTTGGATTTTAGACTATAGAGGTTTATAATTTCTAAGATCCAGCATTCAGACCGATAAATTGCCGAGCTGTTCAAAGATTAACTAGGCAATCCAAACTCTTGAAAACTTGTTGCCCTTTTATGTTATTAAATGCCTGACATTTAAGAGCCTTGACTGATAACACAGATGTCCTACTGCCTGTATTGTGTAGTGAAACATGAAATAAAACCTACCAGATAGATTTTGACAGAACTTTGCCATTGGTTTAGACTCAAACAGTCCTTTTTTCAAGAAAGATAATTGCTTGCAGAAACAATGTGTTCAGAGAGAATAGTATATTATAGGAAAGACTGCAGGTCTGATTTAATTTTATACTCTTTGGAAGTCTAAGCTGAAATTGTCTGAGGTCCAAAAGGGCTCAGGATTTCTCACCGTAATGCATTTCTCCATTAGGATATTGTTCACAGGAGGATTCCACCACAGAAGTGACATTATAATCAATGGGAGCTGAAAACTATGCTATCCTCTTAGGCAGTTATTATTCATTTGTTGAGGCAGGCATGCAAGTCCTTGGTGATTGTGAACCTCATTCAGCCCAAACTAGGTCCCCCAATTGCTCTGAACTAAGCATTCACTGGAGCTGTAGAAAATTGATAACATATAAAAAATATGTGTGTGTGTCTTATGGAGATGGTTTAAAGTATCATGAAAGAACCAATGATTTTCCAGGTTTAAAGTCAGCCGTAAAAGTTACTGGACCACTCCTTTTTCCTCAGCCTTGCTTCCTTTGCAGGTTCATTGCGGCAGGAGGCCAGCATGGCCGCTGCACTGAAATCCTTGAAGGGAGGACAAAATAAAAACGTAAAAATTATGATAACACAAAAGAGGCAAGGTACACGTTTACTCCATGATATGTCAATTGGCCCTTTGGTATATGACTTGGAATTGGTATCAACATGAACATTCACAGGTAGAGAAATCTGTGTATAAAGGCATTTGTGTGAGTGGTCTTTATACAGCTATTTTTAATATTTAGCCATATTGAACACTTATCTAAGTAGAAGAATGGGACATATGCTTCCAAAAACAATATATGCGACATGCTGTTTTGGTTGCTAGTGTTTTCCCACCCCTTCTCTTCTCAGGTAAAATTTGTGACAAAGTGAAAATAAGCAAAGATTTTTGTCTGTGCACATATCATAAAATCGTGCCAGAGAACAAAGTCATCATGGACGCACCAGGGGCCAATATTTGTCAGTTGGGAAAACTGGGACTTGGATAGCTAGTTTCTGTATTTTCACCTTCCCTAAGTATTTTCATCTGCTGTCAACAAGTGTCAGTGATGGTGTATCTTGCTTTTCCTCATAATAAAAGCAGCTCTGTTGCGGGTGGATGTGTGATGTCGGAAGATGCCTAGACTAAGACCTGCAAGGCTGACCTTTCATCCAGCTCCATTAGCTTTTTACAACCATCCTTAACAATGAATACAGATTTCATTATGACTGATATCATGCAGCCTTTCAGTGGCAAATTGCTCATGAAGAATTTGAATTGCTGTCTCCCAAACAATTTCTTAAATATTATATTCCTGCTTTTTGATAGGGAACTTTTCTCATGCATTATAGAATATCAATCAAAAATTCCTCGGGACATTTAAGATGCTTTTCAAAGACCTTTCCCCCAAAGCCAAAAGGCCTTTCCCAATAAACAGAATCCCTTTGCATGTACTGCATAGCAAACAATGGCCTGGTGAATGGATTGGTCATTCTGCTCTTGTTTCATGGGGAACGAAACAGTTTTTGCCAATAGTAGTCATTTAACACACACCAGGGGGAAAAAAAGGGGGGGGGGGAAATAGAATTAAGGAAATTTAACTTTGCATATTCTTCTGTATACTATTCCTCTTAGCCTTGTCTTTGCCCATGTAATTCAAGGGTGGGAAAAGTATGGCTCTCCAAATGCTGTTGAATGGCTACTTGCAGGATTCAATACCATCAGCTACTCTGGCAACAGCTGTTGGGATTTGTAGATCATTAACATCTGGGAAATGACTCTTTGTACACCCCTGATGTAATTTCAAGACAAAAATGTAGAATGAACACCATTGCTTTGTTTGTAAACATGCTGTATTTCTACAAGAGGTATGAGTATGACATGTGAAGAGTGCTGTATATATTGCCCCATAACTCTGCTTCTAGAAGGCCTAGAGACTTGTTTTTTAAATAAAATAAAATAAAATAAAATTTTAGGATCTGATGCAGATGATAGTCCAGAAAGGCACCTAGTAGAATGCCTAGAATCCAGGTATAATCCAGTTAAACTAGCGGCATGGCAACTTGCAATAATGTCCAGCTCTTATGAGGGGCACTATGGTATATTTTGACATATTTTTGGGGGCGGGGGTACTTTTGTCCCACTCCAATTCCAGGCCTGTAGGGCCAGCTTCTGGCCTATATAGTTGTTTCTTCAAAAAAGGCTGGATGAGGAAATCTGACCACTTTCTGGTTTGAAAAAGACCAGCAGGGCCTTCCCAACCACCTGAAAATATTTCAAACTGGCCAGTAGCAAACTCTAGGGAGTGGTACTATTGATATTGGGTGCAGAAATATTTTTAAACCCCCCACCCTCTGATTTCATATGCTTAAACATTTCACAAATGAAAAACCAGGTCACATGTGGCCAAGCAACATTGGAGTGTGGTTAAGATGGTGAAAGGAACAACACACAGGTTAGGAGAGGTTTCAGCATTTTGCTTTTCCCCTTAGAGAGAAGGGGGAAGTTTCTGCCCCCTCCTCTTCTCTTCGTCCTGTTGAGTTTATTAAATGCAAAGTACATTTGCACATTGAACTCAGTTTGTAACAATACAACAAAATCGCACTATACTGTTACAGTGTTATTATCCCACTTTAACTGCTATGGCTGCCTCCTGTGGAATCCATGAATTTGCAGCTCAGGGAGGGATGTTTCAAATTATAGAGAGCCAGTGTGGTGTAGTGGTTTGAGCACTGGACAATTCCCTGCTCAGCCATGAAACCCACTGGGCAACCTTGGGCAAGACACATGCTCTCACCCTTGTGGGGAAGGTAATGGCAAACCTCCTTTGAACAAATCTTGCCAAGAAAACCCCGTAACAGGTTTGCCTTAGGGTCGCCATAAGTCAGAAATGGCTTGAAGGCACACAACAATGACAATGACAACAACCTTTAGAATGATCAGTTAGAAAGCTCTTAGGCTTCACTAAACTACAAAGTCCAAATTTCCATAGAAGGCAGTGACAGCAATAAAAGTGGAATAATAGTGCTATAATAGTGCAGTATGATACTGAGCTGAAGATAAAGGAGGAAAATGGAAGGAGAGAGAGATTTTAAAAGGAACCAAAGAAGTAGGATAAATGAAAATTAATAGGGACTGTTAAATTGGGACAGTTGGAGGATATGGAATTCATGTGTGTGTATGTGTGTGTGTAGGGGGTTGCCACTCAGAATGTATTGTCTCGCATCATGCCAATGTGGCACCCCATCTCCAGCATTTGTTCATCTCTGCTCTACAAGGATAGAATGATCTACTATTTGCAATCCCTTGAAAGTAGTTGTGTTGTAATGATAAATTTCATTGTTGGGGAAGCAGTCGATATTTCTATGAGAGCATGTATGGAATGGGAGCAAATGTGACATAGTGATATGAACATTGGATTATAACTTTGAAGATGAGGATTTGATTCCCTTCCATACCATGAATGACTTGGGGCGAGTCACATACTTTCAGTCCCAGAAAACCCTGTGGTTGGTTGTCCTTAGCATTGTCATAAGCTGGAAATGACTTGAACACATGCCACAACCACAACAAGAACAACAACAATGTATGGCAAAGTCAAAATTAGGTCTGAAAAAAAAAAAAGCAGTGGTAGGAGCTTTTAAAGTGCACTTATGCACTCTTTTGTTTGAAGAAAAATTCTATGTTTCTGGCATACATATGTAGCATGATGACCCATTTGCAGGCTAAACCTATTTATTGTTTTTTTTCCTTAAAAAATAACCTATGTATTTATTTTTAAACCTATTTATTGTAGAGATGATCTACTTCTGGAATTCCAGCATCAAGCAGGCAGCTGGACTAAAAATTCTACAAGGCATCCCCACCACACCCACCACACTCTTCTGAAAGTTTATCCTTATGATAAATATCAGACAGTGATGCTTTACTAGAGTCGATGGCACTATTTTTATGTCCTGACTCATCAACTTCCAGAGGTCTATGATTAGGAATTGCTGGAAATAGATGGGAGGACAAAATGATCATACTCTGATTAAGGTAAGGAATTTTCTTACTCTCTGTTCCCTTTGCCAACAGAAGGTACTGCTTCTGTTAAATCCCCAGAACGAAAGCCATACAGATGTCTTTAGGATTTCTACTGTATAACTATATAAACAGTAGAAACAATTTGAAGATTGTAGGCTTTATTTGGTTATTCAGGCCAGCTCCCGGAAGAAATAATAGCATGCAGAACATTTTCTAACATTTAGTTTTACAAGGTAGATAAGATAATAATTCTGTTTTACATTCTAGATAAGAGATGGCTCTTCCACCTACATTGCTGCTGAACTTAAAGAAAAAAAATACAAAGTGTTTCTCTTAAGTGCCTGTTAGCTCATTATAAAAAGATGCACTGAAGTCATCGTTTATGATCCCAGGGTCTGTCAATAGATGGATTCTTTCTTACATTTCTGTAGCTGTTATTATTTCACACTAAATAGAATGCCTCCTTCATTTTTAATCTTTTCCTAATGTATAAAATTATAGCATCTTTTTTTTTAAAGAAAAAAGAAGCACCCATTTGTGGAATATACCTGTTTGTCCCAGTTTTATTTTTTATTAGGAATGAGCTTTTCCAGTCTGATTTGAAGAAGTGCTGAGTTCTTGAGATACATCTCCTAGCGTTTTGCCAATTTTCATCTCTGAACCTACTTGTTCCATTCTGTTGAGAGCTCTGTTTGTACTGATTTCTTGGGTCTGCACTAATGCCCTTCCAGAAGTTTTTATTTTTATTTTTATTTTATTGAAACTTTAAAACATATATAGCGTATTTAACCATACAACATCGATCATTGCCTATATGTTATGTATGACTTATTGTCTAAAGATTATATATGCTAATCTTGTCTCTTGTCCCCCCCCCCCTTGCCTCATATGTTTTTAAAACCTGCACAGCAACCTGAGCACATTCCTGTTCTAAAACAGTGCTATGAGATTTCATCTTGTTAAACAACTGTTTGCATCTTGCACGCTTAGAAGCAGCCTGAGGGGTGTTGAGAATATTGAGGAATTGCCCTATCAGACACCCCGTGTGCTTTCATCACCAGGGCTTGAATCCTATAGAACAGGCTAGATGAATAAAGCTCAAATAAGGGACGTTTAGGAACCTTTGGTGCTGGACCTTTGCCCATCATTACCCCCTTTTCCTTTGCTGGGTGGCATAGCCAAGCAGAAGTGTTTCTGACTTATCGTTACCCTAAGGTAAACCTATCATGGGCCTTTCTTGGCAAGATTGGTTCAGAGGGGTCCTTTGCCTTTGCCTTCCTCTGAGGCTGAGAGAGCATGACTTGCCCAAGATCTCTGGGGCTATATCTGTATCATAGAAATAATCCAGTTTGACCCCACTTTAACTGCTATGCCCCAGTGCTATAGAATCCTGGGAACTGTAGCTTGTTGTGACACCAGAGATCCCTGACAGAGAATGCTAAATGTCTCACAAAACTACAGTTCCAAGAATTCCATAGCTTTGAGCCATGACAGTTAAAATGGGGCCAAACTAGATTATTTCTGCAGTATAGATGCAGCCACAGTGGATTTCCAAGACTGAGTGGGGGATTCAAACCCTGGATGCAGTATCATAGTTCAAAGTTCAAACTGTTACATTACACTGGCTCTCATTTTATGATTATAAATTTTGAATGTTGTGGTAATTTCCAGAATTGCAGCCTCTCATGGATAACTTTATTAAACCACTGAAATGGCTAATGCACAAGGAAACCAATTATTTGATAAAAGAAACTTTGGTGGATGCTTTTGAAGCCTCTGGACTGGTATTTTGTTTTCTCCTCCCCACCTTCTAGATAGCAAAACACAAAGGGATAGATTTATTTTCTTTTGTTTGAATCTTCTGAAAGAATGAGAGTAAATCACTGGCCTCAATCTCAAAGCAAATTCAAGACACAATCGTTTCAATTTTAAAGGGTAGGTATGGTGCTTTATGCTGTTCAGTGAAAAATGGATAATGATGCGTTTGGCTTGCATCAATAATAAATTGCATTGTAATCTGCAGGGCAGTGGGGCAAGATACAGCTCAGTAGAAGAGCACATGTTTTGCATGCAGAAGGCCTCAGTTTCAGTACATGGCATCTTCAATAGCAGAACTGAAAAAGACCCTTGCTGATGACTTTGGAAAACTGCTGCTGGTAAACACAGTAAACTTAGATTGTACCTGCTGTCAGTGTACGGGCAGGGATACTTGTTCCAGCAGGACACTGAGGACTGAGGAGAGATGGTATATTTGAGTTGGCAGGAAAATGGTTTGTAGCAGCTGAAATATAACCAGGTTTATTATTTCTTGTAGCATTCCTATCAATAGTAATCAAAGACTGTAAGCTCACTTAAATATATTAGTCATGTATGCTAGCATTTGACAATGGGGAGAAAAAACCAAAGATGGTTTGACACAACTATGTCATGCCATCTTACATATCAGTTTCTGTTGGAGGCGTAGGTGCTTCCAGGTGTCCCAGGATGAGCAATAAACAAGGGGAAGTCCTGCCATCCCAAACATCATTTTTAACTTTTGTTTTAAAAAAGTTTGTCTCATAAACTAATTAAAATAAATAAATAAATAAATAATAACTAAATAATATAATAAATTATATAATAAATATAATAAATAAATAAATAAATAATAAACCACTACAGTTCCCAGGATTCTATAGCACTGAGAAATAGCAGTTGAAGTGGGGCCAAACTGGATTATTTCTACAATGTGGATGTAGTCCCAGAGATCTTGGGCAAGTTGTGCTCTCTCAGCCTCAGAGGAAGGCAAAGGCAAACCTGCTCTGAACAAATCTTGCCCATGATAGGTTCACCTTAGGGTCACGATAAGTCAGAAACACTTGAAGGCACACAATGGCAACATTTATTGTAAAATACTTCTAGCTACTAGGACAGGGGGAAATGGTAGCCACTTTCTGTGATTTTTTTTGTCTTCCCATAGTATTTTATTTTCCCAGGAAGATCAATGAATATGACAGGTTAACAGATGACACCTAGTTAGTGTCAAACAGAAAGTTTCCTGAAAGCAAGAAAGGGCTGCAACTTAAATAGAGAAAAAGTTCAAATAAGCAAAACACACACATAGGGGAAAGCAAAGGCGAGGCTGGCTAAGATTTGGCATCTGAGGGGGGATAGTCCTGTTTAATCACTGTTGCCCTATCAAATTTGCCTTTCCAAGTGGTTGAGAAAAAAAGTGGGTTTAGGAATACAGTCTTTATCAAATTAGCTCATAATCAGTCAACAGCAAGGTAGTATTTAAAATAATTCCCAGATCCAAAATTCAAACAAATGACCAGGTACAGTGATTCAAAAGAGCTGTACAGGGGCTTACAAATGCCTTGTAAGCTTATGGATTCCCACCATTAGACAATAGCTCCTGTCAATGGCCCTCTGATGTGGCATAAGACATTGTGATCTGGATTACCTGACCTCTCTAGTTTTAATGCAACTCAAAGCCTCCTGATTGTATCAAGGAAATTATAACGGGATGGGGTGGATTTCCTTTTGCATCTTACTGCAAAAGGTCAAGGATACAGTAGACATTTGAAATGAATTAACATTATTTTTGATGTATTCCCAAATCTATCTATTTAAATTTGCTGTGAATATAGGAATAGCACCTAAATCCAATTGTTTGACTATGTGTAATATGTCATCACGTTGCTGGAGTTTAGTTCAGGACCCCTGTGGATACCAAAATCCCTAGATGCTCAAGTCCAATTATATACAAGTAAAATGGTGTCCCTTATATAAAAATGTTGATTTTTTATTTTTAATTTATTCAACCCATGGGTGGTTGAATCTGTTGTTACAGAATCCATGGATACAGACGATCGACTTTGTATGGTGAAAGTCTCTGTTGTATAATTTGAGTACCAGCTTACATGTGTGGGAGATTAATGCAAAGGTTCTAAGAGTTGCATTTTTTGGTGTCTTCTTTCTTGGAGACTGGAATGTATATTGAGTATTTCCAATCTGTGAGACATCATTTTATTTTCCACATTTGTTTTCCTACTGCTTAAAACTTTCTCTATCTTTATTGTGAATCATTTTATAATTTATATGATCATATAAATCATTTTATAATTTAATAATTAGAGTGGACCTATTGAATCAGTGGCAATTACAATTAAATGTTTATTAGCCATTCAACAGTTAACTGAATGGATCTGCTCTGGTTAGGATTATCAGTTGGATTAAGGCCTGTGGGGCATAGATTGATAAAACAGTAGCATTGCACACAGAAGGTTATCAGCTTGATTAACCACATCAGCAGTTGAAAAAGGAACCCAAGGAGCTGGACCAGATCTTGCAGAAGTGCTTACAGTCATAATCCTATACATGAACAGAAACTCTTTGTGACTAGAATTGCTCACTGAACTTCAAATTCTATGCACCTAACCAATGCAGCTGATTTAGAAGATCTAACTAAATGGATAAAGTTCTCTGTCTGACTCTACAAAGAAATCGTGTAAAGCTTTTCATTTTAAAAATGGAGTTACAGGTTTCCTTACATAACTTATTTTTAAATTTAACTAACTAGTCATACACCTGCAGAGTTTTTGAAAGCTAAAAGACAAAATAGCCTGAGTGTGTGCTTATCATAGTAAGATTAATTAAGGTTCATGTTCATTGCTTTTGTGCCCTTCAGGAACTTGTGAACTAAACCCAAAAGGTAAACAAAAACATTTATCTGTACATCGTATTTTAAGACAGACAGCTTATCAGTCTCGAAGTCATTGTCCTATACAGAGCACTTGAAAAGACAGACATAATTCTTCTTTCCCTTATAATTTAATGAAGCAGCATCTCCCATAATGTTCCCATTGACCCCTGCTTGAGAAGGTTCTCTACTTTTGCTGGATAGAGTAGGTTGGAGCTAGACTTTATTGTCACATCACCAGAGATGCTTTGAAACAAGTGCTCCAAAACTTTACAGTTTAGCTTGGAGACGAGGATGTAAACTAGGATGTCATTCTTCAGTAAGTTTCTTCACAAAGGAAGCAATGGGTAATTTTAGCAGTTTTCTTCCCATTACATGAAATCATACCATTTTTGAAGGCTTTTCTCAATTCAGGACTTATTCTATGCAAAATTTGCATGGTTATTTCCTACAGAAAGCTGCATTTTCTGTGCAGAAAATGATATCCCTATGTAGAGGCAAATGTTGCTGTCTATTGAAATCAACTATGTGTGAAATTTTCACAGAATGAATCCACTCAATTAAAGCATTTTCTACACAGGAAAAAGTATTTTTCTGTGCAGAAAATGCTATTATCTGTGCAAAATAACTGTGTTTTATTTTTTAAAAACAAACAAATCCCAAAACCCACATTGTTGTTGTTGTTATTGTTGAACCTTGGGCCTGTCTATCATTATTGTGTTCCAGTGAATCATTTTATAATTTATATAATCATATAAATCATTTTAAAATTTAATAATTAATTTATAGATAAGCCCCAACTAGAGTAGACGTATTGAGTCAGTGGCAATTACATAAATGTTTATTGGCCATTCAACAGTAAAATATCCAATCCCATTCCCAACTCCCTCCCTTTAAGGGGGGGAGTTGGGAATGGGATTAGATATTTTAATTGTGATGTTTTTAACTTATCTTGTACTCGCCTCGATTGCCCATTTAGAGGGGTGGGCTAGAAATAACAAAATTATTATTTATTATTATTGTTAACAGTTAATTGAATGGATCTGCTCTGGTTAGGATTAACAATTGGGTCAGGCACAGGTTGATAATACAGTAGCAGAACCTAAGCATTGTACACAGAGGGTTATCAGCTTGATTAACCACATCAACAGTTGAAGTTTCAACCTCCAACAAAGGTAAAACACCTTTTATTCTTCTTAAATTTAGAGTGGATTGTTTTCCTGATGCAAAAGCATGAAGGCTTCTTGGGAAATCCAGTGTCCTTTGCCTAACAAAGGGGCCTGTGGCCTCACAAGGATAGAGACATATTGGATTGCAAAGGAAGTGTCTTTGTTGTGATGCAAATTGATGTTAAATTTCCTGGACTTTGAGAATCTCCTAGTTGCTACATGGCCAGAAGGAGGAAGTGTCAGCCTGCAAGATATGCCTCTCCATAGCATCTTAACTAAGAAGAGAAATAGCAAAATGCAGGCCTGTGACTAACATCTTCAATTTTATTTTTTCCTGGGTGGTTTGTAACACCTTGCCTGATGAAGCTGTGAAAGCTCGCAACATGTTTATTGTGCATTTTGGTTGGCCAACAAAGGTATTATTGCTTGGTGGATCTTTAATTGGAGTTGCATGTGTGTGTATGTGTGTGTGTGTCATTTAATTTTTTTTGTTCATTCATATGTAGGAATACACCAATACAAGTTGAACATATGTTAACTTGAAGGATTTATTTCTGAATGGCATTCCATAAAGTGATTTAAAAGAAGCAACTGTTACAGAATACTGGTATGACAAAGAAAAACTTCCAATAAACAGTTAATGTTTTTTAAAAAATTAAATTCAAATGGTCATTGTTGTTCTCATAAGAAGATTGAAAAATCATAATAATTGCTTGACTTTAAAAATATACATATTAATAATCAAATACAGAAAACACCAGGACTATTTCATTTTTAAAGGACGTTTGGTTTAAAGCAAGGTTTAAACCAACCTGGTTTAAAGCAGCCAACTATGAAAAAAAAAAAAAAAACCCCACAGGCAAACTACAAAGATTCTTGTCAGTCCAGCATTCTTTTTATCAGTGTTTCTCAACACTCAAAAGCTAGGTTTTTTGACAATTCTTTTGAATATTTTCATATACTCTTACTATCTCTAATGTACACTGCCTGCTAATGGTAGGCACTGTCAAAGGGAAAGAGGAAAGATGGATTTATTAATGGCCAGTCTAGGTATGTGCCTACTGTTATTAATTTCTAGGGCTCCCAACATATTCATAGAATCATAGAGTTGGAAGAGACCACAAGTGCCATCCAGTCCAACACTATGCCATGCAGGAACTCTATCAAAGCATACCTGACAGATGACCATTCAGCCTCTGTTTAAAGACCTCCAAAGAGGGACAATCCATCACTCCACTGTCGAACAGCCCTTACTGTCAAGACATTCTTCCTAATGTTGAGGTGGAATCTCTATCCCTGCAGCTTGCATTGATTGTTCCGGGTCCTGTTCTCTGGAGCAGCAGAAAACAAGCTTGCTCCATCCTCGATATGACATCCCTTCAAATATTTAAACAAGGCTATCATATCACCTATTAACCTTCTCTTCTCCAGGCTAAACATCCCGAGATGCCTAAGGCATTCTTCATAGAGCATGGTTTCCAGACCCTTCACTAGCTTAGTGACCTTCCTTTGGACACGCTCCAGTTTCTCAACATCCTTTTTGAATTGTGGTGTCCAGAATTGGATACAGTATTCCAGGTGGGACCTGACCAAAGCAGAATAGAGTGGCACTATTACTTCCCTTGATCTAGAAACTATACTCGTATTGATGCAGCCCAAAATCACATTGGACTTTTTAGCTGCCGCATCGCACTGTTGACTCATGTTCAACTTGTGGTCTACTTGGTTTCCTAGATCCATTTCACATGTAGTCTCATTCAGTCAGGTGTCCCCCATTCTATATCTGTCCATTTCATTTTTCTGCCGTAAGTGCAGTACCCTACATTTCTCTGTGCTGAATTCCATTTTGTTAGCTTTGGCCCAGCTTTCTAGTCTATTCAGGTCATATTGAATTTTAATCATGTCCTCTGGGGTATTAACTCCTCCTCCTAATTTGGTGTCATCTGCAAATTTGATAAATATTCCCCCAATTCTGTCATCCAAGTTATTGATAAAGATGTTGAATAACACTGGGCCAGGGACAGACTCCTGTGGGACCCTGCTGGTCACTTCTCTCCAGATTGAAAAAAAGCCATTGTTGAGCACCCTTTGGGTCCAGCCAGTCAACCAATTACAAATCCATGTAACAGTTACCATTCATAGGCCTCAAAATGCCTTATGCAATAGCAGATAATAGGTGGTGTTAAAGTGTTTACTGATATTGGAGGTCTTTAACCAGAACTTCAGAATGGCATCAAAATAATCAGTCATATTGGGAAGAGATATTTTTATCCATTGATGATAAATGTCCGATTTGTATTTGTGTAGGTAAGAAGGCATATGATGCAGCAGTTATGCAGAAATGAAGTAGGACTGTTTTTGACACAGAGCTATGTGCATTAAATAGAAATTTGCTCTCCATAGAAACGAAAAGATATGTACTAAAATGTGAACATTGTTTTAGGATATTTTCATGAATTCTTTTTGTGTGATGTGTTCAGATAAGAGACAACCACATTAGTCATGTTGCTGTTATTTATCCTTTTAAATAGCTCTATTTTATGCAACTGTATTCTATATTTTTGGAAAAAAATGAATATAGTTTTGTTGTATCAATATTGTATCAATCATAAAATGATTTTGTTGTACTTCTGCATTACTAACTTTTGTGAGATTAATGGAAACAGATGGTGCCAAAGGGGTGGCGTGATGCAGCTCCTGAGAGAGCTGGATTGGGGCTGTGGCAAATGCATGCCATGACCCCAATCCAGTCAGCCTCTACCCCAAATATGAGTGAAAAAAGTCCACTCTTATTTAGGGTGGAAAAAAAGCTGCCCCTTTGCTTCTGGAGCTGGCTTTTTGCTGGCTCTAAGGCAAGTGACATCTAAACACCCAGCCCAAAGCTGAACAGAAGCCAGCTGGTGTGTAATCCCAGTGTGGCTCCTGTCTTACTGGGGACATGGCACGTCTAAATGCCATGCCCCTAAGCTGGCATAGAGCCCGACGTTTGGGGTCATCTGTTTTCCCCTAAGTTATTGTACATTTGTACATTAAGGCTGAGCAGGTGAAGAGGAAAAAGCAGCCCTGATCCTGATTTTTATGAAAGTAGCATATATACTTATCTATAAATTGAAAAATGTATGCTCAAATATTGACCCCAAAATCCTGGGTGTACAGGTCCATATGGTGATCCTGCTCAGAAAGTTCCAAAAACAATTGCCACCCACCATCCCATTTTCCTTACTTTGGAATCACTGCCCAGGCAAGAAGACAGATTGTTCGCGTGTTTGTTACTGATGTGCTAGGGAAATTCAAACATCCCACTGAATTTGCAAGGAGAGGAGGTGTGTTTGTGTGTGTGTGTGTGTGTGTGTGTTTTGCTGGTGTGCTAGGGATATTAAAAATGTCCTGCTGGATTTGCAAGGAAAGAGGAAAATTTTTGTATGTTTGTATGTGTTCATTGCTGGTTTGCAGAGAGATTTCAAAGACCCACTGCATTTGCAATGAGCGAGTGTGTGACTTGTGCTTCACTGATGCCCTTGCTTTGTCCGTTACATCCTTTGTTACACTCCCGTAAATTGTACCCTCGACTTATCCATGTTGAGGGCATACCAAAAATCAGACCTTGACTTATACATGAGTATATATGGTAAGTGGAAACCCCACTGTCCACACAGCACGCTCTGAGTGTTGGCCGAACATGTATGGGCAGTGTGCACTAGGCAGTGTAAAGCCGCACCTCTTGGTTTTTTTTCTGCCTCCCTCCATGTGTGTGCATCATCGCATGACCTCTATCTGAGACTGGTATTACCTCTCTCTCCCCACATAGCTGCCATCCCATTGGATGCCCTATGTGACTTGCCAAACAGTAACACAAGTGATAACACTGCCTGTACAGTGCATTGGTGTGCTCAGTGACACATTGGCAAGTACAATCATGGAGACTCCCCATGCAAGCTCCCTTTCCCCCCTTTCACCTATGCCCTGGACTGTCTGGTTTGTGTATGTTTTAATTACATCCATTGCATTATTGGCGACCTGCTGTGTTTGTTGTACTATCACATCCAGGTGAGTGACAATAGCTCAACTGTCTATTCATGTGCTTGTATGTTTGAACAACAACAACAACAACCACACAGCAAGTAATGGTGCCAGTAACTTCATCTCACTGGTCTCAGAGCACATACTCCAGACCACTTCCATACACTTCCTGGGCTTTCCTGCATTCACATCATGCTAGTTATATGCCAGTGTAATTATGTACATTGTTTGCTGATGACATAGTATTCCGGGTGTGATCACACCACAAGTGTTGCATGAAGTGCCTGTAACAGGGACACTAATCCACAAAAATAGCTAGCAAAAAGAAAACAGTATGTAAGTGACAACTTTCACCATGAGAAAATTGACCCAACCTTCATGGTAGCATCCTTCAATAAGTTCAAGGTGAGCTGCAGCTAATCAGCACTTTGATCCTGCCATGACCAGGATAAAGTCTGCTTTCTCTATAGCGGAGAAAAACAAGACATTAGCCAGAGAAAGCTAGGCTGTCTTAGGAGCAGGGGGTCCAATCAGAGAGATGGCATAGCTCAGTCCTTCAGATTCCTGTTTGGGACTGGATTTGGGATGCAAACATCCACTAAAGGAGAGAAATGTGATCTCAGCAGGACTGTTTCATGGGAAGCATGGACTGCTCAGCATTCAGGGAAAGGTGGAAAGTACTTTTATTTACATCTTCTGGCTAGACGTATTCCCACAATGTAAATATCCTTCACTAGAAAGAAACAAAACTAGCTTACTGGTCCGAAACCAACATAGGCAGATGCAGTCCTCCAATTCCTTTGTGGTTTTGGTTACTAGTATAGAAATATAAAACAATACTCATCTTGAGCAACTTGAAATTTCTCTCTAACCATCTCTTTCTTAGCAAACTGGTTTCTCTTTGAAAAGATAGCCATTGCAGTCAATGTATTTTGTGGAAGTTATTAATTGAGACTTGAGAGGAATGTTTGTGTACAAAAATGCAGGCCAAATTCACTATGGCAGTTATGAATGTGTAACTGAAAGTTATACATTGGTGAGTGCTTTGCATTCACTATCCCTATGATTATCTAGTTTAGGGGATATTTAGGGACTGTGAAAGCCCCCAAATTCCCTCTGTCCCTCTATTGAGGATAAAGCAGCTGGCTAATCCTTCCATCCACCCCCATGTAAACAGTTTCTGGTGTGATGGGGAAGGATTACAACAGAAACCTTTCTTGTGGCTGCCGCACCAGCAATCGCTCATGGGAAGGATGGGGACATCAGGCAGCTGCTTCCCCATTAACAGGGAACTGACAACCATCAATCACAGTGGTACCATCTGCTAAGTGGATATAGTGGTGGTGGTGGGGTTCTGGCCAAGAGTTGCTACTTAGCTAGGTAACTATGGTGGTTATGCATTTGTAAGCCCCTTAGTGAATACCAGCCACAATTATTATTTTGTTTTGCTATTTTTATCTAAATCATTATATAGGGCTGCAGTTATCAAACATTCTACAGACAACTTTCTGAGAGTGCTATTCCTTTCTGAGATCTTTTGTATGGATGGACAGGTCTGGGAATTTCATCTTCTTGTATGTCTGACCTTAAGTTCATTATTTCCAGCTTGTAGAACTGAAAAACATGTTTACAAAGGCTGCCCAGAAAGGTCTCAGTGATTCAGTAAATATGCTCTCTCTCTCTCTCTCTCCTGGTCTGTCTGTCTCTCTCTCTCTTGATAGAGCACATTTGCTTAATAAATGTATTTGCTTTAAAGAATTTTTCCTGTAATGTATTTTCATGTGTTCCTTTTGCTAACATTTTGTGTGTGCAGTTTTTCCAGCAATATCCAAATTTTTGCCCATATCTGTATAGAACTCCATTAACAAAATTCAGAAAACTTTAAACATTAAAGTTATTTGGTTCACACCTTTGTTCAAAAAGTGCGATTAGGTAAATCTGTATTAAAATGTGAACTAAACAGTTTCTCCCCTTGGTTCTAGGTAGGCATAGTACTGTAACTGCAGAATAGCAAAACTGTTTTCATCAGTAATTGTTGTTCACTTATTTGAACAGTTTGTGAATGCCTTGGCCATGCTGTGGGTCTTTAGAGTTCCTGCTCTGAAATGGACAGTTGCTACTCTTTTAACACTCACTGGGATACACTCTCTGTATATAACCTGGACATGCTGTGTGTCTGGGACTGCGCACTACACTATTACAGCAGTTTGATTTTAACTTAATGGCTCTATTCCAGGTAAGGATGGGCCATGCTTTACTGCACATCTAGCTTAATTTGAAGCTGCATCATAGTTTTTTGTGTATGGCACAGATGGAAAGCTGCCTTTGGAGTACAGGTGAGTTTTACCTTGCAAAATGTATTTCATCTTGTAAAATGTACAGATGCATTTGAAAGTAAACTTTCTTGTGGAGGGGGTAGCTACCAATTAATACCTCCTTCAGTG
This sequence comes from Urosaurus nigricauda, assembly GCA_034509955.1. NCBI lineage: Eukaryota > Metazoa > Chordata > Lepidosauria > Squamata > Phrynosomatidae > Urosaurus > Urosaurus nigricauda. The sequence continues at coordinate 144,707,815 of JAOEGL010000003.1, read as the reverse complement.
GGCTAAATCCCCCAGAACTCCTAAAACATTGGGAGGGAGGATATTTCCTACTCTCAAAACAGCTCAAAAGATTTTGGCTGATAGAAGAGGGGGTTCTAGCTGGTTTTCAACATACATTGGAGGCTTGGGAGCTCAGGGAACCACTGTGTTTAAGTCATGTGGGGGCCTGGAGATCAACAATACAAAACAAAAACAAAACCTACTTATATATTTTTCACTCTTTGGTGGGGTGGCTTTGGGGCTCTAAGGGAAACAAGCAGCCTGCCTGTCATACTTTGACCACCCTTATGTGTCATATGGAATCCTGGAATCCACAGTTTGGTGAGATGCTTAGAACTCTGTAGTTTACATCTCTGAACTACAGTATTATGCTTTCCTGGTGCAAAATTCTAAATATTTCAGCAAAGTACAAATCTTAGCATTATGATGGTCCCATGTCACTTAAAGTGGTGCCAAAATGATATAATTGTGTAGTGTGTATATACACAAGGTCTGACAACTGTCCTTGCTCTGGAATGGCATTTACACCTTTTTTTTCCTTGGGTGGAGTTGGGAGGTTGGCCTTTTGCTGAAATTTTAGCAAATGTTGATTTTGATGTCTGGGATCAAGTTGGAAAGTTGTACAAAACACCCTGGGCTTGACATGTGGATCAAGGGCCACTTGTTCTGTAATCCTGCATTATTTACAAAATGATCTTTTTCCTATTGATAAAGCAACTTTCAAAGGAATGGTCCTGGATTGATTTATTTATATATTATATTTATTTGTATCCTGCTCTTTCCCCAGGATTGGGAATCAGAGTGGCTTCACAACATTAAAAAAAGTACAATTCAAACATTTAAAAAAAAAAAAAAAGATTCAACATCCCCACCTGTCCTCATAACAATGTGAACAGGTAGGTTTTAACCTGCCAACAGAAGACCATCAAGGAGGGAGCCATCCTGATCTCCCTGGGCAGGGGGTTCCAGAGTCTAGGAGAAGGCTCTCTCTCACATTCCCACCAACTGTGCTTGTGATGATGTTGGGATGGAGAGAAGGGCTTCTCCCAAGGATCTCAGACTCCAGGCCGGTTCATACCAGGAGAAACGGTCTGACAAATAGTGTGGACTTGAGCCATGTAGGGCTTTATAGGTGACAATTAGCACCTTGAATTGTATCTGGAAACAAACTGGCAGCCGATGAAGCTGTTTCAACAGGGGCATTGTATGGTCTCTGTAATCTTCCTCTGTTAACAGCCTGGCAGCAGCTCTTTGAACCAGCTGAATTTTCCAAACTCTTTTCATAGGTAGCACCATGTACAGCCCATTACAGTAGTCCAAACGGGATGTAACCAAGGCATGTACCACCGTGGCCAGATCTGGCTTCTCAAGGAACCAAAGCAGAGACCTGGGCCTCCAAGTTCAAAGCTGAGTCTAACAGTACTCCCAAACTGCGAACCTGTGTCTTCAGGGGCAGCGTAACCCCATCTAACACAGGCTGGATCCCTATTCCCTGATCTACCTTCTGACTGACCAGGAGCACCTTTGTCTTGTCTGGATGAAGTTTCAACTTGTTTGCCCACATCCAGTCCATTACTGAAGACAGACACTGGTTTAGGACCAGGACAGCTTCCTTGGATTGAGGTGGGAAGGAGTAGTAGAGATGAGTGTCATCTGCATATTGATGACACCGCACCTCAAAACTCCAGACAACCTCCCCTAGCAGTTTCATGTATATGTTAAACAGCATAGGGGACAACACAGAACCCTGAAGGACCCCACAGGTCAATGGCCAGGAGTCCCCCAGTACCATCTTCTGGGTTTGCCCCTCCAGGAAGGAACAGAGCCACTGTAGAACGGTGCCTCCAAGCCCCATCCTAGAGACGCCGTCCAGAAGGATACCATGATCGATGGTATCAAAAGCCACCGAGAGGTCCAGGAGAACCAAAAGGAGACACTCTCCCTGTCCAGTTTCCTCCGTAGGTCATCCACCAAGGTGATCAAAGCTGTCTCTATTCCATAGCCAGGCCTGAAACAGACTGCAATCAATCTAGATAATCCATTTCATATAGAAACGCCTGGATTTGGGAAGCCACCATACGTTCCAAAAGCTTGCCCAGAAATGGTAGGTTAGACACTGGCTGATAGTTATTCATTATTGTGGGATCCAAGGATGAGGGTTTTTTTTTTTTTTTAACAGAGGCCTCACAACAGCCTCCTTTAGGCAGGATGGAATTCTGCTTTGTTGTAAGGAGGCATTGATTACCTCCTTTATTCACTTACTCACTCAGCCAGTCCCCCTCTGTCCAAGAAGGACAAAGGTCCAAGATACATGTAGGGGCTTTTACCTCTCCAAGGATCCTGTCCACATCATCAGGCTGCACAAGCTGAAAAGTATCCATTAACACTGGACTGACAGGAGTCAAGGTTACATCCATTGACACTGTATCAACTGTAGCATCCAAGTCAGAGCAGATTTGAGTGACTTTATTTGAAAAATGTTGTGCAAATTCTTCACAGTGAGCCTCCGAGTGGTCTGCATCCTCCACTTGAGGGTGAGTGTGTAAAAGACCCTTGACCATCCGGAACAGCTCTGTCGGCCAGCTCCTCACAGCTGCAAAGCTAGCAGCAAAAAATGATTTCTTTGCTGCCCGCATTGCCACAGAGTAGGCTTTCAAATAGGATCTAGCCCGTGTTCTATCAGATTCACTCCGAGTCTTCCACCAATGTCATTCTAGTCTCCATTTCATTTGCTTCATCATAATCAACTCCCTAGAGAATCAGGGTGCTGGTTTCGCTCCACTCTGTGAGAGAGGACACTCAGGAGCAATTGTGTCCACCGCCCCAGCTAATTCCTCATTCCAAAGGCTGGCCAGGGCTTCAACAGAATTGCCTGCCAAGGTGACAGGAAACTCCCCTAGAGCCCTCAAGAATCCATCCGGATCCATCAAACTCCTGGGGTGGACTATCCTAATGGGTACCCCACCCCTGCAGAGGTTCTGAGACCCAGTGAGTCTAAACCTGACCAGATAATGATCTGTCCATGACAATGGAACTGTGGAGAGTATCCACCACACCAAGATCATCATCACCCCACCCAGCATGGAAAAGAAGGTCCAGAGTGTACCCAGCAGGATGAATGGGGCCAGATACTACCCATAGTTGTCAGGGAGGCCATGTAGTCCTGAGCCACTCCTGAAAGGGCATTCCCAGTATGGATGTTGAAGTCCCCCAGTACTAATAAACGTGGAGACTCCAACACCAACCCCGAGACCATCCCAGCCAGCTTGAGAAGGGAGACTGTTGTGCCTTGTTCTGTCCCATCTACCCATCTTTAAATAACCTGTAGACTGCATGAAGGGGCATCTTGTCAAGGAAATGGAATCATGATGGACCACTGCAACTCTACCTCCCCACCCCCCAGGTCTTGCCTGCTGCTGCACAGAGAAACCTGGCAGGCAAAGCTGAGAGAGATTAACTCCTCCAGCCTCATCCAACCAGGTCTCTGTTATACATGCCAGATCAGCTTGTTCTTCCAGGATCAGGTCCTGAATGGCAGCAGTTTTACCATTCACTGGCCTGGCATTCAGCAGCAGCATCTTCAATCCAGGGAGAGTGTAACCCAGGCTATCTACACTATTTGGACTGGGAAACAGCTTGGGGACCACAAGCACCCTCTTGATCTGCCCTCTTCCTCAGTGTTTTAATTATCTCCTCCCTCCATATCTCCCTCTGCCTTGAATGATTCCAATGGCTGCTCCCTGACTCTGTATACGCCCTCAGCAAAATAGATCCTTCCTATAATATTGGCAGGAACAGGAAAAAAAAAGAAAAGAAAAACTAAAAAGGACAGGTAGCTAATAAATCTAGATGTTGTCTACTGAGTCTCTTGTAGAAGTCCCAGCCTTATACCTCTTGCAGGCAAGGCAGCTGTGCTGGATGAAACAGTGCCTGCTGAATCAAGGCCTCAGTCCTGCAAGAACTTAGTCCAGAGGGGGAAGTAGAGGTCCAGGCAGCAGGAACAGAAGCCACTTCCTCCAGCCTCCAGACAGAACCTGCGAGCCACTGACTCTTCCCAGATGTTGTCTGGTGAGTCTCCTGTGGAAGTCCCAGCCCTATACCTCAGGCAGGCAAGGTAGCTGTGCTGGATGAAATAGTGCCTGCTGAGACAAGGCCTTAGTCTTGCAAGAGCTCAATTCAGAAAGGGAAGCAGTTGATTTTAAAGCCTCCTAGTCCCTTGGTGTTCAGATGTTGGTGTGCTCTCCCTCTTACTGGGCGTCCCTGGAGAGAAGTGACAATGGCTTTTCTCTTCCTCAGAGTCCACAGCAGTGGCAGTTGGAATGGAGGGAGGGTGCCTCACCAGCTGCTGGGATTGGCGGCGATGGATGGTAAACTATCAGGGGACAAAGCCTTTCCCAAACCTCATAGTTGATGAGCAAATAATTTGAGCAAATAATCTTTATAATATGCAGACGAGACTGGCTGGTTTGGGGTAATTAGAATGTTGGAACAGTATAAAACACACCATAGTATGGGTGACTTGAAGAGTCCCAGTAATGATTATCCTATTTCAGAAAAGAACAGGAGAAATAAATATGTCTCTGTAGTTCAGGGAATACAGATCTAAACTTGAGTCTCACACTGTGATGAAGGCAAACACTTCCCTTCTTGTCTTTCACATGCATCTTTGAAGATAGTGTCTCTATCAGAGTTATCTCTTTTCTCGAATTCCTGTTTCAAGTAGAAGGGCTTCATAGTTTGTTCTGAAACAAGATTTAGAAAATGAAGAATGTCGGAAGGTTGTCAGTTTAAGAGATGGTAGAATAGAGTGGGAGGAGAGCTCTGCATTTGAATTTAAATCTGTCTTCTCTCTCTGACAATCGTAGAGCATGTAGTTTTTCAGGAGGCCAACATGGATGGATAGAAATAAATGTGAAAAGGAGACTAGGAAGATTCTGAAACAGCATACTACATCTCAGTGTACTAGAATTTTTGAAATCCTGGTATGAATAGCTATCTTGCATTGCAAGCCAAGGTCTGGTTTGGAACTGAGATGTGTGTCCCTATAGATCAGCGATGAGACACCGTTCCTCTATGGTTGGGGGTCACCACAACATGAGGAACTGTATTAAAGGGTTTCAGCATTAGGAAAGTTGACAACCACTGCTATAGATGATCCCAATGACCAAGTGGGTCATAATGCAAAGAGACAATCCTGTACAGTATAGTGCTTTAAAAGACCAAGAGTGCATTTTGAACTGGGACAGAAGGAAATTTAGAGCCTTCAACACTGAACATACATGCTCACCACACCTGGCTGTAGTCCAGATCCTAGCTGCTGCATTTTGGACAAGCTGAGGCTATGCAGACATTTACTGGGATATGTCACCTTTGATAACATTTGGTAGCAACTCTACTGGGGTTCTTGATTCTTCCATTGCTATTCAATGCTGGACCCTCTCCCAGTTGGTCTTAATCTCTTAGTCTATCTGCTTGTCACACATGGATTTATTGACATTAGCCTTACTTCTTGAACATGTGTTGCTTGGCCCTATGGCAAAGCCCATCTGCTTGGCCAGACACTCCTGTTTTTGACCCTTCCATTTGCACCACAGCTGCTCTGTTGGATACTCTGTACATGACTGAATCTGCTCCTGCCAGAGTTTACATCTGGGCTCATTCTTACAGTAAACTGTCTGTGCTTCTGCTCAGTGGTGACAGGAACATACAAGTCTACAGTGTTTTCCAACAGTAAGTGAATGATGGCTGGTACTTTGATTTCATACTGTGTAATGGAACAACCTTTATCCTCATCCTTTTGATGCAGGTCTCTGTTTAAAAAATTAATTTGGCAAGGATTAAATGTTGGTGGCTGGTGTACTGTAAGTGAAACTGCTGAGACACCAATTAACATTTAATTGCTAGGACTCATCCATTTGTTATTTGTAGTTGTGGCCAAATTTGGGTGTTTGAACTTTAAAGGCTTTGTTTGCATAGTCTACAGCATGTCAGGAAATGACAAAAACAGCTAAATCCTTTTTAAATAACATGAGTTTGAAATTGCAAGCCTACTTCTCAACTAATTTGAATCTTTGGTAGTGGGGATGGGCCAAAGTCTTCAATTATCTGCTCTACTAATTTTCACAGAAGAAAATTTGCAGATGTCTGTAAGGAATGAAAAGAGAAATGAAATGGATACCCTTTTAATAACAGAAATTGCACAAAAGTGTCATTTCAACATTAAAAACAAACAAACAAAAAGCAGATGATTTGGCTGCAGAGAGAAATGCTAATTTAATTTGCTCTTAATTTGTTAACTATTGTACAAAATATTAATAAGAGCCCATCTTGCCCAGCTAAATCCATAACTTTCTCCTAAAGTGATTGAGAAATATGTTGCCAATAAAGGTAAAGAGAAGGCATATTGGTATGAAGAGAGTGAGAGAAAAGTAAGCTTCTCTCTCTCTCTCTCTCTCTCTCTCTCTCTCTCTCTCCACCCTCGTGTGTTTGTGTGTGTGAGAGAGTGAGTGAGTTGGAAAACTATTAGTAGAGTTTAGTGTTGCCAAGTTGCAGCATTCCATTCCATGAGATTCCAGGGTCAAAACCCCAAGAACAGGGATCAAGTCCTTTTATTATTGTAGGGTTGAAGCAGAGGAGTTTGGCATGTAGTTTAGAACTGCTTTCGGGTCAGCTAATTATGGAAACAAGAATGAGGGTAATCCAGGTAAATGGACCCACAGTTTGGGTGAACTTAACTTCAAACTTTGGTGAAGGAAAGCATTTTTCTGTGGGCGGATAGGGGAAAAATTGTGCCCAATAGCTGCACTGATTTCTGAGACTGGATGTCTCTGTAGTATCAGCACTGGAGTCGTACATGCTCTGTTGTCTCTATTTGGCTAGAGTCACAGGGGCATAATCTGTCTGAGAAGGGGATCTTCTTATATCAGCCTTCAAGGACAGCTGAGGGAAGGGCATGATATTGTGCCAAAGTCATTGTGCCAAAGTAAAGGCTTTCTGGTGTTTAGGTACTTTGAGGTTTGCTACGCATACCATAGGTGATGCCAAATATTTATTGGAGTGACTAGCAAGAAAGTTTTGGGTGCTCCTAGATCTAGTTATCACTTTGTATCTACAACCCATTGTTTGATGGTTGCTTTAGCCTTATCAGAACCCATGCTGAGCAGAAGATCTGGAGAGAAGCCCAGTAATTAAATTTTAGTCATCACTGAATGTCAGAACCAGTGAACTCTGAGTCCTTGTGCAATCAATGAGTCTTGTATGATGAATCAGAACAAAACTTTATTCACAATTCCAGAAATTCACCATTAAGTGTTTAAGATGGAATTGCCCCCCAAAAGCACAAACGTTTAAAAAAAAAAAACAATCCATAACTCCACCTCTCTCCCTTTGGCACAAACTATAGCTTCCCTCCTACTATTCCTATGAGCTAATCCCCTCACCAACCTCCTTTCTATCCAGCCCATGTACTACCAAGCTATCCCACATTACCCCCACATTCCAAGCCGCTTGCAAAGTTATCTGCCAAGCTCTCAGCTTCTCAAGGTTACACATATAAAACAGCCAGCCACCTGTAATCCCATTTTCCAAGCACTATAATCCAATTTATCCTAAGCACTATAGGTAAACTAAACCTAACCAAATATCCCCATGAATCTCTAACCAACAATCCTAACTACAGACAGAACCAGAATGTTAAGCCTGGTTCTGACACAGTATGTTTACACATAGACTGGAAATCCTCAATCCAGGTTAGTGGTGCAAAGTCGGTGGACAAGAAGGATAGTCTGAGCCATTAACTCACCCACACTCTGACCTTCTTTTCATAGAGCCTGACTCTAGTCTTAAAGTTGCATTAGAGACACATTTTGGAGCTTGGAATTCTGATCTTATTGGATTGCACAAGATCTAATGGTGCCGAGTTGGAGAGGGGTCCAAGTTGGGATCCATAAAGCAGTTGTGCACCTGATCCAGCTTCGAAAAGTTTGACTGCCACCACGATATAATGGTCTCCTCTTGTCATAAAATTTTGAGGATGGCTGTTGAGCTCTTCTGTGCCTTACCAGCAGCATACTCCCCATGTGCTTTTCTACTACCAATAGCACAAATCTAGATTACTTCTATATATTTGAAACAGGAGACCTGTGTGATCTTGTGGCCATCTGTAATCCAGTTGTGCTTCTAGGGCCTTTTAGCAAATGCCATGATTTTATTTTAATTTTTTTTTTAATAGCTGAGTACTAACTGATCCTGAAGTACTGCGTTAGTACTCTTAGTGCTTCTTTTAGACCAATGGGTGCTCTTCAAAGTACTGCTGCATCATCTGCATAAAGCAGAGCTGAGATAGGCCTTCCCTCTAATTTCAGAGGGTGGAAGTTGGTGTTATTGAGATGACTCACCATGTCATTGATGTAAAAGTTGAACAAGAGTGGAGCTAGAATGCAACCTTGCTTTACATCCTTCTCAGTGACAATGACATTGGTGACATTGGAAATGTCTCATCCATGGGGTCAACTTGAAGGCAATTAACAACACCAAACAAACTAGATCCCCTGATGTGCATATGCATATAATTTTTGTAAAGCACAAACAGAGCATAATAGTGGATTGTGACAAAGACTCAACATTGTCTTCACTCCTACCTCCTGATCTATCTTGTAGATACAAGTTAAATCACTTAGCTCCAATGCTGTACCTGATATATCCCCAACCTGACAGCATGATCAGCTAAAGAACATGATAATCTCATTAACATGCAAGACACCAAAAAGGTCAGTTAAAGATGCATGGAACAAAATGGCATCATAATCAGGAGCCACAGAGGCTGTTTGGACATAATGGGCCCTAGTGAGTCTACTATCCCTTTACCACATGATCACATCTTGCACCCCACCAAGAAATCAAAGAAAGGAACCAGCCAGAATACTCCACTAATGTGAACACTACCAGATTTTAGGGGAAACTGGATAGCATAGAGAGGACATTGCTGATGCTCTGCTCTGCCCAATTCTGTACCACAACTGAGAAACAACAACAAAGGCATTAAAAAAAAAAAAAGCACCCACCACTGGCAGATCTGATTGCACTTTCTGACTGTTCCACCTTTGCCACCAAGAAAAAAAGCAAAGGTGGCAGGATGACCATAAATATCATCTGGCTCTACCCCACAAATACCCAATATCAAAGTGCAATTGTGCCTGACATAATGTCACTTCTCCATTAGAAGTCACCAAGGAAAGTTCATCCCATGCAGCGCAGTGCATCTGCATAGAGCTTAATAGTTACTGGAGTGCAGATAAACAAGTAATTATTTGGTGAAGCTATTAACTCATAAGTATGTAAGTATGTGTGTATGACAGAGTGAGATAGCTTCAGTCTTTTCCTCTCAAATTTTACTTCTGTTGGGTGTATCCAGGCTGGAATTTGTGCAGCCCTCCAAATGACAGATTGTAACTCCCTGTATCCCTCAGCATTGGGTATGTTGGCTAATTGGGTTGAGATCTATAGTTCACTTGCTCAGGTCTGCACAACTGCCTTGACCTCAGTGGGCAGGCTGGCATCGAAGCATTTTCCCTGTGGATAGTATATATCATGGTTGGAACTTGGACTGTATTTTGAACCATGTGATCCAGCTGACAACAGAATACTGCTGACCAGAATTTCTGTATGAGCTATTTGAGACAGGCAATCAGGGATGCTAAAGGCTACCAAAAGCTTATTGGAGAAAGTTAACCCCAGCGGCATGCCTTTAATAGAAATGCAAATTATATTATTTGAAGTCACCCTTCACTTGCCGGATTGGGCCCACAGCAACGCCATGGCACCGATCTGACCTCTGGAGAGTGCAAAAAGGAGCTTCAAAAAGCAACTCATTTTTGCACCCTCTAAGGGGTGCCATAGCCATGGCAGGGTGGCTTTAAGAAAGATGCCCTTTCAGTGCTGCACCATGTGGATACAGTCCTGGAGGTGCATCATGATGATGCATGCCATGTGGACTAGCATGTGCCAAAATGACACCCTGGAGTGGGGTTAGGGCATCCAGCATGAGAACACTGCACCCTGACTCCTCCCACAGGTGTTCACAAAGTGCTGGTCTGTATAGGCCCTTAGTTACCCACCTGTAGCTTTTGTGTTTCGCCTATCCATCTATAATTTTTTTTTATAGTTTTAACTGTAATTATTGTATATCTTCTCAATATTTTTGTTAACTGTGTTGCATGATTTCAAATTCATACTCAAGAAATAAAAGTAAATATGGAAGACAAATACAAAATCAACACACCCTTAATTGCATTAATTCCTTGATAGTTATCTCTCTCCTTTTCAACTCTAAATAGGATTCAATAGATTCATTTTTACCTAGGATTACCCAGGATTTCTTTATTATAATTATATTTGGTTTTAGTATATAATTTTAATGCATAAGTATAACTTACTTTGAAGGATTTGTTGTTGCTGAAAATGGCATATATGTGGCACAATACAAATGTTACAATATTTTTTCTGCCACATGAAGCACTTCAGAAAAAAATTGAAGGTTTCTTCCATAAAATTAAATGTAAACAAATAAGGAGAAACATGATATATCACTTACAACATGGCAGAAAATTCTTATTCAGCAGAAATCAGCACATCTGTTCTGTAGTCCTCCCTTTGACATCACATTTTGGGTTGCTACATAAAATGATAAAACACTTCATTCTTGTCTTGATGCCTAGCTATGTGATACAAGATATCCTATTTAAAAAACAGAGCAGAGGCTATATCAAGAGAAATATTTGACTGACAGCACCACAGCCTGTCACCCCTCAAGGCAAACATCATGCTCCTTTTTTATTAATGCATGTCATGGACATGCTAAAAGGCATTGCCAGACCCAGGATCAGAGTATTTAAGAGTACCTACGGGGCTGAAAAGTCTTCTTGTACAGAAATGGCTGTGTAAGATGCAGACCATCTATCTTTCCCAACTCCCTCTTGTCTCTTCCTTGTCTTATATATTCTAAGCATAACTTGTGCTTTGTTAGTGGCACAGACTATGCATTGCTTTGGTATGCATTCTGTCTTGGGTCTTGCTGTTGATATTTTATGCTGAATGTGTAATGTCATTAATTCAATTAGTGTCTTATGTGATACTGTTCAACCCTGATGTTGCTTTTTAAAAGCCTTTCATTCCAATATATATTACTAGAATGCCCAACAGCATGACAGCTAGGATATAGAAACACTTGCCGTGTCTGCCTTGTGGTTCCTGTTTGTGAAGGCCAGGTCACTGGGATGACTGGGTATTTTTCTTGTTTTTGCCTCCTATCTCCACATTTCCGGTGTGAGCAGCAGTTTTCTTTAGATAAGGGAGACAACCATTAAATTATATATCAAGTGTGAGGGAAAAGTGTATATGTGTTGGAGAAACCTGATTTGGGGTAAATTCCTGTATCTGTAATAGGGAGTAGGCATTGCCACCTTTCACCTGGAAGCCTATTTAATCTGTTCCATAGTACTCAATGCATGCCATTGTAAGTGGAGCTTGCTACTATCCATTCATCTTTGTCTCCACATGTTTCCTGGTGTGAAAATCCTGAGACCTGAGTAGAATATTACACTGCTGAAATAGTACCTGTATAATTAAGACAGTAAGGCTTCATGAGAAAACTTTGGCAGCTTCACCACTTCCATGTGCATAAAATGAAATGAATGAACTGAACTGCTCTACCATTACTATTTGGAGGAGCCATTTGCTTTATACTACTTGTACAGTGCTTCTCTATCTCCTTCAAATGTAGAAATATCCCCTCACCTATCATGTGTGGAAGTTTCATCTTATTATTGAAAAAAATTAAAATATAAATCCATTAATTTTATCTCAGTTCCTTGTAAGATTCCTTGCCATTTTTCCTCTTCCAAATTTAACACAAACATTTCTTAACTTATCACAACTTTCTATGCCTTGTGTCAGGATATAAGCCATAAAGAAAGGATTGACTAAATATTCGTTCAATGAAAGAAATCAAAGTATGGAAGTAACAAATTACAACCAGAAACTTCACCATAACTTGTCACTTTGGGGTATAATGAAATCACATTACAATAGTAATTTAAAAATAGAGGTGAAAATATTTTCCTGGAGAAATGAGTAATGGTCTTCAGCTACATTCAAAATTTATTTTTAAAAAATTAGGGAGCCATTTTGACAAGTTTGTTTTCAAGTTCATTCCATTAAGGGGATCACTCCTGCCAAAATTAATGGAAAAGTAACAATGGCTACATGAAACACAGTAATCACAATGTGTAGACTTGTCTCTAAATTCTCCTTGACTTGTCCCTAAACAGCAACTCCCCTTGACTTGACAATAAACTTTGGTTCAGCACTTAATTCCTCAGACCTCAGTCTCCAGCTGTCACTTAAAAGTGTGATCTTCCTGAAGACTGTCACAGGAATTTTCCTCTCTTCCTCAGAAATTCTGGAATCTGTTTGACAGTGGAATATGCTTTCTTTGGAGGTTTTTAAACAGAGGCTGGATGGCTGTCTGTCGGAGTGTGTTTCTTGTGCATTCCTATGTGGCAAGGGGTTGGACTTTGTGGCCCTTGTGGCCTCTTCCAACTCTATGATTCTATGGACTTCATCACATGGGGAACATTGGAAGAGTAAACTGGTCACAATCAGGGTCATCCAGAGCATTAGGGACAATTTTGAAATTGCTTTTCAGATGAGGCTGTGCACAAACAGGTTATAATCCAAACAGAAAGTGAGGTGAATCAGGGAACAGGCATTTTTGCAAAAATACTGGGTTTTCATTTCCAGTTCATTCACGATTCACTTTTTTCACATAATTCCAGCAGTCTGAAAACCATGTGCTGGATTCTCCCTGTTCCCATATTTCTCATGGTTCCTTTGTTGTGCTGAGGAGAGGGAGGCAGCCTTGTTCTTAAAGGGACATACACACAATACATACCTCTTTCCCTTGCAGGGTTGGTCTCCTCCTGCAGCCTCTAAGCCTTAAGTCTAAGGGAACAGCTGGTGGGAGATAGCAGAGAGAGGATGTTTTAGAATTCCTCCTGTACAGGAGGGAGAAATGGAGGATATGTCCTGGAAAAGGAGGGAATCTAGGAATTTCAACCCTCGCTGAAATCAAGCAGGTTTATGAACCAGCCACCTCTTTCTCTCTAGTGTGTGTGTGTGTGTGAGAGAGAGAGTGTATGTGTGTGCTTTTATGGAAGTTTGCAAAGGGAAACTTCAGCCTTCCTTCCTATGAAAAAGCTTCTGGGGTAAAGCATATTTTCCTACCCGTTTCCCTTCCCTCTCTGGAGCATGTGTGTGCATGCACACACTTTTGGAAATGACAGTTTTGAGCATGAACAAAAAAGTTATTTCCAAGCTATCAATGGGATTTGTCCGCATCTGTCTGAAACCCAAATTCACTTTCCACCCACTTTATTGCATAAGTAATGTGCTTTTCACCTGTTGTTGCACTCTGTGTGAGATAATCATTAGCAAATTTTCTTGCTTTTCCAGGATGTCAACACTTTAACCATTTTCAGGATGGAAGCACATAGATCCCAGTGTGATAAAGTCCTATGATTCAGTTTTGCTTTGAGTGATTTCAGCTTCCTGTTCTCTTGTTCTTTGTACTGCTGCTGCTGCCACTCCTACCTTTTCTAGTTGCCACAAGGCTGTTGTTGTTGTTGTTGTTAACGTTTATATAGAGCTGTAAATCTACACAGCACTGCACTTACAATCATTTAATCAGATGGTTCCCTGCCTTCATGCTTACAATCTAAAGAGACATGACACAGAAGGAGAAGGGAATGATGTTTGGGAAAGGGATCAAATCCAGCAGTTCTTCACTCCCTCTGAGGCATGGACCAAGGCAGATGGACTGGAGGAAGGACTCGGCTTCTTAATGAATAATTAGGGCACAACATCCTGGGGCAGAGAAGGGCTCTTGCCTGGGAATGCTTCCCTAAACAATATAGTCTTTAACTCAATTTTGAAACTGGTTAGAGAAGTGATGAGGCATGCATGTGGGGGAAGAAGGTTCCAGGAGTGAGGGGCAGCAAGTGAGAAGGGACGAATCCAGGATGGGGCAGTGATCTTAGGCTGGAACAGGAGACCTTGACTACCAGAGCGGAGGGTATGAATAGGAATGTAAGGAGGAAGAAGTTCAGATAAGTAAGGAGGGGCCAGTCCATGGAGGGCTCTGAAGGTCAACAACAAAAGCTTGTACTGGGTGTGGAAGGGGAAGGGGAGCCAAGGAAGGGAGAATAAAAGAGGAGAAACATGGTTAAAGCGGCAAGTAGATGTGATAATATGTGCAGCTAAGTTCTGGACAGAGATTAAAGGATGGAAGTGAGAGAGAGGGAGCCCTGTCAGAAGAAGGGTTGCAATAATCTAGTCGTGAGACCACTAGGGCATGGACCAGAGTCTTGGCAGTAGAGGATGAGATACAGCTGAGTGTCATCGGCATACAGATGATAGGAAAAACCAAAAGAACTGATGAGTTTATAGAGGGACAGTGTGTATAGAGAGAACAAAAGGCGACCCAGGACAGAGCCTCAGAGGTACTCCAACAGATAAGGGAACAGAGGGGGAAGTCTGACCACCTGTGATCACTACAAAAGATCTATCTGACAAGTAAGATTTAAACCAGTCGAGAACAGAGTTGGAGAACCCAAGGTCAGAAAGTAAATCAACCAGGAGACAGTGATCCATGGTGTCGAAGGCCGCAGACAAATCAAGAAGAATGGGAATAGAGTAGAGGCCATTCACCTTGGCCCACAAGAGATCGTTTGAGATCTTGGTGAGGGCCGTCTCTGTAGAGTGCCATGGTCAGAAACCAGACTGAAAAGGGTCCAGGATGGAATTGGCTTCAAGAACTTCAAGACAGCAAGAATAAACGACCTGTTCCAGAACCTTAGAAAGAAAAGGAAGAAGAAAGAATGACAGCTAGACAAAGAAGAGGGGTCGAGTGAGGGCTTCTTCAGAATTGGGGAAACAAGAGCATGTATGAAATCCGAAGGGAAGGAATCCACAGAGAGAGAGATTAAAGATATAGCGGAGTGAGGGCAGAAAAGAAGGGGCTATAGAGTTTAGAAGATGGGAAGGGTTAGGATCAAGAGGACAGGTTTTAGGTTTGGAAGAGTTTAGGATCGTAGAGAGTTCATTGAGAGAAACAGGTGGAAACACAGAGTTTATTAGTAGAAGGTACCAGGAGATTAGTGGTAGGGAGCAAATCAAATCGTAGTGACAAATTTCTTAAATTTCTTTTATTTAGCCTTGCACTCACTCACTGACTAGCAGAATTCCTTCTGGGTGCAATCTATTATACACTTCCCAGTCATCCATTACCAATAAAATCTAAGGTGGTAAATATTCTGTAATTCGATGTCAAATTCTGCAACAGTGAACTTGCTTGAAACCCACCAATAAGTAGTTTGGATTTCTATTTACAAGTGCATTACAGATTGTCTGATTTGTGGGGTCAGCATTCCCTCCTCCCTCCTAATGCACTAGGGATTGGAACCATATTTGTGCATATATGTTTGTTTCTTTTCTTTAAATGTACCATGGACTGGAAGCTAATAGCTCATGAATGGACACCAGTTGACAGACCCCAACTTTGCAAACCACTGGTCTACACAATGTAAATATCTAAATGTGTTTCCCTCATTATATTATTGCAGCAGCTTACAGTTTAACACGAAAGCAAGATATCTTTCCTTTGACCCAAGTCTCCAATAAAAGATACATTTTCCTTCTTTGACTGGTTAATCTTTTATAACATGTTCATCATCTAACAGAGACAAAAAACCCCTTTCAAATATTTGTTTTCACAACCTGCCTATTTCTCCACAGGGTAAAAGAGTTTTCCATCATTATTAATTCAGAGCATT
This sequence comes from Urosaurus nigricauda, assembly GCA_034509955.1. Classification (NCBI taxonomy): domain Eukaryota; kingdom Metazoa; phylum Chordata; class Lepidosauria; order Squamata; family Phrynosomatidae; genus Urosaurus; species Urosaurus nigricauda. Next base: position 144,691,928 of record JAOEGL010000003.1, on the reverse strand, counting down.
CTAGCTTTCATAAAATTACAATGATATTGAATTGGTGAGGTAATCTTTACAATGGCAAGTAGAGTTTATGATATTTAATTCCTTAACCATTTGAATAGTTTGATCCTATACAGTCTGGGGCCTACATCTTTTAGAAATGTCATTTCTTTGTGGAGGTTTTGAGCTCTCTGCTGAAATAGTTAAAAAGTTATGCAGACCACCATGCACTTAACAACTTAGATGTCTCTACACTAATGCACAGAGCATGGGAAATAAACAGGTTGAACTTTAACTCCTAGCACAACAAAGCAAATTTGATATAATAGGCATCACTGAAACCTGGTGGGATGAGTCTCATGATTGGAATGTAGAAATAGAGGGGTATTACCTTTTTAAGAGAAAGAGGCCAAACAGGAAAGGAGGAGCAATAGTGTTAAATGTCAGGGATCTTTACATCAGTGAAGAGATCCAGGACGTCAATCCTGGATGCCAGGAAGAGCATCTGGATAAAAATTAAAGGGGAGGAAATCAACATGTATGTTATTGTGGGAGTCTACTACAGACCCCCAAGTCAGATGGAGGAATTGGATGATGCCTTTCTAGAACAGATAATCACACACTCAGAAAGGAGAGATGTAGTAGTGATGGGAGACTTCAACTATCCTGATATTTACTGGAATTCCAATTCAGCCAAATCCTCAAAGTCTAGCAAATTCCTCACCTGCCTCGAAGACAATTTCATTGTCCAAAAGTTGGAAGAGGCAACAAGGGTTCAGCTGTTTTAGATCTGAACCTAACCAACAGGGATGACCTGGTTAATGGAGTGAAAGTGGTGGGATCCTTAGGTGGGAGTGATTGTGTTCACCTGGAGTTTGTTATAGAGTGGAAAGGAGTGGCCAGGCATAATCAGACACACATTCTAGACTTTAGGAGAGCTGATTTTGACTCTGTACTGACAGGCAGAGAGCACCAGCCTGTGGGCAGAGTCAGGACACAGCATCCTAATGGTGCCTAACTCCATTCCCATGGTGCCATCATGATGCACCTCCAGTTCTGCAAAGGGGTCTTATGAAGCCTTGGAGAGAGCAAAAGCTGCTTTTGGAACTCTCTTGATGCCAGATCAGTGCCGCTATGTGAGGTTACTGCAGCTCTGATCTGGCCAGGAAAGGGGCAGCTGCATGTCACTCCTTAGGGTCAATCTGTATAGCCCCTTTAGTAAACTTGGAGAAATACTGGGGTGATCCCATGTTCAAGAACACTACAACAGAAGGGAGTTTAAGACGGATGGGAGTTTCTCAAAAGGGAGATACCGAAGGCACAATTTAAAACAGTTCGAATGATATGATATGAAATTTATTATGGACAATGACCAGTAAAAAACAATACAATACAATATAGTACAATGACCAATACAAAAACAGTGCAAGCGATGCACATACAAAAGAAAAGCAGCATAGGGATGCTTCAGACAAGGGGTATCAGATACCGGGGAGTAAGTACTATTATACATCAAATTTTATCATTTTTTTTTCAGTGATACAGAACCCAAATAAACTCTAAAACTATATCATAAGAAACTATTCAGATAGTAAATAAGATAAACACAATTCTACTTTGGCAAAATATTGCAGCGATGTAAAAACTTGCCACCTTGGCAGTAATCCCTAGCTGGTCATCAGCCAGGAGGTAGTCAATATAAAGTATGTCAGGTTAACCTGGCATTTTTCATAAGATTGATACTATAAAACAATGATGAAAAACAGCAGGGAAATCTCTTAACAAGGGTTGTCACATATTAGGATAAATGTTTGCGTTTGTAGCGCAGTCCGTGATGAGATACCATGGCTACGTTTGGCGCCAGGATCACCTCCTAGACTGTAGTGTAGGCAGCAGCTTGTGGGCTGGAGAAGTACCTCTCCTCTTCCAGAATAACTGAAGAGAACACTGCAGACAAATCTCTCTCAGATGAGGCGTTTACTCTTAGAAGTTACAATATGTACAGAGCTATCTACAAACATCTACCCTGTCCACCATCCATCAGCAGAAGAACCCACACTGTCAACTGACTCTAACGGAATCCACAGCCAACTGTCAAGATCAACTGCCAACAGAATGTTCAAATTCACCCAGCCAGCACCTGATTGGCTGATGTTCCTGGCTGGTGTTTGGCCATTACACATTGTACATTTTCCTTGGGACTCTTTTATCCCAACTGTCCGAGAAAGCTGCCAACACCCATTCACACAGCTGATAAGAGAGTCCTTGGGAGAACAGGATCAAAATTCAAAATGACCTGATTAAACTAGAAAGCTGGGCCAAAGCTAACAAAATGAAATTGAACACAGAGAAATGTAACGTATTGCACTTAGGGTGGAAAAATGAAATGCATAGATATAGGATGGGGGACACTTGACTGAATGAAAATATGTGCAAAAGAGATGTAGGAGTCCAAGTAGACCACAAGTTGAACATGAGTCAACAGTGTGATGTGGCAGCGAAAAAGGCCAATGTAATTTTAAGCTGCATCAATCGAAGTATAGTGTCTAGATCAAGGGAAGTAATAGTGTCACTCTATTCTGCTTTGGTCAGGCCCCACCTGGAATACTGTGTCCAGTTCTGGGCACCACAATTCAAAAAGGATGTTGACAAACTGGAGCATGTCCAAAGAAGGGCAACTAAGATGGTGAAGGGTCTGGAAGCCATGCCTTATGAGGAGTGACTTAGGGAGCTGGGGATGTTTATCTTGGAGAAGGGAAGGTTAAGAGGTGATATGATAGCCCTCTTTAAAAACTTGAAGGGATGTCATATTGAGAAGGGAGCAAGCTTGTTTTCTGCTGCTTCAGAGACTAGAACGCGGAACAATGGATACAAATTGCAGGAAAAGAGATTCCACCTCAATATTAGGAGGAACTTCCTGACAGTAATAATAATAATAATAATAATAATAATAATAATAATAATAATGTTTTATTTATACCCCGCTCTTCAGCCAAGACTATCAGAGCGGCTTACAATTTGTTAAACAAACAGCTTCATTTACAATTGTAAGCTATTTGCCCCCAACAATCTGGGTACTCATTTTAGCGACCTCGGAAGGATGCAAGCCTGAGTCAAGCTTCAGGCCTTTGCTGGTCTTGAACTCGCCACCTTCTGGTTTTGAGTGAGTGGCTGCAGTACAGGCATTTAACCACTGCGCCACCAGGGCTGTTCGACAGGGCTGTTCGACAGTGGAACACACTCCCTCAGAGTGTAGTGGAGTCTCTGTCCTTAGAGGTCTTTAAGCAGAGGCTGGATAGCCATCTGTCACAGGGGATAGTTTGATTGGGAGTTCCTGCATGGCAGGGGGTTGGACTGGATAGCCCTTGTGGTTTCTTCTAACCATGAGGTATAGTGGTTTGTGTATTTGACTATGTCTCAGGAGATCATGGTTCTATTCCCTCCTTGGTCATGAAAACCTCACTGTGTGACCTTGAGAGAGTCACTAACTTTCAGCCATAGAAAGTCCTGTGATAGTGTTGCCATAGGGTCACTAAAAGTTGGAAACAACTTGAAGGCACACAACAGCAACAACAAAGGGTCATATTTCATCCACTTTATAAAGCAAGTGTTCATTATTATTATTATTAGTTGTTGTTGCTGTTGTGTGCTTCCATAGGGTTTTCTTGGCAAGTTTCTTCAGAGGGGGTTTGACATTGTCATCTTGTGAAATGGAGAGAGTGTGGTTATGTGTATTAAAAATAGTTGGATAGTCTATATGCCCATAAATTAATGGCTTAGAAACTCACAGGTTGTTGTGGTCTTCATAATCTTGCCCAAGACACTGTTTTTTTTGTTTTTTTTAAAAAACCTTCCAGAATACTACCAGAACTTAGACATACTGTACATTCTGGGGATTAAAACTGCATTAGTACACAAAATAATTTCCTGAAGCTATACTATGTGTTACCACTCTTACTTTATGTTAAAATTTTCTCATTCACCAATTAATTCCAAATTTGAAATTTTTCTGAATGCTTTTGAAAGACTAATGCCCCAGAGTAATCAGTATATTATGGTACTGAAAGCTATTATAAAGTCTTTTACTTATTCCAGTGCACAGGAACAAACTCCCCACTTCTTCTTTAACAGTGAAATTGAAATACAGTAAGGCACCATTTTACAAACTGCCTTCAAAGTGTATGTTGGTATAGTTCAATGTCATAAGCACTAGGCTCATATACTAAGCAGTAAACTCCATGCCCAATGTATAGAAGAAATGGTAAGCACATCATAATTGAGATGGGGATTCACATTTCTTTGCTATTGATAAAATAAGTAAAAAGACAAAAAGACTGTGTTTTCAGCTAAATAAGAAATCAACCTCATTCATCTTCAGATAAACTTTCGTTATCTTTCTCCCTGATACTGTATACACTGAAGAGAGATTGCTTTCCTCATTTCAATTAGCGCTATCTTTCATCTGCCAAGTCATGAGAAGTAAGGATTTCAAATTTGTAGACTATTCCAGGTATGAGCATTACATACTTCAGGCTGACGGATTATGTGCTGTTTTGAGTCTCAGACTTTTTCATACCAGGATGGATAACTGCAGCCCTCCATGTCTTTCGGGACTGCAAATGACTTCCCATAACCTATTACTATTCACTGTGATGGCTAGGGCTGATGGGAATTTTAGACCAAAAAAAGTATATGGGAGTCAAGAGTTAACCACCCCAACATTAGACAGACTATGATTCCATGGAATCATCTTCTAGGAGATCACACCTTTTCTCCTTTCCAGACAATCTATAAGAGAAAGCATTCTGAGAATCAGTGTTGCTAAAATTTTCAAGGAAAAGAACCAGAATCCATAGTCCACTTCACAATCACTTTACAGACTGTTGAGGAGTCTTCGCTGCCCTTGAATCTTTCAGTTAAGAGACATGCTTTGTTAATTAGCATGCTTGCTTTGCTATTTAGATGCTCAGTTGATTTGGACTTATGCATAAGCACACTTAATCTTACCTGAGAACTGTCCAGGTCCTGCACAGTACCACCATCTTCCTATTGGATGATGGGTCCAGCCTGTCTGTTCCAGGCCTTGCTTGGTTTCTCATACAGATTTGTCAGATGTTGGAAATTGGAAGTATAATCCAATGGCAATCCGAACGCAATCATGGGGTTTCACGTTATTGCGTATTAAAGTATCTCACATAATTTTGGGCAAAAGGGAAGTCACTCCGAATGCAATCATGGGTTTTACCTTATTGTGAATTAAAGCAACTCATGCAATTTTGGGCAATGGGGCGGGGGTCATTTTTGGGTAATGGGAAGTCATTCTGAACACATTCTAAACGCAATTGGAATTCACGTGAATTCGCTAAACTTGCGAATTCACGTGAATTCCAATTGGCTCCATTTGCAATAAAGAGAAATTCCTCCCATCTGATAAGGTCCAGAGGCTCTCAATCTGCTTCAGATAGCAGAAGCTGATACACTCCAGCAGCATTTTGATTATGCAGTTTCCAGTGCTGGTGCATTGATATGTAACAAAATTCAATTTTTATGATGGTTCCAGAGCTCATAAAAAAGCAACAATGAAGCACTGCCTAGAATCATTCCATAGTTAACATTACAGTACTACATAAGTAAATGTGCAAACCTGAGGATTTTATCCTCACTTTTGCAGTTCCTATTTTCAGTCTCTTTTTTTTTTACAAAAGAAAAATTCCTGCTCACCTCACCACATTTATTTCAATTTCTTTCTACACTGCCATCTCTTTTATTACAGACTACTTATGAAGCACAAGGGAACACCAGGAAGCCTTTATTTGCATATGAATATCAGGTTGTCTTGACATGGTGTGTAAATGAAAAATGTATTCAGCATTAGCAGTATCTTTCTAGACCTAGCAACTCAGAAGAAGGCAGTGCAACCCCTTGGATGAGTCTGTGCCCACATTTCTGTGGTTTAATGTAATATTAGCTCCCTGAGGCTACATTGTCATGGGAGGGGGAACTGACAGCCTATAAATTATCATATTTTCCACAGTATGATGAAACCAATTGTCACAGGTGTATTGTTATAATCTGAAATGCAAGTGGAGAACAGAGTGTGGGCTGATGAAAATTTCCAACACCAAAGTGGGATTTAAAGGTCCAGAACTTAGTTGGTAACTACTGTAGTGGCTGTGTGGTGGATCCAGGCATTGGTTGACCTTGCCTCAAGCCAATGAATGCCCAACCCACTAGTATGGGACTGTCAACAGTATGGATTTCATAATGTTTTATTGTCAATGAATAATCAGAAGTGGTTTGAGATTGCCTTCTTCTGATATATAGCTTACAGCTCCTTGGTATTCTTTGGGAGGTATATAATAGATTGCAGCCTGAGGGAATTCTGCTGGCCAGTAAGTGAGTGGAAGACTAAAGGAAGCTGACAAGCATATGGCACCTGGAAAAGGCAGAGGTGGCATAAACAGCATATCATGAACAAGAGAACCGGAAGCTGAAATCACTCAAAGCAAAATTCAAGAAGGTCTGAAAAGGAGAGGAAGATTCCTGCGACAGTCTTAAGGAAGATCAGACTCTTCAGTGACAACACAAGGCTTAGGTCTGACAAATCATTTGCTGGACCAAAGCTTTGGGACAGAGACTTGCTGTTTGGTTCTTGGGTTCAGTTAATCACACTCAGAATGAAGAATCCATGCCAAGCCATCAGAATTCACCTTGTGAGTTAACTGAGTTGAGCTGAGTGGAGGGTTATCTAATTGGTTGGGTAGGGAGTTGAGATGGAGCTGATTAGTTATCTTCAAAGGGAATTGTAATAAGGAATCATTTATGGAATATATCAAAACCTTCTTTTTTAAAAAAAACAACAACTTAATTTTAATTATAAAAAGTAACTTCCAAGCTGTGAAAGTATTTCAGAGCTTGTTGTTGTTACAGTTTTGGAAAGTGAGCTACTACCCATAATGCTAGGCTCCCATGAGGGCACCCACACTTAACATTCAAATAGGGGACTTTGATTAGCTCAAATGAGGGTGACTAAAGCCTACACAACACACACACTTATATATAATAGTTGTGAGACACAGGACTCCTGAATGCAGGTTCAACATATTTTATTTATAGTCAAAGGAAATCACCATTTACACGAAACATCCACTCATGCACACAGTCAAGAACTAACCATATAAAGGTGGTAGCAGATAGTGACTTAAAAGTGGTTTACAGAGGGCAATCCTATACTGATTACAGATGTGTAGTTCCATTCAGGGAAAAACAGAGGGATGAGGAAAGGTTCAGCAGCTGCCTTAGGGTCATGGCATGGCCAGCTTATGCTGAGAAAGTTGAGATATGGACAGAGTGTCTGTCTGATCTCAAACGAGACCAAATTGGTAGTGCATATGCAGGCATTTTTATAGAACAAAGCTTATTATAGACATGGAAGGACTTCCTGGAAGGAAGAATGAGCAAACGATGAGAATGGCTAGCCAATCTGTGGAGAAAAGGTTATTACTTCCAGAGGAATTGTACTTGTCTTTCTGTTCACATGTAAGCACCAGGTCTCTCACTCACCATCACTTCTATCAGTGTAGGGTTTATGCAGATTTTAATCTCAATTGATCTATCCTGTCTATGTGCTCTTGAGCTCCCCTCTGCTGAGCCTTCCAAATTTTTTTATGTGTCAAGGCTGTTTCTAGCACTGACACACCTTTGTAGTTATATTTTAAATATCTCTTTGATATTAATTTGAGATTGACATGGAGGAGCTGTGCAGGGGGCTATATCTTGGAGTAACAGACCCATTGTCATTACTGTGCTTCATATAGTCATTGTTATTTTTCCATAAATTTTTGAAAGGGTGATCCCCTTAATGGATTGAACTTGGGGAAAAAAACTTGCCGAAATGGCTCCCTAAATTATTTTTTTTAATTTTTTGAATGTAGCTGAAAACCATTACTCATTACATCAATAAAATAAGTAATGCGTGAATTCATCATCCCTCAATTCACAGGCTGTTCCATTTCAGTAAGCCTGGTTGTAAATGCAGGTGACTCCAGCTTAGTATTCCTTATTTGTCCAGCATTCCTTATAACTGAAATTCCACATGGAATGGAATGATTTTTTTTTCAAATGAGGAAAGAACATCCTCTTTGTATTTATTGCTATTTTAAGCCAGCCTCCTGGAGGCATTACTGGAATCTTTTTCTAAGGCTAGGGTATTTTCTCATTATGCATGCTACCTATTCATATACTAGAAATATAAACAAAAAATTAAGAAGGATCTTGAACCAATGCATTTGGGAATATCCATGCAAGTACTCTTATCTACAATTCACCATTCAGTTTAGTAACCCCAGACACCTGAAGGTACTCAAACCGAAATGTAGGAGATAATTAAGAGCATGTGGTGCATGAGAAAATGGAGACATTTTACTTGAGAAGAGGTTACTAAGGGATATAATTGCCTGAAACAGGTTAGAAAGGGATATAATTGCGGTTATATGAAATAAGGCAGGAAGTGTGGGGCTTGTGTATGTGTGTGTTGCTTTTCCAGTAAATCTGTTAAAGGACTATTTCAACCCAAGTTGCATTGAAATTATGAAGCAATTTAAACTCTCTTTACGCTCTTGGAGTTCTGAGGAGACAGTTCTGATGTTTGTGGCAGAACTCAGAAAAGTTTTGCAGAACTGCAGTTGTGTGGCAAATCTGACACTAATGTTAAGGCCAGGCTGTGTTGTAGAATTAATGAACAACCAATGCAGAGGAGGCTACTTTCTGTTAATCTTTGTTAGTTAATCTTTGGTTCTTCTTTAAAATTTGCCCTGGTTATGGAATCTGAAAAGTATATAGGATTCAGAGGCAGAATTTCAGGGATTGAGGGAGAGTGATAGCATACAGGTGACTCTAACAAATGATTTTGCACTTGTCATTGTGAAAGAAAGCTGACATAAAGGTTTGCAGATTTAAAATGGGACGTTCTACGTTTGCAGCTTGATTTTCCTCATGAGGAGCATATGTATAGCCTAAAGGAAAAGTGCAGTTTTGTAAAGCTTCGTGATTTTTCACACTTACATATTTTGGTGGAACAAAGTTCTAGAAGTGCAGATGAAGTAATAGCTTATTCCAGGGAATGTATGAATAGAGTTAAAATACTTAAAGATACCTATTTTATTGGATATGAACAGAAGGAAGTTAACCTTTCAGTCAGAAAAATGCAGTGGTACACTTGTGAGTTATTACACCACTATACAGTTAGATTATGAATTTATACAGGAGCAGCTCTTAAGCTGTTACTTGCCACTATGGTGACTGTTTTGAGTCAAGTGATTTTCTTGTTGTGGATCCATTTACTTGTATACGTATTGTTAACTCTTTTTGGCCCTAGACTTGGAGTGGTTGTGATAGGCTTAAAATGGGAGGGGAACTGCTCATGGTAGAGTCATGAACACACCCATCCTATCATAGAATCAAAGAGTTGGAAAAGACTACAAGGACCATCCAGTCCAACCCCCTACCATGCAGGAAATCACAATCAAAGCATCACTGACAGATGGCCATCCAGCCTCTGTTTAAAGACTTTCAAAGAAGGAGACTCTATCAGTCTCTGAGCGAGTGTGCTCCATTGTTGAACAGCCCTTACTGTCACCAAGTTCCTTCTAATGTTGAAGTGGAATCTCTTTTCCTGTAGCTTGCATCCATTGTTCTAGGTCCTGTTCTCTGTTCTCAACAAGCTTGCTCCATCCTCAATGTGATACCCCTACAAATACTTAAACAGGACTATCATATCACGTCTTAACCACCTCTTTTCCAGGCTAAATATACCCAGCTCTATAACTCTTTCCTCATAAGGCATGGTTTCAAAACTCTTCACCATTTTGGTGGCCCTCTTCTGGACATGCTCCAACTTGTCAACATCCTTTTTGAATTGTGGTGCCCAGAACTGGACACAGTATTCCAGGTGAGGCCTGACTGAAGCAGAATACAGTGGCACTATTACTTCCCATTCTAGACACTATACTTCTACTGCCAGTTTAGGAATATCCATATGAACCTGGAGAAGAAAGAAGGTAGGCATTAGTGTGATGCCAGAAGAAACTATTTCTCCACCATTTCTCACATGATATCTACCAGTAATTCCAGTCAATAACAGACTACTTGAAGAGTTGCCAATTGATGGAAACCCATCAAGATTTTACCAGCACGGAAGACGCCCTCTCCCATAATCTTACAGATTATAACGTAGAAATTGTGGTGTGTTGTGGCTGTGGTCTGGAGATACAGAAAGTGTGAGTCCAGACTGAAAACCTGAAGGTAATTCTGGGTTAAGAGATTCCATTGTGTAGTCAATTCAGGGAAGATTGCTTTTCATGATCTTGGTACCAGATCTGTGAATTAACAGGAGAGTCAGGTGGGCTGGTTGATAAGGGGATAGGAATTGGTACCTTCTGGAGCTATTTTCCAATGGTAATGGTAACAGTATTATGTTTTTTTCCTAAACCTTTTAATGGAACAGTAACAGATATTTGGGGATATATGTTTATTTTTTAGAATAACACTCATCATTTATATTAGGAACCTCTGTGTTGTTTTTCTTACACCTATGACCAGATACTCTCGGCAATGATGATTAAACTGAAGTACAAGTTTTACGGTGGCAGCAAAATTGGATAAGTAATTAAACAGGTGGGATTACATTCATCCCATTGACTTCTATATATTTAGTACCAATAGTTGAGATAATTAAATTCCTTGACAAACTTGGTAAACACTGGAGAATTTAATAGGGCTGTCATCATACCCCAGATGTCAATAGGCTTCCTGTCATTCAAAACTGTAGGAGCTGCTGCTTTTTCTTGGCTCTTAGTGAATATGCAAATAGGTGGAAAGACAGGGAAAGTGGGTTGGCCTCCTAAATGGTAATGTCACAGTTGCCATTCATGCATTGTCTCTTGGTGTTCTAGGGGTGTATATGTTTAAGTGTGTCATTTGGGAATTTCCCCAGAAAAAAGTTCACAAACTCTTGCCAAAGTTTTTCCCATGCATGTAAATGACCTTACAGTGCTTTTTATGATTCTTCTTCTTCCAGTACACTTGGAGCATTTCAGGAGGGGAGTGAAATACAGACTCAGATGCAGATTACAAAGGATGGCATTTCAGGGAAGGATTTACTTTCCTGGGTTAGGTCATGCTCAGAAGCAGGATATGTGAGGAAGAACTGTTCAATGCCTTAAATTGCCAACAAATGATTGATGGTGCTAACTACATTTCAGGAACACACTAGTTTCCAATCTAGTATGTTATGTAGACTCCCTAAGGTGAAAGTTCAGTGAACTGAAGGCACTACTAGTATCAGGAATAATTTGTTAGGTAACATTCTGACATCCCAAGGGTCATCTAGGGAAATAGAGCACTCCTCTATTGAAATGGGTCCCACATCCTTTCCCCATTTCCTTAGTGTTCTGTTTACTTTGATTCTACTAGACCGTCACAAATAACCGACATGTTTATGTGAGAAACAAGAAATAATGAGTTCCAGGATGCTTTGGGTAGTGGATTCTGTTCCTGTGGGTCTCATCATATTCACTTTCTCATGAAAAAGTATACAATGGGAATGATACTTTGAAACTTTTCCGTGCAGGAATCATTCTAATTAACAGAAATGACAGAGTGGTTCACCCATGTTCTACTATGAATCTTATTATCTAAGTGGAATAGTTTTCTTATGAACTTGGAAAGTCCAAAGCTTTCAAATGTTATTGTCTGATTTATGCTTTATACTGTTTGTTTATTGTTTTACATTGTTGTACACTCCTATAAAATGTATACAAGTAATAACAGACACACACAGTGGGTCCTTGTTATCCATTGGTATTTGGTTTTAGGAACCCCTATGAACAACAAAATCCATGGATGCTCAAGTCCCATTAAAGTACAATGGATAGTAAAATGGTGTCCCTTATATAAAATGGTAAAATCAAGCTTCCCTTTTTAGAAGGTATATATTTTTTGGAATATTTTCAAGCTGTGGATGCTTGAATCAGTGGATCAGGGGATACTGAGGGCTGACTGTGTACACACACACACACACACACACACACAGAGATTCAGAATAGGAGATTGATGCTGTTTGTATTGGTGTACATGTGCATCTGTATTTTTATTACTAAAGCAAGCTGTCTTTTAAGGGTCATGAAAAGGCAGAAAGAGATGAGGAATTTGATAACTTTTTCTTTTCTGATTGCTTATGTGGGCTTCTTGCAGACTCAAGCAGCTGATAAAAATATAAAGTCACATGAGGATAGAGCCATTTACTACTTCAACTTACAATTATAATTCCATGAGGTAGAGAACAGGCTGAAGCCTTTTGAGTTTCATAACATGGAAGTGATATGTGGTATAATGGCTTATACTTACTCATTATACTGAGAGAACTGCTTTGGAGGGGTGTCTCATGAACAATAATAGTTAATAGTAATAATAACAGAAAATTATTTCAGTAAATAGTGATGGGAAAAATACTAAAATAATGTATCAGCAACTCTTCAAGTCTCAGAGGAAGGCAAACCTCCACTGAACAAATCTTGCCAAGAAACCCTTGTGATAGACTTGCTTTAGGGTCACAATCAGTTGGAAGTGACTTGAAGGCACACAACAACACAACAGCATTTTAAAACAAGTTATTCTTTAAACAATGGGTAATGTTAAAGAATTACACACTCCAATAATCAAAGAATAATTAGTTATTTATTTAAAGTAGTGTTCCAAATTCTGGGCTGGTTTAGCCACTTCTGGCCTATGCTTCCCACCAGTCCATGTACTGAAGATGCACTATCTGCAGAAGAGAATGTTTCCTATTGATGCAGGCTCCTTCTGTAATGAATGTTGAGTTTTCCAGGGCCCTAAATTTTGTGGTCAGCTTACATAGGCAGAACCATTTCCCTCAATGTAGTAATTCAGTTTTCAGTGCATAAAGAGTTGTAAAGTTGGACAAGGACACTCTAGGGAGGGGATCCAGTGGGGGTATCCCTATTCTCTAAATCATGTTTTAAATTATGGAGGTATCCGGTGACCTTAGGTCACTAGCACACACCACTTTGATGTAGACTCGAGTCAATTGACTTGGATTCAAGTCACTTCAATGACTCAATTTGGACTTGACTTGGCAATAAATGAAGCACTGAGTTGACTTGCACATTTTTAGCAACCAACTTGCTGGCCTTGGTTCAGTAACATAACACATTCATAACATTTGTCATAACTAGGGAACAGCAAATGTGTTAGGCAACAGGCTTGAGGCACAAGGATACTTCTGAAGTTCTCATTCATACTTGACCATGTGTCAAATATATGGTTATTTGTTACATTTTTTAAAAAATCTAACTTCGTGCACATCTTGATTTTCAAGTTATTGAAACTGCCACTCACCCCCGCCCCCACCTCCTTTATTTCTCTGTTGAAGCTGGCTTCCTGACTTGAGACTCAACTTGAGACTTGAAGTAAAAGACTTGAATACATCACTGGGCTCTAGTAACCTTCTGTTCTTCCCTCAAGGTTCTCCCCACCTGTGAATGCTGAAGGGATACCCTGATAATATAAATAAATAAATCTATATATCTATTTAACATTTTAGGAGTGTTCACGTCTTAGCTTTTTTGTGCTGGAAATATAGATTGTCACAATAACAGGCTCTTTACTTATAAAGACTGAAGATCAAAGGAAAACAAGCATCTAATGCTTCATGCTAAATAGTCTATAGCAAGTGCAAGTTGCTCTGTAATGAACAGATTACATTACCAAGTAAATACTGATTGAATCGTTGATATGTATGTTCACACTGACATGAAAAGGCAAATAATGACTTAATTAAGAAAGGCTGGAAGAACAAGATGAAACGTACAGTACAAAACAGATCTTTTAACAAAGTATCTGATGAAAGCTCTTCCTAAAACAGCAACCAGCATATTCAGTTGTATTTGAAGAATTTTAAACAAATAACACCAGGCCTGGTCAATCAGCCATTTTATCTCAACTGACAGGACAGATTGTTGCAATAACCTTCTTTCCCCCGCCCTCTTTGTCTGAGAATCACTAGCAAAATATCATTGAAGGTGAATTTTCTAGCAAGTATGTGGTTTAGGCAAAAAAAAAAAAAAAAAAAAAAAAGGATTAAAAAAAAATTATCTTGACTTTTTGCCATAGAGATGTGGATATATGTATGAGTATATGATCTTGAAAGCGTTAGAGAAATCTCCAGCAGCCGGACATGTATCTATAAAGTCCACATCCACGTATGACCTCTGTTTCTCACCTCTAGTCCCTGCTCAGTTCCATCATATACAAAAGGCAAGATACATTATTTTATTTGCTTGATTTTTCAAGTGTTTCTGTATCCATTAATTGAATACACATTTAAGCAGTATTTTACATATGTCCAAAATGTACAAAAAGTAAGTTTAAGTAGTGTTTTCAGGCATTTAAATATGAACGCTTTTTATCTTGGGAGTGCTTTAGTTGTGTATTCCTGCATGGCAGGCTTGGATTAGATGGCCCCGTGTTCCTTTCCAGCTATTTGATTCTAAGATTCTAGTAAAGGGACTAAATTCTAGAAGTATGTACTTAAAGATTTTTTTAAAAAAGTTAAATTATTCAAATTAAACTGAGTACCTCTCTGTGTTTGAAGCCTACAGTACCATCTTCAGTCACTTGGTGGCAGACTTCCCTAACCATTTTTAAAAATAAATCTGTATTTGAAATACCTCTCCATTGACATCCCCTTGTCATGGAGGAGAGGCTTGCATACTCTAATGAAGTTGTGAGCTATGCTGGAAGTGGCATAACAGCCACCGGTAGGGCCTCCCATGCTAGACAGGTTACAACTGAAGGGTCTGACCAAGAGCGTCAAACAGCAGGATGGGCTCTTTGGCCTTATGGCAACCATCCTAGGACCCAAACCCAGGCAGATGGTGTTCATCTAACCCTGTAAGGTAAACCATCTAAGGGAAGGAAACTCTAATCAAACCTATGACCTGAGGATCTCGCTGCCACCATCCTTGCATGCTAGGCCTCAGCAGATGAACCTTTGGTTTAAGGGGTGAGGCCAGTTCTGTGAATGCTGCATTCCACCAGAAAAATCCATTGCACAGGCTTGAAGGAAACAACTTGGAAGCCCATGGGGACTAGGCTAAGGTGCAAAGGGCTGATTTTTCTTCTCCTTCTTGGAGGGCAGCAGCCCTCATGGGCAGAACTTAGAAAGTTAGTTAGTTTGGTTTTTTAAAAATGATCATATAACTCACTAGAAAGCTCACAAAAGTAACCTGTTAAATGGAAACGAGGGGAAATCATTTCAGTGATTCTTTGTGTTACTGTACTACTTACTATTTTGTATGGTAATATGTGACCTAGCTGTACAGTTTGGCAGGAGCTATAGCTTCCTTCAGACAGGGCAGGTGCAATGCTTTTACCTTTGCTAGGTACCTTTGGCACCTTTGTATTCAAAGCACTCCTAGAAACTCACAAAGCTACTAAGAAAGTATGTGAAAACATTCTACAGATGACCTCTCTTGCTTAAAGTTATGGTTTCACTTAGTATGAATTTATCCCATTTATTGGCTTGTGATGATTTGGGTTGAGGGTAATTGGACTTGGTTTGGAATTAACAAGATATTTTAACTTGTCCAAGTTGATGTTATCTGCCTAGGAGGAAAGGGTATAATTAATGTAACGATTTCTGTTAGAATTCAAATTGTTTTGTGTGGAGTTAAAGGCCAGGAGGTGCAATTTGTAAAAAGGAACAGCTGAGAATCCCCACAGGGATCTACTTACGCTTAGGACAAATATACTTCGAAATGTCTATTGATGTTCTGTGGCTTGAGATGTGTGGGTTTTATTTTTGTATGGTAATATGTGACTGAATTAATGGAGAACAACTGATTAAAAATTCAGACCGGTTCTTGAAATTTACTGTGTGTTATGAAAGCAGGGGAAAAACCAATAATATATCAAGTAAGTAAATATAAGAATCACAACATCTATACTGGCCTTTAGGAGGGCAGAATGTAAAAGGGAAAGAATAATTATAGAGCAAATACAGCTTTTTCAAAAACAACAATAAGCTCTTCATTATATGGAAAATTAAGTTGTCCCATCTCTATGTGGTATAAACTAGTCTTATCCAACTCAGATAAAGAGGAACTTTATGATGTCCAACTGATAATGGTCTGTTTTGGTGTTTGATATCTTAGGAAGCTCTAAAATGAAATAAATATCTAATTTCTCATGTTTAGGATTTTTTGTTTTTCAATTTGAAGCGATTCCTTGCTTGAGAAAGGACTAGGGTGTTCTTGTCATTGGGAAGCTAACAATGGGCTTTCCTTGATATCAATAAAACAACTTTTTAGAGTTTATCTATCTCTATTTAGCCTCCATAAAACAGGGGAATTCAACTACAGCTCCCTACCCCACAGCACAGCAGCAATTTGGATCTCAGTTTTATCCAACAGCTTTGAAGATCAATCTGGAGCAGCCAATTACAATCTCACTGAGCTGTCTGTCAGAAGAAGGTCCTAGAGTGAATGAACTCCTAATTGAGGGTATAATTCTGAATACAAATGTACCCTTTGCAAATAACTATATGGAATCTCTGCTATCAAACTGTGGCACATTGTCCTTTTCCTCATCCCTCTCATTAGAGTGCCCCAAAGCAATTACGTGAGCTTTGTGTAGCTTAGCCAGCCACACATACCAAGCCATATCTTTGCTTCTTCTGACATAGATTTAGACACAGTTTTCAGGAATGCTAACCACAGCAGCAATTGCTGTTCATGTTCAAAGAATCAGAGGGTTCTCAAGATGTGGGGATCATGTAGTTCAGCAAACTAATACCTACTCAGAGATTTAAAAAAAAAGAAAAGAAATCAAGGCCGACTCTGCATAGGATTCATGCATTTGACATTGCTTCAACTGTCATGGCTCCATCTTATAGAATCCATGGATTTGTAGTCTGTTGTGGCACCAGATCTTTCTGACAGAAAGGCTAAATATCTCACAAAGTTACAAATCTCAGAATTCCATAGCATTGAGCCATGACAATTAAAGCAGTGTCAAACTGCATTAATTCTGCAGTGCAAATTCAACCCAGGTCATGTTGGCTCAAGGTCCACAAGGCCATGTAATTAGAAACCAAGGCCTAGATCAGATTTCTTGTCCTAAATAGAATAGACCAAATGAATCCATTGATGAATCATAGAATCATAGAATCGGAAGAGACCACAAGGGCCATCCAGTCCAACCCCCTGCCATGCAGGAACTCCAAATCAAAGCATCCCTGACAGATGGCCATCCAGCCTCTGCTTAAAGACCCCTAAGGAACTAATAGTATATTAGCAATTGGCACTGCCTTTCCATGGTGGTGGGATTATATATTCCTGTGAAGCAAGAGGCAATGGTAGTAGGGCTGTTGGCAGGGTCTCCCATGAAAGACAAGCTTTTCCTGAGGAGCCAAATAGCTACTGGGCAGCAGAGTGGGATGGGTGGGTGGCAGTGGTCACAATGGCAGAGGATCTCTCAGAGACAACAGCACTGGTGCCATAGTTAACACTTGTTAGTACTGCACAGAAGGAGGTACGCTAAACTCCTTTTTAATGATTTTTTTAACCATGAAAATCCTATGCTAAAAAAATCTGAAATTAAGCAAGTTATAATGACACACACTTCAATGGGAGTACTCTTATTTTTTATGAAACTGGGTAAAGTCTGCTCCCCAGGTGTTTGGTGGTCCCATGGCCCACAGCGTTCACCAATGTCCTCCAGGGGATGTGACAATATTTTCAGCATATAGTTGCCCCTCAAGCCATTTTGAAAATATGTATTTTTTAAAAAAAAGAACTAAATAGGAAGTTTGAAAAGGGCTCTCCTAACCCTAAATGACCCTGGGGCCCCTACAACATAGTGGAAATGCTCCACATGCCCCCGGATGATGTTTGAGGGCATTGGGGGCAAAATATTTTTATAATAATATAATAATAAATATTTATTTATATTCCGCCCCTCTGAGGAAGCAATTGGGGCAGAATACACCACTTAAAAACACATACAATTTCTTTCCTTTTGGGTGACAATCCTAGCACCCCCAGTTCATATTTTTGACATTTGTGTGGGAATTTTTGTGTAGTGGGAAAGAGGCCTCCTTCCAAAGTCTCCTTGAGGGCTAATGTAGTTCCCTAGCATCCCATATTTGTCCACCCCTAGTTTATGCCACAGGAGGGAGTGGGGGTCATAGAGGGAAATTAAAAGGAAGGATTAGAATTGCCATTAAGTTAGGAAGTAAATGTGCACACCTTGGGGGCATGACATGAGGCTGAACCAACACCATGGAGAAATGAACCAACACAATTGAGTAGAACTCTGTGCAACACTGATTTGTTATGTGTCTCATTAGAAATTTTATATGCATTGGAGATTTGATATTTCAGTGTGTGTGCCTTTAAATAGGTGTGGGCAACGTATAGGCTGAAGATATGTCATCCTCTAGCCCAGTGGTCTCCAAACTATTTTGGGCTACCACCCTCTTTCCTTTTAGGTGACAATCCTAGCACCCCCAGTTCATATTTTTTTGATATTAGATCTGCTGTTCTCTGCATAGTTATGCTGGCTACATGATCACGGAATCAGCTCTGACAATACTGGCTCCCTCAACTTAACAGATGAGCCCCACCACCTACAGTCAGACACAATTAGACAGTCTTGTCAAGGGAAAACATTTACCTTTACCTTTTCTACTGCAAATTCAAAACAACCAATCTTGGTTGCTGCTCCCTTTGCACCAAGTCATCTTGGGAGCAGCAACCAAACAGCTGGCTGAACACTGACCAAGAAGCTTCTTGCTTGTGCCAGCCTTGCAGCTAAAGCTGTTTCAGGTGAGAGGCTTTTTGGCTACGGTTTGACTGGCTGCTCAGTCACTGCTCCACCTGAGGCCTGTCATTCTGGGAGCATCAACCGAGCAGCTGGCTGAGCAGCAACCAAGAAGCCTCTCACCCATGCCAGCCTTGCAGCAAAGGCCAGTGCAGACAAGAGGCCTGTTGGTTGCTGCACAGGCAGTTTCTCAGTTGCTGCTCCCAGGGTGACCAGGCACAAGGAAGAAGCTTCTCCCTAGTGGAGGGACTCTCAACCTTCATTTGGGGCAGAGAAAGCTGCAGCCAGTGTGTGTGTATGTGTGTAGGGGTTTACAGAGGCCACATGCTCTGGACTGGAACTACAGGAGCCGCTCCAAGTCACAGGACTCTTCCCAAGAATAGAGCACAGATACTCTTTCCCCAGATACACATCTTCCCCCAAACAGCTTGAAGTGTCCACTCTCCCACAAAAATGTTTCTTCTGCTACCTCTTCTCTCAGGCTATCTGATAAAAGTAAGCAGGAGCAGCCCTGCAACTTCAGCCTGCTAGCCAAGTCCCAGCAAAGCTTACAAAGCTTAACCAGGGTTCCAAATTTGGAAGCTCCTTTTTGCCACCACTTTGCCCCCTCCCCCTTGGGCTCTAACTGTTTGCTCCCATCTTTCCCAAAATGGTGGCACTCTGAGCCCCAGAAGTGATGCCCTGTGTCCAAGGCTCACACAAGTTTCTCAATTGCCACTATAGTGAAAGACACCAGTAAGGGAATAAACTCACATGGCCAGGACACAACACCACACAAATTAGGCTGTGTGGTGGTTTTCTAGGGATTCTGAAAAGAATTTTGATGCAATCCTCAACCCCACCATGGGCCTAAAGACAACAGGTTTCACTTGTTTTCCCTGCACACCAATACTTTGTTTGACCCCACCACCACCCCTTTCCCCCCTAACCCCCCATTGCTTCCTTTCTACCTCAACCCCCCCCCCCCCCCCAGATTCTTCCATCACCACCATTTTAAGAATGACTGCTCTAGCTATTTAGGAACTCCTTGGTTGCTTTAGTAATGGGTGCACCACAGCCAATGATGAAAAATCCCACAAAACATGGTGTACAGGTTTAAACATATGATGGCTAACGGAGCACACCAAAGAATTTCAAAAGAAAATTAGCATGTGTTTTATAGACTGTATCCTTTGACTGCAAACATCATGAAAAGCTATGGAAAGCTTTTAAAGACATAGGACTGTCACCACATCTGATAGTCTTGATGAGAAATCTGTACTTAGGACAAGAGGCTACTGTTAGAACAGAATAGGGAAAAAGAATGATTCCCAATAGGCAAACAGGTCAGGCAAGGCTGCATTATATCACCCTGTTTGTATGCAGAAAATATCATTTGAAGAGCAGGCTTAATCTCAGAAAAAGGAGGAGTAAAGATAGGAAACTGCAGCCAAGCAATTAGAAGACTAGGAATGGGAAGGGCAGCTATGAATAAACTAGAAAACCTCCTGAATAGTAAAGGGCATTTGAGTGTTATACTACTGAGCATTAAAGTCAGAATTGTCCAAGCCATAGTATTCCCCATCATCATATACAGATGCAAAAGCTGGACAGTGAAGAAGGTAGCTAAGAAGAAAATAAATTCATTTGAGATGGGCTGGACAAGAGTGCAGAAGATACCAAAGGCAGTCAAAAAGACAAACAAGTGGGTCTTTGAACAGATCAAGCCTGAAATCTCCCTAGAAGCCAGGATGATCAAGTTGAGGCTCATTTTCTAATGACTCATTAGAAAAGACAATAATGCTAGGAAAGGTAGAGGGATGTAGAAAGAGAGGAAGACTTCATGCTAGATGGATAGGCTCTGTTATGGAGGTCATGAGTAAGAATTTGCTGGACCTGAGCAGAATAGTGGAGGATAGGGAGTCTTGAAGATGTCTCATCCACAGGGTTACCATGAGTCTGGTTCAACTTGAAAGTAATTAACAACAAGCCCCTATGGTTTTTTGGGGGAAAGCAGTGCAGTTTTCCACTCCCAGCATTGGGGATTTAACCAGTGATTAACCTGTGAAAATCATGCAATCGTGATTAAGATTTTCTCATGACATTAACATTAAAGTTACATTATCCCGGTAATAAACTGACAATAAACAGCAACAAAGCATTCATGAGGAAATCCCATAAATGATTTGTTGCTGTTTATTTCCTGATTATTCTCTTGTTATTCCCAGGATAATGGCTTTTTAAGCACAACGTGTGTGAAAATCTTTAATTGCGATTGCGTGATTTTCACAGGTTAATCACTGGTTAACCTCCTGATTTTACCCATGTGATAAAGTCCTATGTTTGATAGTCAATATCTATAGGTGAAAAAGATATTAACATGTCACAAACATAGAAATACATAAACAAATAAATACACAAAGAAAGCAGACACCTGCATTTATTGATCCGTGCCTCATTAATAGTAGTAGCAAAAACACAGAGGGAACAGAGAAAGAGATCTGTGGATTTTATCACAGTTGGATTTGTCTCTCTGCAGGAAAAAAATGACTTCAGTTTATAAATTCCCATAGCATTTAAATTCAAACCTAGAAAGATTCATGGAGACATAAAGCTGTCATAAAAATCATTAAAAATGAAAATACTAGAAACAAAATAAAAGTGAAATGTTAGACTGAGTGGCTGATAAACCATCTATAATAAAATATCTTACACTTGACAACATGATTCCATTTTAACTTAACGTTCTTTTTCTCTTCAATGGATCATGTGCCTTTTAAGTCTCACGCTCAAGGAAGAAACATTGTAGCTGCCTGCTGTCATGTTCAGTTGCAGAACTGACTCAGAACTTGACCAGCAATGTAGATCATTTAGTAACATTGTCACTTGAACAGTTTGACCAGATTCCAGCCGCATGTCTTGCACAGTCCGCCCCCAACAAACAAACAAGAAACAGGATTTTTTTGTGTGTGTCATACAATGCAATACTTTGAAACATCAAGCACATCCCAAGTCCTATGCTGTCCCCTTCTACCAAACCATGATGTGATAAAAGCAAAAATAATGTTCATTAGATTAGTCCCATTAAGGGGTTAGAAAAGTGGTTTCCAAACTTTGGTCCTCCAAATGTTATGGACTTAATCTCCCAAAATCCTGACTGTTGACCAAGCTGGCTAGGATTTTTGGGAGTTGAAGTCTAAAATATCTGGTGGACCAATACAGGAAAGCTAACTGATTTTTATATCCCGTCCACATCATGCTTATTAGTTGTTTCTTCAAGTATGTATGCATAGACATAATATGTAAAGTTTAAAAAACAGGTCCAAGGGTAAACTATGAACTGCATTTTTTCCTCTTTTGGTGTTGTTCTGACTGGATATTATGTGGCCACATTGTTCCCATGACTAGATTTTATTATGTAGCTTTTTGGTGTAATTTTCTTTTTCCTCTGTTACATGGTTTGTGGACAAAATAACCACCTCAATGAAAGCTCATGAAAATTAAGGACTCATAGAGTCATAGAGTTGGAAGAGACCTTGACGGCCATCCAGTTGAGAGGCCATTTTCATTGGATGAGGGTTCCCCCCCCCCTTGGGGTGTTTTTATTCCTGAGCATGGGGCTTTTGTGAATCATTGGGGCAGAGCTAGCAGTCTAGCTGTTTGGAATTGCTTTCAGAGGCTTTAGTGTCCATTTCCTGCACCGGAGGAGAGAGAACCCTGTGGCTGAGAAGCCATTTTCATTGGGTGAGTTTTTATTTTTTCAAACTAGGAGTGTTTTTATTCCTGAGTGTGGTGCTTTTGTGAGTCACTGGGGTGGAGCTAGCAGCCTAGCTGTTTGGAACTGCTTTCAGAGGTGCACAAATTTTCACAAAGAAGACTTGGAGCACAGACCAGAAGAAGACCTGGGAGCTGTGTTTAAGGGTTCTTTGTTACTTTTTGACTGTTTTTCTTAAAGGGGCTAAGGGGCTTTTGCTCAGAGCATATGAGTCAGAGACTTGCCTGGGGACGGAGCTAGCAATCAATAGCTCTCTCTATAGCTATAGCTCCAGTCTCTTCAGCTTGCTGACAGTGCTTGGTGAAAAGGCTAAGCCAACAGGGGTCTTTTCATAGGATTTTAATGGGGGACTTTTGGAGGGGAAAGCCCAGAGTTCTGTTTCGCTGAATACTTTAGACTTTCCATATGTTTGTCTTCTTGCCTGTGGATGTAGGTAACTTCACCTTCACCAAGTTTAAGTTGGTACCCCTGAAGAAAGAAAAGGTCCAGCAGCTGAAGGCCCAGGTAGGGACACTTCAGCATGTTAGGGAGCAAGAGGTTTTACAGCAGAGGCTGGATGGTCATCTGTTGGGTATGCTTTGATTGAGAGTTGCTGCATAGTGGGGGCTACTTAAAGTTTAATGATGAAGAGGTCTCACTAATTTTTCCAAAGAGAAATCTAATGAAGGGTAGAAAATTTCCTTTCCACTTCATTTTTGGTTATGTGACAACAAACTCTTCATAACCACTGTTTTGCAAATTATAATAAGCTATGTTTTAAGGTTTATTGGTAAAGTGGTAGCTTTGCCCTTTTACAACAGAAGCCTCATAGTTATTTATTTTTAGTCAGTATGAATACAGAACTAGTTCTGGGTGCTCTTCTGGGTGCTTTTCACTTGGAAGGAGCAGCCAAGTGAACCAATGGAAAAAGAAGGACTAGAGTGGTTTCCAAACTTTTCCAGATGTTTTGGGCTACAGGTCCCAGAAGTCCTGATTGTTGACTAAACTAGCTAGGGCTTCTGAGAGTTGAAGTCCAAAACACCTGGAGGACCAAAGTTTGGGAAACACACTGGGCTAGAGATTTAAGATGTGTTTGGAAGGACTATGGTTGATTTACAGCCTCCAGATCTAGGCTAATGAACTCCCTGCTTTATGTGAACTGTTTATGGAAGATATTATTATTATTATTATTATTGTTGTTGTTGTTGTTGTTGTTTTAATATTTCACAAAGAAACATATTTTTCCCACATATAAACATAAAAGCATCCTATGTTTCATAACATACACTTCCATACATATACAGTCTCTTCTCTACTTTTGTAGCCTTCTTTAAAAACTTCTCTTCCTTCCCATTCTTCTCTCTTCTTCTTCTCTCTTCCTTTTCACTTCTTCATTCTTCTCCTTTCCTCTTCCCTCTGTCAACTTCATACCTTCCCAACTCTTTCTTCTCTTCTTTAGACCTATGGAAGATTTTTTTAAAAAAACCTCAAACTTCTGAGGGTTATTTCCAAAAAAGATGAAGAAGAAAAGAAAGAAAAAAGAAAGGAAAGAAAAGGAAGAGGTGTTCCCCAAATTGCTGGGTTCTGGCAAGGACTCCCATAATATATTTTTAGTGGAATTACAGTATTATCTCAAAGAAGAGATATAGCATGGCCAGGATAACAGCAGCCTCAGGATGGCAACCCAACTATACCAGGTCTGAATCACACAGAGCTAAATACAAATAGGCTTTTGTATTTTTATTAGAGAAAACAATCAGCACACACAAGCACATATACACTCACATACACACATGAGAGCTAGGGAAGCAAAGGTGGGAGAAGTGGGATAGGTTTGAGGCCTTGCTCATGGTGATTCATTGCCAACGTGGATCTTGATTCCAATCGATGGGAGTCTGGAACAGAGAAAATTCAGTAGCTGCTGTGGCAAGTGGGGTTCGCTGTCATATTGAGGAGCCTACTCTAGCCAAACCATCATAGTGCCTGCTTCCTTGCAAACGAGACCAAGACCAAAGACTGAATGTTTTGCTAGCTTTATATATAGCCTGAGTTGTATCTTGGGGGCAGAAACCAAGGCTTGAAAGGATTAGAAGCTCTGCTAGATGGTTTCCCAGGGTGGAAATAATAGTTTGGACTAGAAGTGGATAGTTAGTTGATGGCTGTAAATGTGCTAGATAAAGGGATTTACCAGTGCTCCCTTGTTCCAGGTAGTTTCAAATAATCACCTTTGGTCATGAGCAAATGATAAGATTCCCTTCAGTTCAGGATTCTCCTCATTTCCTAACCCTCAAAAAGCCTGGTTTTTTTTTGGGGGGGGAGGGGGAAATATATATTCAGATATTTTCTCCATCCCTACTGTTCTTGTTTAAAGGATGTTCCAGTGGTTTCGGGCAGGAACTTAAAAAAAAAAGTTTCAGTGCCCATTCTTTATGCCCATCCCTTGCATAAAGTATGTGAACTATAATATTTTGATTTTCCCTTTGCATAAAAGGCCCTTTCCCTTGGAATTTGTAGTGGAGTTGACTTGGCTTTCTTTCTTCTTTAGACTAACCAAATCTATGTTATTTCTGCTTTGGTTTTGATCCCTGATCCCAAATTGCACCTGTCACAATGCAATGCTATAATTTAAGTGAATATTGAAAGCTATAACATTTCATATCATCTCCTTTGTTCATCTTGCTTTTGATTAATCTGAGAATTTATTTCCCTGAAGAAATATTTCACTGCAATTGGGTTTAATATATAATGCTTTGTTTCCAAGTGAATAACATATTTCAGCAGCACATAACTAGTGTTGAGTTCTTCAGTAAAAGTTTCCAGTGCCAAATAAACAACAAACCCACATAGGTTTTTGGAATGAAGTGACCCCCACCAAAAATACTCTTTAATGCTATTAGTTGATCATCCTGTCTACAGATGCTTAGCACAGAAGCATTCTGTCCATTTTATGTGAGAAATGTTTGTGGGGTGAAAAGAAAATCACAGTATTTTGTCTATTTTCATAAAAGACAGAGACTGACATTAGTAAAGATGACTACAAATGATGTTGGGGATCAATAGAATCCCACTATTTTTCCGAACTGCTTCAATTCTGTATGATTCTATGATTCTATGTATTCCTTCATGACATGGGTTGGACTAGCTGGCCCTTGTAGTATCTACCAGCTCTTAAGAGTCTAAGATTCTGTATTTTTAAAAAAGTGGGTGAGTTATTGCAAGTTTTTATATTTTTTATGGGATATTATTGATCCCATTTATTTATGTGAATCTATATTGTTTCAAGGAGGTCAGTGTAGTGTGGTGTGTTGAGCACTCAACTACAGCTCTGGAGAATAGGGTTTGAATCTCCACTTGGCCATGGAAACCCACTAGATGACCTTGAGGGAGTCACATTCTCTCAACCTTAAAGGAAGGGAAGGGCAAGCCCTTCTGAACAAATTTTGCCAAGAAACCCTGCAAAATAGGTTCACTTTGGGTCACCATAATCTGGAAGCGGCCTGAAGGCACTCAACAACAAAATTGTTTTAGCCAAAAAAGGAATGATGCTGATAAATATTAATGATGAAAATAACTTTCATCATTAATGATTTTTTAAATTTAAAAATAACTTTTAATGACTTTCATCATTCATAACTTTTAATGACTTTCATTAGGTATTTTTAATTGTACATTTTCTTTGAGTGCTTTTCTTCTTCATATTGGACAGCTATTTTTAACTAATTCATTGTGAGGAGAGGGCATTTTGAAGAAACATTGTCCTCACTCTGAATTAGCTTGATATGCTTTCACTGATATTGTTATGTTGCCAGATTTGATTGGTTATATCATGCCATCACCCTTGCTATGAAGAATAATGATGATATGCGGTGGCGGGGGGGGGGTGCTACTGAAGTTGCACCCATCCTTGGCTGCAGGTTCAAAATGGAGCCACTGTCTGCATGCCAGGAACAATTGAAGATCAGTGGATAACATTAATTAGTACAAACTTGGTTATGGAGAGCATCTGAATATGAAGGTGTATCTCCCAAAGTTTGTAGGACATTCAATCACCTGCATGTAAGGGAGGGAGCATGACTGCCAAACAAACGCACACCACATTTTGACTTGGCTCTATGATTTCAGGCTATTTCTGTTGACATTCTACAGCCCAAATTGCTCTTGATGCATCACCACTGCAGTTAGAAAGCTTATCTCAGGACAAGCAGCTTCCTTAATAGAAAGTTCTTTTGTACTCTCCTCAACGTATTAATATTAACAAGTTATAGCAGCTCTTGGTTTTTCACTAGTAGAATAATTGCATTAATATTACTGTCAGAAAGCTCATCAACAATCAGCTCGTTTCAATTAATTTTTCATGCTTTTTAATTACTTTGAACAATCTGGTAGACGTGCAGAAATGTGAAAAAAAAATGAAGCTAACTGCATTATCTTCTAATTCACGTAACAGTACACAGAAAGAAAGAGGAAATGTATAAATAGGAGGGAGTGAAACAGCTTTTATTTGTATGGCTCAATGTCATTGAAGGAATCTTTAGAATTGTAAATTAAATGCACTTTTTTTTTTGAGATTGTATTGATTCTAAAACTAACCAGGGACTCAGATACCAAATATCCAATTCCTGGAATGTCTCTTCTTTCCAACATGTGCCATGTGAAATTAGGGACATGGGAGGGGGCTTTCTAGGTATTTTGGACCAGAGACTGGAACTGTAGTGCTCATATTAATTAGAATACACACACACACACACACACACCCCTTTACACAAAATGTCCCAACACCACCACATTAAACTAGGGCATTTTCTGAGCAATCATAAAAGGGACCAGGTTTCATTTTCTACAGTCCCCTATCCCATGATTTACTCCTTGTTGACGTTTGCCACAAGCACTGCAGAGTGCCAAAGATAGCAACAAACTTGTCGGCCTTGGCTTTTCACCTTTCATTCTAAATGCCTCCCATTAGATGTTTCATGTTGGACCCTACCCCCACTTTTTACCTTTCTCTCCACGCCATTCCCTGCATTTTCATGGCCTTTCTTCCACTATTTTGTCCACTTTAGTGGCTGCAGCTTGAACTCTAAAGAGTATGTGTGTTAACCCACCCAAATCTTCCTACTCACCACACTTCAATTTTACTAAATGCTCATCAGGTGTAGCCTAGGATTGCCCATTAGGTCACATCACAAAGTAGTTATATATGTATTAATCTCCCCCTTGGGACTCAACAAGTATTGTACTAAGGTAAGGGAAAATTGGGGGTTGGGTCATTGTGACTGAGGAGTCGATTGTTCTTCAAGTCTTGTAGGAATCTCTTTTGGTGTTGCTGGGAGCTTGGGCTGAC
Source organism: Urosaurus nigricauda (assembly GCA_034509955.1). NCBI lineage: Eukaryota > Metazoa > Chordata > Lepidosauria > Squamata > Phrynosomatidae > Urosaurus > Urosaurus nigricauda. The sequence continues at coordinate 144,663,978 of JAOEGL010000003.1, read as the reverse complement.
ATTTCTTTGTTATGAGGTTTATAGCCCATTTTTTGTGGTTGGAGTGCTGGACTAGGAAGTTGCCTAGCTTCATTACTAATTATGCCCACTGTCTCCTACCACTTCTATTCCTGTCAAGCCCCTGAAGAACTTTTTTGTTGCTGTTGCCTGTACCTTGCCTCTCTGTATGCAATTTTAAACACACTCATTCCCATTTAACTGGGTGAAAAAAAGTTAACAGATGTTTCCTTCTCTTCTAATCTCAAAACAGGGCTTTGGGCAGTGTGTAAAATCATGAATGACATTTTTACCTTCATTAGTGTGAGATTCTTAGTTTATATATGTACTCTACTCATGTTATATAGATTTGAATATAGACTTTATTCAAATAATAAATGTTTCCTTTTCAATTTAGACCTGTTGAACTGCTAAAGTTCTGTTAAAGGACAAATATAACATACAGTGGGCTCTTGTTATACACTGGGGTTTGGTTCCAGGACCCTCAGTGGATAACAAAATCCGTGGATGCTCAAGTCCCATTAAATATAATGGCACAACAAAATGGTGCCCCATATATAAAATGGAAAATTGAGGTTTGCTATTTTGAATTTATACTTTTTGGGAATATTTTCAAGCCGTGTATGGTCAAGTCAGTGGATAAAAAATCTGTGGATAAGGAGGGCCAACTGTACTTTGACACAAATATTCTTGACATTCCTATCTCTGTTTTGGACTGTGTGTTGGGTTGGGCTAATGGGAGTAACAGATTGAAACACATGGAAAGACCAATTTTATCTTTCCTTGAGCTATGTTATGCAAGTAGGTGCTTGGCCATTCCTCTACCAGGAGAAATTGATAACCACCCAATAAGCATATGGAGCAGGCCTTAAGAATCAGGGGCGCTAATTTATATTCTTGCCTGAGCTGATCTTCAAGGGGAAGAAACAAATTAAAACAACACTACCTCAGGAATAAAAATCCCTTTGAATGACTAATGCTGTTGTGGTAACTTAAGGTTCAGTTGCACAGAAAAACTTAATAGGAGCCTGAGATTATATGGGCAGAAATACTCTGCAACATACAGATAAAGGGGTCTGAATTTCATCTTCTCCCTCTTTTAAACAATCTCTTGTTTTGAGATATGTTTATCCTTGTTTAGATTCCTTTTTTATTGATGCTGCACAGACACTGTTTTTTATGCTATGGCCTTGGAACACTTAATGATCTCAGCTTACGGCCCACAAATATCATTAAGGTTGCTTCAGGAGATACAAAGACAGATTTCCCATGGGACTGATGCAAAGGATGCTGAGTGAAAATAGAAAAATGTTTAAGTTAAAAGTTGTAAAACTTCACAAATCTGAACCATATTATCTGGCAGCGAGCTTGGTTTCCCAGCCAAAGGCAATATCAACAAGAAACTTTAGGTGGGTTCCAAGAGTGAGCATATTCATGTGGCCCTCAAGTTGTTATTGGACCCTACTAACTATAAGCAATAGCTCACATAACTGGTGATGAGGGATGATGGGAGCTGCACAGTCTAACAATATATAGATCACTAGGTTTCCCTATCCTGCTCAAGATTTTCCGACAGCCCCTGTTACAAGTACTGTTACTGCAGCTTTTATTAAAGTTGAATGTTCCTATTGAATTAACAGATGAAATTTCATTAAAATGATTAGGAAGGAAGAGTCTAGGTCACAAATGGGTATATGTTTCAGGCCTGTGCAAAGGGTAGTTTTGTGGCTGGCCAGATGCTTAGGGGATCTGATTCTTTGTTTTTGTTTTAAGAGAAATTTAAAAGTTTTTCTTAGTTGGAAGCACATGGAAAAAAAATCACAACATATATATAATGTATGTAATGTAATGTAAACAATTAAAATTTTCTGAAATTAAATCAATAAATCAACTAATCAGACATTTTATTTATATTTCATCTTTCTCCCCAAAAGATAGCTTCTTAATTCTTTATTAAATAAAAAATGCATCTTCTTCTTACTTGATTAATTTTGAAATATATATTTCTATATACGCAAACCTTAAATGTATTTAAGATGACTTAATGGTATTATATCTAATGAGAAGGAACTAAATTTACTATGATATTGATAACGTCTTGTCTCCATTTGCAGACAATGAAAGACCTATATATCATGTAATCAGCTGTATAATGGTTGTCAGATGGGATAGTTTTGCTGGGACACATTTGTTTCTTTTTCCACAGAAGAAGAGGCTTTTGTCAGGCTACAACCACTCATGCTTAACATTAAACTAAGTATCCAGCTTGAAGTGGCATGAAAGATCCTTAATCAGACCTTGAGGATGGAAAGAATATTTTCTGTCATTCATTTCCTCACACAAAAAAATGGGTCTCCCCAGACCCAGAAAGCTTATCTGGGAAGGGTAACACTGTGGTGAGAATTTTGTGCAATTTTTCCCTGATATCTTTGCATTCTAAAGTATTTCAGGATTATTTACATCCCCATGCCTGATGTTTTGTTTTCTTTTGTTTTGCCACCCTGTTTAGGGAGCAAATGAATCCAGGGTATGTCTCTGTGGGAGAACAGTGGGGATTATTCCTCTCTTCCAGCACATTTCCCTCCATGAAAATTAACCAACTCACCAGTAATTGCTATGGGCTCCATGAGGGTGGGGGGTAGAAATCGGCATAGACTCCTGTATGGCACAGTGGTTAAATGCCTGTACTGCAGCCACTCACTCAAAAAACCATAAGGTTGCAAGTTCAAGACCAGCAAAAGGGCTCAAGATCGACTCAGGCTTGCATCCTTCTGAGGTTGCTAAAATGAGTACCCAGATTGTTGGGGGCAAGTAGCTTACAGTTGTAAACTGCTTAGACACTCCTTAGCCGGTATGAAGCGGTATATAAATGAAGCTATTTGTTTGTATTGTACCTGCTGGCATTAGCCCTGAAACCTATGACAAAATGAAATGATGTTCTCATTTACTTCTGGGACCCAGCACATATCTAACTCTATGTACAGTGTATCAAAGTGCTTGCATGAGCTGGGATAGGATCCCGAGTAGTCCCAGCCTCCAGTGGGAGGCATGTTACCTCCCACTGGCAACTATGGACTGAGAATGCATGTCTGTAGGAACTCTAGCTGTGCATATGGATATTTCCCTGGGAGATAGAGAACTCCTCTAATGAAGGCTCAAACTTCTGTGGAAACATCTGCCCATATAGTTGCTTGTATGAAGGCCTTCTCTTACAGGCATATACAATGAAATTTGGGAGTTAGTGATTATGTGACATGCACAGTATTCATGGCAAGGCAACTTTATGCAGTCGTGTCTCTACTCTTGTGTCCAGCTTTGCTAACACCTCCATGTGGATTCTATATCTTTCTCTCCAACCATGCATCCATTCATTCCTTTTCAGAAGTTAGGCACCATGCTCTGCAAGCTGTGCTGTAATCAAACACACCAGAAATGGAGAAGTGCTCACAGTCAATGTGAGTATTCAGCTTTTCCAGACCCTCAGTGGGCTGTACTGTGCTCTCGGAAATGACTGGAAGTTACTCTTAATTGTTTTGTTTTTTGGACACTTGTGGGTCTTTTTTGTGGGGGAGGGCTGTTTTGGGATACTCTCTATTATAGCCGTTAGAGACAGAAGAGTGCCATCAGATGCTATTTTTGTCCAGGAAACCTGCTATTGAGCAATGCTTCCCCTTAAGGAGTTCAAGGAAATCTCAATGGCTGGGAAGGGCTGCATGGGACCCCTCCTCCCACACTGCATTTCATTGCAGGTTCTTCTCTCTCTTTTCTTTTTTCTTTTATGTAAGAAAATGCACAGTTAGTTCTTCATGGCTGAGGTCAGCAAAAACAGCTAACAGTTTTAGCTCTCTCATATAATTTTGTCACCTACATTTGATATTGGCATGGCCATCATTGACAGAAACACACTGAATAGACAGTACAGCCTGAATCCTTTTCATAGTCCCAACCACAGTAGACCTACTGACATAGGGGCAAAACTGACTGCCTATTTGCACCACCTCCTGGGTGGCGTAGGAACATGGTGTTTACATGCTGGATGCTCCCAAGCCACATGGAAACTGCCCAGCCATTTACAAGGGGGCAAGCTTCCAGGCACACTGGTAGTGTGGCATTTATGCAACACCTGCTGCCAGAACACCTTAAAGCTGGCTTCCATCTGTGGTGGGGCAGAAAAGTTTGCTTTTTGTTGTCCTGAAAAGGAGTGGTTCCTTGCAGCTTCTTTTTTTGCCAGCAAAAAGGCAGATTAGGGTCACGGCATGAGTTTGCTGCAAACCCAATCCAACTTCAGAAGGGGTGGCTTGAAGCTGCCCCTTTGGGGCAATCTGTTTTGCCCCTTAGTTGTCAGATGGGGAGTCACCACTTATCCCAATTCCATTGATTCAGTAAACTTATTTTGTTTTGTTTAACTAAGAAGTTTCAGGCTTATGTCTCCTGACATCCTTCGGGAAAGAACTGTCAACCTGTGTCATCTGTAGGAGGATGAAAAAAGAGTTCTCTACCTTCTTGCCACTGTAGTAGTGGAGGGAGTTGATATAACTCTCCACCATGGAAGTGAGGTGCTTGTTTAGGTTAGTGGTGATTGGTTTTGGAGATAATTCTGGAACCCTCCATTCTCTTTCCCATCAGCCTTTTTTGGGCTTTTACTTAATCTCATATCAGTATGACATCTAAACTAGTTGAACCAGAACTTGATCATATAAGAGAAAACTTTCCTTTGCTGCTTGAAGAAGGCTAATTAGGAAGTCATTAGGAGCATTCCTTTTGATCAGAACACAAAATTAAATACAGGTTACATGGTACATTAATGTGACTGTCAAAGACAGCAGCTAGAGTCGGGCAATTAAAAAAAGGGCAAAATATTTTAAATGAATTTTTAAATAGGTTCTTCCAGTCATTAAGCAGAATTATCGCATTCATATTTTGTAAATGTAAAATGTATGCTCTCAAAAGTCTACTCTCCATAGTCGTTTTTATTGATGACCCATCTCAGCTTCATTTCCAAACTGAAAACCTTGTCGGTCAATTTATTCCAACATAACGCTATGTGGTTCGGTAGTTATTAATCCTGTAATTGCTCATGGCATGCCAGGAATAATTCTACTAATTATTACAATATGTCTTACTTTGCAGTGTCTCTATATGTCAATATGCCCTTTGAATGTTGCCGGGGTACAGGAGAGAAAGATACAGATTCCTCATTTGAACTAAAGTTCTAGTAACTGATTATTAACCCACTACAATTATACAAAATAACTGATTTTTTTCGTTCACACAGTAGAGCAAGCTACTTCTTTTATAAATTTATGTTTGACAAATAATATGTTCCTGACTTTAAGAGATTCATTATCAGTACCCTGCTGCAAAACCTTGCTCTGAGTGAACATTAGTTTCAATTATGGCCCAACTATAATAAACCACCTTGGGTCACAATTGCATAGAAATTCATTTTCCCCCATTCACTCTAGGTGAAAGGATTTGATGTCTATGCTGCTGGGAAAGGTTGTGGGATTAAATGGCACACATTTAGGGAGATAAATGAAGAAATTGAATACACACACACACACATCCTACAAGCATACTCACAAGCACACATGCATAAGTAAAGAAATACATAATTCACATGATATTTCTCAAATTATACCATAATGAGGCTCCTGAAATGAACAAGCTACCCTGCCAATCAACCCAACAGTGCCCATTCCAACAATAAGTGTACAATGAAGAGAAAGAGGATGAAAAAGAAGGCTGAAAGGTCTCAGAGCATGCTTTAGGAGTAAAGCAGGGAAGTGGGGGATACAAATAAAAAATCCTTAAGGGACTATATGTCATGAGGTGAAATAATTGAAATAATGGCTGGAATCCTGTTGGGGACGTGCATCTTTGTAAGTGAACTTATGTGTGTGGGAATTAGAACTACACAGTTGCACAACATCCATATCCAGCAGAGGATGGCTGTTATCTTGGCATGTAGCAGGCCATAAAAGTACTCGGTGTGCATTGGTGCCAGATGTACATCATGATTGATGTATAATGGATTTGATATGCATTGCGTTGGTCCTGATGTGTGTTAGCCACCAATGGAAATCAGGCACTCTTCTTGGTGTCTTGTCATGCATCTTAATCAAGGGTATACATAGCTGGGTATATGCCAAATTATGGAAAGTAACATCTTAATGGATCCTGGTGATTCATTTTAATGGGCCTCACACACAATGAGTTTACAAACTTGGATTAATGCATGTGAGAGAGATTAGTTGCCACAGCGAAAATAGAGAAACTTCCCATTTCAGCTTCACAATCATGTCCCCAGTAGTTTTCCATGTAAATGTAATTCCACTTGCAAGATCATTTGCCAGCCATTGCTTTTTTAAAAAAGAAGTCATCTAAAACAGGCACAAGGGAAAGAAGAAATTTTCTTTAACTGTTTTGACAGACTTGTCCTCCCATTGATGTCCTTCATCTTGTGACATGGCTGCTTCCGTGCTCAGGCCTGGTTTAATTTTGTTCCACTGATGTTCTATCAGCCCTGGTGGCGCAGTGGTTAAATGCCTGTACTGCAGCCACTCACTCAAAACCATAAGGTGGCGAGTTCAAGACCAGCAAAGGGCTGAAGCTCGACTCAGGCTTGCATCCTTCCGAGGTCACTAAAATGAGTACTCAGATTGGTGGGGGGCAAATAGCTTACAATTGTAAACCGCTTAGACTCTCCTTAAGGGTATGAAGCAGTATATAAATGAAGCTGTTTTTTTTTCTTTCTAGAAATGAAATCAAAACAAAGGATTGCACTGAAAACAGTGCTGTTGTGAAGCACCATGACAACAAAGGCTAGGGGGTTAAGAAAGGGATTTCTCCCATCAGTCTGCTTGAATGCTGAGCATCAATCTCCATGCTCAAGCTGTTGAAGTGATCTCAGCTATAGTACTGGAAAACCCCAGGGTATTTATTTACTTACTTTTTGACCAAAATAATTTTCAAGGTGGCCACATTCCACTTGTATTGTGGGATTTCAACATCCATTTGGAAGGTGTCTTAGAAGGGCTTGCTTTGGACATTATGGCTACCATGATGACTGTGGAACTATTTCAATTTGTCATCAGTGACTCACCCTTAATGTTGTATTCTTGACTAAGCAGTGCACTGGTCATCTGGAACTGGTAGCAAGAGTGCCTCTTAACTGATTAGCATAGTCAGGTTGCTATTTAGAAATCCTTTTTATCATGCATTATTGTGCATAAAAATATTTCCCTCTAGACGTAGTGTCACTAAAATGTTGTAGCTTTTACTTATAGGTAATGAGCTTCAGCATGGTTAATTTATATTCTTTTTCTTCTGTGGTCTTTGCGTGCTGCAATAATCTTTTTGTGAAGGAGTGGACAGAACACCATTATAACTGTGAATGACATCTTTTATTATTTTGGAGCTGCAACGCTTAATAGTTAACACACACACATGTACTCTATGTGTGTGTGTATGTGTGTCACATCTGTCTATTAGCTCCAGGCAAAACAAATTTACTGTAATGATTTAATGGACAGAAATTCATTCTGTTGTCTACCACAGATGTCACAGAGGATTGAAAATGCATTTCTGGAATAAGGAGAAGCAAAGGTGAAAGAACAGAACAGATACTATTTGCATATCAACCGTAGATCAATGAAACTGCCAAAATTTCACAGAACCTCTTTCTTGGGGAGAAAGGAGTCTTGGGTTTGCCTCAGATTTTGCATGACTCTTTTGGCATTGCAAGGCAGATTTTCTTTTTATGTAAATGGATGAAGGTACATGCTTAATCCAAACATACAGTTCCCAGCAACCAAAATCTCGAAGGCGGTTAAAAAAAAGCATGTTTTATGTGGTTTGACGGTGTGGCAGTTAGATGATTTATGCCACAAAATGATGTGGAAGCCATGCTGGGGCCTAAGCAGCCCAAACCCACACGCAAAGGGAGTGGATTTTATCTGCTCCTTGCCTGTTTGTAACTGTGGCAGTGGCTCAACTCAGAATCATGATGTCTGGTTGCTGTGGTCCTGCAGTGATTGGGCAGGAGTGGCCTCTGGTCACTCCTTTTGCCCTGTCTGCTTGAGGCCTAAGATGTAGACTCTTTGCATTTTAGCCTTCAAAAGGCTTATCATGTTACAAATGAAAGACAAAAGGCAGCAGATAAAAGCAGCATAATAATAATAATAATAATAATAATAATAGATTTTATTTATATCCTGCCTCTCTGATCAACAATTGAGATGGGGTTCAACAAGTTAAAAGAAAATTACATTCAAATGTCCACCCTAATTCCCACCTCCCACCCCCTAAAAAATGATTAAACTAAGAAAGACTAAAACCACAACAAAACAACCAACATAGAATAACAACTTAAAAACACTTTTTCTTTGGGCAGTAAGGGATAAGACTTCGGTACACAAACTGGGGAGAAGATGGAGCAACTAGATAAAAGCTATAGGCACCAGGGAATTTAACCACTGTCTGGGAAGGCCTGCCGGAAAAGATACGTCTTTACAGCCTTTTTAAAGCAGTCAAGAGTTGTGATAAGACGTATCTCGTATGGCTTACCTTCCCACATGACCATGAACTACATGCCCTTCCTGCTTACCTTCCCACATGCCCATGAACTAAGTCCGCTGTACTGTTGAGGGGGACAATCATAAACATATAGCTTTTGTCCTGCTAGAAAATCTGTTTGCTTTTACAGCCAGCTCCTTCTGAAGGGAGAGGAGAAGTACTACAACATCATGCAGGAAGGTAAGCAGAAAGCCAGTTCTATCTCACTGATTCATCTTTTCTTTTCTTTTTTGTAATATAATAAGGCCCAAAGAGAGTAGTATGATTTGTACCTCAATCATATGGATTTTGTGAGCATTTAAAGCTAAAATCAAGACAATTTTACTACCACCAAACTCCAGTACTGCAGAGCACATGTGATTATTCCACTGGGGTACTATGCAGACTGATGCAGTGTGCTAAAAACAATAATTTTGTCAAATGCCCTTGAAATATAATCTTTTCAGCAATCCATTATTTAATGCCTGCATGGTTTACCCATAAGAATCTATTTTGAATCATCATATTTTGAATCAACAAAAATATATTTCCTTTCAATTAAAAGCTCAAATGTCACTTTTGCCATCCGGGGTAAGGGAAGTGCTCTGCCTGAACTTAGAACAATTAGCGAAAATGTTTTCACAGAATGCCTTGCATGAATGCTTAATTCCTGAATAATTGTGTTAGGTATGAGTAGCTTGGTAGATGAATGGACTAATATTTGACATTCAATGGACTTTGTCAAAAGGGTCTGTTCATGCACCTTTCTGACACAAGGTCAACTTATTAAATGTTGGATACTGCCTTAGTTGGGGCGAAACAACTAGTCCAGTTAGGCCCATTTACTTTGACTTGGCTGGGATCAGCTTAATACCACTTCAAGCAGCATTCTTTTCCCTTGTTACTTTAAATATCTTTAATGGTAGATTTTTGGCCCAAGCTTGGGACTTCATACATTACCTCCAAAGCATGTGTTTTGCTATAAATGAAGATCCTTTCACTATTATCTGTGTGCAAGCTGAAATTTGTAAGCAATCTTTTTTGTACCACAACTCATGGATGTTTGGACCATCCCTAATTGCAGATATAGTAAATCTATGTCATAAACCTTTCCGAGATTACTAAAATGATAATTCTATACGTACAGCCGCTGCTTCCATAGCTTGACTTTAATTTGGCTGCTTTGCATTTTTCAGGCAGAAAGAAAGTTTTGTTTATGATATTTCCACCAAGGGTTGCATAAAATAAGATAGGCTTTCTTTCCTAACAGGTTTTTATGCTTGCCAAAACAGATTGTTAAAAACATAAAGGTAAATAGAGATTGTTCAGTCCTGTCTGAAAGCAGGGCACTAAGAAATTAGGTCCGCTTCTGTCATTTTTCTCAGAGATTCCTCTCATCTGTCACAACACAGCGGTTATGAAAAATGGAACTATAAATTCAATTTAGAGGGCAATTTACAGCTAATCTTTGGAGTAATTCCAGTGTGAATAATGCAGCAATTTGGATGCATGGCCAGTCAATTCAGTTCCTGATTTATTAGGATTTAAGAAAATTTTCTTTCATTAATGATAATTGCCCAACATGAGAAATAATTTCTCAGAGAATTATCTACCTTCATATCTATGGCATTAATTTTCAGAAAGGCTTCTCTGTTGATTAAACTTATTTTTTGGTGGGAGGGGAAAGCATTTTTAACAAAAGATATATGAGGTATTTAAATTTTGAGCTGTATCTCCTTAGCTCACATGTGTGAACTGATTGGCACTGCTTTAAGAGTTGCTTTTTATACAACCCACATTAGAAATAACATTCTGAATATCTCAGCATAAGGATAGTGGGATTCACTATTGATTTTCCACACTTGATGGCTGCATTAAATTTGACTACCAGAGGAACAGCATTATTTGTTCCTTCCTAAAAGTCAATTCCGTTAGCAGAAAATCTTGCCAGATAGAATATTCCCAGAACTGAACATCATCCATTGTATCCATTTACTATCTATTTTTCTGTAAAAGTCAAATTTTTATCAATCATAGCAGTGATGGTAGTTTGGGAAGGTGCACTTAATGGGTCATGGAGATTCTATGGCTGGAGCATCAGATTCCCAGCTGTGAGTGTAAGCATCCTGTAGCAGAAATGACTATTTTTTAAAAATAATTTTTAACATACAATAATACAAAATTTATCATATCCATTTACATATTATTTCTATTTACATTTTCCCTTTAGCCCCCCCCCCCTTTCATTTCAACTTTAACTCATAATGCATTCATACTCCTTCCTAACCATACACTGAATATTTACTTATTCCAATGTGGAGTCGAAGGCTTTCATGGCTGGCATCCATAGTTTTTTGTGGAGCTTTTGGGCTATGTGGCCATGTTCTAGAAGAGTTCCTTTCTGCCGTTTCGCCAGCATCTGTGGCTGGCATCTTCCACAAAAAAACTATTTACTTATTCCTTTTATTCCCTTAATACTGTGACACATCCTTGACAGATAGCTCTTCCATTAAAATCCTCATGCTTACATTGTATCTTTCTATGTATTACCCTTCTAATTTTCCTTCAAATTACCTTCCTTCCCCTTATCAATATTTACAAAAGGTGAGATGCCATAACAAAAATCTTAATTCATTCTTTAAACACCTTTTATCTCTTTGTTGGAGCTGTCCATTTATAAAGTTATTCTATGTATATCCTATTTCAACTTTATATTCTTTGACTTTGGTTTCTTTAAGTCTTAAAGAAAGTTTCTGTCTCTGTTCCTATAGTTGCCACCTAACCTCATTTTTGTTCATAAATACCAGAAGTTTCTTCCAATCTGTTTTCAATCTCTTATTTTGATCTCAGTTCAGTTTTACTGATAAGTCCAATTCCATCATATTGTATAATTTTGTTAACAAATCCTTTATTGACAGTATCTTATCTACCTTCCAGTATTGAACATAAAGTAACCTAGCCACGGTCAACATATAGAATATTACTTTAGCATATAGCTTCTCTTTCATATCTTCTAGCATATTCAATAACATTATTTCTGGTTTAGATTTCAAATTTATTTCTAATATTTCAATTATATTGGTTTGTGTTTGACTCCAATATTTTTTGGTCACAGGTCCACTATAAATGAAAAAAACAAATCTCCCCAGTTCTTTTTGATATTTTCAACATCTTTTATCCCCTGTTCCATACATCCCAGCTATTTTATCTGAGGATAAATACCAATGGTATATAATTTTATAATAGTTCTCTCTTATTTCTTGGCTTAGGAAATATTTCATCCTTTTATTCCAAGACATCTCTCATTAATCTAACTCTATTGTTTTCCCACAATTCTGGACCCATTTAATCATTTAATCACAAAATCCTTTGTGTAAGATGCGTCCCTGAGGATGGGGTCAGTGTTGAAAACTACACACAATGGGTTGAACAGGGACAATGGCTTCCTTACTTACTACACACATTTCAACACTATCTGACCCCATCCTCAGCGGGGCATCCTACACTCATCTATTCTCCCCACTTATAGGCTAGTTTCCAAAACCAAACTGGTCTTCCCACTTCATTTCCATACACAATGGCTAGTTCTCAATGTATTTGTTCACGAATGACCATAGTTAAAACTGGACTTGCTACTTCATTTCCATACACAAAGGATTTTGAATTGACACCCTCACATACCAATGACATATATATGTCTATCCCTGGTTTCCACTCCACTAAGTGCATCTGAGGAAGTACACTGAAGCTTATGAGAGCTCATGCTGCCAACATCTTTCTTTCAAAGGTGGTACAAGATTCTGCATGGCAGGGGGTTGGACTGGATGGTCCTTGTGACCTCTTCCAACGCTACGATGCTATGATTCTGTGATCTCTCTACATATTGATTCTACAGACTAACATGACTATATCTTTGAATTCATCAGTCTAAGTTGGCCTTGGACAGCTTGTTTCTAATTAACTGATAGTGTCTTTCTTTCTTTGCTCACTGGCTTGACAGCTAGTGCACGTCCAGATCATCAGCTTGACACAGTACTTTAGTGTCAGAATGAACAGAATTAGCACATTAGTAAGGCTTTGTAATAAAACATTTTAGAAGCCATTTTATCATGGCGACATAATTATAGTTCTCTCTATTCCTGTATGTCATACTTATCAATTTATCAGAGATTCTTCTTTTTAGGACCACTTTACCTGTTCTTGCACACAGGTAAAATTGTATATGTGAGTATCTGATTTGCACTAATTTTAATAGCACTTCTGATTAATTTTGTGTAAGATATGAGATACTGTTGCATGTGCCATCACAGAGGTATGAAGATTTTCTTTCTTCTTACAGTTTTCATTTTGTTTACCGGATTTTTTGCTGCTCACTGCTTTTTCACACTAGGGGGCAAATGGGATTTAAACGGGAGCTAAATGAGAGTTAAACAGGAAATGTCCTGTGATAAACATAGGGCATTTCCTGTTTAGCTCTCATTTAAATCCCATTTAAATCCTGTTTTGCCCCCTAGTGTGAAAAAGCAGTCAGTCTGCTTCATGGAGGGAGGAACCAATGACTGTAGGGCAATCTAGAACCTTTCTCCCTTGTGCAGACTTACAACAACTTGACAGTAGGTAGGGGCCAAAATTAAAACAGGCTAAACTTCTTCAGGCCATAGATAGGTTTTTAGTGGCTCACTTCCCAAGTAATGATATAATTGATTATTAATCTATTTTAATCATGAATTATTAATTAACTAACAATTAATTAATGATTAATTAATATTATTGATCCTATCCTCCTCCTCCTCCTCTGCCTTGGAAGAAAGTTGAGGGGTGAGTGTTCATCCATCCTCCTGTTCTCCACCTGTCCATCTCCTTCTGGTGATGGAGGAACCTTGGAGGGCACACATTTGCCCTTCCTCCTCTGCAGCCTGGCTCTTTTCCAGGAGAAAACTGGATGGCAAAGAAGCCTTGAAGTCCTTGCTGGCTGCCCAAAATCCTTTGGTGGGACACAAGTGAGCCATAGGCCATATGTTGCATAGGCCTGCCTCAGAGGGTTTTTTTTTAAAGGAGCACTCAGTTCTGTAAACCTTCATCTGCGGTTCAGGTCAATACAGGTTTGCCACTACAATCTAATCTAAATGTAGGATAATCCCTCATTCATGGTGACATTTAATGGTAGATTGGTATCTCACATCACCATTCGGCACACAAGAAGACAAACATAAACAACAATCAAGTAGGAATGTGCTATGTTCAATGATTTCTTCCTGCAGGAGAGAATGAATAATTTAATTCCCCATTGCCAGGCATATTCCAAATATGCACTTTTCAAAGAGGTCTCTTGTGAGGAGAAAGTATCTGGCAACAGGGCATGGGGGAGATCTCACTGCCCCAACCCCACACAACATTAGAAGGATGGGGAAAGGCAGATAAAGCCTTCTCTGTTGTCTTTGCCCTTACCCAGCCTTTGCAACATTGAAAGTGTGGGGGGAAAGCAGCCAATGATCTGTAAGCTGTAAACTTATAGAGAAGAAATATATATTAGAAGAAAGAGAGTTTTAGCTCTCAAGGTATAGTTTTCTATATACCTTGGCTCAGGACTTTATCACACCAGCATGTTGTATCACACCAGTTGTATTGTTTAAGAAAATTGAAACATCCTGGAATGGAAACAATCAAATTTCAATTACCCAATGAGGCAATGAGGAAATGACATTTCCCTGTAGTACCCCCTGCCTGAGGATAGTGAGGGGGAGAAGAAAGCCATGTCCATTCTCACCATATGGCTACTGCAAAACCACAACCAAAACAGAATGAAATGATGATACCAGAAACAATAGTGGAACAGTTGTAATATTGTAGCCTTTAACAATTTTCCCCCATCAATGAACAGATGTGACCCAATAACAATTTCAATACAATGCAACCATTGGAGAAACATGAGGTTTTGTGGTAGATCCCTGCTGAAGACATCATTGTTCTGCCGCAATTGGAATCTACTTCCTCATGTGATAAAGTCCAAATACATTAACCAGAATGGAGACAGCAGTCATGAAATCAGAAAACTAGAATGTGGAAGGGCATCTATGAAGGAACTAGACAAGATCCTGAAGTGTAAGGATATATCATTGAATGTTAAAGTTAGGATTGTTCATGCCATTGTATTTTTCATCTCTATGTATGGTTGTGAAAGCTAGACAGCAAAGAAAGCTAATAGGAAGAGAATCAACTCATTTGAGACGTGGTGCTGAAGAAGAGTTTTACAGATACCTAAAACTGCTAAAAAGACGAATAGATGGATCATAGAGGAAATCAAGCCTGAACTCTCACTAGAAGCCAAGATGACTAAAATGAGACTGTCTTACTTTGGACACATCATATGAAGACATGATTTACTAGAAAAGACATTAAAACTTGGTAATGAAGAAAACAGTAAGACAAGAGGAAGACTGCATTACTAATGGATCGACTCAATCAGGGAAGCCACAGCCCTGAATCTGAAAAGCCTGAGCAGGGCTGAAGAAGGCAAATTGACTTGGAGGTCTCTCAGGCATAGGGTTGCCATAAGATAAAGTTGACTTGACACCAACTAACAACAACAAATCAAATTTCTATTCCATTAGCAAAAGAAGGTTCCTGTCCTGTGTCAAGCTAACCATTCCTTTCTTAGGAAGAGGATATTGAATTTCTCAAGAAGTACCTGTACTATTACATCTGGGAAAACTTTTAGACACACACACTTAGATTTTGACATGGCTATTCAGGCAGGGGCACACTTAGGTTTATTATTATTATTATTCTGTTGCTATTTTTCATTTGGACTCGGCAAAAGGTCAGGTCTATTAACTATTTTTCTCCATGAAGCAGTGTGCTTTTCTCAAGTGGTACCACATTATAGGTCTCCACAAGAAATGCAGTTTTTCTGCTTTTACAGATCTATTGTGAAAAGAAAAGACCTTTCCAAAGCCACTTTTTTTTCTCCCTAGTTTTTGATAAGACGGTATTCCATTTTCTATATTCTTTGAAATAGGTGTAATGGAAATATAAGAATGGTCTCAACTAGCTCACTGAAAATGTCGGCCCAGTTCTGTGGCTGCTGTGAGAAAGTCAAAGTCTATATAGAGCATAATTAGAAAAAGAACTGAAAATAATACTGCCAATATAATACTCCCTATATACAAAACTGTGGTGGATTCACACTTGGGAAACTGTACAGTTCTGGTCATCTTTCCTCAAAAAATATACTGCAGAGCAGAAAAATGTGCAGAAAATGATAACCAAAATGAGTAGGAGCTGTAATATATTATCAAATTTTATTCCTTGATGTTTCAACATCTTGAGATACTCCACTGAAAACCTTTCAAGCCACTGTGAGATTTTTTTTTTTCTTTTTTGAATTTAGGAACTCCTCCCAATTTTATGAAGGGTTTCCCCCTACAAATAATGTTGTGCAAATAATAATAATAATAATAATAATAACATTTTTTTCTACAAACACTGTATTTTTCACCTGGAATGCAATACGTCTTTGAAATTTGTAAAGAAAAAACTGGATTATGCCTAGATAGTGTTTTGCAAAATACCAATAGACAATGCAAGAAAAATAGAAGTCATCCCCAGGTCACTGCTGCATGAACCACAATTGTCAAAGGTGGCATCTCTTAAAATTGAACTGTTGCTGGGATTTTGTCATATTTCTTAATACATTCTGCCTCAAAATGAAACATAATAGGTAGAGGAAACCCTACAACAGGTGGCCTTGCCTTGGAATCACATTATAATTAAGATGCTTGTGGAGTCAGCTCAAGGCCCAGCCTGCAAAACATATACTTTGTGGAAATAAATGAAAAGAAGTTGTGAATGAAAAGGGTTGTGAACATGATTGACTTGGCTTACAGACTGATGAACCAACCTCCTCCTCAAAGAGTCTACACTATGAGAGCAACAATTTGTTCCTCTGCATTTCTCAGGGAAAGAGAGATCCTGTAGCACCTTTGAAACTAACTAAAAGAAAGTCGACAGCATGAGCTTTCATAGACTAATGCATTTGAGAAAGTAGATGCATCTGAGGAAGTAGACTTTTGTCTATGAAAGCTGATGCTGCCAATTTCTTTATTTCATTTAGTCTCAAAGGAGGTGCTACAAGATCTCTCTGCGTACTTGAAGAAAGGCAGCAGTTGTGCCTGTACTACTTGTGGTGTGTCAAATATGAAGATAAGACCATTTCAGACCTTCCACCTGGAAACAAGTCATGAGAAAGTGACTAAGTGGGTGTGGATGCTGGGAATATTAGCATACCTGATACCTCCTGCACTGTTTATGATGTTTGATGTTTACATATTTTGATATCTAGAGCTCTGTATGTTTAAAGAGGTTGCAATGACCTTGGAACACTATGACATTTCACATGGGAAAGGCACATTGACCTGAAGACATGTGGAGGATCTAGACAATACCATAATAAACAAGGCATGGGTTGCTGATTACTCTATCCTCTTCCTAGGCTTTCAAAATATCATCTTGCACTGGTGACAAATGCAGTCCCATTGCATTAAGGCAGGCCAGATTATTTGTACTACCTTCCCCTGCCATGTTCCCAGACAATTTTCCTATCCATCTATCCTGGGAATGACCCCATCCAATCAGTGTTGTTTTTTAAATTAATCTGGAATTAAGACCATCCACTGAAATTGCCATTTTTGTGAATTCCATGGAAAACAATCTGTCTCTTTGTACTCTGAATGAGCACAGTAGGTATCCCTCCAAGAATCCAGAACAGGATATAAGTACCTACCCTACACATATCCAGTGTGTGACTACGACTACAACAAGAAAACCCTCTTTCCATATCACCTTCAGACACTGTCTGAACCACACCCTGTTTTGTGTGGATTCCTCTGCAGGACTGATAAATATTACCCCCTCTACAACCTTAATCCTCCACTGTCCAATATTTCATACTTTTATTTCTGTTAACCTTAAATGGTGTTTCTAATTGAATTGCTGTTGTGTGTTTGGTTGCATTTTTGAATATTTCCAAACAAATTCTTCTTTATTCACTAAATTTGGAGTCCTCTCCCAGTTTTGGTATGCATAGTCCAAATGCATCTAAGGAAGTAGACTTTAATGTACAAAAGTTCATGCTGCCAACTTTCTTTCAGTTAGTCTCAAAGGTGCTACAATATTTTTCTACATACTTGTATACATAGGTGAGATTATTCCCATGGTTACCCACCTCTTGCAGGCCTCCTTTGAGCAAAGCAATTCCCTCAACATTTAAGGAAACACTGGGGTTTATCACATGGGAGAAATTTCTCTCAATTGTGAATGGAGCCAATTCGCAATTACGTGAATTAGCTAGTTTAGTGAATGTATGTGAATTCTAATTATGTTCGGAATGCGTTCAGAATGACTTCCCATTTCCTGAAAATGACCCCCCATTGCCCAAAATTGTGTGAGATACTCTAACACACAATTACGTGAAACCCCATGAATGCGTTTGGAATGACTTCCCATTGCTCTAAATTGCGTGAGGTACACTCATGCACAATTACGTGAAACCCCATGATTGCGTTCGGATTGCCATTGCATTATACCCCCAAATTCCATCATATGATACACTCCACTGACACAATGGGTGGGGAATGCATGCACACTCATATCTTCTCTCTAACTCTAGTCCTCCTGTCAATAGGCTGAATGTCAGCATGGAACATGTGCGCACACACACCTTATGATGTAAAGCCCAGAAGAATTTGGTAGTATCATAGAAACGAACTACAGATTTACTTTCTCAAATTAATACTTATTCTCTTGTATCCACCCAGCCATTTTAACCACAGATTGAGATATGCTGTCTAGTTGAGATTTGTTTGCAAATATATATGATGTCCATAGCATTACCATTGATTTGAAATGGATTCGTAGTGTGCATGAAATTAAATACAGGATTCAATTATAGGTAGTAATATGAACACAAGATTCTCCAGTGAGTACCCTTGTGGAAATAATATAACGTTTTGTAGAACAGGCTATTCTGGACAACATATGGCTTTATCTTTGGGGGAAATGGAAAAGTAATTCATTGAAAGACAAATTATATCAGTCTCTCTGTTGAGCTATTTAGATGCTAGAAGAAGCGGTGTCATCACGGCAGGATATGTACGACTCAAAAGTGTATATAAATTAAAATAAGTATGCGTCTTCATTCTGCAGTAGCAATTTATTGAATAACTCAATGTATTGATTCAAAGAATTTTACACATCTTTCATCAAACCTATTGCAGGATAATTTACAATAATTAAAATTATATTGATCTATTTATGGAATATATAAAGATCATTTATGGAAAATTAAAAATAATTAATATTAATTAAAACACACCCTTGAATCTGTGAGACCTGAGCAGGACTGTTGCAGATAAGGTGACTGGTAATTCTCTTGTTCATAGGGTCTCCATACATCAAAGTCAACTTGATGACAGTTAAAACAAATTGTATGTGTGCACACATACAATGCATAATAATTTTTAACCCCCTACCAAATAAAGCATGAAAATGCAAAGTGCAATCACACAAAAATATGTAATAGTTCATGTGTCTGCTCTGAAGTAAGTTCCATTTTGTTGAGAATCTATTTGAGAAACATTGAAAGGGCATTTTACTGTTGACAGCTACTGAGGTGGAAAGTATTGACCCTAAAAAAAAGAAGTGGTAGAGTGGTGTAGTGGTTTGAGCATTGGTCTATGACTCTAGAGATCAGGGTTTGAATTCACATGGAAACCCATTGGGTGACCTTGGGCAAATCACACTCTCTCAACCTCAGATGAAGTCAATGACACTCCCCCTCCTTGAATAATTTTTGCTAAGAAAACCCGGTGACAGATTCACCTTAGGGCTGCCATAAGTCAGAGATAACCTGAAGGCACATGACAACAAGTTGCAGACCTAAATATCCACTTTTGTTATTAATCCATGTAGTGGCATGGTGAAGCCGTCCATAAATAAACAGTGGAAGGATAATGCTCTGGGATGCAGAACATCATCATACCACTGCTCAGTTATAGCATATGGATAAATTATGAGATCATCCCCAGCTGTGCCAGGCCACCTCTACAACTTTGGAAATTGTATTTGTTAATAATTGATCCTATTAGTTTATCACATGGGAAGGAAATGCCCAAATCCAGTAGATAAATGGGGTTTAAACCTGGGAATATCCCACAAGAATGGGATTGCTTTCAGATGATGTTGCATGATTTGGGCATTAACGCAACATTAACCCATGCAAAAGCCACAAAATCATGCCACTGTTTAATTTTGGAAAAATCCCAAAGTTAAAAAGTGGTGCAATTTTTCAGCTTTCTATGCAGGTTAATGTCAGGCTAATGGCAAAATCACCCGACCTGTCTGAAAACAATCCTGGATATTCCCAGGATTTAAACCCCATTTATCCACGGGATTTGGGTGCCTTGCCTTCCATGTAATGGACTCCCTAGTAGAATTAAACTACACCAAGAAGGTTTTTATTCCTTAGAAAGCTTAATAGAGGGTTTAAATGAGGTACAACAGGAGTTGAAATTTTTCAAACCATGGTGTTGAGGGTATCTAGGAAAATGTTTCAACAGCTACAAACATATTTTGTTTAGCTCTGAGAAAATCCATTCATATATGTGTGTTTGTAGAAGAGGTCAAAGAAAATTCTTCAGGACTTTGTTTATTAATGTATTAGAAGAATACCTAATTTAAATAAAATAGCAATTTTAATAGGATAAAAGTGGGCAAATAATTGGTTTTCAACATTGCCTTAATTTTACTTAGGTATATTTTCCACATTGCCAGTGGGGAAAAAAATAAACCATAAATCATATGAAAAATAGTTGATAGCACTAATGAGTAATGACCTTTCTGGTTGTGAAAAAGGGCAGAGAGAGTGGAGGAAAGAACAACTTCAATTTCTCTGCAAAGATAAGGTTTGTGTCCAGTGCTATGGCTCCAAGATGGAGCTCAAAATGCAAATACAGATTCAGATAGATGAGAACAGTCCTCTGTATGGTTTCTTACTGTTATTACCAAAAAGATTTTTCTAAGAGGAATGAGAGTGGGAGGGAGAAACATCCATAGATTTTTGTGTTATTCAAGTATTTGATAAATGTGGCCTCGCTAAGCTATAACAGTGGTTGTTTGGCTACAGCCAGCCCATGTCTCTGTCTTCAGCACAACATCTAATGAAAGAAACATGAACTCTGATACCATCAGTGCACTATGTTTCCTTGTTCCTCCTCAAATTCTCTGTTTTCTGTTACTTGGCAGCAGGCAGGAAAATACTGGATGACAGAACATGTTTCTTTTACCAGGTGCTTGTGCCTGGACCCCGAGACTAGAATAATTCTGGTTAACAAAGAGTCACAACTTTGTTAACAATTAGGGATCTACACTGCAGTAGGAGTTCAGGAGGGTATTTGTTTCAGAATCAGATTCTCAGAAAAGGTAATTGTCCTTTGAATGAGTGAGCAGAGCCCTTCTCCCTCTGCTTCCACACCAGCTTGAGTGAGTCCCATGAAACTGCCATTCTGAAGTGGCATTCTGAGGAGCATAGCACCGATATCATTAATGCTACTAAGAGAAAAACTACAGGAGAGATTTAAAAACCCAGCTAGGGAAGCAGTTAAGTTATGGATGATAACCATAATTAAAGAGCAGTTGTTGGAATGGATCCCAGTATTTACATGAATTTTTTTTATTGAAATCTCACCCCCACTAATTGGTTATTAGACAAACCACCTCAATTAGGACCAACTTTCACTATCTTTAATTTTTGTGGGGCTTTCGGGCTATGTGGCCATGTTCTAGAAGAGTTCCTTTCTTCTAGAACATGGCCACATGCCCTGTAAGCCCCACAAAAAACTATGGATGCTGGCCACAAAAGCCTTCGACTCCATATCACTTTCTTGTCTGAATTATGCTTCAATTTATTTGCACTCATCGGGCCCATTATCACTGATAGGCACACTGAGAACTAAAACAGGTTCCTTGGACTGAGGTGGAAAGGAAAGATGGAGTTGAGCATCATCAGCCTACTGACTTAATTGAACTAGGGATTAACTTTGTTAATTTCTTTCCTGCGGGGCAGAACAAATAATTTACTCAATTTTCTTTTGCTACAAGAGTATCTTTGAAAACTGTCCAGTTTATGAAGACTTTCTTACAGTTCAGGACTAACATGGATAAGCAGGATGTGAAGTAAAAAAAGGGGGGGGGTTGTGGATGAGGGAGGGTCAAAGATGTTGCATTTTTTTTGCAGATGAGTTAAGTTTTGTCCTGTCCTCCCCAGACTCACCATTTCCCCACATCTCCATGCCCTCTGCCAGTAACATTACCAGACTATAAAACACAATTTATTTCAGTTGGGCAAATTTTTCAAACCATTTTAGAAGCAGGAGTAATCTGAGAAGCATTAATTGCATAGGGGTTGTCAGTTTATGGAGATTTATCTTGGGGGAAGGACTTGGGTATTCATGTTTATATAATATCAACATCCTTTTTAACAGCTTATTTCTTTCTTTCAAGAAAGCAGATGCCTATTTAACATTTCTTTCTTTTGAAACAGCAGTCCTTAAAGATATTTTGTGTTTTTTTTCTTTTTATCACTATTGTGCATATAAACTTAAAACCATAACATGGGTAAAGAACTGTTGTCTTTAGTTATGAAGGTGTGCCTGCAATGACTTGTAAATAGCTTGAGGAACTAAAAGAGCAAGCAATAAAGTGTGACGGGGAGGGGGGGGGGGAAATCATTACACACCAGAATAGAAATCTACTAAGGATTATTTTAAAAGCTGGCCATCTTGCATTCATTTCAGATGCATTTGGTTCATTAGGCCAGATCTATAACTTGTTGGGCATATTTTGACATTTTTGTGGAGAGTACCCCAAATTATTTCTGTTGGAGTTGTGCCTACTTAGGCAAGAAAGGGCTGCTTGTCTAAGAACCCAAGGGCAAGGGAGAGTTGGGTCTGAATTCCAAACACAAAAATTCACATTTGACTATAAAGTTGGCTCTTAATATGTGTGGATTCTTTATCCATGGATTTAACCATCCATGGACTGAAAAATTTCAAAATAAATAAATAAATAAAAGATATAAATTTCCAAAAGCAAACTTGATTTTGCTATTTTATATAAAGGACACCATCTCATTCTGCCATTATATTTAATGTGACTTGAGAATCCATGGATTTTGGTATCTGTGGAACCAAAATCCTCCCTGCACCACATTGTGAGACATTACGAACCAAAAAGCTGTGCAAGAGGAGTACAGTCTCTGTTAGGTTCTACCAAAGTGTTTATGCTCTGAATGTGACATAACTGAGAGGCTGCACACCAGCTGCCTCTTAGCTGGGAAAATAATTTATTACACACACCTATGATGAAAATGACTATGTGAAAGAGTTATAATCTGCACAGTGGAACAACTGATAAAATGATGAATTTTGAGGGTAAGATAAACAAGTCTGGATTTCCAGTTTGATATTTCACTATACAAAACCACTCTTTCAGAAGAAGCTGGAAGACAATTCATCTACAGTGTTTCCTAAGGACCTTTTCAGGCTTGAATCCAGTTCACAGTTGCCTGTAGAAACTTTGTGCTCTGTTGAAATATTTGCTGTCTTAAATGCTTAATTCCTGTATTTGAGCCAATGTTGTGTAGCTGTTTGACTGCTGGATCAGGACTCCTGAAACCATGTTCAAATCCCAGCTTGACCATCTAAACCCACCAGGAATGGCAATGGCAAACCCCATGAAAGGTTCACGTTAGAGTCACCATAAGCCAGAAATTATTTGAAAACATACAACAACAAACAACAAATTTGCTTGGAGAGCAAGCTGTTTTCCAGATCAAATTCACGGGCATTTTAGCATCCCACGACAATGTCATCTCTGCCTCTCTGTGTCTCTTCGAAAAACTACATCAAACCCATAATCCCTCAAGGATACACAAACACACACAGAGAGATATATATACCACCTTCTTTCAGCTGCTGGTGTAATCATTTCCTGAAATTGATGCCATCTTTTAGTAAAATTATTCCAGAAATTCTAACATTGCCTCTGTATCATGAAACTATTCCCTGAACATCTTTTGTAATTTAACATGCCATTTGCCTGAGGGTACAGCCAGGACAAAATCTGTATAATTTGAAGGCAACTATAGTTTTAAGCAGCGGCTTTAGTGAAATCTAGAGCAAGAATTCAATAGCATTATGAACTTGAAGAGGACAAGCCTAGTGACCCTAATATTTTAAATTCATAGGTTTTAATTTCATACAGAGAAATTACATTTCTGCTGGAAGAGGGTAAAAAAAAAGAAAAGAAACCATAACAATCAAATGGGTTATTTTGTATTGCATTAATTCCAGGGTAATTCTAAGCAGTTACTCTTTTAGAAAAGAAAGAAAAGGAGTAGGAAAAAGTAGCAATAAAGGCAGCTGTGCTAAAAGTCTTGTTTCATGATTTAACATTATAGAGAGATAATAATGTTTGAGACCAGAATGCTCTCTGCTGCTCCAGATCTCCAAAATTTATCTTCTTTTGAGTTTTTAAGAAGTCAATTTCTTAATGAACAAGAAGGTCAGCTCAGCTATATATGATTTCTTCTATTTCATTCTAGGATACATTATTATACTTCAAAGTAACACACTGACTATTTAAAACTTTAGAATCTCATGTTATTAAAACTGATATTCTGTGATGTTGCCCAGGAGTGTATGAAAAGTCAATTCTTTTGGCTGCTTTAAAGTAACAGTCATTCTCAGTGTGGCTTTATTTTATTTCTTTACTTTGCAGAAACCTTTGCAGAAACACCATTAATCTAGTTAACAACCCAAACAACAGTATTTTACCTGTGATAACAAAGAAGTAGAGCTCCAATGGGTGCAACATTTTACAAGCCTGGGCTCATTTCTGCCTTTCATGACCTACAATCCTACTTTTGTCACAATTTTTTCAGCATTTTAACCGAGGGAATAACTAGTGAGTGTTCTGTCTACTTTCAAACATATCATTATGGAAATAGCAGAGGCAGATCAAGCTTTGCCTGTTATTTATAATGCAGTTCAGCAGTATTTATATGGGACTCTCTCTAAGCACCTTATTTTAAAAAGATGGTAGAAAAATGGAAAAATTCAAATATTGGGTTTTGGAATAAAACATGGTGATCAAGTCAAATAAAAAGATGCAAAATGTGCATCTTCAGGGTGTATCTATCGTCAAATTTGAATTTTCCTTATCCTAAATTAGAATTACAAGTATCAAACACTGTTGAGTGATGTGGAGGTCAGTGACTTTTATGAGGGATTTGGTCTGTTAACCAATTACAGATCCACCTAACAGTAGTATTGTCTGGCTCACATTTTACTAGCTTTTTTGCAAGGGGGAGCTTGTCAAAGCCTTACTGAAATCAAGATACACTATGTCCATAGCATTCCTTTCGTCTTCCAAACTTGTAGCTCTATTTAAATAAGAGATAAGTTTAGTCTTGACATGGCTTATTTTTCAGAAACCCATGCTTACTTTTAGTGATCACAACATTCTTTTCTAAGTGCTTGAAGACTATCTCTTTAATGATCTGCTCTAAAATCTTTCCTGATTTTGATGTCACCCTGATTGAGCAGTAATTATTTGGGTTCCCCTTTTTTTGGATTTTTTGGATGAGGATTTTTATTTTTTATTTTTTTTGAAGATGAGGCGGATATTTTTTCTCTACTATGGCAGAACATGAATATTCATCTAAAATAGTCTCCCCAAATATGATTGTCCCAAAGTGTTGTGCATTTAGTATTGCACATAGAGAAATTCATGAGGCTTTTTTTGTACAAAAATTTGTTTTCTGTACAAGTTTTGGTATAGTAAACAGTGGGTTTTTTTCTGCAGGAAACTCAGGAAAAAATTTAGAAAATGTTTTGGAATGCTAGAAGAAAATGGCAAAATTGTTGCTAATTTTTTATTATTCCTAATTGTTGGGAAACTCATTTTTCAATCTAAAGAAATGAATAATTATGATTATTCTTTCCATCCCTATCTGGGAGACAGAACTACCTTAGATTATTGAATAACAGATCAGGCCTGCAATATAATTCTTCAGCATTCCTCACCCAAAGCACTGGGATTCGATAACTTTGATAAAACCAATCACTGTGATTAAAAATACACCATCCAGTCTAGAACTTTTCTCTTCTTTGTCCCTTTTTCTTTTCTGTTTTGGATTCACAAGTTGTCCAAATCTGAAATATATTCTATTAAAACACTAGTGAAAAAATCATAGAATCATAGAATCATAGAATCATAGAGTTGGAAGAGACCACAAGGGCCATCTAGTCCAACCCCCTGCCATGCAGGAACTCCCAATCAAACCATCCCCTGTGACAGATGGCCATCCAGCTTCTGTTTAAAGACCTCCAAGGAAGGAGACTCCACTATGCTCCGAGGGAGTGTGTTCCACTGTCGAACAGCCCTTACTGTCAGGAAGTTCCTCCTAATGTTGAGGTGGAATCTCTTTTCCTGCAATTTATATCCATTGTTCCGCGTCCTAGTCTTTGGAGCAGCAGAAAACAAGCTTGCTCCCTCCTCAATATGACATCCCTTCAAATATTTAAACAGGGCTATCATATCACCTCTTAACCTTCTCTTCTCCAGGCTGAACATCCCCAGTTCCCTAAGGCGTTCCTCATAGGGCATGGTTTCCAGACCCTTCACCATCTTAGTTGCCCTCCTTTGGACCCGCTCCAGTGTCTCCACATCCTTTTTGAATTGTGGTGCCCAGAACTGGACACAGTATTCCAGGTGGGGCCTGACCAAAGCAGAATAGAGTGGCACTATTACTTCCCTGGATCTAGACACTATACTTCTATTGTGTATCCCTTGATGTATCCCTTGATGCTATTGTAATGGCAGTACATATGTGTGGCTGGCTGTATGACCATTTGATGCAAAAACAAAAAGAAAGAAAAAGGATTGCTTTATGAACTCCCTGTCTTTGTTTTATCCATGTACAAGAGAAAACGTCTTCTTCATTCTTGAATACTTACTGGACATTTGTATGTATGTAATAGACAAAATTTTAGACAATGTTACAATCTATTTCCATCATTTGGGCTATTCAGCCCAAATCTCAAAATGATTAAATACTCATTTAGAATCTATGGTCCAGTACAGACAGGCACTTTGTGGTGTGGCGGGGGCGATACTAGGGCTAGGGAGGGAGATACTAGGGCTAGGGACTGCGTAGCAACTACACGGACCCTTGCCCTAGTATAGAATGGCGCTGGCATCATGGCGGCCTCCCATACACATGGGGTTGTCATGATGTTGGCGCCACTGCTGAGTGCCCAAACTGGGTGCATAGGAAATGGCATCTTAACAACCCCCCCTCCTTTGTGTAGTGGTGCCACAAAAAGGAGCTGCTCTAGGCAGCTCCTTTTTATGGTGCTGCAAGCTTCGTTCCTGTGGCAACTACACTGCCACGAGAATGGAGCCATTGGAGAAAGGGGCCGCACAGCACCTTTCTCCCATGGCGGCAGCCATGGGGATGTCCAGGGGCATGAAACCCCAAGGACACCCCTTCCCAGACCATGGGGAAGCGGCATTTTGCTGCTTCTTCATGATCCGGGAAAACCAGGGAGGCCTGGGGGAGCTCACTTTTGGAGTTCCTTGGGGAGATCTCCCCAGAAGGATCTCCGAAATGGAGATCCTTCTGAGGAGTGGATCATTCCCATGGCACCCACAGTACCATGGAAACAATCCTGAGGAGACATGGACTTCCCCTTTCTCCTCAGGGCTCCTAGGGTGTCCGCTTCTCTTTTTTGCCGCTTCTCTTTGGGCTGGAAAAAGCCAGATTGGGGGCCTCAGGAGCTGCCTGTGAGGCTGCTCTGGCCCCATTTCAGTGCAGAAAGGAAGGAGCGCTTCTGTGCTCTCCTTCCTTGCTGCTCAATGGTGTTGCGTGATTTGGTTGCTGCAGCAATGCTGTGCAGCAAAGAGGGGCACATGCAGGCCACCCCTGACAGAGCAGTCTGTAAAGCCCCTATAAATCAGTGAGTTGCATACACTCAATTTTATGGTGCTGAAGAGAACCGTCTATCAGACAGACAGAGGTTCTAAGTTAGAAAACAAGGCCCTCTACCTGTTTTGGGTACAGCAATGGCAGCAGACTGTAAGTCTAAGGATCATCCTAGCTAAACAGAGAGGATCATTTACCAGAGAGTTGGTCATGATGTTATGAGTGGGCTAACTATGAATTCACTTATGGTGTAGACTAGTTTTAATCTACATCAGAGGATGAACTATCCATACAAATACAATCATGGTACTCTTGCAAGACCTGATGCAGACACAGAGGTACAGAACCTTCCATGCATTCAATATCCTCAGTACTTCATTGCAAAAATCTGTGAAAGTAATTTCATGGAAACAATCCTGTCCATTTTAATAAACATAGCCAATAGTATTTGTTCCTTTAGTTTCATAACTATCAGATCAATTTATTTTTTTTAACACAATATTTAATACCTCATAAGAATCCCTATTCAGTGTGTAGACTAGGCATGGGCACTTGACCAGTGATAAAGATGCTCCTCCGGAATGACTGCACACATTTGGAAGCAGCTTGTATTTGAGAACAACAAAAGGACTCATTTTTTATCCTTTTTGCTATCATTAAAGCAGCCATAATCCAGCACTGAAAGAAGGCTGGCAAGCATAGTTCAGATACAAAAGGAAATTCACAGGTACAGCAGCAGCAATATTTGATGTTTGTTTCAGCAGTGACTTTAGTGAAGGAATTCTGTGCAATCTAAGGCAGAAGATCGGTTGTCCCCCTTTTTTGTTTTTGTTAGCAGCCACTGAATTATTCTATTAAGCTGTGAAGTTCACTTGGCTCCTTTGGTCATTGGCTTCTTTCCTCCTGCAGTAGATGCATTTGATGTAAGTTTCTAACATTAACTTCCCTTCAGTCACTCAAATACTGGGGATATTTTGTCCTCTAGGAAGTGTTCTCAGTTGCTGTGATTGATTTTCTTCCCTTTTCTTAGTAGGAGATTTCCAAAGTAATAGCAACTGTCATTAAAGTTTATAAAAAATGAAAGACACATCCTTTGTCTCAGGGCTGTTTCTAACTCCTTCACCCTTTCTGTATGAGCACATATCCATTGTTTGCAGTTTGGCAAAGCAAGGAACCAACCACTCCTTCCTTTACAATTCAGATACTGGTGTCACTTTAAAATGTGTTCTTTGAAAACTGTACACATTGTCTGCCTTGACCAAGACAAATGAGTTAAGTTTGGCAACAGTAATTTTATTTTGAGTGCTAAGTTTTATATCTGGTTTCAAAGTGGTAATGAATGCACTAAAATGTAAGCAGAAGACAAAGTAGGTGCCTATTGATTTCCAAGGGCTTTAAGGTGGAGTGGGTGGGTAGGAGAGAGAAGGTGCCAAATGGTAATGAAAAGCCTTCATATGTAGCAGGTTAATTAATTAATTTTTGTTCTTTGTGTTTTGAATTTTTTTTAAAAAAAAAAAAACCCTTTTCACTTCATAAAAGTATATTTCTCTGAAGCAGTTTAATATGGCACTATTTATGAGGTTATAGCCCTAATCCAGTTATTATCCCAGGTAGAGTAGACCCATTGAATCAATGGAACTTACTAATATGTTGATCCACCATTCAACAATTGAATCAATGCACCTGCTTTAATTGAGATGAACTGGTACGATTCTGATCAACATTGAAGAAATAAGGGAGCAACTCAGATTCTAGGGAAATTTGTGCTTTAGGTCTATCCAATAGCTACTTGACTCCTGGAAGTAAGGATGCAGAAACATTCTGCAGTTGGCTGCAACATTCACTAGAAACTGTAGAGTAAAGGGTTGGTTCAGCCTTGGCAGAGCCATCATTATCACCATCAGCATCACCATCATCTCCTCAGTAACTCAGAAAAGTAGTCATAGGCTGTGTTCACACTGGAGAAATAAACCGGTTTAAGTGCCATGGCTCAATGCTGTGAAATTCTTGGAATTGTAGTTTGTTGTGGGGCCCAGAGCAGAGCTCGGCTCTGCTCAGGACCCACAACAAACCACAATTCCCAGAATTTCACAGCATTGACATAGCACTTAAACCAGTTTATTTCTCCAGTGTGAAAACAGCCATAGATGTCCACATAACTCAGCAACTCATACTACAGAAAAAGAAAATAGAAGCATATTAACATTAACAGCATCTCTGTAGAACTCTCTGTGTTTCTTGATAATCTGTTGCCCAGAAAAAAGAGACAGAAGCATGCACATTAATGAAAATATCAGGACTGTAAAGTGAGGGAGGTATTTTGTGGAAAGTTTAAAATAAAGAATTAAAATTCCCAAGAAAGCTAAACAATGACAGCAATAACATTGAAGGGGGGGGGAGGGGAATAGCCCAAGAAAAGCAACTATAATCAGATTCTTAAAATGAAAACACAACAGCTCAACCAAAACAACTACAATCTGACTTCTTAAAAACAGCTCCAGAAACAAAGTAAGATTAATAGCCCAAATAAATGATTAAACTTTCCAAAAAGGGATTTGAGTATAAAATAAATGCTAAAAGGAGAACATAGAAGAAGAGGAGGTGGAAGAAATGATAGTATTACTATTTTTGATTGTTTGTTTGTCACTGCTTTACAGATCAGTAAGAGAGCAGGCTGATAGCTGTTATATTAGTAAATACACATGTATAAACTCTCTTTCTCTCTCTCACACACACATACACCACAATCTGACTGTCTCTGTCTCTGTCTCTCTCACACACATACACACCGTACACATAAAAAGTCTCTTCCCTCCCACACAATCATTCACTACCTGCTCTTTCTTTCTTTCTTTCTTTCTTTCTTTTTTTCTTTCCATCTTTCTTTCTTTTTTCTTTCTCTCTCTCTCTTCCACCCACACATACACACATACACACATGCCCACAATCTCTCTCTTCCCTCTGTCTCTGTCTCTCTTTCTCTCACACACAAGTATGCATATAAATGCACCTACCTCTGTCTTACATTCACATTCTCTAAATTTGCCCTGCTTTCTCCTTGTTTAATCATCCAGGAAAACACATTCTCTGCATACACTAAACAAGAACTTTGGGAAGAAAAGTTATGCTAACCGTCTTTCCTGGTATGCTGATTTTCTACATGCAAAGAGTATCTACACGGGCGCAATACAAAGTGTTGGTCGTTACCTTTAAAGCCCTATATGGCTTGGGCCCAGGTTACTTGAGAGAACGCCTCTCCCTACATAATCCGGCCCACACTCTTAGGACAACTGACAAGAAATTGCTAAATTATAAACACGAGAGACTAACATCTACATCTCGTTTAGCATTCTCAGCTGTGGCTCCAAAGTTATGGAATGACCTACTGGAAGAGATCCATCTGACACCTACATTGGAGGCGTTTAAAAAAGCACTGAAGACGGATCTCTTCCGGTGGGCATATCCACCTGATCTTATATAACTCCCTATTGAACCAGAGCTACTCCCTGTTGTTGTTGATGTATTTGTTGTTGATGTAGTTGATTTTAAATTGCGAGAATGATATACTGAGTTTATTGATTTCATTGTATCGTATTTTTATCATGTAATCCCTCCTCAATCAGTAGGGAGAAGCAGGAGATATAAATATTTATTATTATTATTATTATTATTATTATTATTACACAACAGAGTGTTGAAAATGCAGTCTCCTATTTGAAGTATGAAGTGATACAACCCAAGAAAGTGTTTGTTTGTTTTATTTGTTTCATTTCTATTCCACCTTTCCCGCCAGAAAAGGACTAAGATGACTCATTAAAAAATTAATTAATTAATTAAAAACTTCACAATAAAAATTTAAGACAATCAAAACCCACTAGCTAAAAACAGCATAAAATTACATAAACTTACAAATGTTTAAAACATCATAACTAAACTCCCCCCCCCCACATTATAATAACTTCATTGACACTATTATACATTAAAAGTTAATCTATATAACTGGGCTTTGATTATGGGCAACAGTGGGTTGTGCCACTTCACACTTGATGATGGGTACCATTTTAAATACTCTTTGTATAAAAAGAACTACTTGCAAATAGAAAAATGGCACATACGACAATGAGAGAAGTGGTATTGTTTGATAGCCCTCTCACTCCATGGTAGTGTTCTCTTTGTAGTTCATTTTATCAAGAGAAGCATTCAAAGAGTGGTACTCCATTGGCAGTTTCAACTGGTACAGCCAACTGTAGTAACCCAGGATTCTGCATGTGTATTCATTCTGGGTTTCATCTGCACTGCAGAAATAACAGTTTGATACCACTTTAACTGCCATGACTCAATGCTATGGAATTCTGGAAATTGTAATTTATTGTGGCACCAGAGTTCTCTTACTGAGAAGGCTAAATGTCTCACAAATCTATGTTTCCCAGAATTCCATAGCATTGCACTATGTCAGTTGAAGCGATGTCAAACTGGATTATTTCTGCAGTGAGGCTCCAGCTCTTGTGACAGAGGTCTTAACGTATCACAGATTTAAACCTACCATGGTGAAAAGTATGAAAAAAGTATGAAAGTGATAGACCAATGCCATACATAAGAATGAACCAAAGTTATTTAAAAGAGCTCTGGTGGCACAGTACTGCAGCCAGAAGGTTGTGAGTTCAATCCCAGGGCTCCAAGGTTGACTCAGCCTTCCATCCTTTTGTAGGTAAGTAAAATGAGTACCCAGTTTGTTGGGGTAAATTGGCTTACAAATTGTAAACCACTTAGAGAGTGCTAAGTTCACTGTTAAGTGATATAGAAATGTAAATGCTATTGATATTACTATCTAAATTTCCAGATGATCCTTCTTCTAGGTTCTATCTCTATAAGAATTTATAACATTGCTGGGCAAATGCAATATACAAGAACATTTGGCACTCTTGCTTAACATCTCTCCAATCCCAATCTTAACTCCAGCAAAAATTGTTCCAGCCTGCCTGGCTTTTCTTTGCCCAGTAAATCAAATTCATTGAATCCAGTTGTACAGCAATGCTATCAGTCCTTCCTCTAATTATTTCTGCCCAGGAAGACAACCCAATTAATAACAGAGAACTTTCGTACTAATTTCAGTTCAAATGACATGTTGATTTGCATTTTTAAAAAATATAGAGATGGGAGGACACGATGCAAGCACTGTGTTCTGAATGCCTCAGTGATTGGAACTGACAGTTAAATAAAATCTGGAGGGGATTGATCAATGTCACTATGAAGTCAGAGTAATCCTTAAGCAACAACTCACGTAACTTTAAGTTGCATAATTCAAAGCTGTCCTGAGGCATCTTTAAAGATGCATAGATTTTGTTTTCTCAAGATTTCTACCCTCCCTTCTTTCCAAAGAGAAGAGGGGAAAAAGTTACTTGGAAGTTTAGCATGGACTAAGATAATGAAGAATGGAACTGTGGCCAGTAAATACGATTCAGTTGTGAAGGGACCCCCCACCTCCCTCCCCACATCTCAATGCTAAGCCAAAAAACATTGTATAAATTTCACGCTACGTGTGGAAATTGCATTTGATTTTGCTTGATGCTGAGCCTGCTATTTGTTTTCACAGTATTCAGAAATGTGTACTGACAAGCATCACACAGGGAACTAGAATTCATGAGACAGAAAACAGACCCTAAATTTGGGGGTTTTGTAAAGTCTTTGACAGCATCTCCCCCCCCCCCAAGTAAAATGGCATTGGAGAGCTAGCATGGTGTACTGGTTTGAACATTGGGCTATGGGGTTATTCAGATGCTGAAAATAATCCAAGTAGAAACTGGGTTAAATCTGTGCTGTTTTCATTCATTTTGAATGAATCTGATTAAATTGACTCCCACTTAACCCAGGATGATCGGTGTCCAATTTTTCCAAATTTTTCCAAAAGATTTGGATTCTTGGCTGTGTGAATAGACCTGGGATAAATCAGGATAAAGCACTGCGTGCCTTGAATGTACTTCAAATACATTTACATCATTGAGTCCATCTTTATTTAACTGCTGACACATGGGACCAATGTAACTTGCAGAGATGCACATCAATGTGGCTTCATAGTGTGAATAACAAACCCAGAATGCATGAGTAAAATCATTCACATAATTGTGCTAAAACAACTTTTGAATGACCCGTATGACTCTGGAGACCAGGGTCTGAATCCTTACTGAACCATGGGCATGCCACACTCTCTCAACCTCAGAGGCAGGCAAAGGCAAACTGTGCCAACAAAACCCCATGATAGGTTTGTCTTAACTGCTTTATCACACTAGGGGGCAAACAGGATTTAAATGAGAGTGAAATGAGTGTTAAACAGGAAATGCCCTATGTTTATCGCAGGGCATTTCCTGTTTAACTCTCGTTTAACTCTCGTTTAAATCCTGTTTGCTCCCTAGTGTGATAAAGCAGCTTGGAGTCATCATGTCAGACATGACTTGAAGACACACAACAGCAACAATGACAACAACAACAAAATCATATCCATGAGGATAACTATAACATCCCAGGATTATCCAGAATAACATATTCTGAGCCATACTCTAGAATTTGTCAAAGATACTTCACCTTGCTATATGACAAGATGGTTGTCATCTTCTACAGTTTGGAGGAACAGTTGGGTGGTTTCCACTGCTGCCCTCCAACATGTGCCATGTGAGGCAGTTCCCTCACTCAACCTAATAGGGCCAGGCCTGAAATTTGTGCATGGCAAGGTCTACAGTATGAGAAAACTTGTATTGTGGGAATTAGCCATGAAAGAAAAATAAATGGAAGGTGTGGCTTGTATCCCCAAACAGGAGCAAAAATTAGAGTGTGGTTCTTTATTTCCTGCCCTGGAGTTTAAGTGGGGAAAGGAGGCCCTTTTCCTCTTTCGGTTGCAACAGATACTGAGTTTTGTATTAAGAATAGTCTAAATAAAACCACAAAGAGCCATTTCACCAACGCAAGCCTTCTGGTGTCTGGTTGGAAAGAGATGTAAAAAACAAATGAAAGTGTTTACATGTAGAAGGGATGCCTCGAAGACTTATGTGCTCACTTAACCCCACCCATGAAACTGCATTGTTAAGCAGCAGATGGTGTGAAGCATAAAATGCAGGAAAGGAAGGGGAGGGAACAGCAGGCTGATGTTATTTGCTCAGGACATTTGAGTTTATAAAATCAACAAATTAAGACGACATAATTAGCTAAAAGATATTATATTTGTTTAGTCTGAGGAATGGGCTTCATTATAAAATCAGCTTCAGGTTAAGTTTAATTACACTGTTTTTGAGATAGGGGCAGGCATTCTAATTGAGTCTCTCCAAAATTGAAGTCAAGGTTTAACAAGTTGATATTTACTATGAATGCGCATTTAATCTAATTTCATTTTCATTTTAACATATGATTCTTGCCCACATTTTCCCCCCTTTTTATTTTGGATTCCTTTCCTAGTCAACCAGTAGATGGCAGAGCTCACTCACATTTACCTTCAGAGGTTATGAGGAAGCTAATTCACTGGAGATGAAAATGTCTGTGTGTGTCTTTGTGGGATGTGGGTGCTTAGTCATTGTGCAATCAACACAATAATAAATGTATGTACAGGGTCTGCTATTATTATGCAGGTGGGAAGCACCTTTCAAAGCACAATACATTGTCAATGGTCAGCAGCAGTCCCTTTCACTTTGGTTTTGATCTTCTGCCAAGTGCCATTATTCTGGTTTTTAAAAGCACAGGCAAAAATAAGTGTTGGTGGTAGAAATGTCAAGTTCTTGCCTGCATGCCCGAGATCCAAGAGCTAAGCAATTTGAACGATCTTGCACCAATTTCTGACTCTATTACCTGCAATGTGATTGGCACTGCAGCACTCAGTTACTGGGATCGCTGCCACGGATTTTCTTGTCTCCGTGAGTTAGGTTTCTAAAGGCATAGGGAGGAGAGAGACAAAACCAAATGGAACATAAAAGCCACAAGGCACAGTTCTGTGCCAGTTGTGTTGAATGGGAGCTGGAAAAGCATGGTGTTCTGTCTCATCTCTCAAGACTCTTGAATGTATTTATGAAATCATCTCAGGACAAGGGGGCAAGGGGCCATCACTATATTGTTGACACTCACCTCATTCTTTGCATCTGAGTCACACTGGGCAGTAAAAATGTTGAATGCTGGCTGGAATCTGTCATGGGATGGCTGAAGCCAGAATACGGTGGAGCTCAGTTTTGATGGCCAAGGGATTTTTTATGGTGGTCATTCATTTGGTCAGCAAAGATGGTGGTCAGCCTCATTTCTTAATGGGCATGTATTTGTTGTAAAAGACTGACCTCAAAGACTTGAGTTCCCTAGTCCTGCTTTTTAAAACTGCTAGAGTAAATGATCCCAATGGCTCAAAACATATTTCACTAGATAAGAATGGCACACCAATTGCAGCACTACTGGATATAGCCTAGCCACACTTGTTTCTTAATCTGCAAATTTGACTATTGCATGAGTATTTTGTGCAGAGCTGCTTTCAAGGCAATTTGGAAAATACAGTGAGTCCAGAATATGCCTGCTGAGCTATTAACTGGGAAAAAGTCACTGGGAACATCAATTGGTGGCTCTTAGCCTGTTTCTTAGCATAATTCAGTGTCCTGGCACTCACCTTTAAAGTCATGTGTGACATGTTGTGACTCATGGACCTGAAGGGACTGTTCAGTAAGCACTGTTGAATGACATTTGTCTAAAGTAAATAGTTATAAAGCATGCCACTATAAATATTGACTAAACAAGTAAATATTAAGTTTTTCTGCATTGCACAGCTCTCATTCATTTCATTCATTTTGTATTTGAGAACATCTTGCACTTCTCTGAGACTTAAAAATTCTTGTAAATGGAAGGGGAAGCTTTTGGATATGCAAGTGCAAGGAAGCAGTTTTTTTATGTTGGGAGTTGTTGTCGTTGTCGTTGTGTGCCTTCCAGTTGTTTCTGACTTATAGCAATGCTAAGGCAAATCTATCATAGGGCTTTCTTATCAAGATTTGTTCAGAGAAGGTTTTCTGTTTACCATACCATCGTATATTTGGCTTGCCTATCTGCCCACATGTTTCATGGTGGAGGCTGTCAAGTATCCCAGTGCATTCAAAGCTGTGTGTATTTATAGAAATGTATGCTTTCCTTTGCCATTTTCCTGTAGGCATGCATTTTGTCAAGATGTTGTAGCTGTTCTCAGTTCAAGTGGTACCCCTGGATATACCCTGGATATGTTTTCTGAGGATTTTAGCCGCATGAGGGAATTCTAAAGAGAGGGAAAATGGACAGGGAATTTACTGTTTGAGGTTTCTACCTCCAACAAAGGTAAAACATTTTTTTCTAAAAAAAATGTGGACTACATTTGGGATGGTTTACCAAAAGAGCACCTAAAAATGTTTCCCAATGCAAAAACATGGATGTTTCTTTAGAAATTCTGTGTTCTCTTCCTAACAAAGGGGCTTATAGTGTCACAAAGGATGGAGGCAACTTGGATTGCAAAGGAAGTATCTTTTTCTGTTGCTAATTGAATTTAAATGTTATTTCCTGGAGTACCCACATGGTCAGAATGAGGAGGGGCAGCTACACGAATATCCTTCCATACCACCTGAAGTGAGAATAGCTACATCTTTAGAAAATGCAGGCCTATGACTAACATCATATTTTCCCCTTCCTGTATGGTTTTTAACACATCTGCCTGGTGAAGAAGCCAGTGGAGCTTCAAAAGATTGGGAAAAAAGTTTTTTGTGCATTTTGATTGGTCCAATAAAGCTATCACTGTTTTATGATTTTGAATGTTATTAAGCAACAACAACAAAGATGGGGGAGGGGATGTTCTGACTTGATCTAAGGTAGCTTACTATGGACCTTATCAGACAGGAGGAATTTCTCTTTATTGCGAATGGAGCCAATTTGAATTCACGTGAATTTGCAAGATTAGCGAATTCACGTGAATTCCTATTGCATTCGGAATGCGTTCAGAATGACTTCCCATTACCTGAAAATGACCCTCCATTGCCCAAAATTGTGTGAGATGCTTTAATTCGCAATAAGGTAAAACCCATGATTGCATTCGGAATGACTTCCCTTTTGCCCAAAATTGCATGAGATACTTTAATTCGCAATAACGTGAAACCCCATGATTGTGTTTGGATTGCCATTGGATTATACTTCCAATTTCCAACGTCTGATAAGGTCCTATATTTCTAAGGTGCCAGAGCTTTAAAAGGGTTTTTTGAATGGTAACTCCCAGAATGTGTAGAGCTGTTATCCAAAAAAGGAGGAGGAGGAGGAGGAGGAGGAGGCGGAGGAGAAAGAGGAGATATATTTCCACACTTTATTAACTGCACTTGCTTTTATGATAGCACTGAAGCTGAATGCTGGAAACAAAGAACAACAACAGAACAAAAAGAGTCTATGTAAGATTCAGGGGATAGTTTCCCCCCCATTAGAGGAAGATTCCATGAATCCGACCCTATTTCAAACTGATAAGTTATCAGACACTCCCCCCGCCCCAAGAAAAAGATAAAGTTGACCATGAGTTACAGTTGTAAATGACTGGATAATCTAATCTAATCCAGAGATGGCCACCTGATCCTCCTTCCAAGGTGAAGTAGTTGTGTGTGTCAGTTTCCATATAAGAATCTTGTTCTCAAAATTTTTTCGCATGTTTCCTTCTCATGATCAGGAATAAAGTCCCCTCCCTCCCTCCTTCCCTCTCTGTACATGTTTCAGTGAGAATGGCAGAATCATTAAAACTAGCCTTGATTGACATATAGTAACTGGCATTAAAACACACACACAAAATAAAATAAAAATACAATAGGGAAAAAAAGAGCTCAGAATCCTTAAAATGTGTAAAGGAAAATAATACCTTTGTTCTCACATTATCATCTGGGCATTGCATACACTTTGTAAACATGACTACATTTAATTATGTCCATATTTTGATGATAACAGTGGCATTGCTCTTTCCCCTGAGTATGGGATTTGAATAAAGCACTTTTCTATCACTCCTAAAGACAGCTATCTTGAGCATTGCCAAACAGATCAATATATTTATTTAGTTCATCTGTAGAGATCATTTACTAATCATCAAGTTGGTTACTTCCAAGTCGTTGGTCTCTAAACAGCTGCTGGCTAATTCCAAGTAAATTCACTGCATGCTCCAAATCAGTATAAGGAGGGACAATGATCCCCTCAATGGCAAACCTTTCCTAATGATGTACAAGATCTCCCCAATGTATCAGTGTATTGACACAATTCTGTGGACAGCAGGGAACATTTCTGGTTTGACAGTGATATGCCTTAGAATAGTTGAACAATCTCACGCTAAACCATGCCTGTGAGCATCATCCACCGCCTCCAGTGTATGTTATTCCAGCACTATCAGCTTATTTAATAGTTCTAA
Source organism: Urosaurus nigricauda (assembly GCA_034509955.1). Classification (NCBI taxonomy): domain Eukaryota; kingdom Metazoa; phylum Chordata; class Lepidosauria; order Squamata; family Phrynosomatidae; genus Urosaurus; species Urosaurus nigricauda. The sequence goes on along the minus strand of JAOEGL010000003.1, from coordinate 144,624,982 downwards.
AAAGTGAAATGCTATCTATCATTTCAGTCCCCTCCAGCAATCTCATGAAAAGAAGAAGCATATATCAGGAGGTTATGGCACAGATCTGCACGTGAAAGCAATAAATATGCAAACCAATTCATTTGAATATCAGACATAAAAAATTAATTCTTAAGTTGTGAGGCCATATTTATTGAACAAATGAGATGGAAAGGTAGAGTTCCCTTGCTTTGGCAAAAAGAAAAAGGCAGAATTTATGCATGTGTAGTCTTCATATTATACCCATTAAAAAACAGCATACTTTCCAACTTGACAATATTTACAACCCCTCACATTTTTTAAAAAAAGACATGCAAATTGTAACATAGTTATTTTTAAATGGCAAAGTGAGTAATTAGATTGTTTGTTTTCTTGTATTACTTAATATTCCACCTGTTCCTAATTTTCTTTTTTAAAGATTCTTTAAAAAAACCAAAACCCGACTTCCTTACTTTTAGAGAATGAATTCAAGCCTTGCAGCACTTGCCACTGTATGTAGCGCTCTAGAATTTTCAGATGGTCAGTCACAGCTGTGTACACTGGAGTTGTCCTAAGATTTGTATATGTTTTTCAGCCTTTCATTTCTTTACTTACTAATTTTTACTATCATTTTTTTCTTGTAGATGGCACAGTGAATTGGCCTGCTTGAAGAACTTGTATGAAAAGAAACACAGGGTTGGTGTCACAGATACAAAGCTGTTTGCTACCTAAACATTTTATAGTGTCATCAAGCCCTCCCCCCAAAGCAAGGCTGTGCAGAGTTTTGTCACATGGCTTTAATAGCTTAGAAGTGCTATCAAGGCTCAGGCTATCCCCTTTGACTTCAAAGCTCCTTCCCTATTCCAATAGCCATATTGGAAACCATTTGTTTTTTATCTTTGTTTTTGCTTGTTTCTTATGTTCCACTGCACTCCTGCACACTGTACTCCTACATGGCTTGGGTCCATCCTACCTAAGGAACTGTCTCTTCCCATATCAACCCCAGCTGTTGCCCCCAAGCTGTGGAATGACCTGTCGGATGAGAGGCATCTTATTCCATCTTTAGAAGGCTTCAAAAAAGCCCTAAAGACACATCTCTTCCAGCAGGCCTTCCCAGAGAATGTGAACACCTCCCAACTCCAAACCTAGGCCCTAGTGTCTTCCAGCCTTCCTTTCCTGTGTTTTTTCCACCCCCTATACAACCTAGGTTCTTCAGGCCCATTTCCCTGTTGCTGCTTTTTATTGTCTTATTTTGTTTTATTCCATGTTTTTAACTCTACTGCAATTTAATTTTCTTCTTAAGGGGGGTGGTGAGGGAAGGGACGGGATATTTTAACTGACACTGTTTTAACTTTTGCTGTAACCCGCCCCGATTGCTTGTTCAGAGGGGCGGGATAGAAATAAATTTTTTTATCATCATCATCATCATCATCATCATCATCATCATCATGATGCCCCTGGGAGCATGAATTGGCTAGAAGCAACAGTATTTCTACAGTCCACCCCATAAACCTTCCCTGTCTTCAGCCCACAAGCCAGAGCTCATGTCAACCATAGGTATCAAGCAACTTCCAGGCATTTGGGAAGAATGGAAAACGTGGTTCCTAGAATTAATGGATTATACTGCAAATAAAAGCATCAACTAGTTTTAGAAAGCATGGGAACTTCAGAAGTCTCCAGGTCTGATTCAGAACAGGCTCACGGAGGTGAAATTCAGCTTCTGAAACACCCTCTCATGTTACAAAGCCACTATTCCTCGCAGGTACTTGAGAGTTATCCCATTCTGAATTCTATTCCCAAACACAGGTTCAGCACCTGAACAGCTCCCATTAACACTTGGGACCTTATCAGACATTGGAAATTGGAAGTATAATCTAATGGCAATCCAAACACAATCATGGGGTTTCACGTTATTGCAAATTAAAGTATCTCATGCAATTTCGGGCAAAAGAAAAGTCATTCCGAACACAATCATGGGTTTTATGTTATTGTAAATTAAATCATCTCACACAATTTCGGGCAGTGGAGGGGGGTCATTTTCGGGCAATGAGAAGTCATTCTGAATGCATTCTGAATGCAATTGGAATTCACGTAAATTCGCTAAACTAGCGAATTCGTGTCAATTCAAATTGGCTCCATTTGGCTCCATTCACAATAAAGAGAAACTCCTCCCATCTGATAAGGTCCTTGGTAGAGTTGGAGAAGAAACACCCAGAAAGCCAACATCAAGTCACTGCTGTCTCAGTAACAGAGCCTCTGGCTGTACCTAACTCTGCACAATTTCACCTGCCACCAGCTGTATCTAACTATGGACAATGTCATGTGCCTATTAGGACACAGGTTCAAAGCAATTAAATAGTATTTACGAGGGGTTATCCAAAAGTTTTAATGATCACCTTTTTTAGAAATTGACAGAAAGTATGTTTTGATTCGTAGTTGTTAACTTATCTCTATGTAGTCCCTATCTAGATTTATACATTTTTCCCAGCATATCTTGACCCTCTGAATACTTGATATTGTAGAAGCCTGCAGATTGCACCTGATGAGGATTTTACACTTTAGTCACTTCTGGCACAGCCAGTCACAAAAATAAAGGATGCAATGAGCTAATTTTCTCAGCAATGTGCACTTAGGGATCAATGATGACACTAACAAAATTTCATCAATATGCCATAATAACGTCCGGGTGATAATTATTACTTTACGATACCCCCTTGTAAGGTGCAATCTGCAGACTTCGACAATATCAGGTATTTGGAGGGTCAAGATACACTGGGAAAATGTATAAATCTTGATAGTGACTACATAGAGATACATTAACAAATTTTCTGTCAATTTTTTTAAAAAGTGATTATTAAAACATTTGATACCCACTTGTATTTTGCTGGAAAATGTGACACTAGACACATAGGTAAAAGAAACTAGTTTCTAAATGTCTACTTCAGAAGTATCCCACAGACTTAAAATATTGCATCTGGAAAAAAAAGTCTGTTCTGGAAATGAATATGAACTATTCTCACGTATTAATAAGTGAGATTTGCAGAAAACAACTACAACTAATTTTCAGTGAAGGGTGCACAGCTCAGTGGATTTTGCACACGAACAGTATGCAGGAGATGAATAAAGTTACAAGCTAATATTCATTCAAGAAATCCCTTGCAAGTATTCTACAACAGAAAAAATATGATTAGGCTACCTAAGTGTCTTGCCAACACTGTGTGAAATTGCAAGACAGGTTGAATTTTTGCACTGGTCCATTAACATAAAATAAAAATCAAGACATTGACAGGATAATTTCTCTGTTAATGACATAATGGTTGAAAAATATTTAGCAAACTTGTAAGACTCTCAAAATATGTATTATTATTATTAAATACAGATAGGAAATGTTGGCATTTTTCAGAAGTGTAGAATATGACTTCCTAGAAGTCAAAATGACTTATATGAGGCTATTGTACTTTGGACACATATCATGGCTGATTGGGAAAGAGAATAATACTTGGCAAAGTGAAAGGCAGAAGGAAAAGAGAAAGACCACATTATAGGTTGATTGACTAGATACAGGAAGCCACAGCTCCAAGATTGCCAGATGTGAGCAGGATTGCTGATTATTGGGACTTAATCATTCATAGAGTCACTGTATGAAGCTAACCTAACGCCAAATAAGAACAACATTTCCGAATTAAAGGAAGAGTTTTTCATGGCTTATGATATGGTACATATAGGACAATATACTGTGGGGTTGGTGTGGCAAGCAGGCCATGTTACAGGTTTCTACCACTTCCACTACTAAAATGCTACTCAGCCCCTGCCTACCTCATCGCTGTCTTGTGGGCACTAAGAGGAAAATTCCCATTAGCAGAAATGGTTTTTTAAAAGATTAAATAGCAGTTATGTGAGAGACAGAGGTCCAAAACACACTGCAGAAATAACCCAGTTTGAGATGTTTTAACTGCGCTGGCTCAGTGCTTGGGATTCTTTTATTGTGGCACCAGAGCTTTCTCATAGAGAAGGCTAAATGGCTCACAAAGTACAGTTCCTAGAATTCCCTAGCATTGATCCAGAACAGTTAAAGTGGTATCAAACTGGATTATTTCTGTGGTGGACCAGAGAGATCCAGACAGGGATCATATGAGAAGTTAGAATGGCACTGCCCATGCTGTAATCACAATTCAAATGGATACAATATCCTGGAGCTGCTATTCAGTGCAGAATAAACAAGCACGCAAAGACCAGTCCTTGTGCTTCACAACTAATTTGGTCCAATGAGGCAAATGATAAAATGAGTTAAGGTCCTTTATTTTGTACCAAATGCTCAACAGGGCTAAAGTTAACCCTGTATTGTTTAAAATATTATGTAAACTATTTACCATTAATGTTATAAAGTGCACCCAAATGTAGGGCCAATTGGGCATCTCTTGTAATGTACCACATTCAGCTCATTACTGGGTACTTGGAGGCAATCAAACTTTGCCACTGTTTTGTTCCATTGGGGCGAGGAATAAGAAAAGCGTGATCAATGGACCTCTTCTGTGGTTTTGTTCTACTCATATTCTAGTACCAGTTTTTGTTTTTTCAAGTACATTCTTATCAACAGAGTGCCAGTCCAACAGATCTTCTGGACTTTGTTCTCTGTCTTCCATAACAATGAGGTCCTCTGGCAAGGCAGCTCAGCAATCCTTCCATCTTCATATGCAGTAATAGACTGTATCTTCCACAATTTATTAATGCAGCTACTACAAACTGATTTGATTTATATTCTTGCTGGCAGCAATGGTCTAATTATTCTCATATTACTGTGTGTGGCCCTAATGATAATTGTCCTCAATTTGCACACTATCTAAACATCTGCTTTCACAGATCTCTAGACTGAGAGATTACTGATGAGACCAAAGCAAAATCTGTAGAAGTTGGAATATAATTAGTGACAAGGAGAGATTCTAGCAGGAAGCTGTATATTGTTGTTGTTGTTGTTGTTGTTGTTGTTGTTGTTGGAAGGCTTTTAGAAACCTGATGTCAGTGAAGTGATTTTCAAATTGGGAAGTGGCTTTTTGGAAGCTTTGTTGATGCAGGTTTCTGCAATATTATATTGCACCTACTATATTACATATGGATGTAGGAAAATATGCTTGTTATCTCCAATGGTGGCTTAGGACGTCAAGGAGTGTCAGGAATCAGATAAGAATTGGGAATGTGCACATGCATCAAACCAGCATCCAAAGTCTTGGAGCCTTGGTGGCGCAGTGCTTAAATGCCTGTACTGCAGCCACTCACTCAAAACCATAACGTGGCGAGTTCAATACCAGCAAAAGGGCTCAAGCTCGACTCAGGCTTGCAATCTTCCACACCTCCCTAAAGAGGTACTCCCTAAAATGAGTACCCAGATTGTTAGGGGCAAGTAGTTTACAGTTGTAAATGCTTAGACACTGCCTAGGCGGTATATAAATGAAGCTTTTGTTTTGTTCTGTTTTGGTTGTCTTCCTCCTTTTCTCACTCCCACATCTTGAAATGTCTTGCTTCCATTTGATCTTTAGGGAGGTGCGGAGGGGGTTGGTGGATGGGGGGGGGGGGGTGGATCTATAGGCCAAAAGCTATCTTCTTGATTTTTGTTACAAAATGTGTAAATTTTTGGCACACTTTTTAAGGGTGTACACCTTATCTTTAAACAATCCGACAGTGAATAACACATTTGTGCATGGTATTTGCACATCTTGCTGCTTTGAATTCTATACAAGAGGAAAGATGGAATATCAAATACATACGTACATACATAAGCATATTTTTCTGCATGTACTTTTCAAATGTGCATGTTTTGTTGCATGAATCCTCAGCTAATTTGTTAATGTATGAGTTTCAGAATGTGATGGGAATGGTGGAACTCTCCTAGAGTGTGATACTACTTCTTTAGGGTTCAAGACCATCCAGTTTTGCCACTGTGCTTGAGAAATGAAATATATTTCATGAATTGTGGGACAAGGGAACATACACTACTTGGAAGGAAGTTAAAGACTCAACAGCAGCTTATGGCAGAGTTTCTTGTTCAAAGTAGGCAAACTGAACAAGAAAAGGAAGCTAATTTGGGGTGGGTGAGGTGTGGGTAAGAAACCCTCCAAGACAAAATAATTTTTGTCAACAGAGATGGGGAAGCGATATAGTACTGTGTAAGAATCCTGTAAACCTCAGCAAAAGATTCCCAAAGCTGTATATTCTGAAACTGAATCTTCCTGAGAGTTGGAAAAATGGAGCTGGACCATCCTGTGCCATGTGGGTGTATCTACACTGTAGAAATAATGCTGTTTGGCACCACTGTAAGTGCTGTAGTGAAATTTGTAAATTTGCAAGGCCTTCTCTGCCAAAGAGAGCTAGTGCCCCACAAAATTACAAGTCCCAAAATTCTGTAGGAGGGCCCATGGCATTTAAAGTGGGGTCAAAAATGCATTGCTTCTACAGTGCAGATGCACCCAGTGCCATTTTCCCATTTCAGAGAAGCAAAAGAACAAAGGCAATATGGAAGGTGTACATATAATGAACAGAATGTAACTTGCTAACAGCAAAGTTTACAAGAGAGACATTAAAAGACAGATAACAGAATCCCAGCATGTAAGTATTTTTCAGATTCCTTGAAGTTAATAAGAAACTGCCCCAGGCTTCAGAAACTACTTCTACTGTGATGGGAATCAGCCCATCTGATGGAGAGCTGTTCTAGAGTGGTTACAGCTTATCACTCCACACATGTTGATTGTGGCTTATTTCAGCTGAATGCTACGAGTGAAAAATCAGCCTATGAAGTCATAGGTTGTTGCCATGGAAATAACTGTGAGATCACAACTGCAGTGGCAGGTTCATTCACAGCTGTGAATATAGAAAGAAAGCTTCTGCAGAAACATAAATAGCTTCCGTAATTAAACCCATAGTTTGACAGGTTATACCCTTTCCATCTAATTTTCATTCTACCTGATGCATCAGTAAGAATGAGTTATTAATACACCTATTCTAAATACCAGTTAGGTCGAGTGTAATCAGAGGATTGTATTCTTTCTGAACACAAAGAAACCCCCCTAGTGTGAATATATAATTACCATGCTAAAGGGTTTCCTTCCACCCAAGGGCTAGAGGAAATTTGCTGTGCTAATAAACAAGAACAACGGACTCACCCCCACTCAGTCTGATCAAAGAATACATGAGTTCAGAGGCAAACATAATTTTGGGAAGCAGAGGCTTTGTTTAACATAAACTGATATCAGAGGAATGATGTTAGATGTATGTGTTCTTTGCACATGAATAATTTCCAACGAAGCCACAAACATGTGGTTAGTCTGGCTGATAAATTTGGAGAGAAAGAGTAGGCCACAGGAGGTAATTTGTACATGAAGTCTGAACAGCAGAAGAAGGAAACCTGTGAATACATTGTGCAATTTGTAAACAGTTGAGAGGAAAAAGATAGAGAATTGTATCTATATATGTTTTTTGGGCCTCAAAAACAAGGGAGGGGAAATGATGAGAGGAGAGGAAGCTGGCGACACTGGGAACTAGAGGGAGTACTCTGTTAGCGCATACTAGGAGTCCTGTCTGAGTTAATGGGATGGCAATTATCACCCAAAGCTATGTTTATCTACTCAGATATTCAAATTATACTTGAACTGGAATTTCAAATATTTCAAATGGTTATGGGATGAGCCTGCATGGATTTTGAGATCCCCCAATTGCTTACTCCCATCTATTTCAGAAGTACGTTTGGTGAGGCTCCTAGACTGTGGAATGTCCTCCAAAGGCATGTTAGGGCAGCCTCTCTCATGTTGCCCTTCCGTTGGCAGGCAAATATCTTTGTATCAAGGCAGGCCTTTGGGAACTACCTGGGCTAAAATGGAGGCATTTGACCATTAAAAAAAATTAATGTGGTGTTTTAAAAGTGTTATAATACACGTTTGGAATTAATATCTAATTTAATATCTATAATTGAATGTGTTCCATTGAGATGTTTAAATATGTTGTGAGCCACCTGGTGCCCCAATCTTGAGAATAAAGCAGTAAGTAAATAAATAAGTTAATTCTTCTATATTTCAAAGCACAAGTTCATCTCATCCCATTAATGTACACTTTTTAAAAGTTTTGGGTGAGATTAAATGCCCATTTCTTTGGCATGCTGATATGTACAAAATTTTAGAATGCATATTTGTATGCCTGTCCCCTTTATATGCTTATTTTCTACAGTATAAGAACCTTATCACATTAGACAAATAATGCTCACAAATGGGATTTTAGAAGTAGGGGGGAAAAAAACCCTGCAAATGCAGGATGATTTTCAGATGCGTTCCTACCAAAAAGAATAACGCAAAAATAAAGTGAACAGAAAGTGGGCAAAACCAAACAACTTTTTACTTTCGGGAAGTTCCTGTTTGGAACTTCTGGTTTGTGGGTTTTTTTTTCTACTTTTAAATCCCACATCTAGTGTAATAAGGTCCTAAGTCATGTTGCATTATCTTTCCCCTAATTTATATGTATGTGCACACAAATTTTTGCTAATGTATGGGAAACATACATTAAAGAAATCCATACTCTTTTCTCTTTGGGGCAAGAGAAAAGTAATATTGAAAGGACAATTGCATTTGTTGTTAACTTCCATCAAGTCAATCTCGACTTATTTTGACGCTATGAATGAGACTCCTCCAAGTCACCCTATCCTCAACAGCCCTGCGGAGTCTTGCAGACTCAGAGCTGTGGCTTCCTTGATTGAGTATATCCATCTGGAATGTGGTCTTCCTCTTTTCCTACTGCCTCTACCTTACCAAGTATTATTTTCTTTTCTAGTGAGTCATGTCGTCTCATAATATAGCCAAAGTTTGATGGTCTTGGTTTAACAATCCCGGCTTCTAGGGAGTGTTCAGGTTTGACATAGTAGTTTGTATATTGCTTTCAAAGTGTAGGATGGGATGGTTCTTATTAAAATGTGAACCAATGGAATTTTTCTCTAATTCTAGTGTGACAAACAATTCTAGCATGACAAACATGCACACACATGGAAATAAGAGCACTATTAAATAGCATGGATTAAGAACACAGAATGTACCAGGGCCTGAGGATTCTGATATTTCCTTTGCTTCCTCACTTAATTATTTGAAATGAGAGGGGGGCAGTGAGGAAAATATACTTCCAACCAGGGCCTAGAGCATGAACCTGTAGATGATTTGCCTTAACAGTCTGAGAATTTAAGATTCATGTCTGGAACCATAATCAGGAAAGGTTCTGAGAAGGTTGGAGGGATTCCTTATCCCCTCTGCTTCTTTTTTGTTGTCAGTTCATTCAATCTGGGTGGAATTTAGGCTTACACTGCTTCGGAGGAGGGGAAAAGGAGAGAGAAGTAGCGAGGGAAGAAGATAGCTGAGGAGAGAGAGGAACATTTGGGATACAAGATATGATTAATATTAGCTTCTGTTGCAGCCCACTCTCTTTTTCATTCTGACAAGACAGAAGGCAGGTGGACTACCTGATGTGCAGCAGCACTAGCTGTATAAATTTCAAATTCCAGGCTTGAGGAATTATTCAGAAATGGCATCTGCTAGGACACTTCACCCACAGTGAATTGCTCTGATGATCCTTTTGCACAAAGCATTTGGGACCTGAAAAGTTATATGCCAGCTATTTATCTGCTGTGATGGTATTGGAATGTGGCTGGTGTAACTGTTCAGAGCTTGCCACTGTTTCGCTCTTAAGAGCCAAGTTGATATACTCTAACATACTGACACAACAGATGTAAAATCTGACACAATAAACACAAAGTGTGATGCCTTCCTTGAAGGTTGTGATGCTCAAATGAAAACTGGTGGGTACACTATGAATGCTCCATTAGGATATGAGGCTGTAGAATTTCTGGAGTTAAATGAATATGAACCTGATTTCTTGAATAAGGTCACTAGGGTCCTATCTGCATGAGACAAATAAATCGTTCTCCACCACCCCCCCACCCCATACCCATGGCTTCTAGTGCAAACTGTCCAGATGATGTCTAAACTCAGCACCAAAGTTGCTCTAGACCACTCTATAACATTAAAAAATACACTTACCTTTTGCTCTGGATCTTCCTGGAGGTCCAGAGCCCTTGATTGTAGTACTGGGTGGCTCTAAACAACATGTCCCACTGTGCCACCCAGTGCTGCCACCTCTGGTGTAAGTCATTCAGTCTGCGTCAGAGTGTAGTGCCCAGCTATGTGATCAATTCTGGGCACATCGTTTCGCCCTTACAGTGATAGACTCACTTCAGCAGAAGTGGGTGCCACAGTGGGATGCACACAGGTGAACAACTGCCCCACATTGCAGCAAAAGACCCAGGTGAAGCTTTTGAACTGTTCCTACAACAGAAAGTAGCAAACAAAAAATTAAGGGAAGGAAAACATTATTAGATGCTCCATGTGAATAATGAAATGAAGAGTATTCTAATGACTTTAAAACAAACTGAATTTTAAAACAAAAAAGGCAAATGTTGTAATTTTTTAAAATGTAAATCAATGAAGTAATGAAGTAAAAGAAACATTTCCTCCATATGTACACCAAATATAGAAAACAAAAGATAGCATAATGTGAAATTTCAGGTGGAAAGCTAATATTTTTGAACGACAAACTCCATTTTGACTATAAGAACTGCAAAAGATGTAGAAGATAGTTTTGCAGCCATTTTACATAAGACCAATAAAGAGATAAGCACTTGCCATCCTTATCAGACAGAGATTTCCTTTCCTTTTTGTTCTTTTATAGGCAATCCACTTCTGAATAATATGAAACAACTACTGAATGTTGTTAATAAATGTTAAGTTTAATATAAGCAAGACAGCATTTATGACTGTAAGCAATGTAAAAGCTTTTGACCATGCTGAATGGTAATTTTAGTTGGAAACAAATCAGCATTTCAGTTAACAGAATAATAATATAAAGTGAATTCAGACAGGATACATGGAACACACATTAAGTAGCCTGGACTCCCAGGACATGGTTGAAGAACCCATGAGGCAGCAATCTTGTTGAACTTAAGCAGAACCAGTTTAGATCAGTGTCTGTATGGCAGGCTGTCTTGGAACCCCATGTGCGTTGACATCCATGGTAGGAAAATAGGATAAAAATAAAATAGTAAATTAATATAAATAATTCTCTTTTAACATCAGACTACAAAAGATTGCATCTCTCTTTGTCTCACTACCTGGCATTCTATATGGAATTAATACTGAGGCATATACAGCTTTCAAGATGTTAGGCCAGTGGTTCCCGCTATCCATTCCCCCGGGGGTGGCGGACCCATTAGATCGGTCCGCCCTCGAAGGCTGATGGAACCAATTGGTTTCCAGAAGGCCTTAGAGGGTTTAATGGTTGGCAGTGCCGGTGATCCCATCGAAGCCTTGGTCACCACCTGGAACACCGATCTTCCCAAGGCTCTCGACGCGATTGCCCCCAAGCGTCCTCTCCAGCCCGCTCTTAACCATAAGCCCTGGTTTACAGAGGAACTTAGGGAGATGAAGCGGGTTGGACGACGACTAGAGCGCAAGTGGCGGAAAACTCGACTCCTATCCGACAGAACTCGCCATAGGCAGCATCTTCGTGCCTATCGGGAGGCTTTGCGTGCAGCGCGAAGAGCCTTCTGCTCTGCACGCATTGCGTCTGCAGAGTCCCGCCCAGCAGAGCTATTTAGGGTGGTGGGGGAGCTAACACAGGTCCCTCCTGTGTCAAATCCCCTACTTGACCCTACGACGGCCTGCTGTGACGCGTTTAATACCTACTTTGCAGATAAAATCTCTCGGATAAGGGCCGACTTAGATGTCAATTTTCCACCAGAACCAATAGATGAGGCATCCAACAACTCCGTTGATGTCATTTTGCTGGATGAGTTCCAACCTGTCAGTACCGATGACGTGGACAAGCTTCTTGGAAGTATGAAAAAGACGACCTGCTCTCTCGATCCCTGTCCATCTTGGCTGGTCGTCCAGGGAGGGGACACACTGAGGGTATTCCTTCGGGATACAATCAATGCGTCCCTCAGAGAAGGCTGTTTACCATCCTGTCTGAAGGAGGCAGCTGTTAAGCCCCTCCTGAAGAAGCCTTCTCTTGATCCCCTGGACAGGAACAACTATAGACCAGTGTCCTTGCTCCCTTTTTTGAGCAAGGTGATCGAGAGAGCAGTTGCCTCTCAACTTCAGGTTGTCTTGGATGAAACCGATTATCTCGATCCATTTCAAACCGGCTTCAGGACAGGACATGGAGTGGAGACTGCCATGGTCGCTCTGACCGATGACCTCCGCTTGAGTATCGACAGGGGTAGTGTGACCCTGCTGGTGCTCCTGGATCTCTCGGCGGCTTTTGATACTGTAGATCACTCCATCCTCTTGAGTCGACTGAGGGAGTTGGGGATCGGAGGCACCGCACTCCGGTGGCTCCGGTCCTTTCTCTCTGGGAGATCTCAAAGGGTGAGGCTCGGGGACAGTTGCTCCTCCAAGATTGAGCTTAACTGCGGCGTCCCTCAGGGCGCCATTCTGTCCCCGATGCTATTTAATGTCTACATGAAGCCGCTGGGTGAGATCATTCGGAGGCATGGAGCTCAGTGTCTTCAGTACGCTGATGACACTCAGATATACCTCTCCATGACCAGATCGTCGGTTCGAACTTCAGATGGCGTCTCTCCTCTTAATGACTGCCTTGCAGCGGTAATGGATTGGATGAGGAAAAACAGGCTGAAACTCAATCCAGACAAAACGGAGGTACTAGCTGTTACAGGCCCGAAACCAGGTTCGGGAATACATCTTCCGGTCCTAGATGGAGTCACACTCTCCTCGAAGGACCCTGTTCGCAGTCTGGGGGTGCTCCTTGACTCGTCGCTTCACATGACTAGTCAGGTGAATGCGGCAGTCAGGAGTGCCTGTTATCAGCTTTGGCTGATACGCCAGCTGCGCCCCTACCTGGATCAGAGGGACCTGGAAACAGTGGTGCACGCTTTGGTAACCTCACGCTTGGATTTCTGTAACGCGCTCTACATGGGGCTACCCTTGTGCCTAACCCGGAAACTCCAACTAGTTCAAAATATGGCAGCCAGGCTTGTTAGCGGTACACCTAGGAGAGAGCACATTACACCTGTGCTTAAAGCTCTCCACTGGCTGCCAATTAGTTTCCGGGCGCAGTACAAGGTGCTGGTTTTAACCTTTAAAGCCCTACATGGCTTGGGTCCATCTTATCTCAGGGACCGCCTCTCCCCATATGAACCCCCCCGCACGCTTCGGTCCTCTGGGAGAAATCTGTTGCAGCCCATGAAGACTAGGTTAGCGCAGACCTCCCAGAGGGCCTTTTTTGCTTCTGCTCCCAGGCTATGGAATGGCCTGCCGGACGAGATGCGTCTCATTACATCACTAGACTGTTTTAAAACAGCCTTAAAGACGCATCTCTTCCGGCAGGCCTTCCCTGAAACTGTATAATCTACCTGGCTCCTAAAATCTTTCAGCCAATTCTCAACTCCTTATCCCCCCCCCCCTCTGTATTTTATTGCTACCCATGCTGTGGCCAGCATTGCGGTTTTGTGTATCATATTTTTCTGTACTTTTATTGTTAGTAATTTAATTTTAAACTTAACTAATTTAATCCTATTTTAAGGGGGGGAGGTTGGGATGGAATTCTTGAATTATTTTAATCTGCAATCTGTTTTTAACCTTGTTGTACCCCGCCTCGATTGTTTTACAGAGGGGCGGGTAAGAAATAAATATTATTATTATTATTATTATTATTATTCCCAATCTTTGGTTTTCCAGATTTATGTATTTCAGCTTTCAGAATTCCAGACTCTTTGCAAAGCTGTCTGGAGCTACTGCGAGCTGACATCCAAAACATCTGGAGGACCAAAGTTTGAGAACCATTATTCTAGGTGGAAGGGGTTATATCTTCCTGATTGTAGGTTTTATAATATGATGATCAGAATATAGTAATATAATATGTATTAAATTTGTACTGATTTTCACTATATGTTTATATGATTTATGGTGTAAAGCTGTGTAACCCACCTTCAGGAAACAAAAGTAATTAGATATAAAATGTGAATATGTTAATTTCTGAATATAACATTACCTTCATCCATTAAATATTATGGTTGATTATTTAGATGATCTTTTTTTTAAAAAAAAGAAAATCATAATCTGGAATGTTACATCAGCTGGAATGATTCAAAACTATATATCTAATTACTCTAGACATAAAAGAACAGTTGCAGAACCATTAGAAAATCACTCCAGTGGCAAAAATATTTTTAAATAAAAATAAAAATACAATATTAGCTGTTGTGGTACAAATAATATGCTGGGCAAGGCCATTCATTCATTCATTCAGAGTATTTATACCTTGCTCTTCAGCCTTTTAGGGCAGCTTATGAAAATTAATTTGGCAGTTTCCTGTCTTCAAGCTTACAATTGAAACAAGACATGACATGTAAAGGAAAGGGAATGGCAGTTGTGGAAGACATTAAGTCTGACAGATGGTGGTTGTTCTCTTCTGCAGAGACCAGAGCAATGGTAAATAGGATGGATGGAATGCCTCTCAGTAGCTGCTTGGCCAAAATACAGCAGAGCTATTCCTGGCTGCTCTTCTCTCCCTCAGAGGCCAAGCAATGGCAGCTGGCACAATAAGGGAGGAACTCTTAGCAGCCACTAGGCCAAGGACCCAACACACAGTCTAGAAAGTGTGTAAAAAGTGGAGTGTAGTGATGAAGGAATGAAAACAGAAGTGATCAGAAGTCCACTCCCGGTTTTGTCTTTTTGATTATTATTGCTCCTGGTGGAGTGTTTGAGGAGAACACCCTGGGCTTCACAAAAATGAGCTTAGGGTGCATGTAGTTCACAAGCCAAACTTTGTCCACACTTGAAGTAAGGGAAGGGAGAGAGAACTCAGTGTTTTGAACAAGTGTGGTTGCCATTTATTAATTTGTGAAATTAGAAGTAGAACCTAGAGATAATCAAATCTAGCTGATTAACCCAGTGCTTTGGAATTTATCTGAGACTTAGGGGCTCGACAGACTGCCCAAAAAGGGCAGTCTGGAGCCACCTCTTTTTCTTCTGCATTGTCACCACAGCATCCAAACAGAGCAGCAATAGTGCGCAGTAAAAATGGAGCACGGCAAAGCAGCTCCTTTTAGCGTCACAGCTGCGACACCACAAGCTGTGGTGACATCGCAGGTGCACTGTGCCATTTGGACGCGGCACACCCATGATGTCATAGCTATGTGTGCCGTCTATAAGGCATTTCACAGCGATGATGCCCTGGCCACGTGCAGGCTGTGTAGTTGGTCCTCCCCCGGGCAACCTTAGCATGTCACCAGGATGGCCCAAACCTCCTGCCTTATTATTTATTTGCTTTATTTTTATATAATATTTACTAATAATTTTCAGACATTTAAAATCAGCATACATACATAGACTATATCATAAACATGAATATAGAAACAAACAAACAAACAAAAGAAACAACAAAAGAAATAGAGAGAGAAAAAATAGAAAAAGAGAAAAAAGAAAATATCTGTCCCAATAGCCTATACTTTATCCCCTCCTCCCTTTACTATAAGACACTATAAACACTGTCACAGCTACAGGTAAAAAGCTGGAGGTGTCCCCAGCAATCCTGCTACTCTTTGACAACAGATAAAATATTACATTGCAGGAAGAGCTGCATTAGTCAAGAGGTTGGTTTTAAGGTGGGTAGCATTGGAAGACATAGGTATAGAGATATACCTATGTGATAACCATATGTCTCCTGATGCCATTGGCCTTGGCAACTATTAGATATTTCATTTTCAGTGGGGTGGTGGAAAAAGCAAGAGTAGCCACATGTAAGAGCAAAATATAAGTGTAACAAGCATTGTAAAAGAAACAACAGTTTACATGTATGTTCAAATGAATAGTCTGTGCATCACTGACAAAGCCCAGTGTGATCTGCACACTCACTTTCAAGGTGGTTGGCAAATATATAAAAGAGATCAAAGCAGAGGCTTTCCACTTAAACACTAAAGAAATTGGAATGAAAGTAGATTTGTATGCTGATTTACATGTATACATTTTATGCTCAAATCCAAGCTGTTTCCATTTGCTACCCCAATTTTTAAGAGGTCTAGAAATGAGTGAGGTCTCTTAAAGACTGTGTTCTACTAGCATTTGTGTTAGTCATTTTATACATGGTGAGTACGCAAGGGAACAAAAGGCAAAAGGCAAAATATGAGCAGAATACTATTCCTCTAATCTAACTCTTTTCTTCTCACTCACTCTTTTGCCCTTGGCTCTCATCCAGTGCTCAAGTTCTGTGTGTATAACAAACAACCATCTATTCTACACAGTCTTTCAAATAGAACCTTACAATCTGGCAGAGATAAATAAATAGACCTTTTCCTCCCTTTCCTATTATATGCATCAAACTGTATCAGCAGTTGAAAATGCATAATATTCAGTTTCATGTCAATGAAATATTTTTTGCATACAGTCAGCCTTCTGTATCCACAGATTTTTTTACCCATAGATTCAACCATCCATGGCTTGGAAATATATTTTTTTAAATATATCCATTCTAAAAAGCAAATCTTGATTTTGCCATTTTATATAAGCAACACCATTTTACTGTGTAGTTGGTAAGAAGAACAGAGGTGTCACGGTTAGATTATCTATCTTGCTGGAGGAAGCACCAGTTGCCCTGCTATATATCCAAACTGCTATATATCCGAAAGAAACTCAAGGCAGTGGCTGAAGAGCAGTGTCAAAGAACATCACCCATTTGGGCTCCTGGAAACCAAAACTGAGTAGATATAAAGGCCCCACTGTATTTCTTAATTAGCAAATTAGCAATATCTAAGTACAAAAAAAGAAGAGGAGGAAAAGGCCAACAATTCAGGTCCACTGCACCAGTACAGCAAAGGACTCCATACCTTAATTCAACAACAATTTCCTCCTCCTCCTCCTCCTCCTCCTCCTCCTCCTCCTCCTCCTCCTCCTCCTCCTTTCAACAGCACTAAAGATGAATGTAAAGAGCTACAGATTGAGGGGCTCAACAGACCACCCCTAAGGGATGGCATGCAGCTGCCCCTTTTAGTGACAGATTGGGGAAGTGGCAACTACATGCCATGGCCCCAATCTTGCCTTTTTGTGGTACAAAAAGGAGCTGCAAAAAATGACTCCTTTTTATGCTCCAGAAAGGGCACCATAGCTGCTGGTGCACAGCTTTTCCATGCTCCTTTGGCACTGTGTCATCTACATGCAGGGCCAGAGGAGCACTATGATGCCAGGCATTATGTGGTATGGCACATGGCATCATGCTGGCCTAGGGGTGGAGTCAAGGCATGCATCATGTGGACATCATGCCCCAAGTCTGTCCTCAGGCCGGCCTTAATGGCCAATCTGCATGGACTCAGAGTGTCCCTTATTTGAAATTCCAAAATCCAAAATTGTCCTCATGGGTGGCTGAGAGAGTAACACTTTTGCTTTCTGATGGTTTAGTGTACACAAACTTTGTTTCATGCACAAAATTACCAAAGATATTATGTAAAAATTACCTTCAGACTATATGTATAATGTTTATATAA
Source organism: Urosaurus nigricauda (assembly GCA_034509955.1). NCBI lineage: Eukaryota > Metazoa > Chordata > Lepidosauria > Squamata > Phrynosomatidae > Urosaurus > Urosaurus nigricauda. The sequence goes on along the minus strand of JAOEGL010000003.1, from coordinate 144,607,410 downwards.
CACATAAATGAATTTCATGTTTAAACTTGGCTCCCATCTGAGATATCTCATTATGTGTCTGCAAATACAGTGTGCCTGTGTCATATGTGGGCACGCCTTATGTGAATTCCAGTATATGCTGGAAGCCAGAGCAGAAAAAACCCTGGCACAACCTGGAAGAAGTAATGGGGCGCCAGGGCTCGATCATACACGTTTTCTCCCAAATGGGGGGTGGGTTCTGGAACAGATGCCCTGCATAAGGGAAGGTCACACTTCCAAAATCCTCCCCCTCCCCAATAAAATAAAATAAAAATAAAAATCCAGAGCACTTCTGTTCCCAAGCATTTTGGGCAATGGAGGCCCCAGTCATACTAGCTCATTTGCCCTGGTTAGATCCGGATGAGATCGTGCACGCCATTACCAAATCTCTCCAGAAAGAAGTTCATACTTCCCTTTGCCCCGATGGATGCTTCCTGGTGCATTTTACCTCACTGAAGTTCATACATGAAAAAGTAACGATTCAAAATGGAGCCTCTTGGTTGTCAATCAAATGATGTCATGGTGATGTCTGATGCAGCCATTGGCCGTGCGAGCTGCTTGGTTTTTTTTAAATATGTTTTTATATTTGACAGCCCATGTGCATGGAGTGGTGCAGCTTGTGGGGAGCCTTTTCCTCCTCCTCCTCCTCCTCCTCCTCCTCCTCCTCCTCCTCCTCCATTTTTATCAGCACCCAGTGCTTCATTAGGCACTCTTGCATTTTTTTAATTTTTTTATTTATTTTTATTTATTTATTTATTTGATTTTATTTTTACATTTTGACAGCTCATGTGCATTCTACATGAGGCTCTTTAAACTGGAGGTTCCCTTTCCATTTGTTTAAAGAGGCCCATTCATAGTGAGCTCAATGGGGCTCTTTAAACCGGAGGGGAAACCCCCAATCCATATATGGATAGTTGGTTTCCCCTCTGGTTTAAAGAGCCCCATTCATATAGTAAGCTCACTATGAATGGGGCTCTCTAAATGAATGGAAAGGCAACCCCAATCCAACTATCCATATATGGATAGTTGATTTCCCCTCCGGTTTAAAGAGCCTCGTGTAGAATGTGCATGAGCTGTCAAATTGTAAAAATAAAATAAAAATAATAATAAATCAAATCAAATCAAACAAATAATAAATAGAATAAAATAAAAAATATAAAAAAATGCAGGAGCCCGATTTTGCCGGGAGAGGAGGCATGTTCTGCCCCCTGGCCTTTTCCCTTCCCCTGAACTTGACCTGATCATGATTGGAGCCAAGTTCACATTCCCTCGAACCAGTTTTTCCCAAAAGAAACGGTAAATACACAGCTTTGGGGAAAACTGGGTTTCGAGGGATTTGCACAGCAACGAATGTGCAAGATCCGGATTCCATAGTGTTAAAACCAACGCCAGTATTCTTGACTTTAAACTGGTTTACAAACCGGTTCATATGGTAGTCTGAACGGCCCCGGAGACTCAAACTGTACTCTCCTAAGAATTAATGTGCTTCCCACATATTTATCTTTTGTTTAGAGGCAAGTATTAAGGAAGGCAGTAGAAATTTTCTGTGCAGAAAAGTCTATTTCCTATATAGAAAGTGTTTTCTGTGCACCCCCCACCCCAATAAGATTTTGAATGAAAGAAATCCTCAATTGCAAGAGATTTTCTTGTAGTGAGAAGAAAACTATTACAATTACTCATTCTTTGCTTTGAGAAGGAAATTTGTGAAGGATTAAACCCCTAGACATAAGGTTGTGTGTGTGTGTGTGTGATGGTACTATGCCTATGGAACTTATTATGAGGTATGAAACATCAAAATTCCTTTATCCTCAGTGGCCTAAGGGTTTTGTGTGGCTGTTTCAGTGCTTACTTGGCTGCTTCACTGTGTTATTTTTTGTGGTTAATTTTGTTTATATTGCATTGAATGTTATTATTTGATTTTTAGTGCATACATACTTGTTTCAAAAGAGTAAGTCCTAGATTTCATGTTTCTTGTGTATTACTGATGTTTTATGAGTTTTTAAGCTGCCTCAAAGGGAGTCTTTTGTCGTATAGTAGTCAAAAACATTCTGAAATCCATCAAATGTACAATTTTCATCCAGACATGTTGTTTGGTGGTCAGGCACCCAGAGGCAAGGTATATACCGTAAATGCTCCCACCCCAGCTCTGCCTGATGTGCTTCTGCAATCACCGGCAATAAGACCGGTGTGATTTTTGTCTGCACATCCCTTCTGAAAGTGTGTGCATGTGTATGCATGCACACAAACAACCTACTCCACCTTTGCTGCCATAAAAGGAGATGATGAGGTAGGCCCTTTACAGACCAGCCTGGGGCCAGAGTCAGGGAATCACGTCCATATGACACATGCCCTGACTTCACCTCTGGGCGTCATGACATCATGCACTGCTTCACATGGTGCATGGTGTCATGATGCTCCTCTGGTGCTGTGTCCATAAGACACAGCTCCAAAGGAGCACCATATAGCCACACCGCTGCAGGCGAGGACGCAAAAAGGAGCTGCTTTTTGAGGCTCCTTTTTGAGGCTCCTAAATATACTGCTTTGGGAAAAACTGGGTTTAGGGGGATTTGCACCGCAACAGGTGTAGGGCCACAGTGTGTGGTTGCCAGTTTGGGGCACAGTGTGTGGTTACTGCGGTCCCAATCCAGCTAGGAAAAAGGTGGTGTCCCCTCTGCAGCGGTCTGTAGAGCTCCATAGATAGCACCTTCTATGCACATACATTGACTAGAATGTAGAACTTTTCAGCGAATTTAGGGCTTGACAGACTGCCCCTAAGGGGTGGCAGGATGCTGCCCCTTTCCTAACTGGATCACGACTGTGGCAACCTCATGCCGTGGCCCTGATCTGGCCTTTCGAGGGTGCAAAAAGGAGCTGCAAAAAATGGCTCTTTTTTGCACCCTCAAAAGGGTGCCATAGCTGTGGCAGCACTGCTATATGGCACTTCTTTGGCACTGCATCACTTTTCTCCTGAACACCATGATCCTGCCAGAAGGATTACCCCCTGCTCAATGCAGGTAGGCTCTGAAAAGCCTCATTTCTGCCTGTGGGAGGTTTTTAAAACATGCAGGAGAGGAGTGGTCTGTGTGAATTTGCATGTGGATTTGAGTGTGGAATATAGTGGCCAAATATCAGGGAGCATGTGCATATGATACAATGGTTGTGTGAGAAAATCAGTGGAATTTAGGCACTCCCATTAAAAGGTATACTTTTAGGTCAATGCCCCCCTCCCCACCCGCCTCCCTGCTCTGCACATTTTCCTTAGAATAAAGTCAATCTGTCTCAATGAGACCTGCTCCTGTGTAGACACATATCAGTTCCCATTGTAAAATTTCTCCGTGTGATGGCTGGTGAATTCAAACAAAGCTGAGAGAAAACAAATATGACTATCATCAAAGCTGCCAAAACTGCATGCACTCAAATGAGGAGGAACTGTGTTTAGAAGAGCAGGTTCAAAAACAATATAATTATTAACTTCAAATCAGAATGACAATTGTATTTCTGTTCATAGCAATTCAAAGGCCATAGGTTTAAATGATTTATGGGAATAAATTTTTAGAATGTTTACTGTAGCTGCACGTGCTTTCGCAGCTATTACCTTGGGAATGTTTCTAAGAACTTGTAACTTTTGCACTCTGAGCAATCCTCACGTGGAAGCAATCGTTATAACAATCCATTGACACTTCAAATTATGTTAAAATATGTGTGACTGCAATGAGGAGTGTCAAAACATCCTGCTGTTTGGTATACTGTTATTTTTTAAAATTTTGCATTAAAGGTTTGCTTTGATTTGGAGTGGGGGGAAAATCCTATGTTGATCATAACACTATAAAATCTGGAGCTGAAGATCATTTAACCAGGCATAAACAACTGGTATAAAAATAAGCTGACAGAAGTCCACTATCTTTGCCTTGTAAATGCATGACAACTCTCCTTCTTATTATACTCTTCTGAGTCCCTGGTAGATCATTAATAATGACATTCAGCTGTATTTGGTTGGACCTATCACTCTGGGGACATCATGATAATATTTCCTTGAGGGGTATTTGTGTTCAAGCCCCACTAACATAGGCTCTCTTTCAAAAATGGTGTTGCTTTAGGCATGTCTCAAAAACAGGATCAGATTTTATTTTACTTAGCCATCAAATCCAAATATTTAGATCGAATAAGAAATATGCAGACAATCCAGTTTAACATGACTGAGTCCCTGTAGGTATTCAATCATGTTCATTTTGGTCTTCTGTTGTCTGGTTGGAAATATTCAACCATGGGCCTCAGCATGATTCATTGGTCTTGGCTCAGTGTAAGACATAAAGTAGGAAAAGATGCTAAGTCAATCTGTTTCTTATTTTAGTAACGTAATAGTTTCTGTTCTCTTGCTTTGGACATCATTTGCTGTATTTATGTCGATGCCTTTCTTTTAAAAAAAATCCTTGGGATTCTCATTTTAAAACACAAATACATGTTTTTCTATTATTTATGCAACTAGAAATATGCTAGCCAGCTTTGATAGGTAATTTGAGAGAGATGTTAAACATCCTCATGGGAGAAAAGCTCCCTGTCGTTGTTTCTCTGTGTACAGAGAATCCCACCCAGGGAGCTATTAGATGCCACAGTGAAATTCTTGCCTTCCCAGAGATGAGGAACACACATTCCATGGATCCCAAAGGTATAGAAGCAGCAAAACACCTTTTTTCATATGGGATAATGCTTAACAATAAATTCCATGGAAAGAAAATATCAGAAAAGAAAACCTGTACCTTCTGATGATATCAGTCCTTTCAAAACATGGAAATCTGCCTAGCACAAAGCCAACCAGCAAGTGTGGCTCCTCACTATTCACACAACACCACACACAATGACAGGGGTGACTTCTTCCTGGAGTCCTTGGAGACATCTCACTTCATAACTTGCTCAATCACTAGGAGAGCTGGCAAGAGGAAAGGCACTGAAGGAGGCATATTAGGACAGCTGGCAGTGAGCTCCTGGGAACCTATCAAATCATATGAAGTTGGCCATCTTCCACTTCTTCCTTGGCAATTCCTAAAACTGCTGCTGTGCCTCTTTCTTTCTTTGTCTTCATATGTATTTAGTACATCTGGATCAGCCTTCTCTGCTCATTGAACACCTAAGGTGATGTACAAATAAAGGCCAGGATCTTATTGTGACAAACTGCTCATGCAATGGACCATAGCATGAGCAGTTTGACATTTTCATGGTTCGCTCACCAAGGCATCCAGAGCCTCATTGCACAAGCAGAAGCTGAACTGTTCCAATGGCAATTACCTCATGCAAAACAGCAAAAGGTGGAAATCCCACATTACCAAGCTTGGGGGAGGGGGCCATTTTGCTTTACTAGTACGAAACAGAAACTTAGGAAAACCTCTTGTTTTGCTCCATTCTGCCATAATGGGCTTCACCTTGCACTTTTACATGCTCTTGATTAAATATTTTTCCTTTACATGCTTAAATATTTTGCCTTTGTGGCCACTTTAAATATCTGAAGTTTCTTCTGTTATTAGAATTGGTTATGCTTAGACCGAGATGTGTGCAGAAACATTTGTACAGATGAGCTAGAGCTGAGATAGGGAATCCCTGGGGGTTGTAGGACAAATATACACCCAAATAACCCATTTGAAGCTAGATGGCAATCGGGGGGTCACCTTTAAGAGAAAACCTGGTGTTTCCACAACCAGTGTAGTGGTGTGTAGAATCAGATATTAAATATAACGCTGGACTCTCCCTGATCTGTGTCTAATCAAGGCCCTTGCCCCCTTCGAGCCCTCTTGGTTGCAATTGAATTAAATTGCATTCTTTGTAGCTCAGCTTGTTAGGAGAAAAGAACTCCCTCGCTCACTTACTCTGTTTGAACACATGTGTATAAATGAAGATACTTGCATTAAAGGCAGAGTGGCAAAAATATATAAGTGGATGCTACACAAGACTTTTGGTTGTGGGCTGATTCATAAAATGGGGTGGGAGATGGATTTAAACATTCAAATAACAGATTCAGAGTGCCTTAAAATCTTGAACACTCCCCCATATAAATCTAATTCTATAGCCCTGAAAGAAACCACTCTTAAAGTTGTTTATAGATGGTATCTCACACCACTACAACTTGCACACATTACTAAGAACCCCACCTCATGCTGTTGAAGAGGGTTTAGTAATAGAGGTACCTGCCTGCACATGTGGTATGACTGTCCAAGTGTATTTGCATTTTGGCATTCTGCAGTTAATTTAGTTTCAGAAATCACTGATCAAAAAATTATCCCTTCTCCAGAACTTTTATTGCTTTCAGTGTTTACTAATGAAAACAAGACATTACACAATAAAGATATTATTGCATTTTTGTTGGCAGTGGCCAGGATTGAAATTGCCAGGGCCTGGGAAACTGGAAAGGTCAATATGACTGACTGGTGGTCTTGATTTTGGAATTTTTGGTTTATGGAAAAGCTCACTGATCAATCTAGAAGGTTGCGGGAGTGGAATCTTTCTCTGCTTTTTGAAGAACGATGGTCCCTACTTACATCTCATCTCAATAACATTGGAACAGAAGTGGGTCCTCCTTTGTAATATGATTCACTTTCAATGATCAAACTGGTGCAAAGAAGTTCTCTGTGTTCTGAGTATATTCCTGTTTTTATGTAATGTTGCCCTTTTATATCCCGAGTGACCTTGGATCTTTGAAGTTGTTTTTTAAGGATTTGTATTTAGATTGCTTTTGTTTGTATTTGTTATTGTTTTCTGCCTTTTTTTGGTAAGAATTTTTTTTTTTAAAAAATGTGGATTTTAGTGTATTATGTTATTGGTGCTTCCCCAATCCCACACCAACTCCCCACCATCCACTAATGAGTATAGGGGGCTCTAGTGGCTAAATAGTGAAACCAAAGAGGGAGGATGAGGTCTCAAACACGGTGTAGGTCCACCTCTGAAACTTTTACAATACATCTAAAACACAGGATCTCACCCAATGTGTCCCCTGTTTCTGAAAAATGTTGAAAATACAGCTTCAATTATCACTTTAGTAGGCAGCATTTGCATAAATGCTCCCAGCTTCTATGGTATTTGTAAAACTTTGGGCCGGAATACAGTTACTGTTTTATGCCGGCATAGTGTTCCATTAAACCAGCATAGGGCACTTTTTGGGGCAACAGGTCTCAGAAAGCTGTACTGCCAGAAATTGCCTTGCTAGACCCAATAACTCAGGAGCTGGTATGTCAGATTTTTCAGCTTGACAGAGGTGGGTTTTTCTGGTGTCTCCCCAGCCTCCATCAACCATTTTACTCCTGTGTCCAAGCCACCAACATAGTAATAGACAGACAGGTCTGCAGCTACTAGAAAAGGAGTGAAAATTGCATGATGTGACATTTAATGCACACCAACCCAATTTGCATGTTCTGAACTAATTTACAAACTGGAGCAAAAGTATATGTGCATGTCAACAAAGCTAATAATCTACATCATCAGGGTGTTCATATATATATATATATATATATATATATAAACAAAATATGTGGCTTAGGGAAGTAGCATGCAAAAAATGTATACATTAAGGGAATGTGCTTGCATAGATGTGTATCTTAGGAAACATTACACACAGATGCATGCACATTTTTGTTCGGAATTCAAAAACTGATGTGGAAATAGGATGGAATTAATGAGTTCTCCTTTAAAATGTAAATGTTTAAGAAAGTGAAATAGGCAGATTTAGGTCCAAAACATACTGCAGAAATAATCCAGTTCAAGTCTGCTTTAATAGCCCTGGCTCATGCTAGGGAATTCTGGGAACTGAATTTTGTGAGACATTTAACCAGAGAGCTCTGATGCCACAATAAACTATAACTCCCAGGATTCCCTATCACTGAGCCAGGGCAGTTAAAACAGTCTCAAAGTGGATTATTCCTGCAGTGTGTTTTGAAACTTAGGGGCTCTACAGACCACCCCTAAGGGGTGGTGGGATGCTGCCTCTTTCCTAACTAGATTGGGACCACAGTAACTTCACATTAAAGCCCTGATCTGGTCTTTGGAGGGTGCAAAAAGCAACTCCTTTTTGCACCCTCCAAAGGGCATCATAGCTGCTGAGGCATGGCATTTTGTCACTGTGTCATCTGGATGCAGCGCCAGAGGCGTGCCATGATGCCATGTGCTATCTGGAGGGTTTCACAGCATCATGGCAACCTATGGGCAGAGTCAGAGCATGTGCCATCAAGACGCTTCACCCCAACTCCAACCACAGGCCGGCCTTTCAGGCTGGTCTGTATAGAGCCCTAGTTATCCATATTTCCTGCCTGTGAAACCTGATTGTGCAATTCCAAGTTTATTTTAATGTTTCTTTCTGAAATTTTGAAATTAAATTTAAGTAAATAGCATCTTCTTCACTTGCAACACAATATATTGTTAACTTACTCAGAATAACATAGAAAACATTCAGTTCATCAATAATGAATTGCCAGTTGCATATAACTAAGTGAGCAAAAGGCATTGGCAAATAAGAAGTAATGAATCCTGAATAACAAATGGTGAATTACAAATTCAGAAATAATGAACAGCAAATTGTAAGTCTCAGAGGAAGCAAATTCACCAGTGTCACTATCATTTTTAAAAGCAGAATTTGCAAAATGAAGAACAGATTCAAAATATATGCATTACAAGGTCAGCAGTTTCAAAGAAATGGATCTTTCCATTGAGCTTTCTGTTCAAATTGCTGTATGCATGACCACATTGAAACCTTGGCACCTTGGTGATCTTTTCCAGTAATGCAATAGATGATGAGAATTCTAGATAATTTCCCACTGTGCAAGTAAACAGAGGCTTTAATTTTTCTCTGCATTAGAAAACACTACAGACCAATCAAGCTAAAGCAAACAGTTTCCTATTTTTTTTAACCATTCCTCTATCTCCCCTTGTGTGTGTGGTGGATATGGGGAGGTTGGCTTGTCCAACAATATTTCCCAGGGTTCAACTATTTCCTCAAATGCTGCTTCCCCCCAAGATCTTCTACAACTTCCATGTATATTAGACCTTTCCTAGAAGCAACATGCTCGTTCTGCATGAATAAGTTCCACTTAGACTCCTGATTATGTTAAGTCTGCAGACAATGCATTTCCTTCCTAAAGTAAATGATATTCTAGAAACTTTTTTTAAAAAGGAACAGCCCAAGTGAATCTTCAAATTGTAAGGATTCTGCAGAGAATTAATACTATAAAACTATCAGACTTTCCACAGAAAGTTTGTCCACTGGAGAGGGCAATCTTTGGTTAATTGAAATTAACTAAATAGTATGAGAAGCATGGAAGAAGGACAGAGGATGAGGGAGAGAGAAATAGAGGGGGAGAGAAAAAGAGGTAGGAAAAGAAAGAAGACATTTTTAAAATCTTGGTTTCCCTCTCCTTGCCCTCTGTCTACTGTCTACAGCAGGAGTGTGAAATGGTGGAGGGGTAGGACCCAAGCTGTCTTAGAAGGGCTGCAGACCCCACTGTATTATTATTATTATTCACCTTTATTTATATAGCGCTGTAGGTTTACACAGTGCTGCACCTATAAACTTATAATTAGATGGTTCCCTGCCCTCAGGCTTACAATCTAAAAGACACGACAGAAAAGGAGAAGGGAAAGGTGATGGGGAAGGCTATCAGGTCCAGTGGTTCTTCTCTCCCTCTGAGGCCTGGACCAAGGCAGATGGACTAGAGGGAGGGCTCGGCTTCATAATGCACATTTAAAACAGGCCAGACAAAGTCACACATCTGGGAACGCTTCTCTAAACAATATAGTCTTTAACTCAGTTTTGAAACTGGTTAGAGAAGTGATGAGGCACGCATGTAGAGGAAGAAGGTTCCAGAATTGAGGGGCAGCAAGTGAGAAAGATTAATCTGGGACAGGGCAGTGGAAATCCTTGGCTGGGACAGGAGACCTTGACTACCAGAGCAGAGGGGAAGAGAAGGAGTGTGAAGAGAAAGAAGTTCAGACAAGTAAGGAGGGTCCAGTCCGCGGAGGGCTTTGAAAGTCAACAACAAAAGCTTGTACTGGATGCAGAAGGGGAAGGGGAGCCAATGAAGGGAGGATAGGAGAGGAGAAACATGGTCAAAGCGGCAAGCAGATGTGATAATGCGTGCCGCTGAGTTCTGGACGGAGATTAAAGGATGGAGGTGAGAGAGAGGAAGCCCTGTCAGAAGAAGGTTACAATAATCAAGTTGTGAGACTACCAGGGCATGGACCAGAGTCTTGGCGGTGGAAGCTGAGAGGAAAGGACGGATTTTAGCAATATTGAAAAGGGAGAATCTACAGGTCTTAGTCGTGGCCTGAATCTGGGGGATAAATGACAGAGAGGAATCAAAGATGAATCCAAGACTGTGGGCTTGCTGAACCGGTTGAATAGAAGTGCCATCAACAGAACCAGAAAAGGAGTATTGAAGGGTGGGCTTAGGTGGGAAGACGAGAAGTTCTGTCTTAGACATGTTGAGCTTCAAGTGCCGATGCTGCATCCACTGAGAGATGGCAGCCAGACAAGATAAAACTTGCTGTTCAAGCCCCGGCGAAAGGTCAGGGGTTGAGAGATACAGCTGAGTTTCATCGGCATACAGATGATAGGAGAAATCAAAAGAACTGATGAGTTTGCCTAGGGACAGTGTGTAAAGAGAGAACAGAAGGGGACCCAAGACAGAGCCCTGAGGAACTCCAACAGAAAAGGGGACAGAGGAAGAGGTCTGGCCATCTGTGACCACTGCAAAAGATCTGTCTGATATGTAAGATTTAAACCAGTTGAGAACAGAATCAGAGAGCCTGATGTTAGAAATTAAGTCAAGCAAGAGACAGTGATCCACTGTGTCGAAGGCTGCAGACAGATCAAGAAGGATGAGAATATAGTAGAGGCCATTCGCCTTGGCCTGCAAGAGGTCATTTGAGATCTTGGTGAGGGCTGTCTCAGTAGAGTGCCGTGGGCGGAAACCAGACTGAAAAAGGTCTAGGATGGAATTGGCCTCGAGAAACTCAAGACACTGTATCCATTTCCTTTTTTTAAAGGTGCTTTCTCCCCCCAAATTGCTTGTAGGTGATATGGGGGCATTTTCACCATGTTTTTGGTCCTCCCTGGGCTGTGTTAGGCCCAGAAGAGGCCTTTTTTAACAACAGGAATTGAGCAGAAACTACAACTTTTTATTATATCTTCAAAAAGCCCTTTCCTTGGCCTAATCTAGCCAAAGTCTCCAACCCACATCCACCTGGAAAGCATGTATCAGCTGATTTATTATTATTATTATTATTATTATTATTATTATTATTATTATGTGACCAGAAAATGCCACTCCACACCACCTAGACAGCATCTGACACCAAAAACATGTCTTTAAAAAATGGCCCCCTTTGGTGACCTGGGGACCTCAAAAGTGGGCCTGGGGAGCTACATGCACTTCATAGACTGAACTTTGCCCACCCTTCCCTATACAAAGAGAGAAATGAAGGCGGTGAAGAGTAAAATATGGATTGATCACAATAAAATGTTAGTCATCATTTGCATAGAGCTCTTTTCTGCTTAAAGGGATGCCCCCTTCATTTTAAGATGGAGGAGAATTTGATAATCTGGAATTCAGTCAGAATTTTTCACATAATTTCTTAGGCTAACACTGTCTACTACACAAGAAAAAGTAAATGTTGCTGCACTAGACACTATGTACTGCCAGCAGGATACCATTCCTTCATAGTGTGGTTATTTACACATCACTAAAAGGAATGACATGTATCACTGAAACAGAGAAGGCTGATTTGCATAAAATTGGATATGTATAGATGCAAAATTAGCATTGCATCTCACTCAAGTCGGGAAGTCAGTAACCAGATGACTTTTGTTTCCTGTCTAGGTGGTAACAGTCAATGGACAACTTCAGGGTCCCTGATCAACTTTCTTATGATTTTCTCTTTAAACTGATTTAAACTGATTTGTACTATAAACAACAACAACAACAACAAAATAATTTTGAAAGGAAGATTTATCTCTGGAAGTCCATCAAAAAGGAGTACTCTCCTCTATAAAAGAAGACATATGTCCATCCTATTTGCCCTACGTATTTGCATCTCCTTCCACAGATAATTTACACACTGAGGAAATGGAGACAGAAATAGAAGCACACTTTTGTTAGATGAAACTTTGTTGTTGTTAGCTGTGTTTGAGTTGACCTCAACTCAGGGTGACCTTGTGTATGACATGTCTCCAACTGAACCTATCCTCCATTGCTCTGTTCAGGTCTTGTAGGCTCAAGACCATGGTCCCCCTGATCATCATCCTGTCCCCCTGATCATCATCCTGGCCTTCCCCCCAAACTTAAAACTTCCCTAGCATCATCGTCCTTTTTAATACCTTCTCATGATGTGGCCAAAGTATGACAGCCTCAACTTAGTTATCTTAGCTTCCAGGGAGAGTTCAGGCTTGATTTGTTCTAGGACCAAATTGTTTGTCTTTTTTGGCTGTCCATGGTATCCTCAGCACTCTTTTCCAACACCAAATCTCAAAAGAGTTGATTTTCTTCCTGTCTGCTTTCTTTGCAATCCAGCGCTCACATTCATACATGGTAATGGAGAATACCATAGCTTCAAAGAGTCTAAATTTAGTGTTCAGCTGTATATCTTTACACTTACATTTCAATTTTCTCATTTTCTCATAATTACATAACTATGAAGTTATGTAAATCCTCCATGGTCATCATTTTTTGTTTTCTTTATTAGACCTGCCTTTGAGCTTTCTTCTTTGGCTTCCTTTAGTGAGTGTTCCAAGTCTGTGATGCTTTCCGATAGTAATATGGTGTCATCTGCATATCTTAGATTGTTGATATACCTTCCTCTTATCTTCACTTCTCCTTCTTCCATCTCTAAACCTGTTCTACATATGATATTTTCTGCATACAAGTTGAACAGATTGGGTGATAAAATGCAGCCTTGCCTGACCCTTTTGCCAATTGGAGACCATTCTGTCTCTCAGCATTCTGTTCTTACAGTAGCCTCTTGATGAAACTAGGCTGCTCAATTGTAGAAATGGGATTGTGCCTTAATGATCATGACACAAAGAACCTCACACTCAAGATAAAGGTCTTGATGTTGGTACCTAAGTGAGCATAGGTTCAGCCATACAGGAGAAGTCTGTTGTACCATTTGGCAAAGTGACACGGTATTCTACAAGCAACAACTGTGGTGGTGGTGGGACAGAGTGGGGAAGGAGAGCACTTGCAGGTCTTCCTGCTGTTTCTTCTGAGGTCCTCTCTGAGATTGGAGAAGAGATTTGTGCATGTCATACAGCCACATAAACTGGACTTTCTAAACTAGCTTGCTCTCTTTGGGTGTAGGGGTGACCCTGGTTCATTGCAGTCCATTCATCTTTTGCACATGGAATAAGAAGATGGAGGTGCCATCTTGTCCTTTGCCTAAGCTGTCAAATGTTTTCAGGCTAGGGCTTCTTTGTTAATTGATATGTCATTTAACAAAGCTCTAACAAAAAACTATTTTTACAAAGGCTTTTTATGCCTGCCTAGCCCCCATCCTTTCCTCCTCATCTTCTGTCTAGCTGGAAGGTGTTTGTTTGTTTGCAGTACTGGTGTTGGGGGATGGTGAAGGAGGGATCGAGGAACACAACCTTTCAGAAGTATGTATGCCTGTGGTAAACAATGCAATAAGACTTAAGCTGGGAAAGAATGGAGTTTATCATATGATGGAATTTAGGGGTGTAATGCAATGGCAATCCAAACGCAATCATGGGGTTTCACGTTATTGCGAATTAGTGTATCTCACACAATTTCAGGCAATGGGAAGCCATTCCAAACGCAATCATGGGGTTTCAAGTAATTGCGTATTAGAGTATCTCATGCAATTTCAGGCAATGGGGGGGGGCTCATTGTGGTGAACCACCAAGTTTCTATGATGACAGCACCCTGGGCCTTTACATCCCACCGCTGCCACCAAAAGATGTGGTGAACTCTTTCTTGTTCACTCCTACCTATTTCTTACTGATAACTTTGGTAGCGTGTATCAAAGGTTCACAGAGGCCAAGTGATATTTTAAAACAAGAGTGAAGTTTATTTATAAAATACATAAATAAATGAATATTGAAAGACAACTAAAACTTTGCTTGTCTTATTCATTCGTTACTATAGTTCTTCAATCAATAACACTATAGCCACTCAGGCAACCTTCTCTCAAGTATCACAATTAACTTGCTATGAGTCTCTCTCCTAGACTCCCTTACGCTTAACTATTTTCCTATCAGGCTCTTCAAACTAGCCTACAGTTGTTCCCTCAGGAACCCTAAGAGCACACCCTCCCTCCTAGGCGTCTCTTCCCCTCAACACTCCATCTAAAAAAAGAACCCCTGTCTCCCTCTGCTCAGGCTCTTATATAGCCCTGCCCAGCCAGCTCCTCATTGGCTGGACACCTGGTGTTCTGTGATTGGCTGTTCTCTCAGCCTGCTCACTACAGTCTTTTTCGGGAAATGGGAAGTCATTCTGAACACATTCCGAACGCAATCAGATTTCACGTAAATTCGGTAAACTAGCAAATTCACGTAATTGCGAATTGGCTCCATTCGCAATTGGGAAAAATTGCTCCCATGTGATAAACACCAATGAGATTCTACTGTAGTTGGATCTGATGCTATTGCAGGAAGGCTAAACAGCAGCTGGCTCTCGTATCCCATACTGAGCATTTATGAACAGCAAAATAGATAACAAGGGACAAACTCCCCCATCCCAATACACAAATCCATGTTTTAAAAAAGCACACATATATATGTCTGGCAACCAAAACAGAAAGCATAGCTAAAGTACTACACTTAGGCAAAATTAAAAAATATATATAAATATATAAAAATGAAATGCACAGATATAGGATGAGTGATTCCTGACCTGACAGCAGTACATGTGAAATATGTACAAATATGAGTCAACAGTATGATGCAGCAGCTTAAAAAAAAGCCAGTGAAATCTTAGGCTGCATCAATATGAATATAGTGTCTCGATCAAGGGAAATAATAGTGCTATTTATTCTGCTTGGACACATCTCACCTGGAATACTGTGTACCGTTCTAAGGCACCACAGTTTCAGAGAGATATTGACAAGCTAAAAGGTGTCCAGAGGAGAGCCACCAAAATGGTGAAAACCATACCATGCCCTATAAGGAGAGACTTAGTAAGCTGGGTAGCTGTTTAAGCTGGAAAAGAGACAGTTAAGAGGTGATATGATAGCCCTGTTCAAAAATTTGGAGGAGTGTCATATTGAGGATGGAGCAAGCTTGTTTTCTGCTGCTCCAGAGACTAGGACACAGAGCAATGGATTCAAATTTCAGGGAAATAGATTCTGAATAGATTAACTGAGGTAGACCATAACATTGTGTTGGGTTGAGAACATAGTTCACAGAGACATCAAGACATGTATGACAGTGCCTGATTCACAATTCATTGTAAGCATAAGATGTCCTTGTTACAGTTTCAATCAAAAGAAAGACTTAAGAATGTAAGAAAAACTGCCCTGACCCTAGCAGTAGTCAGAAAGACACCTTCCAAATGCATGTGTGCCACTGTGCCTTCAATTCACTTGCTGACTTATGGAAAACCCATACATTCCATAAGGTTTTCATAGGTAGGGAATACTTAGAGCTAGTCTGCCATTGTCTTCCTCTGAAATATAGCCTAAAGCACATGGACAGTCTACCCTCCATCTACTAACCATCATTGACACTGACTAGCTTCTAAGATCAGATAGTATCTGGTGCCATCCTGGTTTATGATATTATCTAGGAATTAATGCTGAATTACTGCTGTAATTAAATTGAACCTGAAACAGAATATGGAGCAAATTTGGCCTTAAGACAATAGTTAAGATGTGCCCTTTTGCAGTGAAAAAAGTTGTGGACTGACATACCATGCCACAATATGTCTCTGATGCCCAGAAATATCAGCCTTAGGACCAAAATGATCCTTGATCTGACATTAGCCAGGCTACAATAGCTAGGCTCTTTCTGACAATAGACTGGAGAAATGCTAACACCCTCGGTTCACTTTGCTGCTAAGAAAAATAGAGCATCAGCTGTTCTTTTCCCAAGCAGTGCCAATATTTCTGACAGAGGGGTGAAAATGTTCCTTTACAAAAATTAGAAGTGAAGGAACTCAGTCTAAATAAAATGCCCCCAGTTCATAGCTCACAGCAGGCAGACAATAATAAATTGAACTGCTACAGTAAAAAGAAAAAGAAAAAGTTAATTGCCGAATAGAAAAGCAGAAGTATGCTCCTGATAAAGAGAGAGAGAGAGAGAGAGAGAGAGAGATCATGTGAAGCTTGGTACTTGTGATATTTGTGACCACTGCTGCTCATATCTGAATTTAATCATTTGGTTATCCAGAAGAAATTTAGTAGTAGGGCTATAATGAACAGACGTGGGCCATATTAAATTTCCATTGCTGTTTGTGCATGTGTGTATTGCACATTTTAATAACTCATTCTGCTCTGGTTCCTATGAGTTTCTCTTGAAATAAACCTGTACATATTTTGCTACATATTTTCCCAAAAGATCCCATTTTTGTGAGCATTTTGCAGTTCTGTATATTTTGAAATGCATGTTCTCAATGACTGAAGCAAAACTGTACATTATTCTTTTTGCATTTGAAAAATGTCTGCATGTTGGCAGGTAAATTTTTGTTTGTTCCAAAGAAAGCATTCCTAGTAAGGAAATGTATCCAGGTTTCCCCAGACTTGTTCATTTTCATTCTTTTCCACAGGTACTGGTATTTCAGCCCCCATCCACCCCCCATTGACATGTGGATTAACTACCAGAAATATTGTAGTGAACAAGATGATATCATAATGCGACATAATAAGTTTGGCAATGTGACAACAACATTGCGTTTAACTGAAAGCTGTGAAAAGTAAAGGCATTTTAAATGAGCAGGTTAATATTTTTGTAAGGAGTACCAACGTACTTCATCAACTAAGTCTCTGAGAAGTTTTAACTCATGTCTATTTATGAATGCCTAATATCATTAGTACTGTTCCCCTATAAATAGATTAATGTACCCTGGACCCTGTCAGTCAGATAGGATTTTTGAGAATGCCCCACTGAATTCAAAGAAGCTCATGTACAATAAATTCTTACTCAATGTATTATTAGACTATATCCCCAAAGATGATGGTCTTATTTTTTCCTCCAGTGTTTCACTACATGACTACGTGTATTCCTATTAAAAATGCCCTGGTATCTAATCCACCAAGTGGACTCTTTCCCTGATAATAAAAAAAGGAGGAAGATTTAACCAAAAGTAAGCATCCCTGATTGCAAAGTGAAATATGCAAGCATGTCATAGAATCATAGAATCATAGAGTTGGAAGAGACCACAAGGGCCTTCCAGTCCAACCACCTGCCATGGAGGAACTCACAATCAAAGCATGCCCAACAGATGGCCATCCAGCCTCTGCTTAAAGACCTCCAAAGAAGGAGATTCCACCACAAGGAAATGTGTTCCACTGTCGAACAGCCCTTACTGTCAGGAAGTTTTTCCTGATGTTGAGGTGGAATCTCTTTTCCTGTAGCTTGTATCCATTGTTCCGTGTTCTAGTCTCTGGAGCAGCAGAAAAAACTTGCTCCATCCTCAGTATGACACCTCTTCAAATATTTAAACAGGGCTATCATATCATCTCTTAACCATCTCTTTTCCAGGCTAAACATACCCAGCTCCCTAAGTCTTTACTTATAAGACATGGTTTCCAGCCCCTTAACCATTTTGGTGGCCCTCCTTTGGACACGCTCCAATTTGTCAACATCCTTTTTGAATTGTGGTGCCCAGAACTGGATTTGGGCATGTATTTTAATCTTTCACTGACCTGGGGCTGAAAATTGTACTATGTACTATGTGTCCTATTTGCACACCATATAGTAACATTTTCTACAATTTCTTCCAATTGGTTGGTTCTGTATAAAAAATTCTACATTTTCTTCTATAGTTTTCTTTCTTTCTCTTTTTTCCACCCTAGAATGAAAACATGAGGTGGAGGTTACAGCCGGCTAAATTAGCCAACGGAATGGGGATTATATAGTAAATATAACCTGTTTGAAGAATATGCCTAATAATTCATCCCCAGTCATTTCTTCATTGGGCAGCACCATCTTCACTTCAAGTTCAACTTGTTCTAGTCACTGAAGCATGCCTTTCATCTACTATTCACCTTAAGACATAGAGAATCTGCCTGTTTGAGTCTACCTCCACTGGTCAACAGAAACCCAGAGGGGAGCTCTTTCCAACATCCTTTTGAGCCAGTTACAGGTAGGCTGAGGCAGAACCCTTTCTTTCCCCAAGTGCCCAGATAGGCTATCAGGCCCAATAATTCCACATTACTTACCACTTGGACAAATTAGTGGCACTTGTACCATGACCAAAATAATTAACTATATGGAATAGATGAGGGGAAAAACCCCTGCTAATGACATTCTAAGCCTCCCCCCTCCAGCCAAATTCCCATTCATCTCCCATAATGTCAGTCAAAAACATTGGTGCATTTACTGTGAGGACACCAGGGAAGGGGCATGGTGCAAATTCTGCTCCTTAGCCACACATACCTGCATAGATGAGATACTTTTATATTTCCCCCAAAGCCTAAAAGGAACACAGAGACCTCATTCATACTTACGTTTTTGTCCCAAGGAAATCCAGATCTCTGCAGTGACACAATACCGGATCGATGTTCCCACTAAAGTTCACAGGCCTGAATCTCTCCATGGCATTTAAAACAGGATCGACATTCACACATGCACTGGATTGATTCAAAATGGAGGTGCCCGCATTTCTGGAAACAATCCCAGAAAATCTGGATTGATTCAGTAATGTACTCACACTGCCAGAGATCTGGATTGCTGTGGACCTTTACAAAGACACAGTAAGGAACCCAGTATCAAATACACCGGGTTAAGTGGGTTTCTTGGTGTGTTCCACCCCACAAACAGCACTGGGTGTATTTGGGGGCAGTGTGAACATTGCAATTTCACACTGGGTTATTTCTGTAGTGTGAACGTGGCTAGAATGAGTAATGATTTTACTTTTAACATGTCACATTTGGGTGTATCAAGAGAATGATATTGATCCCTTTTCAAAATAATGTCATTTTTCATCCATGTAAAGCCCAGCAATTATTACTTTTTCTTGTTTCTTGTCTTGTTTTTTCTTCTTTTTTTCCCTTTTTTTTGGTTACTTTTAGTAGAATTTTGAAGCCATTATCTTATTTTTTATTATATTTCATTGTTTTGGAGGGGGAAAGTAACTGAAAAGAACCAAAATAATAACAGCAGATATGATATATAGCCAT
This sequence comes from Urosaurus nigricauda, assembly GCA_034509955.1. Classification (NCBI taxonomy): domain Eukaryota; kingdom Metazoa; phylum Chordata; class Lepidosauria; order Squamata; family Phrynosomatidae; genus Urosaurus; species Urosaurus nigricauda. The sequence continues at coordinate 144,588,069 of JAOEGL010000003.1, read as the reverse complement.
GATATTTTGTAGAATCATTATGAAGACAGATCTTGTAGCAGCTTTGAGACTAATGGAAAGAAATTGGCAGCATGAGCTTTTGTAGATTTCAATCTGACGAAGTAGACTGAAATCTATGAAAGCTCATGCTGTCAATTTCCTTCTTTCAGTTAACAATAAAATGAAGTATTTAAGCCAAAATTAACAGTAACAGTTGCATTGAGGGTTCTGACTTTATTTCTGTTGTCTTTTAGTTTTGTTTCTTGTCTTTCTTTAACTGCTTTAAGAATTTCATCTGTCATCCTTTGAGGCTTCTCTTTCTTTTTGGGTACAGATAGTATCTTTTTGCATTGTTTCCTGATTTCTGTATTGGCCATCAGACAATGTTCATGTATCATGTATACATTCACTTCTGGGATTGCTTGAAGACTGTGTTTGCAATAAACTGTTGGCCTTGCAAAATTCAATCAACTGGTGTCTTGCTTCATTTCTTGATTTTAGGCCAAATTTTTCTACAATATTTTATTCTTCTCTATTTTTTATTTTCACATTCCAATAACTTATGACTAACAAGAATACCTGTTTTGGTGTGTGTTGACTTTAATGCCTGGACATCAGCATAACATTATGTTTTCTTCTTCTTTCTCTGTAGTTGGAGCATAAACATTGATTAAGTTCTTATTTATAGGTTTTCCCTGAAGTCTTATATTGACGTCATTCGGTCAGACTTTGTATTATATCCTTTGACTGCCTATGTTACCTGTCTCCTCACTAGAAATGCTACCTCATTTCTTCTTAGATTTTCATATCCTGAGTAAAATGTTGTGTAATTATCTGACTCAAAATGTCCTATTTCTGTCCACTTTAGCTCAGTCATCCCAAATATTTCTATGTTTATACATTCAGTTTCTTGGTTTATTTTGTCTAGCTTCTCCCAATTCATGCTTCTCACATGCCGTATTTCTATAATATGTGCTATGCAGCTTCAGAATTCCCTTTTGCCTTTGAGCACATCAACAACTTAATCTTCTCAGTTAAAACTTAATGTCCTTTTGGCCTGAGTCCAACTATATCACATTCCTACTACTACTTGTCCTTTACTCTTCTCCAGTAGCCCATCAAGTGCCTTCCAACCTGTGATTCTCATCTTCTGGTACTATAAATTGTTTCATTTTAGGTTGTCTCATCATGGTAACAGATCTTTAAAATGTGTTTACTGTGCCTCCTTCTGAGAAGTACTAATAAGTGTTAGCTGTGTTTCCACTACCATTCTGTATAAGAGATCCTCCACCAGTGTCAACCTTCGCTACTGCTGCTGTCCAGTAGGTGTTTGGTACATTTAGTTTGGTTCCTTAGCAAAAGCCTGTTTGACATAGGAGATCTTACTAGCATCACTTTTACCATGAGCATGGCCAATTGCCTCCGAGAAGCACACAATCCTTACACCATGGAAAGGTGGAAAGGTGGAATCTGTTATGATAGCCTCTCATATAGGCAGTGATCAGACCATATGCATGATTGGTCTACCATATTTCTTCAAACCATGCCATACATGTCTTATGGATCAGTAAGTGTTTTAAAAATAAAGGAGTCATTCTTAATATTCTAGGAACCTGTTAGAAATTCATACCAACTAAGTACAGTTAAAATGATTTGTTTTCTATGAATTTTATATCTTTCCAGTATTATGTAGTATAATAATAATAATAATAATAATAATAATAATACCCTGCTCTTCAGCTTTAAAAGCTATCATGTTGTAAAATCAATCCAAAATAAACTTGTTTCTTACATCAATAAAGTAATGACAGTCAGAAAAAAATAGATTTAGAAAGAAAACAGCAACTTTCAGCTTCCTGAAGCAGATAGCTCTTTCTTTACTGAATGCACAAAATATAGCCTAAATAGTGAGGCTCAGACTGTTCTGATACATGGATGGGGATATTCAACTGTGTTCTGTCAATTACTGTAATGTCTCAGGATCTGATTTCTCTACCAGCTTTCCTGAAAATGCTACAGACTTCAATTACTAGCAAGCCATATGACTGACATTTGGAGCTCAACAATATAGAATCAATGCTGCAAAGTCTACAGACACAATCAGGACTACTGTTGTTTTGAACATTATTTAGAGACTCATCTTATACATATGGACATCTACATTTCTTTAGTTCTCACCTTGTTAACCTGCATTATTTACATTCATGGCCACATGCACATTTGACCCTGAGACAATTTCATGCATCTGATGAAGGTGACAAGAGCTCATGCCACAGTAAGTTGAACATTTCCAAGGAACCAGAGCCTATCTGACTTTTGATTCAGAAATGATAACCTGAATCAACAATCCTCAGTTAGCAGTAAGGGAATCACAGGGTGACTGTTTTCTTCACTGTCCCAGTTTACACCAAAGTAATTGCTTTCTTCCAGGACATTTTAAACTCTTCCTTTCAGCTGCTGTGATCTAGCAACCTATCCATTTAGCTCTGCTTTGTATGTGATGATAGACATATGCTGAAGCTCAAAAAGATTAATGTTTAGACTACTATTCCCAGAATCTTCCAGACACCAACCATATTCTGGGATTTGTTGTCCAAAAAAATATCCCTACCACCACCACCACCACCACCACCAAGCTGTGGCCCATATGTAAGTGTCAACCAAAGCTGTAGTCTGTCCACTGGCAATTAAGTTTTCTGAGTTAAGAAACAGGCACTGACTTCCTCCCCCCCCCCCAATGGATCACAGTTTATTTTCTCATTTTCAGACCAGTCCAGCACTGTAACCATCCCAGCTTGGAACTTTTAGTTTTTCTGAAATACAGCTCCCAAAATCTCAGTAACTTTTCAAAACTTTGGTATCTTGAGCAGAGGCCCCATAACATTAGCCTGCTAAAATTAGCTTGTAGGCAATTTTCTTTTACCAGAGTCAAAGAGATGGCCATCTCTTGTCCTGTTTGCCCTGTGACAATTACTTACCTATTGTTGATTTTTTTATACTGTCTCTTGCATGGTCCCAACCCAGCTTTCAGCATGAAAAGAATTTCAAGCATATTACACATCACTGCACATCTCTTTATTACATGCTGAAAATTGATCTGGCCAATGGAGCAATCAAAAATTGCCTCATGCACAGCTGGCTGTAACACACCTTGAATTCACGATATATTCAGGACAGATTCAGGATCATATGAATCTGTCCTAAATCCATAAGTGTGGAAGGTGAAGGACATTTCACTTTACCCTGTTTCCCCGAAAATAAGACATCCTCAGAAAATAAGACCTAGTAGAGGTTTTGCTGAATTGCAAAATATAAGGACTCCCCCAAAAGTAAGACCTAGCAAAGTTTTTGTGTGTATATATATATATATATACACAATATATAATAAATGTTTTGTTTTGTTTTTGTTCAACAATAAATGTGAATTCTTCTTCATGGAAAAATAAGACATCCCCTGAAAATAAGACCTAGCACATCTTTGGGAGCAAAAAATAATATAAGACACTGTCTTATTTTCGAGGAAACAACGGTAGAAGATGGCAGTGAAAACTAAGCCAGAAGCATGTAAGCCCCAACCATCAGTAATTAAATTACAGGTATCAAACAGGTGAATTTAGCAAGATCCTTGATTCCGAATTGGCCACACATTCTGTGTGGTGCAAAACATTTGGCTTATACAACAGGAATGCAGTCTTCTTGACAGAGTGTAATGAAGGAAGAAAGAGTTGTGTCAGAACTAAGGGGAAGGATAATCAAGTGTTGTTCTTGCCATGGACATTCTTGTTCCATCAGTTCATTTGCAAATGAACCATCTGAAGATTCTTACACCTGACCCATGAAGGTGGAAAATTTCTTGACTTGTTAATAAAAATTTAAATGAGAAACATACATACCTTTCAAGGGCAGTGCCCTCACCCTGAAATTTTTTTTACCCCTAGCCATGAAGACCAGGGAAGAGGTCCTGAGATCTGGAAATCCTAACAGTAGCTAGTGCACTCCAAAGCTCGTCAAAAGTACTGCTGACCACAACAGTCTTATGCCTTCCAGAAAAAAAATACACGAAAACTACAGACCTGACAGGAAAGTAGACAGCAGTATAACTTTGATGGAGGAGGCACAGAGTGGATTACAGTGCACTTTATCATTAGCATCCATTCAGCTTCCCAGTGGTCTTGGGACAATTAAGAAAGCATAATTGTTTTGTCACACTGGAAACAAACAAACAAGCTTCATTCATATACCACTTCATACTGCCTAAGCAGTGTCTAAGCAGTTTACAACTGTAAGCTATTTCCCCCAAACAATCTGGGTACTCATTTTAGTGACCTCAGAAGGATGCAAGCCTGAGTCAATCTTGAGCCCTTGTTGCTGGTACTGAACTCTCAACCTTATGGTTTTTGTGCTGGCCAAGTGCCGTAATAAATATGTATATATAACCTTATGGTTTTGAGTGAGTGGCTGCAGTACAGGCATTTAACCACTGTGCCACCAGGGCATAAAGAACAGCATCCTTAACTTGGAATGTTGCTAAAAACAGACAAAAAGGAGCAAATAGAACACTAAAAGTGATTTAATCCTGATGACTTTAAAAAAATATTTTAAGAAGCAAGAATATTTTGTATTTCTCTCCATTTTTCCAAAGAAAGTGTTTGTCCAGAGCGCAAGCTAAATTGCATTAACTCAGATCAACCAAAGGGTTGGTTACAACTCAGGTTACACCAAAGGGAAATTATATTACATGTATTTGTTACACGTACAACTGTCTACTGTGGCTGGCATACAGGATCTTCAATTAGACAAAATGAAGCAGTTTTGGAAACAAGGACTCTGAGTGGGTGGTGAAAGCCAGCTCTTTGTTAACAGTGTCTGGTAACTCTGAGCATATATATCACAGTTGTCTCAGAAAGGACCAAGAACAGAAGGTGAGGCTAAGGCTACTTATGAGAGAATTAATTTCCTGCAATTATGTGTGGGAATGGATGAGACCATTGATCAAAAATGGAATTATTGCAATTGCCATGAACTATAAAAATGTATGCACAAAACAATTGTATGCACCAATGTATGCACAAAACATAAAATATAGAAGAAATACAAAATAGATAAATATGGTATTTTGTGCTAGATCCAGTGCTATTATAACTCTCTCTCCCACTGGTAGCCAGAGCAGAGTTAGTGAAGATTTTCAGGCCAGTGATTACTGTGGAGTAAGTGCTGGTAAAACGTAGCTAAAACATTTAGGAAGTGCACGTGTCTGAAAGCCTGACATGCTTCCTAAATGTCTGGGAATCGTCGGCTTGCCTCCAGTGTCCCTGAATCATTCAGAGAGAGGCAATTTCCTATGAATGCAAAGTTTCTGTTCATAGGAAATTGCCTCTCCCCAAAGGATTCAAGGACACTGGATGGGAGCCAATGATTTCCTGACAGTTGGGAAGCGTGTCAGGCTTTCAGACACATGCACTTCTTAAACGTTTTAGCTGCGTTTTACCAGCACTTAAGTGCTGATCTGAAAATCTTCAGAGTCTCTCCTGGAGGGCTTCATGGGTAACTGAGGAAGGTACTTAGGGTAATGGGGGCTGCAGGAGAGGGCAGTTGTTTTTCTCTTGCCACCTCTCACAGTATTGCCTGACTTTTCTGTTTCTGCTTGCAGAAGTCCACCAATGGGCATTAGCTTGAATTCCAAAATAGCCAATGACAATGGCATATGTGAACTCTGAGAGCTGAGCCATATGTGACATGGGTGCGCATTCAGGGATGGAATAGCTGAGTGTGTTTCATTTTTATCAAACCTGTGTGGAGTGAGCAGAGCACACTCTTGCCTTCCTTGAGCATGCACCATTGTTTCAGAAGTCTTTTCTGACCCTAACTGCACTACCAGAATTGAGAGAGATGGGCCAAAGTACTTCAAACAACAGAGCGCTAGAAGGAAAGGTTGACCTGCAACAGTTTTGCTAGTTTTGGTACGGTGGTATGGCATTAGCAGCGGTGAACTTTGGTAAGGAGGTAATTCCATTGAGTTGTGGGGTTAGCTTTCAAATGTGCCTGACTTTTTTTTCTTCTATTTTTTACTGGCAACAAGAACACGCTGCTGCACTTAGTGGAGCTGCCTGTTAGTTTCAAAATATCTTTTAACAATGCACTCGGAACATTGATTGAACACTATGGTTGCTCACAACATTGTGCAGGGAAAAGAGAAAAAGTTTATGGGAGTAAGTTATCCTACACCCCTTATTTAGTAGACTCATAGAGATGGAAAAGACTACAAGGGCAACCCTGTCCAACCCCTGTCACACAGGAACTCACAGTCAAAGTATACCCAACAGATGGCCACCTAGCTTCTATTTTAAAACCTCCAAAGAAGAAGACTCCACTACACTTCAAGGCTGCTTATTCCACTGTCAAGCAGTTCTTACCATCTTCCTAACGTTTAGATAGAATATCTGTTCCTGTAGTTTGAATCCATCATTCAATTTCATTACTGGGATCATTGATCTATCTATCTATCTATCTATCTATCCTCACCTGTCTATATATCTATCACCATTAGTGTACACAGTGCTTTACATGAGCAGTTTACAATTGTAAATGTGTCAATTTTCTGCCCTCAGGCTTACAATCTAAAAATACAGGACACACAAGGAAAAATGAAGGAGAGAATTAAAACCAGCAGATGCTGACTATACTTCTCTGCCTCTGAGGCGACAGCCATGGCATTTGGGATGGAGGGCAGGCCTTTTATCAGCTGCTGAGCCCAATCATGATGGAGCTGTGGCTGCCTAATCTTCTCTCCTTCTGAAACCGCAACTGTGGCAGTTGGGATGTCATCATCTAGGGCTGCACCCACACTGCAAAAATAATCCAGGCTGACATTACTTTGTTTGCCATGGCTTTTTGTGAAACATTTTGCCTTCTCTGTCAGAGAGCTCAGGTGCTACAACAAACTACAGTTCCCAGAATTCCATGGCATTGAGCCATGGCAATTACAGTGGTGTCAAGCTGGATTATTTCTGCAATACAGATGCAGCCTTGGAGAAGTTCCAAATGTTCATTGTAATCATGCAACCATGCCATTTTATGCTAGAACAAACCTAGAACCAAATTTTAAGTGAAAAGAGTTGGGACGATAGGGGGAAAATGTTCATGGTGATGACCACTTGTTTTCAAAAGTGTTCCCTTAGAGAAATATTGCTTGTAAACTGAAAGTGCTCTGATTGTTTCCCTGGCAAATCCTAGAGCTTACTGAGTTGCAGCTAATGAGCCAGTCCTTGGCATAAGTTCATTTTACAAACTGCATGTCACAAGGTGTCTGGATCTTCCAGCTCAAGTGTGTAGTGTTGCAATGCATATGGCCATTTATTCAGATTTAGAAGGTGTCCTAATTATGTGCTGTTCAAAACATTGATTGGACAAAATAAATTGCTTTGGTAGAAAAGTCTATGTGAGCCCATTACTTCATCCTGCATACATAACAATGTGTAGTTTCTAATATGGTTCTGAAAATAGAAAACCATCTCATTAGATGCTTTTGACCTGTATTCTGCATGCTAAATAAAACTGTCCCAAATAATCCATACTGGAATAATCTTTCAGACAATTAGTTTGGATGCTACATTTTCAAGCCAGGCAAACAAGTTGGGTGAAAATTCTTCTGAACCTGATAGGCAATCAGTTGGCTGTCTGCTAGGAAAATTACTACTGTTCTTTGTGTTTTCCATGGATGGAAAAATGATAGTGAGATTTACAGAAACAAAGATTGATTCTAGCCCTAGGATATATTGACTGGTGATGAGACTGTGCATACACGTTTACTTTTGCATTGGTGGATAAATTGCAAAATGGAAGGATACTTAAACTGGAACAGATATATACAGGGTGTACTGAATGCACCTTGAATGAAGGCTGACCAGAGGAGTTGTTCTAGTCAGATTCCTGAAAATGCCATCAAAAACCTGGCTGGATAGACCACTGTAGCTACATCTGCACAACAGAAATAAACTACATTGACACCACTTTAACTACTATGGCTTAATGATATGGGATTCTGGGACTTGTAGGGCTAGGTCAGAAACCTTCCTCTTGACATATTGTTCTGTGTGCAGAGAGGCTGCACAAAGAATAGAAAATTTAGGAATGCTGTCCCTCATTTGGCCAAAGTGGTATAATCAAGGTATTGCTGTATGGTATGGTGAACTATTCTTTCATTTTGCTTGAGCCAGTACTGGCAGTATTACAGGAGGAGGATGAAAGTCTTCATGGTAACTTAATTCAGAGGCATTGTTTTCCCAAAGAGTATTTCAAAGTGTGGTTACCTCCTTTCAAAACATAAGAAATAGTTATGTTTGATTCCTCAATTTAGGCTGATATCAAAATGAGGAGACGGGAGCTGGTTTATCTGTAAATGTAAGTAATTTTGCAAGAGGTCCTTCCTGCTTCCCCCTTTGCATGGTTTTATTCATTTATATCATGGTGTGGTTATAGCTGATGCTGTGACATTAATGAGGACAATCAATGTTAAAAGAAACAAATTGGAACAAGGAAATTACAAGGTCCAACAATCCTTTTATCAAATAGAGAATTATATTAAAACTGTGAATTAAGACTAGCATGTCACAGATTTAATATCTTTGATTTACTGGAGACTAGGGCTAAACGCCTCTTTTTCTGCTCCATTTGGTAAATTAATGTCTAGGAAAGTAATGATCGCTCTTGAGCCAACTGTTCTAAAAAGAAATACATTCTTTGTTTGGGTGCTTATCCTGTTTTTCCTTTAGAGCAATTTCATCCAGACCTTTGATACTGCAAGCAGAAATCTTTTTTAGATTAAAGCTGAGGATATGCTTCAGTCTTAACACCCCAGAAGCAAAAGGAAAGTGGCCCAGTTAACATGGAACCCTGGACATCTGGTTCTCTCCGACTGGACTTAGGGTTTAGGCCATAGTTTCTCAGCAGTGTTGATTTTTTCAAGGAATTCTCTTTCACTTACCAGCTCTAGTCTGTTTATTTATTTGTTTATTTTATATGGCACCCTTTTCCAAAATTGGACTCAAGGTGGTTCATAAGTGATGCTTTTAAAAACAAAACACCGACCAAACAAAGTACAAATTTAAAACACAATTAAAACACCTCAGTAATATAAGTGAAAAATGTAAAATCCTTAAAATGCTAGGTTAAAAATATATAAAACCATTAAAAATATACCAAAACAATATAAAGCTTCCCGGGACAATTACATATTAAAAGCCTGCCAGAAAAGAAAAATCTTTCCTTGCTGGCAAAAGGAGAACAGGGAGGAGGCAAGTATAGTCTCCTACAGAAGGGAGTTCCAAAGAGTGGGATTAGCTATTGTCTCTTGTGTCCTCATCAAGCAAACCTTCCCCTGAAGATCTTAGGGCTCTGGCAGGTTTGCAAGGGGTGATATTGTCTTTCAAATAGTCTGGGCCTAAGCCACATAGGGCTTTATAGGTCATGACCAGCACTTTGAGTTGTGCCTGGAAAAGAACTGGCAGCCAGTGAAGCTGTTTCAACAAAGGAGTTATATGCTTCCTAAAATTGGCCCTGGTTAGCATTCTGCTCTAGCATTCTGGACCTGCTGCAGTTTCTAAACAAATTCCAAAGCCAGCCTCTCAGAGAATGTATTTCAAACAGGATGTAAATAAGGTACATGTCGTGGCCAGACCTCATGTCCCAAGAAATGGGTGCAGCTGACTTGTTTTAACATTGTAAATACACTCCTGGCCATTGAAAACTGGGCACCCAGGCCCAGAATTGAGTTCAGAAGAACACAAGCTGCAAGCCTGAGATTTCAGGGGGATTGAAACCTCCACCAGCACAGGCAAAGTCTCTATTCCCTGATTTTCCTTTCAACTGACCAGGAGGACCCCTGTCTTGCCTGGATTGCTTGCCTTCATCCAGTCCATTCCTGACAACAGACATTGGTTCAGTAAAGAGACAGCCTCTATTGAATCAGATGAGAAGGAGAGACTGAGTTGGGTGTCATCAGCACTGTGGTAACACTGAACCCCATAATTCCAGATGACCTCTCCCTACTTGATGTAGATGTTTAACAGCATGGAGAACAACAGATAACCCTAAGGGACACCACAGACTAATGGCCAGGGCACAGGACAGGAGTTTTTCAGCATTACTTTCTGAGTTCACTCCTTCAAGGGAGTCTGGAACCATTACATAACAGTGCCCCCAGGTCTCATCCCAGATAGGTGGCCTGGAACCATACCATGGTCAAAGGTATTGAAAGTCACTAAGAGGTCCAATAGAACCAACAAGGATACACTACCCCTGTAGAGTTCCCTGTGGAGGTCATCCACCAAGGGGACCAAAGATGTCTCCATTCCATGACCATGCCTGAAGTCAGATTGTAATGAATCTAGGTAATCAGTTTCATCCAGAGCTGGGAGGCCCCTGAACACTTCAGAACTTTAGCCCAAAATGATATGGTAGGTTGGATCCTGGTTGATAATTACTGAAAATGATGAGATCTAGGGAGGTTTGTTTTGTTTTTAAATAACAGCTTCACCACAGTCTCTTTTAGGTAGGATGAAAACTTCTCTTGCTGCAGTGAACCATTCACCACTCCCTTTACCCACTCTTCCACTCCCCCTCTAGCTGCTTTCAAGGTTCAGGAAGGGCAAGGAGCCAGAAGCCAGGAAGGACAGTATACATGTGATTGTTCTCACTTCTCCAGCCTTAGTACCTTATGTTGACTGCTTTGGCCTCCTTAGTCCAGTGACACCAGTAGGGGGTGCAGGGGCTTACAGACTGCACTTGGTGACACCCCAGAGGACCTAGGACAGGGAGTTTTGGAGATGTCTTACCTATATGGTTGTCGTGAGTCAGGGTTGACTTAAGAGCAGTTAACACACACACACACACACACACACCAAGTGACACCAAAGAGGGGGGAGTGTCACTCAGAGGGACTGGCATGGCTACTGGGCAAGTGAGAAAGGGCACTATTCCACTCAGCCAGCAGCTGCACCAGACCCTAAACGGACCCTCCAGAGGCCCAGTAGCTGCTGGAGGCATGGCTGGCTTTACAGTCTGGTGCAGCAGCAGCCTGAAGGCCTTTTGGGGAGATGGCTGCTTTCAGGGTTCAGAGTGGCTGCAACTGCATTGGGCCCTGAAGGCTTTAGCAACAGCAATAGTAATTACATTTCTATACTGCTTAACAATGAACTAGCATTTCCTAAGTGGTTTACTATGTGTAAGCCAATTGTCCCCAACAAGCTGAGTACTCATTACAAAAGGATGGAAGGCTGAGTGTGTCTGGGAAAGCAGCCAAATGGAGTGCTGATAAAAGCTGAGGCCAGTTTGAAAAGACAAACAAATACAGAGGCTTTGCAGCAGCAAGAAGCTGAGTCAAATCAAACAGTACCAGTCCAATGTCTAATAGAGCAAAACCAGGGGCAAGTCCAGGGTCCAGGGTTCTAGAGAGCAGGCCAATGAGTACCTTCCAGGGTCGAGAAATCCAGAGAGCAGGTCAAAAAGTCCAGTCCAGGGTCAAGAGTTCTAGGTCAATCCAAGGTCTAGGAAGCAAGGGTTCAGGCAACAAAGTCCGAGGGAGTCAGAGCAAGACACTTTCACCAGGTAATGCAGAAAGGCTCTGACGGAGAAGCTTGGCATTTCACAGCTGTTTATATTAGGCCATCTCCTTATCACAGCTGTTTGGTGATCAGTGAGTGTTTCTCATATAACCTCCATGAATGCCAGAGGCACGGCCTTTCTGTCCTTTGGCTGAAGGTAGGTACCGGCTCATCCTGCTCCTCTATGTCTCCCAGGCCTGGATTCTCTGCTGGAGGGAGACTGGACTGATGAGGCACAGGCTCTGCTGGAGCTGGCAAATCCAAGCTAGGGTCTGACTCAGCCGACTCTGTTGAAGCTTGCAGGACAGAGCTGGGGCCTGGCTCAGCCTCAGGTTCCACCTGTACCTAAGGGACCAGCTCATCTTCGTCCTCATCGTCCGAATCCTCAGCGTGGCTGGCCTTGACATTGAGGATCTACGAGCCCTCCACTAGAATTGAATTTACAATGTTGTGGCTGCAGTACCAACATTTAACCACTGCGCCACCAGGGCTTTAAGCAGGGAGAGGATGCCTTCAGAGTTTGGTGTGGTTGCACTAATCCTGGAGGTATTCAGGATTTGGTGCAGCAGGAAATATGGTGGACCCTGAAAGCCTCTCGGGAGGGCTGGGGGCTGCAGCAGTCTATCTGGACAGAGAAGGACATCAAAGCAGTTGTAACCCCCCTCACACACACACTGTGGGGTTGAAATTTATCCAATAATCCAACTTGAAACTTATCCAATAATACTGGACAAACAGGTAACAAGTTTACATCCATTTGACCTGTCCCTTTTTAAAAAAACTTTTTTTTTATTTTTCCTCCACACAGTGACACAGTTCAAACACATCAAAAAATCATAACAACCATCTACATAAAATCAGTTATTATCCTCTAATGTATCTACTAATCTACAACATCTACATTCTAGTGCAGGTATACTGGACCTGTTTCATCTACATATGACAGTATCCAAATCAGAGTGGATCTGAAAAAATTTGTTGTGCAGAGGGATGGGCAGAATCCCTATTCTGTCTTTGCCACCCATCTTCAAAGTCACATACTCATACCAAGCAGACTGTGGGACAGAGCACCTGGTGAGGGAGACTGAAACCACTATAACTTTGTCTCACCACCCTGCAGGCTTCACCATGCTACTATAGAGGGAACCAAGGTGGACAGAGCTGGGAGAGATTGATCACCCTGCCCCAGCTTAATCTAGCTAAGTCACTGTGATACAAGTCAAGTTGATATGCCTATCTAGGATTCTACGTCCTCAATCAGGTATGTTTTTCGATTCACAGACCTGGTATTGAGCAGCAGCATTTTCAGCCTAGGGGTTGCTAAGGCTATCCAGACTACGTGAAAGAAGAGACCACTTGGAGATACCAACACCTTATGACATTTCCTCCTATCTCTATAATAGGACTACCTCCCCTTGCCATTTCTTCCCCTCCTAATTTTGAGCTGCCTCTAACAATGCTAGCACAGTATTTCTCCCTAGCACTCAGTGACACCATTTCCTAGCACTCCACAGTGCAGTGGCAAACAGAATGGAGGATTAATGCTGACTGGGACTTCCTTGCTCTGATTGGCATACAGAAGTGGATATATCCCACATGCAAGCTTAATTTTAGCAGGCTGTTTCAGGCCCTTCTGTGGCACATTAGGATAACCTGGCACACAGATTGGATATCATTGCAGTAGGGTAATGTTGATTCATACATACAGTGGAGCAATTAAGTAATCTGGACTTTATAGTCTTATGTACCCCACTCTTTGGATGATAATGGGGGGATACAGATGGGTGGCTCCATGCTGGCTGTGTTTGCCCCTCATCGGTGCCATGCCAGCCACATGCACAGCACCAACGTGCTCTCTAAAAAAAGCTGCCTAGAGTGTCATCACTGCACACCCCGTGTGGATGGGGCCATGACAAGATGGTGCACAGGCGCTGATTTTAGGGCTGGACCCAGCCCTATGGAGCCCTTAAATCAGCCCCAGGCCAGCGCAAAGCACGAGTCTGTATTGGGCCAATGTATATTACTTCTGTACTAAATGGTAATATAATTCATATGATGTTAGCTCATTTCCTTAATTCATGATGCACTGGAGGACCGTCTTGATCATTCTGTTGAGAGGGGCACTGGACATCTGTCCTTGTGCTCTGTTTTGAATGCTGGTTATTCCATACTACACACCTCAGCAGCAGCAGCAGGTACTGGCAGAGAATTCAGTTAGAAAGTGCATTTTGCTCACCTCATGTACAGAAGATTGGATTCTAAAAACAGTAATACTGTATTGACATTTTGTCTCAGTGTATAGGCAATGCACTTTTCAGTGTTTTCCCTGCAGACAATACCTGTTCTTATTTATGTCATTTTAAAATGTGCACACAGCTAGGAGAGGGGAAAACCATATATAGGAAGAAGGAAAAATTCTTATCTGTTGCTCCATTTATTTAAAGTGAGTAGGATAGAAAAGATGTCTATGGATTCCTAGGCTGCAATAGTTAATAAAATATGAAGAGGAGATCTGTAGCTGATCTTAATTTGACCTACTCCCATATAATAGGAATTCAATATATGCCATAGTCAAAAATGTGTTGGTGAATGTGGAGCTTCTTGCCTCACTTCTGGGAATGCTCAGTGTTACCTAACAAAGTAGAATGGTCTTGTTTTCTAGGTCCAAAACACACTGCAGAAACAATCCAGTCTGAAACTGCTTTAACTGCCCTGACTCAATGCTAGGGAATTCTGGTAGTAGTTTAGTCAGATATTTAGCTTTTTCTATCAGACAGCTCTGGTACTACAACAAACTACAAATCCCTGGATTCCATGGAATGCAACCATGCCAGTTAAAGTGGTGTCAAACTGCATTCATTCTGCAGTGTTGTAGCAGTCCATGTTTCCTTGTATTTGCTTCTAAAGAACTCATCACATCTTTAATATTTAGATTTGGCAAAGCAATCTTGGAGCAGTCACTAGATGTACAAAGGATCTAATTTCAAAATGATACAACTTGATGTTTAAAGTAAATTGGATGCCATCATTAGAATGTTCAGTGGACCCTTGTTATCTGCTGCGGTTTTGTTCCAGGACCCTTTGTGGATAACAAAATCCGTGGATGCTCAAGTCCCATTAAATATAATGGCACAACAAAATGGTGTCCCATAAATCAAATGGAAAATCAAGGTTTGCTATTTGGAATTTATACTTTTTGGGAATATTTTCAAGCCATGTATGCTGAAATCCATGGATAAAAAAATCTGTATAAGGAGGGCCAACTGTAGTTGTTCTGGTGACAGGGGAGCCTTTCCTAGAAGATGGTGCCTATCTTGGGAGATGTCTATTCGGCAATGCCTGTGACATCACTAGAGAAGGAATTTTGTGAATTCTTTTCACATTTTAAACAAAGTCCTTTTTGCTTAATTCTTTAAAGCCTACTATGCTGGAGTACAGGTCTCTTGTTTTTAAAACAAACAAATATGCATGATGAATATTCTTCATCCAGGAGGCTCTTCTCAATTCATTAGATGGGTGCTATGCACGATATAGACACAGTCCTGTGCATGATCATAGGATCTCTACTTGGTGGGAACAATGTTACTATTAGGTATGAGGTATTAGCTATCTCATGCACAAGGTTTTGGGTGTCATAAAAGTCATAAAATTGCTATCTACTTTTTTTTTTTTAATATTATCTGTTTATTGCCAGGGAGAGATGCTTATGCTTCTTTGGGTTTTTGTTGCTGTTATATAAACCCAGTATGGACCTCTTTAGATATTATGAATCCCCCTCCCTCCCCCTTTATTACTTAAAATGTATGGAAATTCTATATCTTTACACTTAACTTTTAAAAATAAATTTAAATTTAAACAAATTAAAATCAAATCAAATTAAATTGTATACATCTGCTTTAAAATATATTCTTTGAATCTCTCTGCCCCCCCTTTTTATTTTTCTAAAAATATTATTGTTTATAGATACTTTATCATAAGAATAATTTCATTGTTGGGCAGGTCTCAGTGCTTAATCATTGGTTGGTTTTTGCATAGTTTTTTAAAAAAATATTTTGCAGACATCAGTTGTTTTTCTTTACAGCAAACATGTCCTGCTAGAAACCCATCTGGTCATCTGAAAATCCCAAATGAACATGCCCCAAACTAACATCCTCCCTCCCCAAGAGCCCTGTTATCCAAAAAATAATCAGAGTATATATTATCTTTCCTATATTTTATTCTGCATGCTTGCTTTTCTAATAAGGCCACCTTAAGCCAATTTCTTTGTAATAAATGTTACAAAGTTTTCCATCAATGTGTAACCTTCATTCCAGTGGCAGTTACAGGATGAGTCTCCCTTCTCCAAAATGCTTGGAACCAAAAGTGCTTTGGATTTTGGAAGTTTTTGAATTTGGAATATTTGCAAACTCATAATGAGATATCTTGGAGATGGGAGGACTCAAGTCTAAATGTGAAATTCATATATATTTTGCATACACCACATACACATAGCTTGAAGGCAATTTGATACATTACGTTCTTTAATAAGTTAGTGCATGAAATAAAGTTTGTGCACATTGAACCATCAGAAAGCAAAGGTGTCACTATCTCAGCCATCCATGTGGATAATTCTGGATTTAATATTTCAGATTTTGGAATTCTGGATAAGGGAGAATCAAATGGTACAGGTAATAGCAAAATAGTTCTTTGTAGAGTAGATGTTCATTAGTATCCACAAAAATTATCAGCAGTAACAGCGCTTCTTGTGGATGAACAATACATTTCCTACCAATGCTAAAGAAGATGTTACATTTATGTGCCTTCAAGTCACCTATTGATTCATGGTGCCCCTATCAATTTCATAGAGTTTTCTTAGGCAAGGAATACTCAAAGGTGGTTTTGCCAGGTTCTTCCTCTTAAATATAGCCTACAGCATCTGGGATTTGTTGTTTATGTATTTGAAGGAGTGTCACATTGAAGATGGAGCAAGCTTGTTTTCTGCTGCTCCAGAGACTCGAACAATGGACGCAAGCTACAGGAAAAGAGATTCCTGCTCAACATTAGGAGGAACTTCCTGACAGTAAGACATATTTAACAGTGGAACACACTCCCTCAGATAATGGTGGAATCTCCTTCTTTGAAGGTCTTTAAACAGAGGCTGGATGGCCATCTGTTGGGGATGCTTTGATTGTGAGTTCCTGCATGGCAGAGGTAGGACTGGATGGCCCCTGTGGTGTTTTCAAACTCTATGATTCCATGGTATCTTATCCAAGTACTAACCAGGACTGACCCCTGCTCAACTTCCAAGGTCAGACAGGATGTGGTGCATTTAGGATAGATGCTAATTGCCTAAAAAATGTCTAGACCTTTGAACAATTCAGTACATATGTTTGAATGTCCCTTTGTTCCCAGAGTCTCTCCAAAAGACAGATTGTAAATCTACAGATTTTTGACAACTGAACATAACATGTGTGAGTAGCTTTAAGAACATCTTCTTTTGTTCAAACAGATTAGGGTTTGTAACAGCAGATATTTCCCAGCATTTGATTCTTGTCTGGAATATTTACAATGTAATCTAATCTATCCTATTGTATAAATCTTATTCTGAAAACAGAATATGGTTCTTCCCATAATAAATTTTAAGGGCACAGGTGATCCCTGTAGGCCATTTCATTGTCCCATGCCTTCATTTTGTTCTGTTGAGTGAGAAATTGGTATTTTTGAACCTTTGGTTTAAAATCTTTACATATTGCTTGATTACAAAGTTGCTGGATGCCATTTGCTTTGTGCACAGACTAGAATGGAAAAAAATAACTATGGTTTTACTTAAACCCTGTTGAGTTTTGAATTAGCCACTGTCATGCACTGAGAACAGCCTGAAAACATCAACATAATTATGTTACTGCTGTTAAAAAAGCAAAGGGAATGCTAGCAATTACTAGGTACACAAGATGAATAAGATCTTGGCCTCTGTTCCAGCTCTTATATTCAACAAATTAATTGTATGTGCAGTCATTTCTAAGAAATTCTCAGTGAATATGTAGAAACCTCCTGGCTATTTTTCATTACCAAGACAACATAGAACAAAGTCATTTGATTCATGAATGTTCACTGAGCATCTAACCTGTGAGTATTTACTGAGAAATGAAATAGCATGCAAAGAATTCAAGCCAATCAGTAACCAATATCTATCGTTCCTGAATGTGAGTTATCATTAAAGAATCACTGGGCTTTTGGCTTGGGGCAAGACTTAGGCAATTCAGAGTTGCAGTAGATAGTGAAGTATATCACTTTAAGAGGAGCTTTAGAAATATCATGTTCGGTCTGATGATAGTGGTTGCACAGGAGAAAAACTGGGAAAGCATGTCAGAGGTCCATAAAACTATAAGAAGGGTGTATGGAGTAAGTATCTGCTTTTTCTTTTCTTTTTTAACAAGGTCTTTATTTTATTAAGTTAGTAAAATTAATAAAAGAAACAACATTACAATAAAATCTGTATACACAAACAAATAACACACAAACTAACAAAAAACAGCAAAGGCAAAAGTGGAGAAAACAAAACAAACATTGGGGCTTTCTAGATTGGCAAAAAGAAGTGTGTTCATGGCTGCATGAAACTCTAGCCTTTAGATAAGAAAAAGGGAAAGTGTGCCATGAAAACACTTTTTTTGGCATTTTAGGGGAGAAGAAGCGCCTTTAAAAAGGTGCTGGTTTTCCCAGCTTCTTTTTTAAAAACGGCGGAACAGCGCAGCTCCATCTAAAGGCTGTGGTGCAGCTGCTAAGCATTAAGGAAAAGGCAACTTCATGTCACACTTTCCTGCCAATCTAGAAAGCTCCATTGAAGCATACAAATGCACATCTATTACTTAACAGATATTACTTAACAAACTAAAAAAATAAACAAACAAACAGCAAAATGGCGGCGTCCATATGCTTTAAGGAGGGTGTGAATGCTGCGCCCTCCCTAACCCTAAAGGTGCCCCTTCCAGCCCTAAACATGCCTCTTTGTGCCTGTCTAGATTAGGCCTTGGTGTTCATTTAGATAGTTAATAAGCAGTTCCCATTCCTTTCTAAAGGAATCCAGGATATTTCCTTGTAAAAGCTTGGTTAATTTATCAATTTCCATGTATTCATAAATTTTAATCAGCCAATTTCTTTGTTTCTGGACATTTCTCTCCTTTCCATTTCATCGCAAATAGATTCTTGCTGATGTAACCATATGCAACAATATCCTTTCATATTTTCTTATTTATCACTATATTTAGTAGGTACAGTTTAGGATCCAGGGGTAACTTAATTTTTAATATCTCCTGAATCTGAAAATGAATTTTCTTCTAGTATTCTTTTTTCACAATTTATCCTATTTCTTTACCACATTTCTAACATTCATTACTTTTTTAAAAACACATTTTAGATAATTGATAGGGGATAAGATACCATTGGTATTGCATTTTGTACCAATTTTCCTTGAGGTTGTAATTTAATGTATATTTTAAATGTCTCGACCAAACGTGTTCCCACCATTCTATTTTGATGTTTTTTTTCCTATATCCTGTGCCCATTTAACCATACAGTGTTTAAAATTGTCATCTTCCAATTCATATTTTGGTAAGATTTTATACAATTTTGCTGATGATTTTTCTCAGATTTTATTATATTTGTAAAATCTTTATCCCACTCTCCAAAACCATTAAATTTAAAGTCTATCTTAAATCTTTCTTTGATCGGTCTATACAAGAACCAACTACAATTGTAGCCTTCCTCTTTTAACTCTTCCTGATCTTTTAGTCTTAAATTTTGTTGGTTCTTAATCAAGATGCCATCATACATTACCCATTTTTCATTACACATAGGCTCACTATTGAAAAAGCTTCATTTGTTGAAGCCCATCCCAGGATCATATCATTCCACCTCTTTCTGATCTTTTTCCAAACTCTCAAGAGGGCATGCTTTATTACATGATTATTAAAATCCTTGGGTACCACATCTTTCCTATAACAAAGAAAGCCATGCCACCCAAATCAGTTTTAAAATCCTTTGAGTTGGAGTAGACTTCTCTTTTTAATTTGTATTGAGTCTAAGATCCAATGTGGACTATAAGCATAATAATATGGTCTAAGGTTTGGAAGAGCCATGCCACATCTTTTAGTTTCATCTTGTAGCAATTTCATTTTAACTCGTGGCTTTTTCCCTGACCAAAGAAATAAAGAACTATCTCTTTCCCATTTTTTAAAGAATTTATAATAAAAAAGGAACTTTAGGGAGAAGATTAATTTTGATGGCTGAAATTTTGCCCACCCAGGATAAACCAATCTTTCCCTATCTTTTCATGTCAATTTTGATATCTTTCCAAACCTTTTAATAATTATTTTTAAACAATTGGGCCACTTAATAAGAGGATCTCAACTTTTGCTTGCTGGGACCTCCTTCCTTATGGTGAGGGTGATATTTGTCTCACGACACCTCTTCTGTTTGGCCCACTCTCTTGCATCCAGTTACCGCATATGGAGACCTCAAAAAGTTGAGAGTTTCCCCTTCGAATACTCACATATCCTACCCACTGCCAATGATTAATAACAGGTAATCCAGTAGAAAAACAGTAGAGGTTGGTTGGTTTGGTTGGTTGTTTTTTTTTATTTTTTGGGGAGGGTTTGTTCCATAGAAAGCCCATGAATGAATTGTTCCATTTGAATGTTTTGTTTGCTTTTTGTATTCTGATGAACATTTTCTTTATTACAACTGGGCCATCAATAAAAAGACATTTGAACAATTAGAAATAAACAGGTGCCAAAGAGACCCCAAATCTGAAAGTGACATCACAATCGTGAGGAAATTATTTCCTCAGACTGTTAAAAAAATTTTTTTTGATGCATCAGTCAAATCCACTGAGGGTTGTTGTTGTTGTTGTTAGCTGCCAGCGAGTCAACTTTGATGCATGACAACCCTGTGGATGAGACATCTCCAAGATTTCCTGTCCTTGACTGCTGTACTCATGCCCAGCAGGCTCAGGCCCAAGACCTCCTTGATCAAGTCTAACCATCTAGCATGTGGCCTTCACTTTCTACTGCCCTCTATCTTTCCCAGCATCATTGCCTTTTCTAATGATTCATGCCTTCTCATGATGTGGTCAAAGTATGACAATTTCAATTTAGTCATTCTGGCTTCACAGGAAAATTCTGGCCTAATTTCTTCTGGGACCCATTTATTTGTCTTCTTGGGTGCCCATGGTTTCTTCAGCACTGTTTCCCAGTACCACATCTCAAATGAGTTGATTTTCCTTCTCTTGTCTTTCTTCACTGTCCCAACTCTTGCATCCATACATCGTGGTGAGGGATACAATGGCTTGGACTCTCCTCACTTTCAGATTTGGGATTCATTGCAATTTATTTAAGTGAAATATTTGCACTGTCTGAGAACTCTGGCTGATTTTGATTTTCTCATTATGTAGGTCTGGGATAATTCTTGTGATTGGCACAGTTTTCTTTTGGTATGACACCTTTCTGCTAATATAAACAAGAAAGCAGGATTAGAGTGCAGTGAGGTTGTAAACTGGAGACCATGCCACCTATTTCCCACCATGTGGGTTTGTTTGTTTCTCTTTTGTGGAGCTTTCGGGCTATGTGGCCATGTTCTAGAAGAGTTCCTTTCTGACATTTTGCCAGCATCTGTGGCTGGCAAGATGCCAGCCACAGATGCTGGCGAAACATCAGAAAGGAACTCTTCTAGAACATGACCACATAGCCTGAAAGCTCCACAAAAAACTATGGATGCCCGCCATGAAAGCCTTCGACTCCACTTTTGTTTGTCTGTTTGCTTGCTTGTTTTTTTCTTTTCTTTTGTATTTGTCATAAAGGAGTAGCATTTTCTTTCTTGGTGTCTTTTATGTTAATTTATGTCTACAGAAACTATAAATGTCTGAGTAGGTTTCCACAAGCTTTTTAACTTTCCCCCTCCTACCTTGTCTATTCTTTCTTCAACATTCCCATCTCCAGTGCTGTCTAAAATACCCCATTTGTAATTATGTTTAACCTTTGTAAAACTACTGAGTAAAGCCTACTCATTAATCTTTAACCTGACAAGCTTTTGGGGGCTGTGAAGTTGCTAAGACATGTATCAGAAGCACACAGGTTGCCGAGAGGGAGTACAAAAGGGACAATTAAGCAAAGGTGTTAACTAAAATAGAACAAAACTAGAAGGATATGATTATATTTCAGTTCATGTCAGACAGCAGAGAGGACAAGGAAAGGCAATGATTATGGACAGAGCTTTGGAAACAAATCTGGCTTTGCATTGCTGGGACAAAACCAACTTGTTCAAATCCCATCTTTGTACATAACTTCATCTAAATTAGAACTAAAATATAGTGGTATTTGTGAAAGGGAGTCTTGTGGACTGGTGTGCATTACCAGGATAGCTGTGTTGGTTTTCCTGAATAAAGATGTCACTAACTGTAAAAAATAAAATAAAATAAAAATTACCTTACTTGTGCTGATAAGAATCATACGGCAATAAGTTAGTCAGTCAGTCCAACCAGTAAATCCTGAGACTGATCTATAACTATTCTCTTGCCTTCAGTTTATACAAAGAAAATTGCAGGCAGGACTATATATATCAGATGCCATGCATTCCATAGAGTATCTGCAAGTTGCTTCATGCACATCACTGCTAAGTAATGTTCAGATGGTGTGGTGACAAGAGGATTACTCATAAGGGATTCCTTTAAAGAAATATAGCATTTTTTTGTTTTTGCAAAGGGATAGTGTAATCTGGCTCACATGCAGTTTCTAGTGGTGTGTGTATGTGTGACCTCTATGACAGCAAAGAGCAAATACAGGAGTAGCCAAAAACAAGACAAAACAAATCACCTCCAGTCTTCACAATCACACTCACAAAAATGGTTGAAAACAGGAGACAAGCCTGATGTCACTTCTGGTTTTGTTTTTGGCTATGTGGTGGCCTGATTTGGGGTGGGCGTAAACTATCAGGAAACACAGGGTCAAAATATTGGACCCATGCCCTCTAAAGATGCCCACTACTGGTACAGATGATGCTGTTTCATAGGTGCAGCAGATAATTTAAGTTCTTCGGGTGTCTGTACAGACATGAAGTTGGTCAGGGCACTGTTTATCCACTTATCCTATATTTCTGTATAAATCTATCTATGTTATACTGATCTTATTGGAGGTAAGACTATGATGTGTGAAATCACTTGGCATGGTAAGAAGCTGTGTTCAGAGATACTTCTTTCATCAGACAAAGTTCAAAGGAGTGGACATGAAAACTCTCAGGAATTCCAAGTGTCTCACAGAATAATGAATCATAGGATTCTGTTGCAGAAAACCATGGCAGTTAAAGTGGTATGATTTCACACATCATATTCTCACCTCTAATAAGCTCAGTACAACACATCCACAACTCTTCTGAGATGTGGTGCTGGAGATTAGTGCTAACAATCCCATGGATAGCTGAAAAGACAAACAAATGGGTCCTAGAAGAGATGAAGCCTGGACTTCTCCTTGGAAGCCAAGATGGCTTACATTGAGGCTATTCAGGGGTATGCGTGTTGGCCATGTAGCCATGTTGGTCAATAACATCAAAAATCCATCAAACAGTGATACCGTTATTGGAACAACCAAAACACACAATATTCACGTAATTTATCTAAGGAAGTAGACTGAAGTCTATGAAAACTCATGTTGCCAACTTCTTTCTTTCAGTTAGTCTCAAAGGTGCTACAACATCTCTCTACATACTGATTTCACAGACTAACATGGCTATGTCTTTGAATATACACGTTGCAAGCTTTCAAAGCTCCACTGGCTTCTTCATCAGGCAATGTGTTTAAAACCATATGGGGGTGGGTGGGTGGGGGGGAGGAACACTGAAAACATTAGTCATAGGCCTGCATTTTGCTCTTTTTGTTCGAAATTCAGAGGGTATGGAGGGGTATATCTTGCAGGTTTGCACCTCTTCCTTCTGGCCATGTAGCTACTGGGAGATTCTCAAAAGTCCAGGAAATTTAACATATATTTGCAAAACAAAAAGTTACTCAATACCACTTAAGGTTTTCCTGATGCAAAAGCATCATGACAAATTTAGGGACCTCTGCCTAACAAAGGTTCCTGTGGCCTCACTAAGGATGAGGACATACTGGATTGCAAAGCAAGTATCCTTTTCTTTAACCCAATGAAATTCATGGGTCACCATAAGTCAACAGGTGCCTTGGAGGCACAAACTCCAAACTGAAAACATTTGCCAGGATGAAAAAATGGAAGACGTGTTTAATCCCTTCTGCATTTGCTATCATTAGCTAACATGTGTTAATAGATTCACCGTGTCCTAATCTTAATTTAGGTTTGTTCTGTTCATCATGGTATATATATAAAAAGGTTGTAAATGTTAAACAGTCAAAGTTTAAACCTGTTTTAAGTCTTTTATTTGCATAATGTTCAAAGCAATCTTTATTCATATGTGGCCTTTGGAGAAAATGCTTACACTGTGCACCTTAGCAGAAAACTATGCAATTTGCACAGGTAACAGTGTTTAGGTGAAAATAATCCATTTTAAATGGATTTCCTTAAGGTTAACATTTATTTTTCCCTCAAATCTGGTTTGCAGATATAATAGTATATCTTTTTCACCACTTATGGGTGGATGGGGGGGGGGAGCAATAATATTAGCACCAGAACAAAAGGAAACATTCCCATTTTCATCTTTATAATGGGTGAGAAGCAAAGTCAACCAGAGTGGTAACATTTCTACACAGTGTTTTGTGTATTTAGATATTCTAGCAACTTCCATAGGGGAGGTGGATGCTAAAAGGAGAAGAAAATTTAAAACTTCAAGGGGGAGGGGTTTGCCTTTGCTCATAAAGATATTGGGTTTGATCCACAACCACTTCCACAAGATAGATCTCATTTCATGCAAAGAGAACTTCAGATAGTATCATTAAGTCACTATAGTCCTGAAACACAGAAAGAAGCTCAGAGGCTCGACAGACTGCCCCAAAAGGGCAGGCTGGAGGCGTCTGTTTTTGGGGCATTCCTCCACCCCAAAAAGAACCCCCGAAAAACTGAGTTCTTCGTGGGATGCCACATGGAAGTCATGAGTGTGCCAATGCTGTGCCACCAGTGACGTAAGCGATGTGCTGCAATGTCTGTACACTGCATGTTGCTTACATCATGATGGCAGCCCCCATGTGGATGGGAGGCTGCCATTACGCCACTGCCATGACGTGCTAGGGTTAAGGAGCGTGTAGTTCGTGTGTGCCCCCTAACCATAGAATCGCCTCCATGATGCTGCTTCCTGGTGGTATGTACAGGGCCTTACTTTCTAAATTTAGTTGGCTCCAGACGGAAATCTCCAGACGGCAATCTTGGCACCAGAAGTAAAATCATAAGAAATGATTTGTTAAATCCAGCCAGAGGATATTCTCTCCTTAGTTTCCATTGTACCAAACCAGATAATTTTGGTAAATCCACAAGCACCCCAATAAGGAGACAGCTGTCCTTGCTCATTTGTCCTTGGTGAGAGATAAGCTGTCTGCTGAATGTAGATGATGTACATTAGCACTTGTGGTTCTTTCTATTAATCACAGAGTGATTATCAAAGATAGACTATCTATCTATCTATCTATCATCTATCTATCTATCTATCTATCTATCATCTTCTACTTACCTACTATATATTAGTTCATAGAATCAGAAGTATAAAATCATAGAGTTGGAAGAGACCACAAAGGCCATACAGTCCAAACCCCTGCCATACAGGAACTCACAATCAAAGCACCACGACAGATGGCCATCCAGCCTCTGTTTAAAGACTTCCAAAGGAGGAGACTCCACCACACTCCAAGGGAATGTGTTCCACTGTTGAACAGCTCTCACTGCCAGGAAGTTGCTTCTAACGTCGAGGTGGAATTTCTTTTTCTGTAGCTCACATTCATTGTACTGTGTTTTAGTCTCTGGAGCAGCAAGCTTGCTCCAGCCTCAATGTGACAGCTCTTCAAACACTTAAAGAGGGCTATTGTATTACCTCTTAACAGAGCTGTTCAACAGTGGAACACATTCCCTTGGAGTGTGGTGGAGTCTCCTCCTTTGGAAGTCTTAACAGTCTCTTCTCCAGGCTAAACTTACCCAGCTCCCTAAGTCTTTCCTCATAAGGCATGGTTTCCATACCCTTCACCATTTTGGTGGCCCTCCTCTGAACACACCCCAACTTGTCAAGATCCTTTTTGAATTGTGGTGCCCAGAAATGGACACAGTATTCCAGGTGAGGCCTGATGAAAGCAGAATAGAGTGGCACTATTACTTCCCTTGATCTGGACACTGAACTTCCACTCATACAGCCTAAAACCGCATTGTCCTTTTTAGCTGCTGCACCACACTGTTGACACATGTTCAACATGTGGTCTCCTAGGTCTCCTCGATCCTTATTACCATATATGGCTCTCTCCCTTTTTAATATCAAAAAATATTGTGAGATTTACCTCTCCATGACCCTAAATGGAGAAGCCATGAACTTCAGTCAGGAGGTCATGTTGGCCAGTTTAGGAGTCACCAGGGGAATGTGACTCACCCACAGCTATCAAGGGAGATGAGAAAAGCCTATCAAGGGATAATACACTAGCTTCTATGCTGTATTTTTTCTGTTTGTACCCCCATCAAGGAACAATATACTATTCCAGTGTGATATTTGTTCCTATAAGGTCCTGCTGGCTTTTTAAAGTAGGAATCTGTCCATTTGCACCCCACTTCTCACCTTGGAAGTCCCCACCCTAGAGGGTTACTTCATATAATTTGCACTATTGGTCATGGGATCCCTGGACTTTGCCACAGGATGAGTTTCCCCTATAAAACCCCCAAATTTCTCCTGCTCAGTGGATTAGTTTGGTTTTCTGGCAAAATTCTGTCATATTTTTTCCTTTGCTAGTCCTCTGAGCACTTGCCAATCCAAACTGTCTGGGGAGTGACTGAGTACCACAACCATTCCAGGACAGCTTTGAAAGGCACAACATCCCAATGGTAATATATTTTTATTAGAAAATCCTCAAAATCTGTTCCACACTAAGTTCTTTGATTCCTAGCCTCTTGTGCGCTTGTGTGTGAGAATGTGTTCAGTGTGTGTGCTTAATTCCCCTAATAAAATGTAGTTTCTAGAGAATCTCGCCTCTGCAGTTCTTTGCCTCAAACCTTCATAAACATAGAGACAAGATCCTGAGGCTGATGTAACCCAGCCAATATTGAGCTAATTTAATATTCCCCAAAGTTCTTGGTTACAATTCTTTTCACATGTAGTCTTGTTAATCAGGTATCCCCCATCCTATATCTATGCATTTCATTTTTTTTTCTACCTAAGTGCCGTATCTTAAATTTCTCACTGTTGAAATTCATTTTGCTAGCTTTGGCCCAGCTTTCTATTCTGTTAAGGACATTTGGAATTTTGATCCTGTCCTCTGGGGTATTAGCTGCTCCTCCTAATTTCTTGTCATCTGCAGGTTTGATAAGCATGCCTCTTATTCCTTCATCCAAATCACTTCTCCCCAGAATGGAACCATTGTTGAGCACCCTTTGGGTTTGGCTGGCCAACCAATTACAAATCCACCTAACAGTTACATTGTATAGCCCACATTTTACTAGCTTGTTTGCAAGAATATCATAGGGGAGCTGTAGTACATTCTGTCTTGGAGCCAGCATGCCAAAGTTGTTTGAACATTGGATTATGACTCTTGAGGTCAGAGTTTGATTCCCCACTTGGCCACAGAAACCCACTGGGTGACTATGGGTGAGTTAAACACTTTTAGTCCCAGAAACCCCCATGATAGGTTTGCCTTAGGGTTGCCATAAGTTGGATATGACTCGAAGCCACACAACACCAACCTTTTAATTTAGAATAGATCAATTCTCACAGTTTAATTCTCTGTATGCTATTTTGATCTTCCAGCAGAATTAGAAGTACTAAGCCAATGGAGTTATATGCTATTACAGCAATTGGAAGGCACAGGGAATAAGGCAATGTCTTCTGCATTAACAGTGTAAATATGACTATAACTTGCCATATTCCCCCTTTGCCAATTATATGGGCATTTTTTATGCCTTAATGAGATTCAGACCAAGGGTACACTGCAGAGAGTATGTGCGCGTACTATGTTTACTCCAACTGCAGCCCTAAGGGCAACTGCTTTCCCAAGAGGAACTAAATCAAATTTAATAAAACGTATCCTTACTAAATTTAACAAATATAACTAGGAGAAACTGAAATTGGAATAATGGAGGGAACTGATATGTGAGCTCCAGATGCAGCAGTAAGGCAATTAGGGGAAGGGATATTGTGGTTTCCCAGTGCCAGTGATCAACTGTTTGGGTCAGCCACTTTATATCTTCCTTAATCATCACAGTCAATAAGCTAACTGTGTCACTTTGCTTTGTTTTGGGCTGACAATTTTCTGGCTTAATGATATTAGATATAGTCTCTGCATATGTGTGTTCATCCTATTCAACCCTCAGGGTATGCGTGCTTTTCATCTGTGAGGAAAGAAAATCTCTGAAAAAATTTAAGTTATTTAGAGTAGATCTAACAAATAAAACAGCCAGTGTCTTATAGGATATGGAGCCAGTGCCATATATTTGCTGCTAGAGTAAATTAAGGATACATCAGCCAGACTCTCAAGACAGCATTGCACTGTTCATTGGAAAATGCACTGGAAGTCTTTCACATTAGTCTGTGATTTTAATCAGATCCAATTGTGTTTTGAGGTGTATTCCAAAAATACAAAAGATTTCAAATGGAAGCAATTCTTCTTTATCATATCCTGAGTGCAAGCTGGGTCTCAAAATTGATCTTTGGTATGTAAATCAAATTCCTCTCAGATTCAAAAGCTAGAAATAAAAATACAAGGATGTATATCCTTGCTTTGGGCTGTAATGTATGCAGAATCAATTTGTCATGTGCAAATTACTGCCTGAGGGTGAAATCATGAGTGTTAATGTGAAATGCACATTTGATTCTTCAGATTAAACTCACAAATCCGTACAGTGCATGTTTAGGCAAATGGAGCATTCATGGTATGATTGCAGCCTCTTATGGGGACTTCTTCAGCAGAGATGTGCCTCACTAACACATGCACCACCAGCAGAGTTGAAATTGGGTCAAGAACAGCAAAAAGATCCACTTCTGGTAATCATACGATGCTCCATTCACAAGTGAAGGTAGCCATATAAGAAGATGAAATCATGGCAGTTAGTTGCTTGGGATTAAAAGCAGGAATAAATTTAATCCTCCTGGCTTTCACTTCCTAAAAGGCTGGCTGGGGATCAAACTTTAAGAGAAAAACTAGCTGCTACAGACATGTTCTGTCATTGGAGTTTATCACATGGGAGGAATTTCTCTCAATTGTGAATGGAGCCAATTCGCAATTATATGAATTTGCTAGTTTAGCGAATTTACGTGAAATCTGATTGTGTTTGGAATGCATTCAGAATGACTTCCCATTTCCTGAAAATGACCCCGCCATTGCCCGAAATTGCATGAGATACTTTAATATACAATTATGTGAAACCCCATGATTGCGTTCAGAATGACTTCCCATTGCCCGAAATTGCATGAGATACACTAATTCGCAATAATGTGAAACCCCATGATTGCGTTTGGATTGCCATTGTATTATATCCCCAAATTCCGTCATATGTTATACTCTATTGCTGTTAGTGGAAGATGAGCTAGAAATTCATGCAAGGTTACATTTAAACATGACTGTATCTAATTCAAGCTTCCCATAATCAATATGCCTGCTGAAATATAGCCATTCCTCAATATACAATACACATCTCTAAATGCTGCAGTAAAGTTCTCCATGCAAATGCTTTAGGTGAAAATATGCACATAAAGGTATACATTGTTGAGTACATTGATCTGGAAGAATACACAAAAATTGTGTAAGGATGTGTAATATTTTTTTAAAAAAATGACAGAGGTATACAAATTTGATGGGTGCAGAGTTTTACATGGAAGGGCAGTCTTCAGCTTTCATGATGAGAATTATTTGCTTCCCTCTCCTTATCCTGGGTTTGGGGCAAGATTTATGGAAAAACACAAATTGCAGAAATGTTAGGGGGAGAATGTTATCAGAGGTCAGAAACAGATGGGCCAAATAAAGCAGCATCTGGCCACTTTGGGAGCATGACATTCAGATGATGCACACCCCCAAAGTGGCCGGAAGCTGCAGTGAAGCCGCACCAAGCTCAAAAAAGCCATCCCTTCCAGGAGCGAATTTAATCTGCTACAGGACTGCAGAGGTGGCCTGCTTTAAGAGCAAGCGGTGTTGTCACTGCAGTCCTAGGCCATCACAGTCAGATTAGCTGGAGACCACTCCTTGCTGCCTGTTTGCTTCAGTCCAGAATCTCGTGCTGGAGGTAAGATCTGTCAAAGGAAATTGGAGAATTCTCAAGATAGTCAAGCTTGACTAAAATTGCTTCAGTTTTACCTCACTGAAAATCCAATTATCACATGTTTTCAACCTTTCATAATTGTGCATTTGTTCCCCTCTAAAATCAGCAGCATCAACAAAAAAGCTGAAGGACAAAACAAGTCAGGATCTCCATCCCAACACAGATGTGTCTCTGCACAAATTTCAGAATGTTAGAGCTATAGCAAAAGGATGGATTTTTTTTAAAAAAAAATGTTAGGACTTTTGCTTTTGTTTTCTACTTAGCACATTGTCATGTAGAAAGTCCAACAGGTGTACAATGTTTGTATGCATTTCCCATGGCAGGTTTTACACATCCATAGATTCATAGAATCATACACTTGGAAGGGACCTCATGGTACATCAGGTCCAACTTCTTGCTCAGGGTAGGATCTCTGGCTAAAATATCCCCAGCAAGTAACTGCCTGGTCTCTTTTTGAAGAGAAGAAGGCTCCACCATCTCTCTAGGCAATTGGTTCCATTGTCAAACTGCTCTTATTGCCAAGATGCTCATTCTGATATTCAATTGAAATCTACCATCCTGTAACTTAAAATCATTAGATCCAGCATCTTCCAAGCAAAGATGAGACTTTGTTCAGACCAGCCATTTGGGCTGGCTTGGGGGTGGATTTGGAGCATAGCATCTTCCCAGGGTGGTGTGACTCTGCACACCAAACAGTGTGTAGCATCATGGCACTTCTCTGGCATTGCATACAGATGATGTAGCACCAAAGGAGTGCTGCCAAGCCGTGGCAATGCAGCTATTGCACCCTCTGAGTGTGTAAAAAGGAGCCGCTTTTTGTGTCTTCTTTTCGTGTCCTGTAAAGGCCAGGGCTGGGCCACAGCATGCAGTTGCTGTGGCCTCAATCTGGCTAAAACAGGGGCAGCTGCATGCCACCTCTTCAGGGCTATCTGTACAACCCCTAAGACACCACTACAAATATTTTAATTTTTCTGTTCAGGAGGGAATGAATTATCAGAGTCCTGAAAAGCAGAACAATACTTGTGTATTCCTTCTCAAAAACCCTGGAGCTGGAGAGGTTAAAAACATTTGCTGTGATTGGAAGCTAGAGCTGTAAGTCACAAAACAATGTCCTTCCTTCTCCCTCCCTCTTCTCACCCCACTCACCAGTTTTCCTTATATGGAGATTTTTGGGGAGAGTTTTATTGAGGCTTTCAGCAAGCCTAATGTCATCATCTAGAATGATGGGACAAATGATGAGGTCCATAGCACATGACTGAAAGTCTGCTTTCTCTTCTCTTCTCTTCTCCCATATTTTAATATTATCAGATATTAAATGTATAAGATATTCCAAAATGAATGCTTAACAAAGCAACTTCCAGCCACCAAAACCAGAATGCCTCTGGGCCTGAGATAAGGGCAATTAAGATTGGAGTCTCTATCATCACTATGTACTTCTGTCTATCCACACTTGTTTATGAAGTATTGCCCACTTTTCCTCATCCTGATAAACTTACAAGGGGTACCAGTGTAGCATTGGGAGGAGGAATCAGGAAGGTGCTCCCCAGAGACTCTTAAAACCAAGGGGCAGCCCTGCCTGGTGGCAAACAAACACATGCCTCTTCATTAT
This sequence comes from Urosaurus nigricauda, assembly GCA_034509955.1. NCBI lineage: Eukaryota > Metazoa > Chordata > Lepidosauria > Squamata > Phrynosomatidae > Urosaurus > Urosaurus nigricauda. The sequence continues at coordinate 144,556,456 of JAOEGL010000003.1, read as the reverse complement.
ATGCAAAATAATCCAGAGAGAGAAAGAAAGAGATGGATGATGGGGGAAGGAGTTGGTCTTCTTTGCTGCTGTTTGTGCTCTAGCAACAGATCACTTCCAAAGTTGATTCTCTTTATTAGCAAGTTCTTTTCAGATTCCCTGCCACTTCTCGAAGGTGGTCCTAACTCCTGCCCCACAGACTGAGTACCATTTATAAGTTGACTTCATGTATAAATTGAGGGCAAGTTTTGTGGCGGGGGGGAATTATGGATTTTGATATGACCCATGGATAGGTCAAGGGTAAAACTTAGGGTCATGTAACAAAAAATGTAAAGAATGAAGCAAAGAAAAACAATGTGAAAAAACCTTACCAAATTCTAGCAGGCATCACTATTTGTTCTCATATGAAAGAATGATTGGATGAGAAAACAGAGGTTAGGTTTGGTGTCAGTGCTTCCATGACAGTATATGCTCCTGCCTTTCACTAAGGAATGATTCTTTTTGTAAATAAGAGTTAAAGTGTCATGCTCATATTGACCTGTGGATAATTTGACTCTGTTTTTTGGGGTTGTTTTTTTAACTAAAATTTCTAGACATGAGTATATGGTAAATTGTGTAGACCAGGGATAGGGGCATTTCTCCTTCTTGTGCCTGTGTCGTGGACTGCCCTGGGCCTGACTTAGAGTCAGTCAGAGGACTCATACTATGAAGATGCGGAGGAGGCTGAGGAGTTTATCACATGGGAGGAATTTCTCTCAATTGCGAACGAAGCCAATTCGTAATTACGTGAATTCGCTAGTTTAGCGAATTAACGTGAAATCTGGTTGCATTTGGAATGCATTCAAAATGACTTCCCCTTTCCCAAAAATGAGCCCCCATTGCCCGAAATTGCGTGAGATACTTTAATACACAATTACGTGAAACCCCATGATTGTGTTTGAAATGACTTCCCATTGCCTGAAATTGCGTGAGATACACTCATTTGCAATAATGTGAAACCCCATGATTGCATTCGGATTCCCATTGCATTATACCCCCAAATTCCGTCGTATGATAAATTCCTGAGACAGAGGCAGATCTGGGGCTGCCTGGATTAGCAAGATGCTCTAGGCTGCAGGTGCTAGGACCTTTAGAGAGAAGGCAGGTCAAGGAGTCTTTGAGGAGGTCATCCAGGCTAGAAGCCAAGAGGAGAGCTAATAGGTTTCAGCTGAGAGAAGCAGAGGCCTTTTAAAAGACCTCCAGATGCAGAGATTCTTTGCAGCTAACAACCAGTCTTGTTGTTCCTGTATTCTTTGCTCTTCGATTCAAGTTATCTGACCTCTGGAATTCCCTTGTGACTACGCTCTTGCCTCTGCTCTTTGCTGTGACTGACTGACTGATATTGTGTGACCCTTGGACTGGGCTCTGGACTACTCCTTTGCATATTTACCTGCTGTGCTGTCCTCAGTAGAGGTAAGCAAGACAGCCTGTTGGTAGGGCATACCAGTGTCTTTCAGTGCACTGTCACTTCCAGATGCTGTTTGAGCTGATTTGGAGATGTTTTTCCCCTTGTGTTTTTAGGGGGGGGGGTGGGCTTGGAGGGCATAGAGAAGCAAACTACTGCAGTTTTGTGCAGATTTTGTTCAGTCTTGGGACAAATAAAATCACCTGAAAATTTCCTGAACTCCGCCCCCTCCAGTTTTGGGCTTCTGGCTGCATGCATGCATCACTGTTGGGGAAAATGGGACTTGAGGTCCTGTGATTGCTGGTATCCATGTATGTGTGTGTGTCGGAGGGAGGGGTCTGAAACAGATCCCCTGTTGATACTGAGGCCCCATTGTATAATTTAAGCAGCTTTGGAAGCTTCTGTATTTTTTAAAAGCCAGTGCTCTATGGCACACAACTGGGTGCACAAGGGAGACTGAAGGGAAAGGTTGGTGTTTAACTCTTGGGGTAAAGCCTGACGTTCAACAGAGAATGGGATTCTCTCCCCCATTCCTCACTCTGGTAGATCAGCCAGGACTGAAGACACGGATTCTGATGAATCATCTAATATATGAATGCCATAGATTTTTATATGTTTATTTTGGAGTGAATATCAGCTTAAAGTGCTCCTATAATCTTGTAACCTCATACAGCTGTTAAACATGTGAACTCACTTGTACTCTTGCTAATGTCTGTGGGTCTCCAGGATTTCATAGCTGGAGGGAAAGGAAAGGCATTTTGCCAATAATATTTGCTCCTGTTTCCCAGGAAGGGAAAGCAAAGGGGATGAGAATAAACCCATGGTAGAAACAAGTCCTCCTGTAGCCAGGGTTTTGGTGATTCACTGTATAATCTTCTCTACTTTTGCTCAAAGTTTATTTAAGACTCTTTAGAATGTTTCCACCATGAATTTGTCTCTTCCTGTTAGTTTCCAGTTGCTTTTTCTAACTGGAAAATTGATTTCTTTCTCTGAACTGATCTTTCATATGAATGTGTGCATTTTACTTGATTAGTCCATTTCTTTACCTCTTCATATTTTTCAAATGTGTATCTCATGTCATGAATAAAGTTGATGAGGGAAGAAGGCATATCCCCTCCTGACACAGCCGCAGAGCCTGGTTCTGGGAAGATTTGTTGAGGGAAGTACTCTGTGGTAGAATACTGCCATAGTAACATAATTCAACTTTTTAAAAAAATTTCTTTACCAGAGAGTTTGCTCCTGACGTAACCATTGCTTTCTCTTTGGGACCATTAGTAATCTTAATTAAAGTTTCCAAAATGCAGTTATAATAGATGGCAAGACTTCTGTGGCATCTTGTTAAACAGACCAGCTTGTTATGATTTTTTTTTCCTAGTGTGAATTTTAGTGTGTATCCCCTGCTTTTCCTTCTCTTCTTTGGTTCTATGATCAATATGCTCTTGAAATATTCTTCATCCATGGGTACATCCTGGAAAAACAAAATACACATAAGGCATCAATATATTTAAGACAGTTTGACTACATTGAGGCTATAATCCATACTGTTTTGACTTACTAGTTTCAGGGCACAAGGCACAAACACAGCATTTGTGTTCATACTTACTATGTGAGCTTGGAGACCTTAGTATTGATCACTTGTATTCCTTGCATTATCATATGCTGTTCCCTACAATTATTGGTGTCAATATCATACTTCTGAAGAATGCTGATGAGAGTTTCACATCTATTTTCTCCAGAGTGACTGTCAATAGGCACAAAACACAAAAAACTGCTCCTTTACTCTCTGTTCAGTATTGAGAAACAACACATAGCTATTCAGTAGATGAAGTATCTGGTGGAGAGCCAAGAATACGAGAAAGATAGGCTGCCTCTTTAATCCCCTCAATGATTTTCATACAAAGTGCATTCCCCATCCACTGAACTAGTTCATCGTAGTTTGTAAAGAAATTGTGAAATTATGGTCTTTTCCTTCATTTCTATGATTTTTCAAATGCTGCTCAAGAAAATGTTCAAGGCTGGAAATAACTTCCAGCGTTCCAAGGAAATTTCTACTGTGGAATAATCCCAAAATCTGCTCACCACTGTAAAACAGAAGCCCTCTTTCTGCAAGAAAGATAACATCAGCAAGGATATGCTTTCCTATTTCTTTCTAGTATTTGATTTCTTCACACATCTGGTTTTGAAAATGTTCCTTCACTGTGGTTGTTTTGTTTTTTTCTTAACATCCAGGCCACAGTGTAGTTCTGGTATTGAATGCTGATGTCAGGCTGCCTGCTTTTTCTTCACTTTTTTTCCAGCTTGAGAAACCTCTTTCCCTAAACTGAGTTTTCATCCTCTAGATGAGTGAAAAGGATTGCAGAGAATACAGAAAATATTTCATGTTAATGCTACAGTAATTTTGAATTTCTTCAGGAATTCAGTAGTTTCTGAGAAGGGCATTTAGTAGGACTTCTGCCCACATAGTTAAAAGTGGTAGAGATGGGATTTTCTGCTGGTGTATTCGGTATATTCCAGAATACTGTCTGCATTGGTTTTTGAAGGGGAGTTTTGAAGCATCTATAAATACAGTAATTGGTTTTGATAGGGTTTTCAATGAAGTAGTTATGTTTCTCTCTTGCAGCATAACAAGGAGAAAGGAAGGAGGGGGGACTGAATGTAGCAACACCTTTAAGACTAATGGGTTTTTAGTTTAGAGCTTTCTTAGAGATCCAGGGTGTAGTAGTTTGAGCACAAAACACTAAAAAAGTCATTACATTTGGAGTGTTTTTTCATTGTTTTACTGAGACTCTGTCTTTCTCTTGGCACATTCATTTTCAAAATATTACCAAGACATGGGGGTGCCCAGTTGACTTAGGGGCTATAGAGATTGCCCCTAAGGGGCAGCATGCAGCATCCCCTTTCCTGGCCAGATTGGGGCTGTGGCAACCTCACACAGTGGTCATGATCTGGCCTCTGGAGAGCATGAAAAGGAGCTGCAAAAAGCAAGTCTTTTTTGTGCCCTTCAAGGGGTGCCATAGCTGCGTCGGCTTGGCTTTATCACGCCCCTTTGGAGCTGCATCATGTGGATGCAGCGCCGGTGTCACACCATGATGCTGTGCACTGTCTTGAATGGCGCATGGCATCATGACACCCTGGGGGTGAAGTTAGGGCATCCAGTGTCAGGATGCTGAGCCCTGACACCACCCACAAACTGGCACCTTCTGCCTGTCTGTACAGGCCCTTATTGGAGAAAAGGCCTTTCTTGTGCCTAAAATGGTGTAAAGAGGACCAAAAACATGGTGAAATTATTCCCCATGACCCTAGGGGTCACAATAATTTCAGTTTTTGACAGAGAACGATTACCAAGAGATGTGCCATTTCAAGGTTCCCCCAACCCTAATATTTGCCCACCACTGTTCTCCACATATACACACAAATACCTTGCTCAGTTTACATCCTTACTCAGACATAGTGCCCAGTGGGTAACTTTGGGATGGATATTGATTATCAGATTGCTATTCCTCACAGGGATCTTATAAGGTTAAAATGGGGGAGGATGATTGTATAAGATTCCTTTGAGGAAGAAAGGTGGATATAAATATAATATAACATGAAATATAAAAACAAAAATAGCCTAATTATTCAAAGATATAGATGTGTTAATCTGTAGAATCAGTATGTAGAGATATATTGTTGTACCTTTAAGACTAACTGAAAGAAAGAAGTTGGCAGCATGAGCTTTCGTATACTTAAGTCTACTTCCTCAGATGTATTTGGCATAATTGCCTAATTATAATATGGTTTCTAACCTTAGCACTCCCTGTAGCTGAAACCATTTTAGTCATGTCTTCATGACAAAAGGACATTATCACCAGTGGAAATTATTTTGTGATGTTTTCCTATAGGGTTATGAAAATGGGATCTTGAGAAAAAAGAAACTGTTAATAAGGCAGTGACAATATTAATTTACACTCTTCCCCCTTACATGACTCCAGGGCGCATTCCCACTATGAAATAGGGCGAATTGCCAATCAGTTTAATCATTTCAATCATTTGAAACCGGTTCCTGTTGCAATGTAACCAATTCCTGTCATGATAAAGTGAGGAAAAGGCAAAAAACTCGATTTTTACAGACACTAGTTTCTAAGAGGTTCTTTGGAAAGAATTGATTCCAAAGAGTGATCAACAAGTGGGAATGACAGATCAGAATCACATCATTCTGGAGAGGAGGGACTAATGGCAGAGGTGGTGTTTTTACATCAGTTTTGGGGAGATTTCACACACACCCCACCCCAGTGCTGCCTTTATTTTGTGATGTGACCTATGTGAGCTTGGTTTCTTTTTAAATAAAGAGCAGAATTGATTCATCGATTTTGCAACTATTTGCAAAGGCAAGTAGCTGATAAAACAATGAATTGATTGTTCAATCATTTCTTTTACTATTATAATCTGCTTTGATTCCCTGAGATTATGCGGAATATAAATAAATATTATTGTTAAATAAAAATATTATTATTATCATTGTTTTTTTAAAAAAACCATTCAGTACACCATACCTTGCCTTCCTCATCCTCTTCCCCCCCCATGCCATGCCAATGCTTTGCCTTCCCCCTCCTGATCTTCCTCTTCCCCCCATGCCTTGTTATGCCATGCCATGCCTTCCTCTTACCCCTGCTCATGCTGTCCCGATCCTCTTCTTCCCCCCATGCTATTCCAATGCTTTGCTTTCCTTACCCTTGTGCTATCCTGATTCTCCTCTTCCCCCCCCCCCATGCCATGCCATGCCTTGCCTTCCTCTTACTCCCCCTCATGCCACAAAGCCCCAGCTTCTTCCCCCTCATTCTCTGCTCCCGTCTCCCCTGCATAACTTGTCAAAAGTACCTGCCAGCGCCCTCCCCCACCCAGAGTCCAGGCCGCCACTTACATCACCAATGACACACAGATGAGTGACATGCACTTTGAAGCAGCCCAACTAGTGGGGACGACAACCGTGCCAAAAAAGCGATTACATGGAGCTAGTGAAAAGATCTGCTTTCATAGTGGGAATGACAGACCTTTTGAAATTGATTACCAACACAGAGCGAAGGTGAATCACAAACCCAGTTTAAAGTGTAAGTGGGGATGCACCCCTTGAGAATGAGCGTTTTTGCATCCTGCCCCCAAGAAGGGCCTTCTCTGTAGGCTTTCAATCTATAACACCAGCTGGTGCTTCCAGTGTAGGAAAATCATGAAGGAAGTAGAACTATTAAAAAGCCAGGCCAGTATGATTTATATGACAAGTGGGAAAAAAAATCCTAGAGAGACAATGATAAGTGGGAATGTGATTCTGATCTACAAGTATTTGAATGGTATAAACTCTGGGGAGTGGAAAAGAATTGTTTAGAGTAGGTCATGAGGGAAAAACCCTAATAATAATCAGGCAAGGAAAATGTAGGGCTTATGTGAGGAAAAACTTCCTGTGCGGTCTATTAGCCTTCATTGATCTCCCTGAGGAGGAATTGAAAGCCCATTGCTTGAATAATTTAATACTAGACTGGATAAACCACTCAAAAATATACTTCAGGGAGCCATCCTGCAAAGACTTATTACAGATTCCAGATAGAATATGTTGCAGACCTGCCACACAGAAGTATTTCACAAGATTCCTTGACAAAGCAAGTTGGAGTATCCATCTTGTAATTAGATACTGATGGCTTTGTATAAGACCATATGAACCATCACCCCTCTGCTTGTCATGTTTCTCAATTACAGTCCAAAAGGCTGTATCCAACAAATATTTAGCTATACATTGTGGCTGAGATGGTGATATTTTAGTTTGGAGTCTTCCCCTAACCTCTCATTTACTTGTCTCCTTTCCACAGTCAGAACCAGCATACTACTGAACATCAGAGGCTGGGAACAAACAATGCTGGGGAGGGTTCCTGTTTCCATGTTCGATTTGCAGAGCTTGGAAATGTTACTTTTGGACTACATCTCCCACAGCTCACAGCTAGCATGATGGCTGGATATGCTAGCTGTTGGTAGATAACTAATATTTTTTACAAATTGTGCCTGTTTGTGACTTTTCTAGACACTTCTGTCTATCAGGTCCTCACATAGTAGTGTGGAGCAGGTACAAGCAGCTTTGTTGGTTATGTTCCTCATCCCAGCATGCAACTTCCCCTACCTGCAAATAGTAATAAATGTTCACTTTTCTATCTATGCAAAACAGCAAAAGGAGAAGGACTCTGAAGACTAGAAAGCAAATCTGAACCCAGTTTAAAAACTCTTTATCTTTTTTTTCTTTGTGTGCTAGCAAAAAGGAAAAAGAAATGTAAAGAAAGACAGTCATGGGAAACTAGAATAAATGTCTGTCAAGACGACCTGAGCATACAAGGTCGATTATATGGGAGGATGTAATCCTGTAAGTAACCTAGGTCCAAACCATGTAGGGCATTAAAGATAATAACCAACACTTTGTACCTTGCCTGGAAACTAACTGGGCAATCCAGTGGAGTGATTTTAATAAAGGTGTGATGTGATCATTCCTGGATGGCCCAGTAATCAGTCTGAATGCCATATTTTGAACTAGCTGAATTTTCCAAACCTAGTACAGAGGTAGCCCATTGTACAGTGCATTGCAGAAGTCCAGCCTTGAGGTTACCAGCATGTGCTCTAACATCTTTAGGTTCTCCAGCTCTAGGAAGGGGTGCAACTGGAATAACAGCTGAAGCTGATAGTGAGCACTCCTGAGCGTCACATCTATCTGAGCTGTCATTTCAAGTGATAGATCCAGAAGCATCCCCAAGCTGTGAATAATAATAATAATAATAATAATAATATTTATTTCTTGCCCGCCCCTCTGAGCAAGCAATTTAGGAGGGGTACAACATGTACAGTTAAAATCCTCTGAACATACCCACCTCCCTCCCCTTAAAACAGTATTAAACTAATCATAATTAAAAGAATCAAGATTTAAAATACATATTCATTCAAAGTCCCTTGTAGGCGGCTGGATGGGGGCGGGGGGTGGGTGGGCATCAGAAGATGGGAAATGAGTTACTATCTGGGAAGGCTTGCTGGAAGAGATGCGTCTTGGTCGCTTTTTAAAAGCCTTCCAAGGTTGTAATAAGACGCATCTCATCCGGCAGGTCGTTCCACAGCCTGGTAGCAATATGTCTTTCAGTGGGAGTGTAACTCCATCCAGGACTGATTGTCACACCTCCAAACCCGGTTGAGGACCTTTGACAGTAAGTATGTTGTAGGGTGCAGAGCAGAACTCCACTCCGCTCTGGGCCCACAAGAAACTCCAACTCCCAAAATTCCATACCCTTGAGCTAGGGCAGTGAAAGCGGGACCAAACCAGGTTATTTCTCCAGTGTGGATGCAGCTGTAGTTTCAGTTGTGCTTGTGCAGTGTGTGTGCAAGGCTCTCATTTACTCTGGGCCTCCATAAAGCAGAGCCTTTTCTTCCTTTGTTAATTGTGTACCATTGACTGTTTACCTGATTAATACAGTGCTCATGAGAGTCTCACACATGCTTGAATTTTGAAGGACAGAGGCCTTGGTCTCAGGACTTTATCAGACACCCCCCCCCCCACGTTATGGGCACCGGAAGGGGCCACTTGGGGCCACACGAGACTGAGAAAAAAATGGATTTTACCCCACAGTGCTGGAATGGGGCCATTTTGAGGACACCGGTGTGTGGTGAAATCTGTTTTTTCTCACTCTTGTGTGGCCCCAAATGTCCCCTTCCAGTGCCCATAATGGGGGGGGGGTGTATCCAATATTTCCCAGTTTCCCATCTATCCCAGATTCCTTCAACTCTTTGGGTGGCCCTGAATGTAGCATAGGCTGCAGAGAACAATGTATGTATCTAGGTGCACATCTGTATATCAATATTGATATCCCCTTTTTGTTACTTGGGCCGGGCTATAATCTAATCACCAAGCCTTCTTTCCCAGTGAATGCAGAAAACAAATTGGCTTGAAAACAGGAAAACTGAGGCCAGGTTTAAGTCTTTGCTTCTTATCATCTTAAACCTATTGCTGCCAGGGCAGGGCAGGACATTGCCTAGCGCTGATTGCTATCCTCTATTCAAGGTGAGAAACAAGAATTAAAGAGAACCTGAAATGCAAATTAAAAGAATTTTGGAATACACTGAATTAACTAAATGACTATTTATATCTGTCATTACAAAGTTCCTACGGCTGTTTAATCCCCCAAATGCAGAAGTAAGCAACTAAGGAACATATATTCCTACAAGCCCCGGTGGAGGAACTGAGATTACACATGCTCTCTCTAATTTAAAGAGGGACTCGCACAGTGGGATGTATTGGGGGAAAATGAGAGCATTTAAATAAGAAGCAATTTGCTCTTCCTGTAATTGTACTCCCCTTGCTATTACCACTAATTATTGAAGATAGTCAAGCTTGAACTGAAGTCTCTTTTTCAAACAACTTGGATTTTTTAACTTCAGCCTTTCAGGCATCCAGTTGAAGCCACAACATTGGCATACTATTAGTCATGCCAGCCTTAGACCTTTGTAATGTTGCATACAAAGCAGTCAGCACCTCGACATTGACAAAGTCCAAGCAACTTTTCTCAGTTTTGGTAGGTGGGGAAGCAAAGTGGCCAACCACTTGGGAGAAAGATCTTGCCATTGACTAGACACCAAAGCACAGTTTCTAGTTTTCTTCTTTTTGTACATCTGATATGAGATTTATCAAAATTATCATAACACAGTAGTATTGTAATCATTTCTAACCCATTACCTATACCAGACTAGGAAGGATATAGTGCTGTGGGTAACAGCATGGTGTGAGCTCTGTTGTCTCTTTTACCTTTGTTTTATCTATTAGATATCTTGATTATTTTATATGAGATGGGTTGCTGAGTGCTGGTAAAAGTGGCTCACAGGTTGTTGGTTTCACAACAATACCAAACTGAACCACCACCCTTCTACCACAGAAATGGCATCTTTACTCTGCTGGAATTCCACGTGAATACCTGGTTCCAGGCAGGCGTGATTTGTGCAATTTTCTTGCCCTTTATTGAGAAGACTGAAGTGAAATAAGCTAAGCTTCTACCATTCTGAACATTTCTGTGAAAAACTTAGCTTTCTCACAATTTTATATTTCAGGTGGAGAAGGGATTAGACATCTACTTTGTAATCTGAGAATATCACAAGGCCCAGTGGATGCATAAACAGAGAAATGTTAGAAACTTCCAGTTGTGGTAATCATGTCTGCCTATCAGATCAGAAAACATATACACATAACTCTCCTTTGCTGTAGTTTTCAAAGAAGTAGCACCCTCTTCCTCCCCCTGCCTGAGTGTTACATGTGCTTTACTCTTTGTACTCTTCTCCCTGCCATACTTATTGTGATCAGCATGATGTTGTCTTTGCTTTTACTTTTCAACAATTGGAACATGCACATTCCCCATTCAGTTCATTCACTCTCTCTGTCCCCACATATCCCCATTATTTGTTCATGTGGATATCTGCAATGTATGTATGGGAGGATGGAGGAAGGAGTTAATGAATGAGGGATTGAATGAATGAGAACAGCTAGGGGAAGGGAGAGGGAATGTGCATGCTCCCCTCACTGAAGTTAAAACAAAGATGACACAGTGCAGATAGTGGGGGCAAAAGTACAAAAAGTGAAACAAATGTCACACTGGGGAGGAGGGAGGGGTACTTGATCTAACCCCTCAACGCTGCTCTTGTGGTGGACGGTTTCATAAATAAAAGTTAAATAAAATGCACTTTTAGGTTTTCTTTCTTCATCATATGAAAGGGGATTGAATGGAAGGGCATCCAGTCAGAGTGCACAGTAGATGTTATATTAACAGGCAAGCCATAAGGGCTGTTGACTGCTAGGGTGATGCATGCTGGAAATGAGAAAAACAGAAAGTTCAGGAGGAAATTTACAGGTTGTGCCAGTGTCATTTCAAAGGCTTAATGGGGTTGCTGTGGGGTTCTGTGGACTAGAAAAATGTGGGGTGAGGCTGATTTTTTTCATCATTGTACATGTACCCTGAGTTTCAACTTTAATAGACTAATTGAAATAAACAGTATTAGCTGACTAAAAAGTTGCATTTATTTCAGTGGATCTATTCTAATTGGTACTAACATTGGATTTAGCACTTAGGAATTGGCTTTGTATGAATTCTCATTATTGGTCCATCTAGTTTACAATGACATACTGTCAACACTGATGGGCAGTGGGTCTTCAGTGTTTCAGACAGGAGTTTTTCCAACCTGAAGTAGTGATTCCAAGAATAAGACCTAGACTTTTTTTTCAATGCCAAACATAAAACTCTTTCCAAGAGCTGTTCATTCAGATTTCTTCTAGATAAAGTCCATCATGCAAGCTTGGTGATTAGGGTAACCTGGGAGAGATCCTAAGGGCAGTCTTTTCGTTAGCCTCAGATGCTATCACTGACATACCTACTTACAATACCCACTTGAAGCTAATAATCTGGCCTGCTCTTTGTCTTCCAAGGTATGAACAAGTACAGTGACAGCACATGTCATGTACCTGGGTATCTGAAATGACAAGTTCCCTCTTTAAGGTGTATACTGGACATGGCTAGTGAAAATTTGTCAGGATTCTGTTATTCCCATTAGAGTGTAGCAGGAGAAAGTAAGGGAAGCTATTTTGGTTGACCACTAACTTCTGTAAGCATGGTTTAAGTTACACACCTCTGCTTCAGGCTTTGTGTTACACTGTCGTGGGGGATAGTGACAGGCTCTAAGTATAGGATTCAGACATATTTATATTTCTCCATCTCTACACTCTGGATACTGCCACATTTCAGCCTGCTTTACCATGCTCATGTGCTGTGGTTTTGTCAACATAACCATGATGCTGCAGCAGTACAGATTTGTACAGTGTTGGTGTTTGTTTGGGATCGACAGGATAGGAATGGAATTTTTCCAACTGATTTTAAGTAGCAGATAGGATTGTACTGTGGGTTATTTTGTATGATATATTGTAACTAAAAAGGTTCTAAGTAGCTTAAATAAATCACAAAATACAGATTAAAACCTTTAAAAATAAACATTTTTAAAGCATCTGTTTATGGGATGGCTGTACAAAAGCCACAGTGTGGAAGGAAGAGATTTGTGCGTACCCATAGGTACATACCAGCACCCCTGAGCATGTTGTTAGAGAGAAAATGAATTTATTTACCACAATTGTATCCTAGTTTTGTTCAAAGAGTTTGAAGGAAGCATAGGATATACATCACTGGCCTTCAGTACAACAATGACTTTTCCCATAAAATATATGGATTCAGAAGTTAATGACTGCAAGTTCACTTCAGGCTTTAAAACCTATATAACAGTTTGTCAAAAGCAGGAAGCAAAAAATATGCCAAAGGGCAGGTTTGATTAAGTGTCATCCTTTCTTTCACTGCTTTTTATTAAGTGCACCAAACCTGTGCAGCCGGATAATTTACAGCTTGTTGGGGTGCTATTGATACAGTTGTAACCATTCTTGCAGATATCACTGCAAGGTATAATTGACCAGAAGAGCAGTCTGGTGACATGTTTGTGCTGAGATCTCAGTGAAATTAGTGGGACAGCATAAGGAGGGCCAGGTGCTCTTTAGCTGCTGTAAGTGTGGCTTATACTTGCATATGACAATGACTCAGGGCTGGTACTAACTGGCACAACAGCTTTCTGGTGGCATGGGTGCATGGTCTACAGATGACACATGCCCCGACATTGCCCCGAAGCTGGCGTCATGCTGCCTACCCAACCAGATGGTGGGCAGCATTGCAGTGCTCTGGTGGCATGGTGTCCATGTGCCACACACTGCAGGAGTGCTGAAAAGGTGCCACCATGGCAGAAAAGCTGCCCTTTTTCTGGTGCAAAATGGAACAGTATTTTGCTGCCTCTTTTTGCACTGGAAAAAAAAAAACCAGAGTGGGGTTGTGGTTTGTGGTTGCCACAGCACCCACTCATCTCTTTCAGGGTCAACATCACTTCTCCTTTGGGCCAGTCTGTTTTGGCCCATAGACTTTTAGCTGCTCTAAGTGTGATTCAGGACAAATGTATTTGAATTCACACTGAATGCCAGAATTCGCTGACTGCATATAGCTTCATAGAATTGCCTCTGTTCCTTGTGGTGGTGTATCTGAACAAAGGGCACATACTGCAGGTCTTCAGTGAAGCAGCAGTGGCCCAAGATATACTGTTACAAAAAGGAAATTATCTATGCTTCTGAAGAATGGATGGAGGAGTCATTAGCAGGTAAATTAAAAACATACTGTTTTTGATCACCAAAGATGCTTTGGAAAAATATATATGAACATTTTGTTTCTGTTCCTATAAAGAGTGGTAAATAAATTTTACAACCTAGTAACTAGGAAAGGCACTAGCTCACCTTCCCACCATCCCTTTTCCTCTTTAAAAATATTTATTTGTTCCTCCCACTTGTCCTCCGAGTGTCGTAAAAGTGAATACATTTGTAAGTGCCTGTGTGTACATGTGTAGGTCACGATGACTTTCATTGTTCATCACTATACAAGTTTTAAAAGTTCTGGCTATATAAAATGGATGACTAGGTGAAGGTGGTGGAGGATGAGAAGAGCTAGGGTTTTTTTGTGGTGTTTTTTTTTTTTTTTGGTAAGTTTGCAAAATTTATTAACACTGAAACTGCATATATCATCTTTGACTCACACCCACCCACACACACACACCTAACTTTCATTTTCTTTTTACTTAACTTTTCAGGGTCCCCACAGCACCACTGCTTTCTCATTGCCTCTAAAATACACCTTCAGCCTCTCTTGCAATCTGTTTACTATTCCACTCTATATTTTTTCTTCATTTCAGCCTGTAGATTGCAGCTGCCTTTAGCTTTTCAGCTGACAGGTGAAGACTGATAATGGATTGTTAGTCAAGGACTGACAGGTTCAACTGGCCCAGCCAAAGAAGAGAAAATGCAATTGCCTCCAGAGTCATCAATATTACAATTTATTAGTGAACAGTTCATTCTCATCACTTGATCTTGCCATTTATAAAATCACCTTGGTAATCATTTTCAAAGGGGAAATGGCATTTTATTAAATTTGAGTCAGAATTGTTGCAATCAAGCAAAGTTCATGATCTACCATGTACTTGAAACTGGAATTTCCAAACCCCTCTCCTCCCTTTCTCTCTTCCTTTTATTTTCATCTATTGAGCTGTGAGTGTTTGCAGACAAAATGTGCCTTCTGAAATTGACTAGAACTACAGCAGTAATCAGGAACTGCTGATAAAGACAGGGTTTGACATACAGATGAGCTTTTGACTTGGGTAAGCCTACACACTCATGCACACGCACGCACACTCATACACACACACACATGTGATGTGTCTGCTTCCTATTTTAAATTGCATTTAAATTATTTACTTCACAAGTATGCTTTATTACTTAATGATGGGTGGACTTCTATTATAAAATTCAACAAAACATTATACAATATGTTACATAAACGACATCGGGAAAGAGAACACCATCTTATTCTCGTTAGCATATTTGTTGTATATGGTATGATAACTACAGTTCTGTAAATGAGAGGGATACACCCCACCCATGTCACTTACAGAACTGCAGTTATCATACTATTTATTCTAGATTGAGTCACAGGTAATTTTGTTATCCTGGCCAAACTTTAAAGCATTTTTTTTCCACCCAGGTGTCCTTCAAATGTGTAGGACTAAAATTCCAACCACCTTTTTCATTGGACATTATAAATTATAGATACAAATTCCTAAAGGGATTAGATTTTCTTTAAAATGTTTACCTTGCTGTACAGTGCTGTGTACATCAACAATCCATCACTACTCCTAGTTAAAAATATTCAGATTCAGAAATCTCAGTTGGTCCTACTGTACTAATGCAACCTTGTTGAATATTAGACAGGGACCCCATTACTTTAGTTGATCTCCAATCAGGAGGTCTTCCTATAACGTTTTGTCAGGCCCAGGTGAACTATGTCAACTCTCCCATGACTCATCCCTGAGTCTATTCCCACATTCACATTTTCCCAGCCCCAATATTTGACTCTGGGTAATTGAGGATCAATTGGATAACCACTGTGCATATGGTCATGTAGTCCTTGGAAGTGATTCCAGTGTTTGACATCTCTGCTGCCAAGGGAGAATAGGGCTAGGGGGTAGAGTGGCTCAACTCAGTATTAGGGAACATGCTTTCCATGCAGATGATCCCAGGTTTTCTGTTACCTTTAGCTGAAGGCAGCAAACACTTCTTTTGTCAAGACTGTGAAAGACCACAGCCTTAGGTTCTGAATGCTGCAAATCAGATTATTCCATATTAAAACAATATGATGCTAAATGTCCTAACCCAGGATAGGTCAGTTTCATATGTTCATGTCTCATTTTAACTTCTTCTACGGTACCCATATGGGTTGAAGGAGCCTGCAACATTACTTTTAGAAAGGATGTTATGACATATTGAGTCTATCCATAGTTGAGCAGTAGGACCCAGTGGGATCATCTGTAGGCCAGAATGATGAAAATCTGTTTTGTCTGTATATCATTACTGTACTTATGATGAGGCCAGATCATTTCTGATATTCATGGTAGAGCACATGATCAAAAAGCCAAGGCACATAGCTCATGCCCATGGCTCACCTCTGTAGCCTGTTCCCTGGATTTTAATGATTTCAGTGATTCCAGAATGGAAAGAAATTATGTTAATAAATCTGATAGGTATTCTTTAAGAATGATGTGAATAAAACCAGATGTATTCCATAATCACTCCTGATAGGACTTGGATCTAACTACCTGTACAGATTTTCTTACCTAGTTCTTTTCTGGTTTCTCTCTAATCTTATTAGCAATCCTCATCTGTTTTTATTCTCCTGGTAAAAACTTAATATATTTAAAGACACAGAGTTGGCTCTTACATGGAACATGTTAGTGAACTAAAGATCATTTTCTGTTATACTTAAAGATAGAAAAACCATGAACAGTAGGATGCCTAAGCATTTCAGTAAATAAAAAAAGCAGGGAGGACAGATAGTTTTATCATGACTGGAGGAGGGGGTAGAAAAAAAAACCCGGTGTGCTGAGTTTTATATTGCAGTTCATTCCACAAGCAGAAATTCTAGCCATCCAGCTGAGTCAAAGATTGAAAATAAAATGAAATGTAATTGAGTTTTTTTGTTTTAGATACCGAAAAGCACATCCTTCTTGTGTTTATATACCCCCAGAGAGGAAGAAAATGATGAGATACCATGTGTGTGTGTTTCATTCATTTATTAAAATATAAATATCCTTTATATCTAAAAATCCCAGGAAGGGATACAAGCAATAAAAGGTTAGATAATTTAAAGCAATTAAAACAATATAAAACTCTGTCTCACTCTCACTGTATATAATACTGATGTGGTATTTCCTAATAACTCATGGTGTAAAGCTTGTTTTGTATGCAAAAGATAATATGGATATGCAACAGCAATCTCTGTAATTGGCAGGTAATGAGTTGGATCCACACTATGTTAGTTGAACTTAATTTCCCTTTAAATAAATGGATTTTAAGGCAAATCATGAGTAAAGTCTTTCATTGACAACAATGGGATCTAAGGCCAACTAACTTAGTTTGGATTCGGCACAATGATACTTTAGATCAGTGGGACTGAGGTAAAAGAAATCTAATTTCGGTCTCAGTATATAGCACTGGGTTACATGATAAAATTTCATTCTATTTCCCTGTCGTCCTTGTTAAAACGTAGAAACTGGCTCCACAGAATTTCCTGCCTTCCTAGGGCAAAGAAAAGACTACAGTAGGACAATGAGACTGCTCATTCTTGGTTCCACAAAAAGAGTCTGTCCTGTCAGAGGTGTCCCTGTTGAATCCTAGCTAGAAAAAATGAGAATCAAGGACTATCCTAAAGCTGCTGCCACCGTGCAGAACTAATGTAGTTCATTACCATGTTAACTTTCCTGGCTCCATCCTATAGTATTCTGGGATTTGTAGTTTTTTGTAGAAGCAGTGGTGCAAGCAGGGTTAGGAAAGGAAAAGGTACTAGGGACCACATTGCAAACATACAATAGTTAATAAAGTGGACAAATCCCAGAATTCCATAGCAATGAGCCAGGGTAGTTAAAGTGGTGTCAAACTGCATTAAGGCTGCAGTGTAGATGCAGCCTAAGATGATGATGATGATGATGATGATGATAATAATAATAATAATAATAATAAGAAGAAGTAGCCTAAGGAAAAGAATTTGAAGTGAAATGCATGTTTGTACTACTTAAACAATCAGTCCAGATCTAAGAATGTTTTCATCCAAAGAGAAATGTGGAAAAATTTCATCCGATTTGCATTTTAAATGAACCAATTTAAGTCACATTTTCCAGACTGATATGCAAATAAGAGCACAGTAATAGGTCATACTGCACATTCTCCAGACTGTATGTTATAGTTCCTGAATCAAAAATTGCATATAATATATATATTAGAGATAGTTATGCTCCAAATGGATACAGTAAGGGACACTGCATCCCAATATCATGTATCAGACAACACTGAGTACAATATGTATTAGTTCATGAAAATTCTATGTGAAAATTATGGTTAAAATGAAAGCAGCTACATTATTAATGTTAGTAAACAATGTTTTTTGTGGGTTTTTCAGGCTATGTGGACATGTTCTAGAAGACTTTATTCCTGACATTTTGCCAGCATCTGTGCCTGGCATCTTCAGAGAATGCTGGCATGGAAGAGAGTGCATGTCTGTGTGTGTGTGTGTGTGTGTGTGTGTGTGTGTGACCCTGGGTAGAAAGGAATGATTTCCATGTTAATCTGTCTATTTGTTCTGTTGTGGATGGCAAGGCCTCAGGGTGGGACGATATGCAAAGCGGATTATTGTCTGTTTAATTAGTGATCGTTGTCTGTTGGGGCCACAGACAAGCGGCAAAATGGGATGCAATGGTGTCTTAGGCACCCATGGCACCCCAGCAGCTCCTGGTGCTCAAAAGGGGGGAGGGGTGACCCCTTTCCCCTCTCCATTGTTGGCACAGCCATTTGGTTGGTGTGCCAATGATGTGTATGCCCAAAAGGAGCTCTGAAATGAAGCTCCTTTTTGTCTCATTGGAAAGGCACACTAAGTGTCCTCCAACGGTGTGGAGATGTCACACACGGCAGAAATCCAACCACCAAGATGCGGTGCTTGTGTGATGTCATCATTGTTATGATATATGATTTTAATAACATTTTGGGGGAACATGTGGACTGTATTATGACCCCTGCTTTGTTCATTTTAAGAGTTTCATCTTTTCTGTTGAGGTTGTCCAGGTGTTTGTGGATTTCAATGGCTTCCCTGTGCATTCTGACCTGATAGTTGTTGGCATGGTTTGGAATTTCCATGTTTTCAAATAGCATTTTATGCCTAGGATGGTTTATAACATGTTCTCCTTCTTTGGAGGTCTTTAAACAAAGGCTGGATGGCCATCTGTTGGGGGTGCTTTGATTGTGAGTTCCTGTATGGCAGAGTGTTGGACTGGATGGCCCTTGTGATCTTGTCCAACTTCATGATTCTATGATTCTAATTTCTATACATCCTGAGTCCCCAAACACCAGCACCTCTCTTTTCGTCTTGTTGTGGTTAAGGGTTACCAGTTGTAATTGGCTTTTAGAAAGAGCTGAAAGGATAGAGACAGATGTAGCTTGGGAGAGATGTGAGGATCTGAGAAGTGCCAGCAGGTTTGGATTTGCACCAAGCACTATGATTGGATTCCTGCCCTTTTACAGATCTTCATGTCTCTCTCCTGCCATGTTTCTCCCCATCCTTGCAACTAGTGCAGATACATACTAAGGGACTTGTTTTCCAAACACCTATATTTGTGATGTTTAACTTTTTAGGATAACAATGTCCTTTTAAAAATAAGATAACAATAACTTTTTTTTCAATTTAATGAGTAATATTTACTTGTTGCTTTGAGTGGATTTCTCCCATAACTTTTTCCTCATTTTAATTATCTTTATATCAATTATCTCTTTTTTTAAAAAAAAAAAGTATAAAAAGCACTGTGAGAGTAATCAGTAAGTGAACTTAATGATTACAAACAAATTTGAGGGGTTCTGCAATTATTGAGATAATTAATTACTTTTTAAAAGTAGCTTGCAAAGCTTTGCTTTAATTGAAAGTGACTTCTATAAGGTTTTTTATCTGATTATTGCTTAAAAGCCTCTACCAAAGGAGTGCCCCACAACCTCTAATAAAATCTATTCCATTGTCAAACAGTTTATATTGTCAAGAGGTACTTCCAAATATTTAGTAGAGATCTTATAATTTGAACACTATGATTTTCGTCCTACCCTCAAGAAACATCAAGAAACAAATTTCCGCTATCATTTGTGTGATAGCCCTTTGGATATTTGAAGATGCCTCTTAATCATCTCTTTATCACACTAAACATACGCAGCTGCTTCATTCTTTCTTTACGGAAATTGATCTGTAGGCCTTTCACCATCTCTGTCAACCAATTCTGAACAGTTTCTGATATCCTGCAGTACTCAGAACTGAATATAATATTCCTAGGGAGTTCTAACCAAAGCAAAGTAAAATGGTGGCATTACATCTTGTGACCCTGATACCATTTTCACTGTTCCCTTATATTTCTGACTCGTGTTCAGCTTGTGGTTTGCAAACATCCTTTATATAACAGTCACTAAGAAACATAAGAGAGGGGTAACCTTCCTGTTGGTGGGCTTAGGTGCTTGGTTGATGACTGTGTTGGATTATATAGGTTTTTGGTCTAAAACAGCAGGGCTCTTGCTATGTTCTTATATTCTATTTGTTTTGTTTTTTAATGTACTACTCTTCAGCTAGATGTCGCCCATTCTGTATTGGTGAATTATTTTTGCTTTCCTAAATATACTTTACATTTGTCCCTATTTATACATGGAATAAAGGGATCAAGCACATAACAAACAGCTTCATTTATATACTGCTTCATACTGCCTAAGGAGTGTCTAAGTGGTTTACAACTATAAGCTACTTGCCCCCAACAATCTGGGTACTCATAGAGCATGGTGGATAAGGATCACTTTATTTAACCTAGAACCTATTTAAACTATGTTGAACCTGGAAAGGAGCAAGAGGAGTAGCAAGCAAAGGTGGGATTAGTTGTGGCAGACATCACTCCTTGATGTCCTCCTCAGCCTTCTCCAGACAAGCCACCTGAGCCCTGAGGGCAATCCAAAAGACCCTCCCTGTCTGGCCATCTACTGGAAGGCAGATCTGAGGAACCCTACCCTAAGGTCATAGCATTTAAGAAAGGGCAAAGTCCCCAGCTCCAAGGAAAGTCTTTTCTACCTCTCCCTGGGTCCCAGGGCAGTTCCCAGGGCCTTCCTTTTCACCAAAAGAGTGTGAGAATGTCACTGTAACTCTTGCCCCACTAACTGCCATGGACAAGGGACAAACATCTGCTTAGACCTTTTTCTCCACCAGCCTGGCCTTCACTCCCTGTTGCAAATTCCCTGGGATTAACATATTACTTTCATATTAATGGGTGCTGTAAACTCAGCAGAGCTTGGGCCACTGAAAAACTACAGTGGCCCATTTTAGATTGGCAAAAAGAGGTGTGTTGAAGGCTGCATGAAAGCCCAGCCTTTAGATGAGAAAAACACTATTTTGGCATTTTAAGGGAGAAGAAGTGCTTTAAAAAGGAGCTGGCCCATTTTACATTGGCAAAAACAGGTGTGTTGATGGCTGCATGAAAGCCCTGCCTTTAGATGAGAAAAAGGGAAAGTGTACCATGAAAACACTATGGTCCGTTTTACATTGGCAAAAAGAGGTGTCATGAAGGCTGCTTGAAAACCCAGCTTTTACATTAGAAAATGGGAAAGTGTGCCATGAAAACGCCATTTTGGCGTTTTAAGGGAAAAAACGCGCCTTTAAAAAGTAGTTCGGTTGCCCCACTACTTTTTTAAAAAGTGTGTTATAGCACTAGTACATCAAAACGCTAAGATGCCATTGCGCAGTTAAATGGGGCTCTGTTTCCTTAAGGCGCCCATTTAAAGGCTGCGCTGCAGGTGCGAATCAGAATGGATCGTGGGTTGGGAGCATGCGTGGTGTGGACTTCACTCCTAATTAAAACGTTCTATGCCCTCCAGGTGTAAAAGCTGGGGTTTAACCGCGCAGTTTTTTAAAGCTCCCAAACCCCCTTTAAATCATTTAAAACTGCTCAATTCGCAGCCGCAAACAGCGCAATAGCGCAGTTCAAGCCTCGACCCTCACAATAGCGCAGTTCAAGCCTCGACCCTCGCAATAGCGCTGTTCGCGGCGGCACGAACAGCGCAACAGCGCAATTCGCAGCCGGCAAGGAAAAAAAATCAAAATCGCAGTTTAAAGCCGCGTTTATTGCTGCCCATGTAGCAGCTCCGCCTGTATTTGTAGCGTTCTGACAGCTTCCCATGTAACTGCTGAGCCACAAAAAAGACCTCAGATAAGTCATTCCCACACCCCTCAGTGTAGCAGCTCTGCACTTTTTTAATGCACACCTGGGGCTTGCTATGTAGCTGCTAAGCATTAAGATAAAGGCGACTTCAGGTCACACTTTCTTGCCAATGTAAAAAGCCCCAATTTTGGAGTTTTAAGGGAGAAGAAGTGCCTTTAAAAAGTAGTTTGATTTCCCCACTACTTTTTCAAAAATGGTGCAACATTGCTATTGCATCTAAAGGCTAAGGTGTAGTTGCACGGTTAAATGGGGCTCTGTCTCTTTAAAGTGCCCATTTAAAGGCAGCGATACAGGTGCGGATCATAATGGATCGTAGGTTGGGAGCATGCGTGGTGTGGACTTCACTTCTAATTAAAATGCTCAATGCCCTGCAGGTGTAAAAGCTGGGGTTTATCCGCGAAATTTTTTAAAGCTCCCAAATCCTAGCTCCACTCCTAATCCGAACCCTAGACATGCGCAGTAGGGACTCTGGGATGCCGTTACTGTTATTCTACTGTGGATAATACAGTGGTCCCCCGGGTTACGAAGGTAATCCGTTCCATATTACCTTTCATAACCCGGAAGCTTTCGTTTCCCGGGGGACCGCTTTCGCTAACGGATCGTGCGGCCGATTTAAAGGGGCCGCACGGTTTTTTTATTCGTATCCCAGGGGATCTTTCGGATCCTGGGGGATATGTTAGCGGTCCCGGGGTTTTCGCAACCCGGGGGATTCGTAAGCCGGGGGACCACTGTATGTCAATTCATTCACAAAATAAAGGGGTTCATTCATGATGCACCAGTGCAACGGCACAGTTTAAAAAGGCGGAGGAAACGCAATGATAATTTGACGGTTCCTCATAAGTATACATTTGTCCTGCGCAACTGCGCAGGTTTGCCGGATGCCAGCTGCGAACTGCGCAATTGCAGTTCGCAAACCTGCGCAGTTGTGAAGCACAAATATATACTTATGAGGATCCGTCAAATTATCATTGCGGCTCCTCTGCCTTTTTAAACTGTGCCGTTGCACTGGTGCATCATGAATGAACCCCTTTATTTTGTGAATGAATTGACATGTTATCCACAGTAGAATAACAGTAACGGCATCCCAGAGTCCCTACTGTGCATGTCTAGGGTTCGGATTAGGGGTGGAGCTAGGGTTTGGGAGCTTTAAAAAACTTCGCGGATAAACCCCAGCTTTTACACCTGCAGGGCATTGAGGAACTGCGCAGTTTGCAGCCGGCAAGGGAAAAAATTTTTAAAGGTTCACCGCGGCTAAAAGCCATGTTCATTGCCGCCCATGTAGCTGCTCCGCCTGTGTTTGTAGCGTTCTGAGGGCTTCCCATGTAGCTGCTGAGCCACAGAAAAGACCTCAGATAAGTCGTTCCCAAACCCCTCAGTCTAGTTGCCCTGTACCTTTTAAGTGCACACCTGGAGCTTGCAGTCTAGCAGCTAAGCATTAAGGAAAGTGCAACTTCATGTCACACTTTCCTGCCAATCTAAAAAGCCCAAGTGTGATGTAAAAGAAAGTGACCCAAGCCCCCATTTAAGGCATTTTGAATTGTGCACACTCTCTTCTGGGGTCATCTTCAAGTGAAGCATCTTCCAAAGAGGGAGAGAAGGGTGGGTGGATGGAGTTTAAGAAACCTCTAGCTCTGCTCCACATGTCTGATCATGGCACTCTGCCTGATGCAGTCATTGCTGGCCTCTCCTCCACTGGAGGCCAGCAAAAGTGGACTATCCCCCACAGTGGCTTGTGCCATGCGGGTCAAGATCCTATCCAAGATCTTTTTACTCAGTTTTGTGTTTTGTCCAGACCATCTTGGATCCTATCTACATTAACCTAAGAAGAACCTACCTTTCCTATTTTGACATCCCATGCACATTTATTGAGCATTCTTTCTACTCTCATAAAAATGTGTATACTGCTACCATTTAGAGATCAGATTAGGTTGTGTATAATAGTTGCATTACTTTATTGAAAAACAATTCTGCTTTCCTAAAGGTGGGGAACCCATTTTTTTGCTGATGGACCTCCAATCACTTAAGTCCCCGCTTAACTCTTCCTGAGGGGTATGAGGATCTGAAATGGATGGTGGGAAGAAAAATCCCTGGTTTGTGCAAGTGGATATATTTTCCATTGAAGTAAAAATATAACTGGATACAAGTTGTTGTGTCTGAGCTGATCTCAGCTAACATGAAATTCTGTATGTGGCGGATAATCTCCAATGGTTGATTCACAGACAGAAGTAATCAGTTCACTTGATATTGTCCCAAATACCGGGCATTTAAAATGGGACCCTAGGAATATAAGATAAAGGAAATCCCTAAACTATATTTATATATGGAATGTGATACCTTTCAAAACAACTGAAAATGTTATTTGCAAAAAAGTTATTATTTTCTTCTCTGTTATGGACACCCCCCTCCATTAGTCCATTAGTCAATGGGACATTTATAACTTGTGGATTATATGTTAGCATGAGACAGAAAGAGTGGTAGGGTTGGAAGGAAGAGAGGAGGGATTTGATGGGGGGAAGAGATATTTACTGAAACAACTTGGCATTTCTTTAGCACTGTTAATGAATGACATGCTTATTTTCAACATTTGCTCATGGTTAATGTTGCCCTTTTTGATAAACAGCTTCATACAACTTATGACCTACCAAGCCAAATGGAGTCCATGAATTGTGACCTACTGGGTGCTTGACAACCCTATGTTATTACTGCCCCTGGCAGGCAGCAAGGTCAGGAAGTGTACTGAGTCCCTGGTGAGCAACTATATATGGCTAATAGGCTATGATCAGCTTGATAGGTCACACGTGTTACTGACTTGCTAATAAATAATGGAAAGCAGGATGAACCATCTTTATACAGAAGTGATAAATTTGCTTACAATTTTGTCAGCTGTAGCTGAAATTGCACAAATATAAAACATGCTTTAAAATATACTTTCCCTCTTTCCTTTTCTTTAAAAAAGAGTTAGTTTTCATTCACGGAGAGAACCCATCTAAACTAAACCTGCAAATTTATCCTACAGCTATCTACAACACAATGAGAATTGTATGTGCATTCCTGGGTCTCTGAGCAGCTGGTTTATCATTTCCTAAAAGCCCTTACCTGAGTTAAAAATATTATTCATTCCCTTATGAAATTCATAAGGGTTCATCAAGGCTTGCTGCAAGTTGGTTTGAATGTATTACTACAACTTAGAGAAGTTTTACATTAATAAATAGCTTATCCTCTGGGGTGTCAATCCACCAGTTATTTTTATAACTGGCCCATTGATTTTAACTAAGTGTTGTGGAAAAAAGTTCTTACTTTTGATTTCTTTTAAGACATATTACGCTGAGAAGCTTTCCCACTATCCCTTTCTGGCCAAAGCAATGGCACCAGAGTAGCGCTGTCCTGACAGGTGGCTCCTATTTAGTTGGAAATAGCAACTGAAAACAGCAAAGGAAGAATAGAGCATCACTATTACTTCCCTTGATGTAGACACTATACTTCTATTGATGCAGTCTAGAATCACATTGGCCTTTTTAGCTGCTGCATCACACTGTTGACTCATGTTCAACTTGTGGTCTCCTAGGACTCCTAGATTCTTTCACATGTAGTCTCCTTAAGCCAGGTGCCCCCCATCCTATATCTGTGCATTTTATTTTTTTGCCCAAATTGCAGTACCCTACATTTCTCTGTGTTGAAATTCATTTTGTTAGCTGTGGCCCAGCTTTCTAATCTATGAAGGCCATTTTGAATTTTGATCCTGTTCTCTAGGGTATTAGCTACTCCTCTTAATTTGGTGTCACCTGAAAATTTGATAAGCACGCCCTCTATTCCTTCATCCAAGTAATTTATAAAGATGTTGAATAGCACTGGGCCCAGGACAGAACCCTGTGGCACCCCACTGGTCACTTCTTTCCAAGATGAAAAGGAGCCATTGCCGAGCACCTTTTGGGTTTGGCCAGTCAACCAACTACAAATCCATTTAACCTTGTCATAGACTTTACTGAAATCAAGGTATGCAGTATCCACAGCACTGCCTTCATCTACTAAGATGGTATTTTTTTTCTAAAAAAAGAGATCAGGTTAGTCTGGCATGACTTGTTTCTTATAAACCCTTGTTGACTTTTTGTGATTATGGCATTCCCTTCTAAATGTTCACACACTCTCTATTTAATGATCTTTCCTGGTATTGATGTCAGACTAACTGGGTGATAATTGTTGGGATCCTTCCCCCCCCCCCCCCTTTTGAAGATGGGAACAACGTTGACCCTCCTCCAGTCTGCAGGGACTTCTCCTGTTCTCCTGGAGTTCTGAAAGATTATTGCCAATGGCTCTGATATTACATTTGCTCATTCTTTTAATACCCTTGGGTGTAGTTCATCTGGTCCTGGAGATTTAAATTAATTTACATTAACCATGCATTCCTGTACTACCTCTTTACTTATTCTGTGCTGGATTTTCTCTATTGTGTCTTTTGCTCCATTTATTTCAGGTTAAGCACCCTTTTCCTTTTCTGAGAAGACTGAAGCAAAGAAGTTGTTGAGTAATTCTGCCTTTTCTCTGTCCCCTGCTAGCATTTCACTATCTTCTCCACGTAGTGGCCCTACCATATATTTCTTCTTCTTTTTGCTGTGAACATATCCCAAAAGCCCCCCTTTTTTGTTCTTAACCTCTCTGAGCTCATTCTGCACTCTAGCTTTTCTGACTTTAGCCCTACACATGCTTGCTATCTGTTTGAATGCCTCTTTGGTGATTTCTCCCTTTTTCCATTTCTTATACATGCCCCATTTAAAACTTAGCTCCATTGAAAGTTCTTTAGTCATCCATCCTGGTTTTTTGAGACATCTCTCATTTTTCTTCCTCATTGGAACTGTTTTAAATTATGCCTTCAGTATCTCCCTTTTGAAAAACTCCTATCCACCCTAAATTTCTTTCTCTTTTTAAGTATTTCTGACTATGGGATCACCCCCATTATTTCCCTGAGTTTATTGAAATCAGCTCTCCTAAAGTCTAGAATGCATGTCTGACTATACCTGGCTTCTTCTTTCCACTGTATAACAAATTCCAGGAGAACATGGTCTCACCCACCTAAGGATCCCACCACTTGCTCTCCATTAACTAGGTAATCCCTTTTGGTTAGGATCAGATTTACAGCTAACCCCCTTGTTGCCTCTTCCACCTTTTGTTCAATGAAATTGTCTTTAAGGCAAGTAAGGAATTTACTAGACCTTAAAGCTTTGACTGTGTTTGATTTCCAGCAAATGTCAGGATAGTTGAAGTACCCCATCACTACTACATCTCTTCTTTCTGAGTGTGTGGTCATCTGTTCTAGAAAAGCATAATCCAATTCCTCAGTTTGACCTGGAGGTCTAGAGTAGATTGCCAGAATAACAATCAGTTGTTTCCTTCCCCTTTCATTTTTATCCTGATGCTCCCCACTTGACTTCCAGTCATCACAGCTGTAAACATCACCGACATACAGTGCTATTCCTCCTTTCTTGTTTGGTCTATTTCTCTTAAAAAGGTTATACCCCTGTATTCCTACATTCCAGTCATGAGCCTTATCCCACCAGGTTTCAGTGATGCTATTATATCATATTCCTTTGTTGTACTAGGAGTTCAGGTTCATCTTGTTTATTTCCCATGCTCTGTGCATTAGTGTAGAGACATCTAAGACCATGGGTCCTCCCCACTTACTGCCTGTGTAAGGTTTTTTGCCTCTCACTATTGAGTCCTTGCACTATTTGCTTTGTTCCCTCTATAACAGTTTGACTATTAATCTCCAGCCCTTGATGAACTCCTGCCTTCCAAAATACTATCTCCCTCCTCCATATAACTCAGTTTAAAGGCCTCCTGATCAAATTTTTGAAACTATTGGCAAAAACATTTCTGCCAATTAGCATGAGGTGCAAACTCTTCCTTGCTAGAAGTCCCCCCTCATGGAAACCACAGCCCATGATCCAAGAAATCCAAATTGTTCTTGGGGCACCATCTGTGGAGCCAGTTGTTTACATCTGCTATTTTTTTCTCCCTTCCTGGACCATGCCCTTCAGCTGGGAGAAGAGAAGACATGACAACCTGTGCATCCATCTCTTTCAGCTTCCTACTGAGAGCCTCATAATCCCTTCTGATATTCTGAAAGCTGTGCCTTGCAGTATCATTGGTTCCCACATGAACTAAAAGAAAGGGGTAATGGTCAGTAGGCTTGACAAGTCTTGTCAGCCTCTCCATCACATCATGGAACTTTGCCCCAGGGGGACAACACAACTCCCGAGACATCTTGTCAGGCCCACACATCACTGATTCTGTACCCCTCATTAAGGAGCCCCCCACTACCACAACCTGCCTCTTCCAAGGCTTAACAGCAGCCATTCCCTGTGCTGATTCCACAAGGATCTCCTGAAATTTTGCTGAGGACTCTCCCTGCTGCTTTCCCCCATTATCCCTAATAAGGGATGGAGCTTCAAATTTGTTCTGTAACTGCAAGCTCTCAGAATGATCCCTAGTTATGTGTGTGACATTCCCCCAACTGTCTGGCTCCTATGTATGTGATGTATCCTTCTCCCCAGAAACTTCTTCTGTGTGTTCCCCAACCAGGACAGTCTGTTCTGTTTTGTCCAAGAAAACTTCTTGCTTCCTAATATTCAGCTGCTGGACTTTCTTTTCCAACAGAGCTACCAACTTGCACTTGGTGCAGATGAACTTCCCCACATCTGTACCCCTCATTAAGGAGCCCCCCGCTACCACAACCAACTTGCACTTGGTGCAGATGAACTTCCCCACATCCCACATGTCAAATGGTCCAGCAACAAGATACCCCACATCTGTGGGATGTCCTCTCCTTGGGAAGTTTTTGGTACCTATTAGTGCTGGGCCAAGGTACTCGCTCAGATTTTTTGTCGACATTTGGGGAAGTGTCATTCTAAGATCTGTGCTCTTTTTAATTTAGGGAAATGATTCTGTTATTTCTACCTCTCTCAGACTGCAAAAGCATGATGAAGGAGGGAGGGTCCTCACCTCAGTGGTGGTGACACTGTTGTCTTAAACAATGCAGTGCTCTTTTTGAATGTAACAGCAGTGGTAAACAGTCATGATTTAATGTTGTGCTTAATTACCACCAAACACAAGCACCTTGAAACCCTAAAGTGGAACACAGAGACAAGCAGGAAAACAAACAATGTTAAAATGCACAAATAACCTTTCTATTTAGCAATACTGTGGTTCTCTTTAATTTAATTTTATATTCTTTATCTCAGCTTCATTACAAAATAGTTTACTTCTTGCCAATACTCATCTTCAGTTTTAATTGATTTTTCTAACTGTGGGCATTCTAATCAATTAAGAATCTTCATTGAACTGCACCCTTCTGTTTTATGTCTTCTCATCTCTTTCCATAAATCCCATTGTGTGTGACAACTGCATGCATATTTATATGTGCTTACTTAGTACTTGAATCTAAATCTGGTTCTTTATATTTGGGCTGATATTTGGGGCAGAGATACAAATGCAGGAGAATGAGGATAAGTATTTGCAGGTGGTAGAATGGGCAAAACAATTTCAAAAGGTAAGAAGGTATGAGACTCATATTCAGGAATGCTATCTATGTAGGAAGCTATACATGTTGTTTTTTTTCCTATCTGCCTAATGGATGGTGCAGTTTTTAATTATCCTAGCTTATAATGCACAAGCTTTTTACTTTCCCACCTGTCATACAACTCACAGTTCTATCACCTTAGACTATAAACGCCAATGTTCAGAATTCAGAGTTTCAAACTAGATTTGGGGAAATCAGTATTCATTACTACACTCCTCTCTGAATGAGTGACTTTAGGCCTATCGTTCTTTCTCAGCCTAGTCTACTTTGCAACACTGTTGCAAAGTTAATTAGGGATGGAGAACAGCCAATTGTGTCATGTTCAACTATTTAGAGTAAGGGTATCTAGCACCCTATCACTACATCCCTATTGCAAACACACAAACAAACAAACAAAACTACACTCACTTTTTTGCCCCAAATATCCCCTAATGTCTCTAGGGCCCATGAAGGCATTTTTGCCATATTTTTAGCCCCCCGGGTCACATTAGGTGCAGGAGATGCCTTTTCTCAAGATAGAAAGTGGCTGCATCCCCTGCAGGCCCACACCATCGGCAGCAGAGGAAGGGAGGAGCCTGAAGATTTCGAGAGGCTCCCAGCATCCCCTGCAGGCCCACACCATCAGCAGCAGAGGAAGGGAGGAGCCTGAAGACTTCGAGAGGCTCCCAGCATCCCCTGCAGGCCCACACCATCGGCAGCAGAGGAAGGGAGGAGCCTGAAGACTTCGAGAGGCTCCCAGCATCCCCTGCAGGCCCACACCATCGGCAGCAGAGGAAGGGAGGAGCCTGAATACTTCGAGAGGCTCCCAGCATCCCCTGCAGGCCCACACCATCAGCAGCAGAGGAAGGGAGGAGTCTGAAGCCTTCCAGAGGCTCCCAGCATTCCTTGCAGGCTCACACCATCGGCAGCAGAGGAAGGGAGGAGCCTGAAGACTTCGAGAGGCTCCCAGCATCCCCTGCAGGCCCACACCATTGGCAGCAGAGAAAGGGAGGAGCCTGAAGACTTCAAGAAGCTCCCAGCATCCCCTGCAGGCCCACACCATCGGCAGCAGAGGAAGGGAGGAGCCTGAAGACTTCGAGAGGCTCCCAGCATCCCCTGCAGGCCCACACCATCGGCAGCAGAGGAAGGGAGGAGCCTGAAGACTTCGAGAGGCTCCCAGCATCCCCTGCAGGCCCACACCATCGGCAGCAGAGGAAGGTATCAGCTGAGGCAGCCTGGCAGCAGCTTTCCTGGGACTCTGGGGCCTTTAAAACATCTGCCCTGCCCCTTCCAGCAACTCCATCAGCTGAAGCAGTTTGACAGCAGTGTTCCTGGGATTTATTTTTCAATATATGTTTAAATATATTTGCTTTGTAAATCTTTTATGTATTTTATATAACTTTGTAAACCGCTTTGATCTTTTGGAAAGGCGGTATATAAATAAATTATTATTATTATTATTATTATTATTATTATTATTATTATTATTCCAATTTACACACCTTTTTAAAATCCCTTTTTCTGGGCCTAAAATAGCCTAAGGGAGCCCCACAATGTGGCATAAATGCCCCCTCATGCCCCCCAGAGGGCATTTTGGGGCCAAAACATTTTAAAAATATTTTTAAATGTTTGGAGAGCTCTAGGCCACAAAAAGGACCATGAGCCTGCAAGATGCACTTTGCCAACCCTTGGTTTAGAGGAGTGATTCCCAAAGTGGGCAGTATGTCCTCTCCAGAGGAGATGGAACAATGAGTGGGAAAGGGGACGATGGGGGTTGGTAAGAGAACAAAGGGGGTGGTGGGACCACTTCAGTTAAAGTATTGGTGCACAAGGAAGACAAGGGGGAACCAATGGCCTTTAGGACTATGGTGGGGATGAGGTTTGCATGGAACATCTTTTCAGGCTCCCTTAAAACCAGCACAAAGCCTTACTTCATGTGTTGGTGCCTCCTGCTCTTCACTTTCCCATGAGAGATCACTTTCTTAGCTGCATCTTTCACTAGAAACTCTTGCAAGGTTTAGGCACAAGGCATCATTTCTGTGGTTTAGAGTGGCACCATTATGAGACAGACAGACAGACAGACAGAATGGACAAAGGAATAAGAGCATATGACAGTGGAGAAGAAACAGACCTGGTCACCTTGGGAGCTGCAACTGAGCAACTGAATGAGCAATGACCAAGAAGTTTCTTGCCTGCACTCATCTTTGCCATAAGGCTGGAATGGGTGAGAAGCTTCTCAGTCACTGCTTGGTTGCTGCTCTGAGAATGACTAGTTGCAAAGAAAGCAGCAACCAAGCAGCCAGTTGGACAGCAACTGAGAAGCTTATCATATGGCTGGCACAGGTGAGAGGCTTCTTGGTCCCTGCTCAGCCAGCTGCTGGGTTGCTGCTCCCAAGGTCCCAAGATTAGTTGTTTCACATTTGAAGTAGAAAATTAGACCTAATATAAATTAATCAACATGGGGGACACCAAGAGGAAATGGGACAGCTGCTTCAAAAAGTTTAAGGATGTCTGGTTTAGAAGGAGAGTAGGTTAAAATTATTATCAAAGAAAGATCTAAAATTCTGCAACCCAAACATGTTTGTGCAAGGTTTCTTATATGTTTTGTGCCTGGACCAGGGGGTATCTATCATGTTAAAAAAAGATACTGAATATATTACAGAGCTGGAGAGAAACTTTGTCAGAAGGAGATGATCCTGTGAAGGCAACAGGGCCAATGAGTTCTCATACCTTCCCATAGAATCCGATTACTACTATAGCCCTGCTCACTAGGAAAATGAGTAAGGACTGGCTGTGTGAATCACATTCTTATGTGTTGCTGTTGAATTGCCTCAAATTATGCCTTTTACCTTCTGCAGTGACCAGGATGTGTAGAATAAACTTCATGTGTTTCTACATATGAAATGGCAGTATTTTGATTCCTTCTTCCTATAAACTTACGGGGAACCTTCTCTAGAATTTTGGATCTGGAAAACTTAAGCAGTTGAGAGGACTCCTGGTCATTTACCAAAAGTGACTCTGGAGCTATGGCAGAACAGTAAGCCTTTCAGTGTATCAACTCCATTACAAGGTATTGTAGTACAGTGAAAAAGCAATGCACATGGAGTATTTGCAATGTTACATCTCCATCCCAACCTCACAGTGAGGTAAACAAAAACTTTTAAGCAAAAACCTTCCCCCTTCTAGAAGGAGTACAGTAAGTTCTGCACATCTGGGGCTTGTCTACATTGGTGAAAAATGCTACATTCACCCCAAAGTCAGTGCTGCCAGTTTCCATGACGTCTGGCTACTTCCAGGGAAGATCTGTAGTTTTTGGCCTTTAGTCCAATTTTGCTCTGAAGTAAGCAAAGTCAGGGAAAACCCAGGGTTTCCAGAAAACTCCAGAGTGCCTCCAGTTCAACTGGCCTTTTGGACTGCTGGAGCAGGTCCAATTTGGCTGATCCAGTTGTCCAAGAGCCATGCTATCCCTTTTACCCTGCATTGAGCAACACAATGAAGTGGATCTCCTTTGGAGTCCCAGCTGCTGCTTCCTTGCCAGCCACGCATCTCCATGTGAGTGCCTGCCCAGCATGCTGTTGCTTCTGCTGAGGTCAGGATAGGGTGCCCGTGCTATCAACAAGGAGAGAATTGAGATCCCATCCTTCCTGATCAAATGGTGAGCCACCCCATTTTGACCTCACCAAACGTGACAGTAAGATGGGCAAGCTCTCATAGGGAGCTCCTGTCCACAAGCAAGCAGTGGTGGTGACACAGAGGGGGCAGGCCAGCATCACCAATGCTGCATTGGCCATGCTGGCCTGTGTGCACAATGAAGTGGCACTGAACCAGATTCAGCCCAGTGCACTGGGCTTGATATGGGCTCAGTCCATAACGTAATGTTCCAGATTGGCCCCAGGTTAAGTGGCCAATGTAGATGCACTTTTGGTGTCTCCATATCTGAAGTCCTCCATCCCCTGGTCTATCCTTTATTATTTTGTTGTGTGCCTTCAAGTTATTTCCGACTAATGGGAAACCTAAGGCTACCCTATCATGGGATTTTCTTGACCTGTTTCTTTTTTTTTGGGGGGGGGGTGTGCCATCTGTGACTCTTTTCCTCACAAAACAATAAAACATTGGTTTTTGCATAACAAATATTTCTCTCCTCACAATAGCCCTTTCACAACCCAGTTTTTTGGATTAGAATTCATTCCATCAGATGCCTGGAACTATGCACATTACTTCTTGTCATTCAGTGAGTTGATCCTTGTTTTATATGAATTAAATACAATGGGATTCAAGGAAGGCACGCAAAAAATTGTTTGTGTAAGCTGATAGACAAGCCATTTTAAATGGTTCATTTTAAATGATACATAACAATATTAGAAGAAGATTGTCTCTCTCTGGTATATCTTTAACTCAAAAGACAAATGATCAGTGAAAAGAGGCTATTGCAGAATTAATGAACTGCTATGTGGGTCTCAAGCAATGATGCTTTGTATGACAACAATGGATACAAGGACCACGAGAGTGCTCCTGTTTTTATTTGGGAAATGTTGGCCTAAATGTGATTTATGTGCATAAGTTTCTCATCATGTAATCCCCAAAGTGTCTCTGACTTCCTTAATATGGAGAGGACTAATATTCAGGAATGCTGAACTGAATAACTTTTCTAGTTGCTTCTTTTGGTGTTGATGAATTTAAAACTCTTCCTCCTGAGCATTTGTAAGAATATGGAAATGACTCTTCTGCTCTTTTTCCTGTCTGTGTTTCCATTGTAATTATTGAGTTGGTGAACAAATAATTTTTCTTTACTTCTGTGTGTTCTTTTCCCCCTCAACTGCTCTTTGTTATGAAGTTACTGTGGGTCAGTGGAAACCTTAAAATACTCAAATGGAAAATGTGCAGCAGTACATTTACACATTTTTATTTCAAAAGGGTATTAGCGAAACTCAACCGTTCTGATGTTGTTCGTGCAAAGATGCCCCTCTTTGCTGAATATAATCTGTGCCTACTTATATGCAATATGCTGTTCAGTATAGAATACTGAAGGCTTTCTGCACAAATTGTTTATATAGGGGGCAACACCAAACATAATTTTAAATGTGTCTTTGCATTTAATGTGCAGATTTGAAAGAATGTAAAGAGTATCAGTGAGGGGAAGGAAGGGATGAGTAATTATTAGAACCATAGCAGTTGTGGAGGGAAATTTAATTATTCTTTTCTGTAATGAAAATCCCTTCTCTGAAAGTGCCATTTGGCTGGGGCAAGCAGGGAATAAAATTCCCACAAGTCTGGCTGCAATATATATATATATATATATATATATATATATATATATATATATATAAAAAAAATTCCACCTATGGCTCATTCCTTGCATCCCATGCATGACTGGGTGAAAAAGGAAGGGTGTCCAGAATAGACTTAGCTTATTACCAGAGGTAAAATGTTGAATTACTCCTTCTCCTGAATTTTTTTTCTATGTTATTGTGAGAGGAACAGGAAAAATTAGCATCTGAGTGATGAACAAATAATAATAGAAAATGTGTGAGTGCCCCCCCACCAGCCCCAGGCAAGGTGCATGATGATGATGATGATGATTATGATGATGATGATGATGATGATTTATTTATAGCCCGCTCCTCTGTTCAACTACCTGTTGCCTGAATACAGAGAGGTGGGATATAGTATTTACTCTGGGTAGTACTTACTCTATTGAGATGTCGTGTCCTGATCGGCTCTCCACTGAGAGATGTATTTAATATGCACATATATATGGTGGCCATGTAGGATAGTGCTGTTGCTGTGTGAAAGGGTCCATGTGTAGTAGTGGTGATGTGTGAAGAGAATAAAGGAGCTTAAGATTGCTCCCATGCACTATTTTTATGACCAGCTCAAATATCAGGACTGGCTCCAACTTCCCTTTCCTGCTCCTAAATCTTGTCATTGTGGCTATATATGCACACATACACACATGCACTTAGGTGTAGTCGTCAGAGATAACAGAGGTCTGCTCCATAGGTATCACAAGGCAGTGCCTATTGATGAAGTGAATCTACATT
This sequence comes from Urosaurus nigricauda, assembly GCA_034509955.1. Lineage (NCBI taxonomy): Eukaryota > Metazoa > Chordata > Lepidosauria > Squamata > Phrynosomatidae > Urosaurus > Urosaurus nigricauda. The sequence goes on along the minus strand of JAOEGL010000003.1, from coordinate 144,520,998 downwards.
CTCAGAGGCATGCAAAGTAAAGAATTCACTTGATGCGTTTCAAATTGTGTCCTGAACTGTTTAATTAAGACCGTATGAGAGATGTGCACTTGAGATCTGACTGGGTAATAGATGTCACCTTTGCTCAGTAAAAATGCTTTGCTGCTAGAAAGGCTTAATTTTAAAGAGGTTAGTCAGCATTTGTACAAAAGCATCTTCCACTTCTAATGGCCTGATGTTAATAGCCAAGGAAGGCAAAACATCCCCTCCGTTGAGCTATTAAGAATATCATGAGGTTTATTTGTTATTGATTCTAAAGGTACGGTAAAGTTCTTTTGCCAGGGTATAGAGCTTGACACAGCAGATGGCATTTATAATTCCTTCCAGTCTAAGTTAATTGAACTCTTTCTTTAGCATGTGCATCTCTCCTTCTTGCCTATTAAACGCACGTGGCACATTTTTATGGTTACTAAGACCCTGCAAATTAATACTAACTTGGTACACAATAGGAAGACCCTCTAATTGAGGCTGCTGTAATATTTTCACTTGAGGTAAGAAATGTAGAAAATGCATGAAACACAGTTTAAAATGTATTTTGATTAATTAAAATATTTATATATCCTCCCTAGATCAACAAGAATTAAGGGAAGGTAAATACCCTAAAGGCATAAGATCCCTGATTTTGGAAGGCAAGCAGGGTCAGCACTGGTTAGTACTTGGACTGCAGACCATAGTGGATATCAGGGTGGTTGTAGGCTATATTTCAGAGGAAGGAATCTCAGTAGTTGGGTATTTATTTAGAGGGAGAGGTGCTGTTTCTAAAACCAAGGTCTTAAGCCATATTACCGCTAGGACTTCCATGATGTCTCCTGAATTAACTGTTTTAATTTGCTGCACAATGCTACTGCTTTAATCACTTGATGAGTCTTTAAATGATCGATCACTGGAACCCAATTCTAATTTGTAAAGACAGATTTTAATTGGTGAGGTTGTGAATTAAGTCTTATCAAAACATGTTTTTGAAGTTGTGTTCCCTTTCCACATATATCACGCCAAAAATTGTAGCAATGGTAATCAGAGCCAGTGTTACCATTAGGAAGACTGAAGCAGCCACCTTAGGTAGTGGTAGGGGGTCGTGGGGAAGAAGAAAATGGCAGGATGGTGATGGAGGCAGCCTGCCCTGTGCCAACAAAGCTAGTTTGTTGCCCTCAAGAAGACACTGTGCTTACATCAAACTCCCCTCCCTCCCAAAATCTGATCAGTTTCTACACATGGACTAGTGCTAAAATTTTATCTTTTGCCTGGGGCAAAAAATATATATTGGATCAGCCCTGATGAGAGTGTGTGGCATAGGAGCCCTGGTGGCGCAGTGGTTAAATGCCTGTACTGCAGCCACTCACTCAAAACCATAAGGTGGCGAGTTCAAGACCAGTAAGAGGGCTCAAGCTTGACTCAGGCTTACATCCTTCCAAGGTCGCTAAAATGAGTACCCAGATTGTTGGGGCCAACTAGCTTACAGTTGTAAATTGCTTAGACACTCCTTAGGGGGTATGAAGAGGTATATAAATGAAGCTGTTTGTTTGTTTGTTTTGCCAATTAAATCTCAGACTTTAATACCTCAGGACTTGTTGTTGTGTTGTGCCTTTGTTTCTAACTATAGGCAAACCACTCACAAGGATTTCTGAGGCTGAGAGAGTATGACTTGCCCAAGGTCATGCAGTGGACTTCCATGGCCAAGCAGGGAATTGAACTCTGTCTCCAAAGTCATTGACCAATGCTCAAACCATTACACTACACTGGCCCTCATGCCAGAAAAAAGTAATTTGGAAATATGTAGTAGTTTATAAAATGAATTAATTGATCAATTAAAAAAGAAATAATAAATCCATGGAGGTAAGCTGACTGCAACAGATGTCCAACTACAGTAGCAGAGTATAGGGATTACACTATGTTGGAGCCCATTTCACAGGATCTTGTCATATTTTCCACTTTTTCTTATTTTGGAAGGAAAAATAATAGCAACTCAACACTCAGGTGATGGAGATGGTTCTTGGTTATATGGAAGAGTTCTATAAAATGATGTTTTCAATTTCAATAAGGAGATATATATTTTGGATATATTTTGGTGAGGGATTCTGCATGTCATTTTCTTATTAGACAGAACTTATTGGAACTTATTGGACACATATGTAAATATGTGTACAGTCAGCCCTCGGTATCGTGGAGAATCCATTCTGGATCCCTCCCCCCCACGGATACCAAAATCGGCAGATGCTCAAGCCCACATTGTCCCCATAATGGTATGTGCATGCAGCCATGCTGCCGTTAGGGAGAGCTCCCATTGTTCTGTGGCCGCACATGCATGCAGCCTCACCACCATTGGGGATAATGGAACTTAATGGTGGTGCGGCCATGTGCATGTGCTCTTATTGGGACAATGCAGGTTTGCCATTCATGGATGCTTGGATCTGTGGATGGCAAGCATGCAGATACCAAGGGTCTACTGTATATAGAATACTAGCATGATTGTTTAGTCTGTTCACAAACACTTCAGCCTTTTTTTCTGGAGCTGATATTGGACAAATTATGTGAATTCCACTGATTCAGTGGGTCCATTCTAATTGGGAAAAACATTGAAATTAGACTTATACTTATATAAAATGAATCATTCATATATGTATATATATATATATATATATATATATCTCCCCCTTATTAGAGAAATATTTCATTTTTAGTTACCAAAATATATGAAAGCATGCAAAGAAAATGGGAACAGTATCTCTCATACAAGCATTCTGAAGGCCATGGAAGTTAGATTCAGAGTGAAGCCTACTGCTCCAAATCCCCAAGCTTCCCCTATTTGACAACTCTCCATCATTAAGCTGTACTGGGCAGTATGCATATAATTGACAGGTGCTGAAGAACCTGTTTATTGTTCTTTCACATTTTTGTACTTACTAAAATCCCAGAGACAGTTTCACTTCCCCCTGGAGTGCATGGGAGAACTGTTATGCTTAGCACAAACGCTGTTAAAAATTAGGAGTGTGCAAAATAGTCTCTATTTGCATTGCTAAAATGATCATATCAACACAACTTATATTTTAAGAATATTCTTAATATTTGACAGTTTCCCCTCCACTTCTGTATATTGAGGTCCACCCACCCCCTTTTGGAAGCTCAGTCCTTAATTCTCTTCACTGTCCCTGGCCTCCTTTGATCTCTCTGCAATAGCCTTGGCTGAAGAGCAGGGTATAAATAAAACATCATCATCATCATCATCATCATCATCATCATCATCATCATCATCTGTTGTGTGAACATATGGGCATTGGGAGGCCTTGAGAACACTGCATGGATCACCATAGAGACAATGACAGTGAAGCTGAGGACAGTTAGAGCAAAGGATGCTCATGGTGGTTCTAAGAAAAACAACAAAATGATGGAATGGAATAACAGTGATAATATCTTTGTAAGATGTTTTGTTTTCTTTTTTTCAGAAATTAAATGTGTTTTTATTACACTTCAACATGAGACTTGGTTAAGAGATTTGATGCCTCTATACGGACACTTATTTCTTAGATGTCTGGTTTGAAACAGTGACTCCATGCATTAATTAAGATCTTTTTTTCCCCCAATTTATATAGTCGACGCTTTTTTATATATAATAAAGCAGCTCTAGTCATATATTCCATGTGCTCTGACAAATTCAGCTTGGCATTTTTTAATCTATGATTTATATTTAGTTGTGTTTAGAAAACAAACAACCCCCCCCCCAAAAAAAAACACCACGTTATTCCGGGTTTTGTATTACTATACCAAGCCAAAGGAAAATTATTTGAAGCTTCTAATGCTTACATTGATATGCAGTCTCTTCATTGCACTGAACTGGCTACTCTTTGCCAATGTAGTTCCATTGTTAGTTGCAATGCCTGATGTATTCATGCTGTGATGCCAGTTCTCTGCATTTTATATTTGTATACAGAATATATTTTATATTTTTATACAGCGTTCCCTTCTATGTCAACAACAACAACAACAGATACCTGGTTTTTCTGCAGGATATGTCATATGAAAATTCACCACTGTTAAAGTTAGTAGGAGAAAAAATGGCTTGTCTCAGTGGTACCTGAGGTAGGTATGGGGTGTCAGTTTTTATAATAGGGTTCCTAAAGAATGACAGGTCAAAGGCTTGCTTTTCAAAGTACTTATGCAGAGTGTCAATCACTTGCTCATTGCTAGTTCAAAATGCACAACCTTCCAGGTATACCTTTAAGGGATATTCATGACTTTTCATCAAAAATTCTCTCTTTCTCTTTCCCCATCTATTAGGGTCTCTTACTAATGACTCTAATTTGAAACCAGAACAATGACAGATTTGAAAGTCAGGTCATTCTATATATTTTTATTTTTAAAAAACCATTAAAGTTTTACTATAATTGGTGTCTCATTTTCTCTTTCCCCCATACCCAGTTTTCATTGACTATATTTTAACTTTTCAATCTCTCTGCTACTGGGGACAGTTTCATAGCAGATATTTTCCCAGAAGAATTATTTTGTGGGACCCAATTCATTGTTTCAATTGCTAACATTTGCATCTGCAGAAATATAGTCCTGTGGTTCTGCAGATGTATGCTTCTCTAGCCTTCCTGTATGTTACAGTGCTATGAGTCCACTTGGCAACATCCACTGGAATCCAATGGAATTCAACTTTCTGGCTGAAATTTTGAAATGTCCCTCCCTCAACTGCATATCCCAGGATTCCATATGGAATTCTGCTATGGCATTTACAGTGGAACCATAGCATGTGTAGTATGCGTCTACACACAAATATAATTGGGTGTACAATGAAAGGACTCATAGAAGTCCTATTCAGAAGTTTGTCCACATTCCAAGAGCTCTGAAATGGAAGTGCTTGTTCACTTACTCCTCCTCAGTTCCTGACATTTCCACAGTGAATAGAACAGTGGTTCTCAACCTTCCTAATGCCACGACCCTTTAATACAGTTCTCATGTTGTGGTGACCCCCAACCATAGAAGAGCAGTGTCTCAGTTCCTAAAACCATCAGAAATATGTGTTTTCCGATGGCCTTAGGTGACTCCTGTGAAAGGGTCATTCGACTCCAAAAGGGGTCATGACCCACAAGTTGAGGACATTAGAATAGAGGATAATAGAGTGTGGACTATCTTTTTAAAATGAAGATCAGATTAAAAAAAACACAGAAAAAGATATCTCTTTCCCTTTACTCAGATTGGTATAAGCAGGCAGAGCCTTGGGGTGAGATGGTAAGATTACCATTTTGCTTTTCTCCAACACCACTGAGGAGTACACTGCATGGAGATGTATGGGAGGTAAAATTAATTAGCAAGACATTATTGGCAGAAAATGAATGTAAGCTTTATAATGGGAACAAAACCTGTGGCAGCATTAACTAAGTTAGAAATGAACAACCTTCCACCTTCTACACTGGTGCCCTTAATCCTGAGTATTATGATCTAGAGCTGCCCTGGATTAACATGATACAGGCCAAAGGTATCCAAATGAGTTGGTGGATGACACCGCATCATCCCATGGTATTGCTCGCAGCAGCCGAGTAGCTCCATGTGAGAGTCTGGCCGTTGCTTCTCCTGAGATCAGAATAGAGCTCCTGTAACAAAGAGGGGATAGACTGACTCCTTCTTTGCTGATCAGATAGTGGGTTACCCTGTACTGTCTTTAGTCAAGCAATGGTAACAGCCAGATTTCAGAGGGAGCTAGTCAGCTGGTGGGGCCACAGCAGCAACAGCATTGTTGGCATCATCACTGAAGGGGATGGGCTACTGCAACAATGGAGTGGGTGAGTAGATGTGTGGACAGTTGGGTTGCTCTGGATTCAGCTGCCTCACATCTAACAAACTCAGGTTCAATACAGAGTTTCCTTGAAACTATAAAGTAAATTACATGTTCTCTTAAAATGGATTAACAGTTTAAAACAGTGGTTTGGCTGCTCATGTGGCTGTATATCATTTGGACACAGGCCAGTGGTGGGTCCAGTGTATATACTTAGTATAGACAACCTTGTAATCTTGTGCCTCTACTCCCGCCTTTTGTCAGTTCAACTTGCTCTAAGCTAGACTTTGGGGGCCAAGTGATGGGAGGAACAGACAAAGGGCTTAACCAGAACTGTCCCAGTTCCATACATAAGAATTATCTAAGCTATGCGAGCATCTCTTTCTGAATTCTTATCATACTTCTCAGAAAAAGAATACTTAGAGTGCCTGGCAATTCCTGTTTTGGATTATCCTGTATATAAGGTGGTAAAAATAATTCTATAATTGAAATCCAATCACTCACAAAGTTAAAAGCCAGGATGACTGGCTGACTATTCCATTATCTAAGCATCAAAGCTGATATTTGAGAGACTTTTTTTGTTTAAAAACCACAGAGCAAATGACTAATCCCAAATCTTTTCTGATGTAAATAGCACTGTCAAGTCTTTTAAGGCAATGTGCAATTATTATGCAACCAAACAACTACCTGCAAGTGCCCTTTCCCAATTAAAAGAGCAATTAAGTGCCTGTTGTTTTTGAGAGTGTTTCATATAGGAATTATTTATAACTAGATTCCACAGTCATAGTTCAAAATGGACATTAGTATTTCCCCCCTCTCTTATTACATCCTGTTTAATCAATACCCTTTAAGTCAGAGGATGATGGCACTACTACACTTTAAACACTAATAACTTCTCAGCAGGCCTGAAGTCTCCTTCTCCCTTCAGTTGTTCTAACCAATAGAATATTTTGCAATATTTTCACAATATCTTGGACGTGCTTTTCATTAGATTTATGCTTAACAGCTTCCTAAATGCAGAGCTCAGAAAGATTACTAATTTGGACTACAAGTCTCAGAATCCCACAGTTGGCATGGCCACTATGGATTTGTCTGAAATAAGATGCTCTAGAAATATCAAACATCTATTTGCCAGGAAAGTAGGAAATTAAAGTAAAAGTACATCACAAATGTAATAAATGAAACAACATTGTATTACACATACAGTTGGCTCTTTGTATCCATGGGGGTTCCATTTCAGTCTTCCCCACAGATAATAAAGCCAATGGAAGAAGACTGGTGACTGTGCATACTGTACATACATGCAACCATATACAAATATATAAGCAGATATTTGTTAATGTAAATTTATAAGAACATGCTAAAAAGGAAAACAAATGAAACTCTCCAAAGGTACAAGCAGCAATGTTGTGTGTAGGGAGGGGAATCAACAGATAACACTGCAGATGTTTGTCCATTCTAAGCTTCAGCCCAATCATCAACCTGAACCAGAGATCTTGTATCTCTGGACGATGCTGTAAACAAGAGGATTATTGTAAACTAGAACTTTCAGTGCCAACATTCAGTATCAATAATATTTCAGGGCTGTTGTGAGCTGCTCCACCCCACTTTTCCATCTTGTAATACAGACAATTGCATTTGCTCTGTAATTTCCATTGTGAGGGTTACTTCTAACGTTTCACAGCAGACAACAAGATGGGTTGTTCCCTCTTTCTGTACTGATGTGTCTCTTCCTCCATCCTCTTTTGCTTGTTTCTCTCCATTTCATCCTCAGAGGAGAAGAAGACAAAAAAAAAAAAGATTAATAGAACAAAAGTGTAAGAGAAACAGAGGGACAAATATAAAAGGCCACTGTTTGCTCTTTCTCCTTCTTTCCCATCTCTGCTCCTTGCCCTGTCTCTCAACTTAACTCTTCGATCATATTAACCTCTCCTACCAGATTATTAGTGGACATGCAGACTTCTGCAACTCCACTATCTTCATTGCTAGCCAGTTCCAGAAAGCAAGGCAGCCAGTTTAATCTGATTCTGTCACCCTAATTTTCTCTTCCAATTGAATCAATGTACTGTGATTCCTAAGCATGTTCTTTACTTATTGGCCTGTTTTGGCCGCAGCCAAGTACATTTGACATTCCCAACTACCAGCTTCCTCCAGGCATAGTAATGGTTCCCTCTTGTGCACATGTACCATTTCAGCAAGATTGCCTCTCACTCCTGAATTTTGCATATAGATGACAAACTAAATTAACAGAAAACAAGCAAAAACAAATAACCTTCTGCTTGTTCTGCACTGTTTTATTCTACTACTTTTTTCCCCCCTTCAGTTCAAGAGACAAAAGAGACTTCCCCATGGATTCATACTTTGAACCTCCCTACATGCTGAATGCCTCAGAAAATGAATTTAACACTGATACTGACAAGGATATTGAAGGAAAAACAAACTTTCCTCTGTTTCTGACTTTCTTCTTCTCCACAATATAGAACATTATGTTCACATGGCTGATACACAGGGAGGATACAATTATACATTTGTGTGCATTGTTTGTTATAAAGTTATACCCAATGGCTTGATTATGTATGATATCCTTCACTTAGAAGCAGAGGCAACTCTATAAGAAATATACATATGGCTCTGAATTGTGGTTGTACATCATACGCAGTCAGCTGAGCAGTGCCACATGAAAACTTCCCTCCCCATGTTTTAGGGAAGATGACTGCAAATCTGCTTACTCATTATGAATGTCCTCTGAATTTTTTCCATGATAATTCCTTCCTATTACTTTTTTTTTTTTTAAAAAAAAATTAAACCATATACTAAATGAATTGTATTTGCTTGAGTTCCTGGCAATATACATTATAGGTAAATCATTGCAAGAATGGAAACTGCTTTTAGTTTTCTCTTTCTTTCTTTCTTTCTTTCTTTTTGAAGTAAAAGAAGAAGAATCTTGCAGAAAGAAAAATTTAAAATAGCATGACTGTGGCCAACATTGGTCAGCAATCATCTTTCATGGGGTTGTCTGTGAATACATTGCTTTTGGTATGGAACTAGCTTCATTTATTCCACATAAACCAATGTATATTTTCTTCCAAATAGATTTCTAACTCTGTTTGTAGCTTTTTACAAGATAGTTTGTATTCAGCGCAGTGTGTCAACAATACTGTTTGGTTTGTCACTGTGTTACTTAAGAAGACCTCCTGACTTTGAATTTATTCCTTAGCTTTCCATTCATGCCTGCTAGTTATTATTTTGGTAAAACTCAGTTAGATACTAGTTTTTTTCCCTCCATTTTTTTGTCAGAACTTTGCATAAGTTAATGAGGTTGGTGGTTACTTTCTTCATTCAGAATACTCGTATGGCAGTAGTTTTTAAGTTGCACTACACTGAGAAGTTCTCTTGAGCAGGCTTGTATAAAAAATGAAAAAGAGTAGTAACTTTCTATCCATTTCAACATTGTTTGTGCTTGTGTGTCAGAGTAGTGCTTTTCTGGATTGTTCTCCAAGTCTCTCAGCCAGGCTGTATCTTTTGATTCCACATATTTATTTCAAGCTGGCTTCTATAGATCCATTCTCTTTATTACCATGTACTCTTAGATTCTTCATAGTTGTTGCTTACTTTGATATTATGAAATACATGTATTTTTCTATTCTTTATTTAACATCCCAGCACAATGCTGCATATGAATAGATTCATGGTGCAACTGCTGCCTTCAAAAATACTTTTTCTCATTCATTTGTCTCAATAAGCAGTATAATTAAGCTCAAACAGAAATGCACATTGAAGAACTTGATGAGGGCAGCTCATTCTTCTTAAGACAGAGAACCTGGATTTCTGCTGCTTTATGAATGAAACACATAATTGGGAGACTTAAATTGTGCTACTGGGCTAAACTGAATAGTTAGTCCTAACTAGGGTAAACACACAGAATCACTAGAAGTTAAATATAAATATAGATTAAGGACATTGGAGCTGGAATGGGACAAGATTTGGAAGGGAAATTACTTTTACATGAAATTCAAAGTTGGTTCTGGTAGACTGAAGGAAAGAGCTACACTAGCTACACTAAAGGCAAAATTATAATCAAACTTCACATTTCTTTTTTTTTATTTCAAGGATTTATATCCCACTTTTCTCCCACAATGGGATTCACTAGCGAAAGGCTCAAGGAATCTCTCCCTACATGCACTGTGATTGGAAAGTGCTACTGAGATTTCTGCCCCACATTGGCATCTAGAGCTGTCAGTGAGCAAATCTACTCCTTATCTCTGTCTCTCTACTTTAACATGTTCCCAATATGGTGTCGTTTTTCATGATTTTATAAATATACTATCTGTGGGTTGGTTTTTTTTTGTTTTTTGTTTATTATTATTATTATTATTATTATTATTATTAGTCTTTTATTGTTCAGATAGTTGAATCAATTTGAAAGTGGTTTAGCTGAATTCAGTCCCGGTTCAGGCTAATCTGATTCAGATTTGATCAAATTTGATCCAAACTGGTTTGATTCAGTTCTGGAAGGTGTACCACTGTACGAAACTCTCATTTTATTGAAGAGAAAGCAGGAAGGAAAGAGAAGCAGCCTAGGGCTTTTTTAAAAAATGACATGGCCTTTGTGCCATGTGCTGACCACCCTTGAACTGTCTGTCCTCTTCAGCTAGCACAGTGATCCTCAAACCTTGGTCCTCCAGATATTTTGAACTCAACTCCCAGAAGCCCCAGACACCCTGGCCAATAGTTGAGAATTCTGGGAGCTGATGTACAAAGCATCTAGAGGACAAATATTTGGAAACCACTGACCTAGCACTTGTTTCTGTATGCTGCTCTCTTGCACAGTCCATCCACAGAAAATAAGAACGGGAACATTTTTTCCCCAAAGCCTTCTTTTTCACAGCCCCCTTTGGTTAGTGTTTTCTGTCTCATCTTTCCTTTGTGAGAATTATGGACCACTCTTAAACAAAGCTCACAATTGATTCACTCAGACTTTTGAAGATAGGTAAACAAATAAGCATAGGGAGGGATTTATGAGTACGTGTTGGAGGGGCAGTAGCAGAAAGGACCACTCCATAATACAGACAAAGTTGCCTTCTGAGTCAAGGAAATATGCCAAACATATCATTCAATTACTTTAAGAGGAAGCACTTGTTCATACTCATTTATGACCTCCTTGTTGAAGATACTTGTAAGCGTGAGCTTCCCACTACATATAGATTGGTATTTGGTTTTATTCCCATGGGTCAGTGTAAAATATCATTTTTGTAGACAGTCTGACTAAAAGGTCTTTGAATGCTTTTCCCCTCAGAATTTTGCCCGGCTTGTCAATGTCAAATAGATTGACCTTTTGTGATTGAGTCTAAGAATCCTAATTGATGCAGTTTTCCACTAAGAAACTGAAAGTCTTTTTTCCCTGTGAAGGCCTAGCAGGTTTAAAGTGGCTCGTGCTTTGTTTGGTCTCTAGTCCCTGCTTTCCTCCTGTCCCAAGGTCAATGGTCCAAACTGTACAGTACAACCACAGTCAATAATATTTTAGCTAGGAAGATTAACAAGGGCATAGAATTTTCTTTACTCCAGCCTCCATATCTATGCTCTTAACAACAGTATAAAATGAAGAGATAACACTGTGCAATCACACTCAGAACAGGGCTCAGAAAACTAAATTAGTTTTGTTCATTGCTTAGAATGAAGCTTTGCTTATTCTGCTGCCAATTTTAAAACACACACTGTGCTGTTACTAAGCACTCTGGCTGAAGGTGGAACAACCAAGTGACTAGAAAAAAAGCCTAGTGGGCCAGGTTGTATTTCCTGACACAAAGCTTTTCTATGAGATTTTAGGAATTGTAGTCCAAAAATATAATCCCCAAGTTCTGCCCTGATCCTTGTAAAGGTTTCCAGACCAGATTTTTATTTGTCTTTGTCTTATTTTATTTGTCTTTATATTTGGACAAGGGAACTCTGTTATCTTTTAAATGATGATAAAAACTGCAAGTGTTTTACTAGACTTGTAATCAATGTGACCCATTTAGTTGAATATGCCCCAGCATGCTATAACACTTGTAGCCCAAGCCCAGTTTTAGTGCAAACATTCACAGCCCAACCACTACCTGTCAAGTGCAACATTCATTGCTTCCAGCTGCCCAGTGTGGGTTCAAAGGGTATGAACAGGTGAAATTATCACTCCGTTCTGGTATCAAGAAAGTTATTTATTTAAGGAAATTAGGTAAAAAAGAATAAAACGCATATATCCATAGTCTCAACCAAAGTAACATAAACAAAGCTTGTTGAGCAAAGATTTTTGCCATAGTGTAATCTGTTCAATGAAGGCAGTAGTAAAAAAAGAAGACCACATTACAGAGGGGTTAACTTAATTAAGGAAACAATGACAATGTTGTAACAATGATACAACAATAAGGTTTGTAAGATCTGGTTAGGGCTGTTATGGGCTCTCGTGGAGACTTATCATGTATAGAGCTGACATAAGTTAAACTCAATTCAAAACAAAACCAAAATGTACAAATTATATGAGTTTTCATAGTTTCCATTACAACCATGGCCCATGGTGAAGTTTGGGTTTGGGAGTCTACTTTCTTTTTTACATACATGAAATAATCCTGCTTTTAGATTTAAACTAATCCCAGTTCCCTGTGATATATAAATGCAGGGAACTATGCTGCTAATGTTGAGTGCCTTCCAGTCATTTATGACTTATGATGATCTTATCTATGATGGGTTCTTCTTGGCAAGATTTATTCAAATGAGGTTTGCCATTGCCTTCCTCTTTAGGATGAGAAGGTGTAGCTTGCCCTAGATCACCTAGTGGGTAACCATGACTCAACAGGAATTTGAACCTTGGTCTTCAATAGCCCTGGTCCAACACTCAAAACACTATACCACACAGTCTCGCTCTATAGTTTGTTTGTTCTCATGAAGCACGATTTTAAAAAAATCTATTTCTTTCCTAAAATACCCAAGAAAGCTTGTTAAGTACTGAGAACACTGGCTAATTTTGAAGTCAACATTTTAACCAAGCCGTTGTCATGAAAGAGTAATGTGGGTCAATTTGTGAGCATGGGATCTCCAAAGCTTATTTTGTAGTGAAATGCCCCTCCCCACTAGTTTCTACTCCAAGTGTGGCCCTACTTTATATCTTCATATCCACAAAAACTACTGATATGTCTGAGACACTTACCAGCTGAAGTAGATATTCTATTTCACAATGAGAGCTGAATCACTGTTTTTGTTGTATGAATATTGTTATCTGTAATTGCACAGCATGCTCCCTGTTCAAAAGCAGAAAGTTTTCTTTAAGCAGTAAATTGCTGATCTAAATAATCATTGCTCTTCCAGCGATAGACATTGTCAAACAGGCTGCATGTTTGGAAAATTTATCCATCACAACAAATACATCATGGGACAGTGAAAATGAAAAATCATTCAAACCACTGATATTTTCGGCACTGCTGCTGTGGACCATGTCAGAATTCCTTGACTTTTGTGGATTTTACATGGTTTGTGATGAAGAACAGTACTCCCAAATATGTAATTCTCTTTCTCGTGAGAGAAAGTGAATTTATTTCAAATGATCTAAAACTAACTAGTAGGTGTAAAAAGAATAGACACATCATCCTACTAGAGTAAAGAAAGAATAGAAAGTGACATTCATGAATATTTCAGAAAGGAAGCATCTTTGACCAGCTAATTAAAAGTTAAAGAGTTCATGATTTTGCTTCCTCTGCAATTTGTAGAGTTGACTTTAGAGTTGGCCCTGGTGGACAACATGACATTGCGTGACAGCTGATGTCAGAATAGAAGGCAGGTATCTAAGTCATCAAGTGGCCCAGCACAGAAACACAGAGTTATGACAAGGGGGTAAAAAGCACTTGAGGGAAGGTTGGCATAACTCCCCACCCCGAAGGCATTGAGCACAGATTTTGATCTTTGAAGAAAAAGAAGTATGGATATATATATATATATATATATATATATATACATACACACACACACACACACACACACACACACAGCTTGTACAGGATGGGATATATGGGGGCTACATTCCTTATGCTTCCTAATTCTTTGCATAATAAAATAACACTTCAAATAAAAAATGCCCTGTACATTTATGGCTTGAATTTACAAGGAAAGAGTGATTTCCTTCCCTTGTTCCATAAGAAGGAAAAACTGAGGAATATTGAGTGGAATCTGCAGAAGAAACAAAGCTACACATCTCAAGACACTCAAAAGATGGTTATTTATTGGTAAACACATCAGATATGTTTCAGCCTATGTGTACTCTTAATGCTGTATCTTCTTCAGAGGGTTAGAATCAAATTTCAGAAATTTATATACACAAAATATATCCAACAAATATATTCAAGAATTCCTGGTTCAGAATTTTTTGGAATTTGCTTCTAATCCTCTGAAGAAGGCTTTATGAGTACACACTGGCTGAAACATCTTGGGCCTTTCGAACAATAAACAACCAATTTTGAACATCTCTTATTTTTTTTCCTATGGCATTTTGCCATATTCGGTCTCACTGTCCCATGTTCCCCACAATTTCCTTTGAATTTTCCCTTAATGATTCTCTGCCCATCTAAGACGATTACTATATGTGGCTTTTAAAACCACATGATGCTTTTTAAAAAAGCATATTTGGTAATAAATATTGCATGCTGCTGCCACCTTCAATGCAAAACTGCTGTGTTCCTCAAGTGTGATTAGGATGTCCCTTTTCATTGACAAGGAAACTCATCAATGAGCTCACAATAGCACAAGTCCCCCAGTTCGAAATATCATGCTGGGTCAGTTGTGAAACTGGCAGTCATGTGGTGTCAGTGTCCCCTCCCATCCCCTTGTCACCACTCCCCTTTGCTATTCCAAAGAAGCCTGCTTCTTTATTTTTTTTTTAAAAAAAAAACTTCAATTGCAGTAGCAGAACTCTAGAATTGAGAGGAAAAAAGAAAATAAATGAAATAATTTTTTTTAAAAACCCTGAAAGGTGTGATGGGTAGGCCATATGGCAAGGAGGCAAGATTAAGAGGGAGTCAGGAAGAGAGCACAATGACAGCAGCAGCCCCGTTTGTGTGATTGTGAAGACATGTGATACTGGTTAATGTACAAACAGGTATAGTTCTGTTTTTATTTACAAGCAAGATTGTGGCAAGAACAGGTTTTAGGAGGCAATGTCCTCTTTCCTTGGCTCTTTCTCTTCTTTTTCAATCTTTTTGACTCATGATTCTTTTCTTCCTCACAGCCCTTTTCCTTGATCTTCTCTTGTCACCTACTAGCTCTTCCCTCCACCTTTTGTTGGGTTTGTTAGGGCAAAGAGAGAGAAGCTGTATCCCTTACACACACACACACACACACACACACACACACAGAGTTGATGCACGTAGGCAGGATGCCTAGAAGAAGGTCTGTGTGAAGAGTGAAGGTTCTGCAAAGCCCCTGAGCTGCACAGCAAATTTCCAACCTCACACAGGCTGTAGCCTTGAGCTCCCAGCTTGAGGAAATACATTTCCAGACAGCAAGACTTCACTCGACATGAGGGCTTTTTAATCTTTGTTGCCAACTATTTACAAGATTGCACAGAATATCAGACAGCCCTCTTGAATACTCACAGCTAGACATAGTAACAATGTGCTTTGCCAACCACCGACCACAACAACCCAACAATGGAGATGGTGATCTCTCCATTATATAGGTGGTCTTCTTGGAAGTCATGGGATAGCCATGCCACCAATGAAACCTGGCTGGTTTCATACCCAGTACCTGTTGCATCAGAATACTACCCATGATGCACTGCTGGCTGGCTTCACCTTCTGTACATGTTGCATCAGACTTCCCATGATGCACATCTCACTAAATTCTGACTCGTGCACCTCTCACTTGAACTGTAGTAAGCGTTGCTCCAGTTCCACCTAGTGGCCACATCAATGTCATTTTCTCAACCAGGGTGCAACATAGTCTTGACAGGGTTTCCTTTTTCCAGGATTAGCTTTCTTTCTCAGAAGAGTGAGTCATCTGGTTTGTTAAGCGTGAGACAAGTTGAGGTGGAAACCATAATGACAGCTACCAAATGTTGGCAGAAACAGCAGCAGGAAGCACTCTGGCTTAATGAGATGGGGGGTAGTGATGGTTCAGGTTGCTATTCCAGGAAGTTGCCTCTTCCAAGCTACAGTCGAAATGCTTTATTTACTTCTCCATCCTCAAATGTGATCTTTGTAATTACCCACTAATAATGCTATTCTGATTATCTGAGCACTGAGAATGACTCTGGAGACCAGGATGTGGATAACCAATCAGTCATGCAAACTGCCTTTGTCTTCCCCAGAGGAAGACAAAGGCAAACTCTCTCTGAACAAATCTTGCCAAGAAAACCCCATGATAGGTTTGCCTTAGGGCCATAAGTCAGAGACTACTTGAAGACCCAAAACAACAGCAAATGTTATTCTGCTGACTACATAGGACAAACAAGAATCTTCTGGAATTATGCTCTAATTTGAGACATTTTGGTGACGTCTATACATAATGTATATTTGCCAAAATGAACAGACTGAATTCAGAAACTGGTATGGGGGGGGGGGGGTAAAAAAAATACAAGTAGGCAGTGTTTCAACTGCTATTTTCTTTTGCACATACCCCCAGACCTTTCTCACTATGTACACATTTGTACAGGATTTAATCATTGCCTTGTGGGAAAGTGAGAGTTTGGAAGGTTATCTTAAAATGTGATCCTCATTCATGGGAAGTGTTCTGATATCATATGATTGCACTAGTATCAAGCATTATACAGTTATATTTCCTATAGTCACTGCAAATTTGAACGAGCCCCCCCCCCCCTTTTTTTTTTTTACTTGGATGACTCAGTCAATTTGTTCAATAAGTAACATGAGGTGATTGGATTTGGAAACTTAGATTATTACAAAGTACTTTATATGTTGGATGTGGTTATTCAATGCAACAACTGATGTATATGAACTTTGATGTAACTGTTTGGTTTGCCCCGCCTCACTGGTCTAAAAATCTTTGAGTACCCAATTAAGGATGATCTATTGGTTGTCAGTGAAGCATGGAGCAGGTGGAGAACTGTGTACTGTGAAACAGCGAGTTACTGCTAAGAATGGATGTAAATTATCTCTACATTTCTGTTTTCCAGGCTTGATTATCTGGAGGCAAATACTTAACCACTTTAGTATTCTTTTCAAATTCATCTCCAGAGTTAACCATCCATGTTTAATCATTGCACATAATGAGATTCGTATACTTTTTAAAAAATGCCTTAACTTAAACATCAAGAATAAGCCTCTGCATAAATCTGAGATTGAAAAAAACAACACCAATCTTCTGCCCATGTATTAGAGAGGAATTAGAATGTCCTTTGCTACTGAGCAAAGAAAACTGTCAATGGCTTTCTGTTGTTAATAGAATATTGATGGTGGCCCAAGGTGTAGAGTAGTTGAAAAAAGAGCCAGAGAGAATTTTGGAGAAGGAGACAGAGAGGGAAAAGCATACTGTAGCCTGGAATAATATCAGATCAAGTGTATATTGGTCCATAGGATTAGTTGGTCATAGTTGACTATGGTGAGCAAGAAATATTTCTGTGTGAAACATCTTCAGAAACTGTCTATTTATAATACAATGCATTTATTTATTTATTTATTTATTTATTTATTTATAAGAGGAATATCTTGAATATCTTGAAGAGCCATGAGTTCATTCACACAGGGAGCACTTTCATTAATGCCGATGGCAACTACTTCAGATCATCATTGTGTTTATAGCTGCTGTGGAGAATTCATCACTTTGTTGCCAACATATCAGTGATGAACCTCTCTATCCTTAGGTAGGCTGCCAGCAAAAAACATTTAGTATGCCAGCAAGGCTGTACTGAAAACATTCCTCCTTCCCAGAACTTACTCTAGATAATATTGCATTGGAATAGTCTTAGAGAGACTAGCTTAGAGGTATCTGTGTGGGGAAAGGATTAACACACACACACAAACACTTAATTTAAAATAATTTCCACCTTGTTCTTTAACTTAGAACTACGCAACTACGCTTCATAGATTATCTTATCTGAGGGTTTGGCATTCCCCCCCCCCCCCCATGAGCCATGAACCAGTAAAACCATATTAGTAGAAGATGGCTTCAACTGTTGCTTTTTTCCTGGAAACTAGTTCTGGAATGGCATCTGATGGCTTGTGGAACAGCATTGCTATATGGATTGCCAGTTTGAGTAGCAATGGTTAATATTAATATGACAGATAGTATAAATTTATTATTCATTTATGTCCCACCTTTTGCCCAATACTGAGACTCAAGGTAAATATAAGTACTTAAATAAAAACTACTATATTGACACAGGTTCTGCTTGAAATTGTCTTCTGAAGTGGTGTGGAAGGGGAGAATAATGGTGAAATGGAAAGCAAACTCTCCAGAAATTTCCACTTTTAAGAATGCCCTTGTGAATTATGCTGTATATCATTATGTAATGTCATTCCCAGTAGGGATTTGGTGTACGTTTTGAAAATGAATGCAGTCAAATTATTGCTTAGCTTTAAAAACAAAGGAGAGGGGGGAGAGAAGCTGAACCAACTCTGGACAATCTTTGAAAAATTTAAGTAACAGCCCATTCTGTGATGAAATTTCCTCTCCAGGTCATCCTCAAACCTAGACATAGCTGTAATAAATATTTTAGGCATGCCATAATACAATATCAAAGAACATAAACTACAGAAACAATACAGTGATGTTACATTATGTACATTATGTTACATGACTAATGTGCCAAGTTAAAATTTCTAAAATGCCACCACAAAAAAGGCCCAGTCTCTAGTTGCCTTAAAGGTGGAACATGCAGAGACAGTTATCAGACAGGCTTCTAAGGGAGCAAGTGAACTTTTAGAAAACTGGGTCCAAACTGCATAGATGAATAAAAACATCACCTTGAACTGTCCCTAAAAGGACTCAGGAATTCACTTGAGATGCTTGAGGTGAAATGTTCCAAAACTAGTTCCTGTCAATCATCTTGCTATTGCATTTCACACCAAATGAAGTTTCAAAGTACAGTCGACCCTCTGTTTTTGTGGGGGATCCGTTCTGGACACACACCCTGGCGAAAACAGAGACTCGCACGTGGGGGCATGCACCACGGGGGTACACCCCATTGAGGATAACAGAGATCACCCCTCTGTGAATAATCAAGAACTCAGATCTCAAGTCCGTGAGAATGGAGGTGTGACCGTAGTCTGCTAGAAGACAACCCACAGCAGTAGCAGAACAGGTATTGCTTCGAGAGAAACAAACATAGTGGTAGGATCTGTGGGACAGCTGCTTTTGTGAATTACTTTGCATAGCTTCAGAACTTAGGGAAGCAAAATAATATACCATTAATACATTTCCAGAAGGCCAGTTTTCAGTGGATCAAATTCTAGGCCATTTGGTGATAAATACTATCAGATGACTTTAATAGAGTAGTAAACATTTTCCTCTGTATGTGTCTTGCATTAGAGTCAACATGTTGAGCTGGGTTCATAATATAATTAGCTAGATCTAGATGACAAATAGCACATTCTAAAACTGGGCCTGGAGATATTAATCAGTTTCACTATTAGAACAAGGAATGAATTCATCAACAGCAGATTAAAATGTGCATTTTAAATTTGCCAACACATTTATGCTTATTTGCCAAACACATCTTTTATATAAATTAATTGAGAGAAACTGATTATTGCTAAATAACCCAAATATAATTTCTCTTGCAATGCTGCAATATTTATCTCAAACAGTGAACTATGCCAGTATTTTTCAAACTTGCTTCCCTAAACATTTGCAAAGGACTCTGGGACGCAGTTAGGGGTACACACTAACTTTTCATAGCATGGATCATCTCCAACATTTCAGCAATGAAAGCTGGGACGCCTGTGATTAAGCAATATCATACTATTGTTAAGATGGCAAAAGTTATAAATAGGGGAAAAACACAAATGAGGAGAGGCGGAAAAAAGTTTGCTTTTGCCTGATCATAGTGAGAAGGACAGAAACCTGTCCCTTTTCTCCTCCCCTTGCTAAGTTCATTGAGTGGAAACTACTATTGCACTTAGCTTAGTTTGCAGCACCTAAACTGGGCTGTGGACCAAGAAGGAAAGTGGGAACAGGGAGAGAAACTGGGACATTTCAAAAGTGGCTTAAAAAATCAGCCAGTAGAGGATTTATTGTAACAATTTCTGTCAAATTGGGTTAGTTGGAGTTTGGAATGGAAATAGCTGTCAAAATTCCACTCATCCTTGGAGAAGGATGGAAAATATATTTACTGTTTTCCTTACAGGTGAAGTATGAGAAAATTAAAATGTTTTGTCTTTCATACAGGGCGGGTGGGAAATTCCATTTGAAATTCTGGATGGCTTTATTGCTTCAGTACTAAACTGAGCAATAAAACAGCAGGGGTTGTAATTGACTTTTGTTGTTGCATGCCTTCAAGTCATTTCTGACTTTTGGTGACTCTAACGCAAACTTATTACAGGGTTTTCATGGCAGGATTTGTCCAGAGGGGTTTTGCCATTGCCTTCCTCAGAGGCTGAGAGTGTGTGACTTGGGACCATCTTGGATCATAATAAATAAAGGAAGACTGGTACATACATATTCACAATGAGATGCTGAAATTCTGTGTTGTTGTTTTTTTGCAACTGACTGCTTTTGGGCCACTGTGTTATTTTATCATAACATACGGCCCTCCAGCTATTGTTGGACTACAAGTCCCAGCATCCCCTAGCTGGAGAGATCCTGGGAGCTGCAGTCAGCAATATCTGGATCATGAAAACTGTCCTACTTTGCAATCTATGCAGCCCCTGAAATGCATGACCTAAGATGGCCCTAAAATGCTTCGGGTCCAGAAATCCACTGGGTGATATTGGCCAAGGACTCTTTCAGACATGGGAAATTGGAAGTATAATCCAAGGGCAATCCAAACACAATCCTGGGGTTTTACGTTATTGTGAATTAATTCTTCTCACGCAAATTCGGGCAAAAGGGAAGTCACTCCAAATGCAATCATGGGTTTAACATTATTGCTAATTTAAGCTTCTCACGCGATTTTGGGCAAGGGGGGCATATTTTCAGGTAATGGGAAGTACTTCCGAATGCCTTCCGAACGGAGCAGGGGTTCAGGTAAATTTGCTAAACAAGCGAATTTACATGAATCCCCATTGGCTCCATTCGGAATTGGGAGAAATTCCTCCCGTTTGAAAGAGTCTCCTGTCATACTCTTTCAGCCTCAGTGGCAAAGCCCCTCTGAACAAATCTTGCCAAGAAAAACCTGTAATAGGCTTGCCTTAGGGTCGCCACAATGCTCAACTCCATACTGAGGCAATAAAACCACTCAGGACATGCTTATCCTGTCAGTTCATTTGCAAATGAACCATCTGAAGATTCTCACATACCTAGTTCAAGATTTGGCAAATTTCTCAGCTCATTAATAAAAAATTAAAAGGGATGAGAAAACAAAAATCTGTATGCTTATCACATTGTAATGAATACTCATGACATTCCTGGTTGGATATTTCTGAGGCTATTCCAGATCAACTGGATGGGAATCACAACATCTTCTGCAATGTACCTTAATGCACTTTTAAGGGGAAGATCCATAAGGCCAGCTGTCCACCAGCAAAGCCTGTCCACTATTTATAAATATATTTACTGATGAACTCCTGATAACTTTACAAGCAATTTTAAGGTTCCCAGGAACATAGTTTGCAAACTACTGAACTAGACAATTTGTAGACAGCAAGAGAACACTTCTACTCAAAGAATGTTACCAGGTGACAGACATCAAGCTAGTTTTCTACTGCTTTTAAATTTTATGTTTCAGTTTTAATTCCCTTTATGATTTCAGATTTTTACAGTCAAAAGACAGAAAACCATGGTTGGATGGTTGAAAATGAATCGTGCAAATCAATCAGTCAGTCAGTGAATTGCAAAAACCAATTGTGGTTTAGAGAGAATGACAAGGCTATTTATTTATATTTATTTATTTAATAAAATTGTTTAATCCCATCCTTCATCCTGAGATGTCAGGATGGTACCTAAGCAAAACAATAAAGCAATTTCAAACACTTCCAGATTTAAAACAAGAAAATAGTTTAAACAAGATAAAATATATTAAACAAGTTACCACAGCTTAAAACAATGTGTATATACATTTGAAAAGCAAATTAGATCCCAAAGGCTTTAATATAATTCCATGTTTTGACTTGGTGGTGAAAAGAAAGCAAAACTAGTGCCAAGGGGAGGGCTTTCCATGAATGGCTGGGGGAAGAAGCACAGTTTATTGGCAGAACTTTGCATGCAGGAAGTCCCAGCTGCAGTTCTTGATGACCAAAAGAGATCTCAGGTACAACAGACTGAGATTTTGGAGAGTCACAGCCACAGGAGACAATACAGGCCTAGATGGACCAGCAGTGTGACTTGGAATAATAGAATCATAGAATCATAGAGTTGGAAGAGACCATAAAGGCCACCCAGTCCAACACCGTGCCATGCAGGAATACACAATCAACACATCCTTGGTAGATAACCATCCAAACTCTGAAAACTTCCAAAGAAGGGATAAGGCAGCAATTGTATGTTTTAGGACTCAGATAGACCAATTGATAAAGGAGCTTGCTCTCCCTCCTTTTTTTTTTTTTTTTTTTTTTTGCATAGCATATGCTCTTATTTCATATGTATTGGAGAGGAGTTAATTGACACGCAGTGCTTTATCACACTAGGGGGCAAATGGGATTTAAACGAGAGTTAAACTAGAGAAAACCAGGAAATGTCATGTGATAAACATCAGGCATTTCCTGGTTTTCTCTAGTTTAACTCTTGTTTAAATCCTGTTTGCCCCCTAGTGTGATAAGTCACCATACATTGCTCATTTTGGGATATGGAGCTAGTTAATTTAATGCTGGGAATTGCTGGTAAAATGTAATCATATGTCACTCTGATGACTGAGTCCAGCTGAGTGTACACTAAGGGATGGCCTACACAGGCAATAAATAAATAAATAAATAAATAAATAAAAATTGTAATCACTTTGTTTCCATTTCTGTTGCAACACAAGATATACAGCCGGTTTTGCAATGAAAGTGCTTTTTAAAGGCATTAATATGAATTTTTACTTTGCATTTTTAAGAAAAACTGGATTTTTTTTAAAAAAAACGTATGTGTCAGGATCATGGTGGAATCAGGATGACTGGGATAATTGGAGGACCAGGCTAATCCGGTAAGCTTGGTGTGTGTCACCATTTTTTTTAAATAATGTTTTATATGCAAGGCATAGTAACTGAAGCCTAGAGTTTTTGGAATAGAGGTCTATTTGGTATTTTATTTTAAATGTTAAGGAGTAGATTGAGTTAACCTCTCACCCTTGCTTTGGAGCAACTTTGCCAGAGGGGCTGTCCTGGAAGGGGCTGGCAGCATTCTGAGCATTGTGGGCCAAAAACTGAGATTTAAGGACAACAGTGGAGGATAGGGAGTCTTGGAGATATCTTATCCTTGGGGTCACCATGAGTTGGAACTGACTCGAAGGCAGCTAACAACAACAATATGCCACATTAAATGGCATGGCTACTTCATATGGAATCCTGGGACTTGTCATTTCAGGGAGGCAATAGAAGTCTCAGGCAGAAAATGAAATGTCCCCCCCTAAAAAAACAAATCCCAGAATTCCATTGGACAGAACCAGGGTAATTAAAGTGGAATCATAATATGTCTAAAAACTTCGGAGCACATGCCTTGGCTCCTGGACTTGAGGAGAAGAAATGGGCCTTTTTCCCTCCTCCCTAACATCTGCCACTGAAGAAGACTTGGCTGAGAGAGTGTTTGTTAGCCCTACCTCCACCTGGGCTACTCCCATGCCTTGGCTCCTGGACTTGAGGAGGAGTCTTCTCTCCCCCCCCCCACTTTTTTCTTTTCTTTTCTTTTTAGATTGTGTATAGTTCACATTGTTTTAGGATTGGGATGGGTGTTGAGAATGGATATTTTCTTTTTACTTGTTTTGATATGTTAATTGTTATGTATTTTGCTTTGTTAATTTTATTTTTTGTTATAATTACTATGTATTTTTGTTGTTGCTATAGCTGCTTTGTATTTTTGCTTTGTTAATTGTTATTCTTTTTTGTACCCCGCCCCGATTGCTTGTTCAGAGGGGTGGGTTAGAAATAAAATGTATTATTATTATTTATTAAGTGTGAACAGCAGGAAGCTGTTCAGATTTTTAAATTATGATACAGGTGTGAGCCCTGGGCAGGATACAGTGGGCAAGATCATAACTTCAACTGTCCCAGTTTGGCAAGCATAGTCCATTAGTAGTTGGGTATAAATAATATAGACTGAAGGAGATTACAGCTGATATTCAAAGCTGTAGTGAGCAAGTATGTGAACTTTCCTCTTTTCTTTCCCCTTTGAAAAGACAGTTACAGAGATTTATGCTTTTTATTGAGACCTTTCATTGCTCCCCTGATATTATATAACAGAATTTCCCATTGGCATAAAGGGGGATCTTTTCTTTAAGCCATGTAGCCACATACACAAGAGGTATGTGAGTGATTAGCAGTATTGACCCTCCTCTCCACTTATAGGGTTGTATCTGTACCACATTAAAAATCCATTCCACCCAAACTGTTTTATAAAATGGGTAAAAAGACATAGCTGAAAAGTATTTTGCTTTCACGTAACTCACACTTCAAGAGGAGACAGTTCTCAAGTAATCACAAATGCACAGATGTCAGTTTATGATTTGTGTATCATATATGTGTAGCCTTTCTGTTAACACAGTTTTAACCGTATTGAATTTTCATTAGTGAAAAGCAGATAAACAATATAGTGGTGCTGTGCCTGGAATTTCTAGAAAATCTGCAGGGACATCCTTATAGCCTCTGACTATTGTTATACTCGGTATTTGCATGATAGGAAGCCGTAATTAAATTGAGAATGTTATCATTGGAATCCATTGATGTCAGTGTATGTATGTGTGTTTAGATAGATAGATAGATTATATAAACTAATGCTTAGGGGGAAACAGCTAAGGTAAAAAGAAATACACTAGGAAAAAGAACCTAGGAAATCATTATAAAAATACAGACACGCATAGGTAGTCCTTGAATTCAGTGGTGCTTACTCTGAGGCAAATGGCTATAGCATGGCATCTCAGGCATTTGCACAAATAAGAAGAGACCTGTTGGATCAGACAAGGGAAACTGCAGCAGTCTAAATATTTCCAGGCTACAACTCCTATCAATCCTAGTCAGCATAGCCAGGGTATGAGGACAAGGGAGCCACAGTTCAAAAACTTCTGGAGGGCCACAGTTGTTTGGATGTCAACCACAGAGAGTTACCCTGTTGCTGATCTCTGCAGGCCAGCATTCTCTGCTCATGTTGGTGATGGGCCACTTGCTTCTGGGGAATGACATAGGACTTTATCACATGTACTTTTCAGCCCGATCTAGGCACGGGAAAGGGTCGGGAAGGAATGGGTGAAAACAGGTTTTATCACACACAAAATAGCTGCTGTGCTGCTGCCGAACCATCATCCAGATGTGCTTCTCCCAGCAATTTTGCTACCAAGGAAGCTTTCCGTAGTATCAAAATTGGCTGGCAAAGCACAGCTGAGGGACGGGTGATGGTTGGGTGGCAGCAAAGCAGCAGTTTTGTGTGTGATGAAACCCGTTTTCCCCCATTCCAGCCCAATTCCGTCCTGTGCCCAGATTGGGCTGAAAAGTGT
This sequence comes from Urosaurus nigricauda, assembly GCA_034509955.1. NCBI lineage: Eukaryota > Metazoa > Chordata > Lepidosauria > Squamata > Phrynosomatidae > Urosaurus > Urosaurus nigricauda. Next base: position 144,495,433 of record JAOEGL010000003.1, on the reverse strand, counting down.
ATGTGACAAACTCCCTAGTGTGGCCATGAAGGTTACCATTTGACCTTGTTGTCTGCTCCAGCATCTAGTACTTGGAGGCATACTGCCTTCGAGCATGGACCAGTTTGTTATTAGAAATAAGACTTGATAGGGCCTAAACTAAGCTGTGTTATATAAACTGGCCTTAAACACATCTAAGTCAGTGACCATCACCATATGTATGGGAAAAAATTCCATATGTTAAATAGACATTATATGGATGTTTGGCAATGAAACCCACTGGGTGACCTTCAGTAAGTCACACTCAACAACCTTCTCTGGACAAATCTTGCCATGAAATCCACACAGTAGGTTCACCTTAGAGTCGCTATAAGTTGGAAATGACTCGAACGCACACAACAATGACAACAACCAATACATATGTTTGAATTAATCTATTGATAGATATGAATGTATGAGAAAGAGAAGAGGAAAAAGAATAAAGTACGGCAGGGATCTCTTTGTCCTTGAGAGATAAAACAAAAGAAAACAAAGCAAGATGTTCTCACCTCTAACTTAAAGTAAGAAACAACAGAGGAGTCAAATGCAAAAGGCCTCTGAATGCTTTGGAAGTGCATCTATACACAGTGTGTATGCATGAGGGAGAGATTTGAATTAGTATATAGATTTCTGTTTGAAAACATCACTTCCATCTCAGAGAGGCTCCCAGCCTTCATGTAATTTAAATGCTACATGTCCCATTTTTAGAATACACTCCCATGGTTTCTGAGCAGTCTCAAATATAACTGTGACAGGTGGCAGTGTATTTGCAGAAAGCCTTAGCTGTTTGGATGCCTGGCATTAGGCTCTTCATTCTCTGAGTCTTCCCTTGACACAGATGGTGTTTTATTTTGCCCCTCAAAGCTTTTACCTCAGAAAGTGTATTTTTATTTATTTTTTGACAAACATACCTTCAGGCAATAACAGCAGGGAGGTGAGGTGGGCAAATCCTTTAATTTCCACTGTCAAAACTGATCTGCTATGAGAAATTCTTTCATGCCTCTTTTGATGGATTGTTCAACAGGTCTGTGCTTGCAGCAGCCTAAATGGCTAATGCAGACCCAGGAAATGAGCTGGTAGAAGTGGCAACACCTTGGTGAGTGGAATAGAAAAAGGTGGGAAATTGGAGCATTTGTTGCTGGAAAGGTCCTAATGAATGAATCAGGAACTCTGTGATAGCCAGTTAGCCATAAGCAGTCATGTCACAGAGAAAGTAAACTCAGCATACGATAGCAATCTCATCACCCTGATGGAACATAAATCTGTGTCTCACTGGCAGATTTCTCAATGCCATCTGATTATGCCCAGAAAATTAGAAAAATAAAATACTTATGGTGCTGGAAACTACCCTGTTTCCCCGAAAATAAGACATCCCCCCCAAAATAGGACCTAGCAGAAGTTTTGCTGAATTGCTAAATATAAGGCCTCCCCGAAAGAAAGACCTAGCAAAGTTTTGTGTGTGTGTGTGTATGTATGTGTATATATATATATATATATATACACAGTGTATAATAAATGTTCATTTTGTTTTTTTGTTCAACAATAAATGTGAATTTTTCTTCATGGAAAAATAAGACATGCCCTGAAAATAAGACCTGGAACATCTTTAGGAGCAAAAATTAATATAAGACATGGTCTTATTTTTGGGGAAACACAGTATTCCTCCTCCTCCTCCTCCTCCTCCTCCTCCTCCTCCTCCTCCTCCTCCTGCTGCTGCTGCTGCTGCTGCTATTCTCATATCTGCTTCTAAACTCCCTGGGTATTTCCTAAATATAATGGTTTTGGGGGTGGTTGGGGTGGGATGGAATTATCTTTCCCCTCATTGAACGAAACATGAGAAAATCATTCATTCATTCATTCATTCATTATCATTGCAGTCTCAAGTTGACTGGTGCAAGATAGACACATTTTGTATATTTTCAGGTTCTCATTGCTGTAGCAATAGAATAACAATACAGGAAAAAAATAGGAAAAGGAAGCTCACAAATGAAGAACAAAAGCAAGAAATGGTAACACCCACATGATGATGATTGTTTTGTACATCATTGCACAAAAAACAGTGAATCACAATAAGAGGTACAAGCATATGTGGATATGGAATTCAAAATGTATCTACCATAACTGAAATAGAACAGCATAAAGTATCATATTCAATTAACATAACAGTATGGTAATTGATGGGAATCACTGGGAAATGCACCAGAACAAGAGAAATGTTATTTGGAGCTAAGAAATATAAGCAGTATGTACAGCAATGAAAACTACCATCTGGCCAGTCTCATTTGGCCAGTCTCAATGAGCCCCCATACAAGGTTTTTTTTTGGGGGGGGGTAAAGTTTTTGAATGGTCGGAAAATAAAAGTTAAGGGTTTGTACTTCAACATGGAACTGATGTTTTCGTGATTTGTGATTCAAGGATATGAGGTTTCCTGGCAACTGTACTTGGTGTGTGCTGAAAACTGCAACCTCAAACTTATCTCTCTCTTGAAGCTGACAGGAAAATTTACCCTTTAAATCTAGGGAGCAGCAATAATTCTGCAGAATGTAGTGATGTTGCTACTCTTTATTTCCCCTGGTGATGACAGGTCTGGGGATGGCCTTCTAGGGTTTAGATTCCTTTTGGATGAGAGAGCAATGGAAACTTCTGGTATCTTGGTGATTTATTTTATTGCTTTTTATTTGTTTGTTTTTATGTACAAATAGCCTAGCATATTATAAGCAAGCAGAGCATGACAGTTTTGAGAAGGTGCTCTTGTGTTCCCCATATTTTAGTTAATGCAACACAGTCTTTGAGGAGACAGCAAACAATAGCTGGTTATTGTTTTACCCCATTCATGCTCTAAGGAAAGCAGAATTTTTATTGCTGGGTACTTTGGTTTGTCCATGTGCCTGTCCAATATCATGGAGTTCAGATTCTACAGCAGGGATGAGCAACTTCATCAGATTTTTATTTTTTAAAAAATTACACTTTGGGTGCACCACAGATTGCATTTCATCTGGAAAACTGTGTAAGTGCATGCAGCTTTTCGGCTCATAGCTGTAGTAACTTGGAATTCCCTTCCATTTTTTTAAAAACCAAAACCAAAAATGAGACTACTAGTTGACAAGACTGGAGTGAAGTGGTGTTCTTTGCAGCTCCTCAGTGAAATTCACACAAAACGCCAGTCCTTTTTTGGGCACCAAATTGTTGCCCAGTTATGGGGGACTCAGAAATACCCTCCAGGATCTAATACTTTCCCCACTGTCCATAAAAAAGAAGATCAGAAGAACTTACCATACAAGGATGAGATCAGAGGAGATTGCTGGCTAACCACAGCTGCATTTGTGTAGCCTTTTTCGACAGGAGAAATACAGCTGCCAACTGAATTAAACTACATAAATAGAAACCAAAAGAGAAAGGGAGGAGCCCTATGGTGTTGGATGCAATTAACTCTTAAGAATTTAAATACTACAAACACTAAAAAGTAATGTATGAATCATAAAGCAAATTGAGCTTGGAAATGGGTAAAGCTTGGAAACTGGAAGCTTAGAAATGGAACCAAAAAAATTATATGCTCTCTCAGTCTTAGAGGAAGCCAATAGTAAACTCCTCTGATCATTTCCTACCAAGAAGCACCCATGACAGGCTCACCTTAAGGTAGTCAGGAGTCAGAAATGACTTGAAGGCACACAACGTTACACAACCCTCCATCCTTCAATCCTATACACTATGTAGTAAAATGTTTATAATTCTGCCTGCAGTATTGCCAAGACTTAAGGGAATGAAAATGGGGCAAGGATTTTTTTTAAAAAAATCTTCCAAAAAGGGTGTAATGCTTAGGAATCCAGAGGAAGGAAACATTCCTTTCCAGGTTGACTTGTGTAGTCATGGATATATTTATATTTTTCTCTGGCATCTGAGAGTTTGTCTTTTTTTTACAGAAGACAGAAAAAATATTTAATGACTTGTGTTCTTTTTTCTTCTAAGAATTATGTACTTAGGTTTGGTGAAATTTATTTACTTTACCTGTGCCAATCATCAAATATTTCTATTAATACATGTCAATCTGGGATCAATTTTTAGAAAGCTGCTTTTAATCTAAAAAAGACATAGACAAATTAAAAAAAAATGCTTATTTCAAGGTCTATCTGCACCAATTTGAACCTCCACAGGGCTTAATGTCTGTTTTGGAGGCACATTTCTTTCATCCATCATCAAGAGCCACAAAGAAAGAAAGAAAGGGCCTTACAGGTAGTGAAAAAATAATGACCAGGAAGAAATACATAAATTGAACCAAAACAATGAGGAAATCAAAATAGTTAAAGATTTCCCATACCTTGGGTCAAACATCAATCAGAATGGGGACTGCAACCAAGAGGAATTGGAAAGTTAGACACAAAAGAACTAGATAAGATCCTAAAGAGTAAAGATATATCACTAAACACTAAAGTTAGGACCATCTGATCCTTTGTATATCCCATCACCATGGACACATGTGAGATCAGGACAATGAAGAAAGCAGGCAAGAGGAAAATAAACTTATTTGAGATGTGATGCTGGAGAAAGATGCTGAAGATACCATGGATGGCCAAAAAGTCGAATGTGTTCTAGAACAGATCAAGCTTGAACTCTCCCTGGAAACCAAGCTGATTGAATGGAGGCTGTCATACTTTGCCCATAACATGAGAAGGCACAACTCATTAGAAAAGACAATAAAGCTAGGAAAGGTGGAGGGAAGTAGTAAAAAAGGAAGACTGCACACCAGATTGTTACTCAATCAGGGAAGTCACAGGACTGAATTTGCAGGAACTAAGCAGAGCAGTGGAGGAGAAGGGTTCTTGGAGATGTCTCATCCATAGGGTCACTGGGAGTTGGGGTCAACTTGAGGGCAGTTAACAACAACAAGTGGCCTTCACAGTCCTGAGAGATACTCAATCATTTTTTTTTTCCATTTAGGGTTTTGGTGTTTTGTTTTGTTTTGTTTTTTGAACGGATGGCTCACTGACTTGATTTTTTTTTTATTTTTATTTTTTTGCTTTATCTGGGATCTCCTTCCACAACAAGAAGCAACAATAGCTCTCTGTGTGGACATCCTCTACAAACTCTCAGACAAGCCCCACATACTGATTTTATATTTTAGTTCTTTATACATACCAGTTTCAACAACAACAAAAAGTGTGAAAGCAGCATACAAGATTTAACTGATTATTAAAGTATAGGAGAGAAAGAGGCCAGGTAGCTAAATGTCTTCTAAAAGTGTCCAAACCCCCCTTCAAATGAAGCGTGTTGCCATGAATTCATATTCATGATCCGCCTAATAGGCAGATCTTTTTTTTTGTTGGACCAATTTCTTAAAAGCACAATAATGAAGTCTCTTGAAGCTGTTTTGCCTTCAGGGAGTAGATCCAGCAAAATGCTAATCTGTCATGAGCAACGCCTCGCTGAGTGATTAAAGCTTCTTTATGTGGCCAACATTTGGAACAAGTGTGTTCAGTTTTTCTCCCAGTCCCGTTATCCAGTGATATCATTAAATTTAATTTGGCAAAGTCTTGTTTGGATAGAAACAAGTTCAAGAGTCTAAACACGAAGAACGTTAATTGAAATAATTCCAGAATTGAATTATTGCTGAAGGAAATGTGTGCAGTGAATTCTGCATTTCAAAATTTTGATGACACACAACAGTGCCAGCCTGATTAGTATGCTTACTGGGGGCAAATGAAGAGGAAATATGTTTTCATAGACTGCATGCACACCTAATACACACTCTTATATTAAATTTGAACAGACTTCTTTTAGACAGGTATAACCTAATTGTTTTTATTAAAGATATGTGCATGCTAAATTATTGAACTATTTATGAATAATTCAGATAATTGCTTTTAGTAGTTACCCAGTCTGATAAATGTCTAACGGAGATACAGATGGAATACTTCCTCCCTTCTTGCACTGGAAGATCCCTCCCCTTTTAAATTCATAAAATGTTGTGCCAATTTGCATAATGGTACAACTGTCACAGCAGGTTACAGGTGATGACTTAGAACCTTATGCTACCTATGCATAATGACCCTTTCCCTGCTCTACAATGCATCCTATTGCTAATGGAATCTGAACTGCCAAATGTTTTGCAATTAGAAAGATTTTTTAAAAAATCTTTTTGGAAATATGAAGTAATGCTACTTGCTCTATTCATTCTACACTGCAAGCAGGAATAACTGGGTAAGCGAGACTGGAATCCTAGCCTTATGAGGACCACAGTGTTTTAAAGACACAATAAATATAATAACCTTCCTATTTTATGTTTTCCATTTGAATAGGAATTATTGAATTTTCCCCCCTTTCTTCTTGCTCAGTCCTATTTATTTAAGAGTGGAAATGTGGGACAGTTCATATTAAAGCAATAATATGTTCACTAAAACATGCCCTCTGTGGATGGACTTGTTGGGAGAAAAAAAAAACAGCTGAGAAATGTTTCAGTACTCAAAATGCCGATATGAACAGTACAGAAAGTACTGCCTGACTCGTGTGGTTAATTTGCTCTTGGTGTTGTCATCATATCAATGTGTGTGATCCCTGATTGGTTGTAATCACTTGAGGAGCAGTAAAAAAAAAAGGAAAGGAAATGGCCATTAATGGAGCGGCAAAGAGGGAGGGGATAGTCATTGTGAACAATTCTAAATATCCATAAAAATATACTACAAAAGGATTCCCCCCCCCCCTTCCAGGGTGTTCCATTCCATCAGTCTTAACTTTGATGTGAAAATGAAATCCCAGCCATTACTTTTGAGGTGAAAGGGGGGTCATATTTGGAGAATACTCAGTTCAGAATATAACAGGTTTAATCATCCAATTAAGTACATTTCAGACTGTAATCTTAATCCTAATGTCAGAGTGGGAAATGGTCCATTCTGTATTGTCAAAAAGATTTTACAGTCCATAGGTCAAGAGTGTGCCAGGTGTGCAGCATCATTGATTCTTCCACTACTACCCACGTTTTCTGGTGAATTTAGAAGCCCAGGACCTAGGAAAATGTTGGGTTAATAATAGTTGGCTAATAAGAGTTGGTTTTTTCCCCCCTAGGTATGCGGATGTGTGAAAAACTGATTTGGATGTTTTTATTAGAAGTTTTAAGAATTAACAGATTTCTTCATAATTGTAGAGGAAAGATTTTTTTTAATAATGAAAGGGGTAGAAAATTAAACTAACAAATACACCCATACAGGTAGAAGGCTTTGACTGTTTAGTATTTTAAAGTCTGCATTTGAATCCTGGTGTGCTTATTCACGTTTGTCACCCTTTTTTGCTGTCAGGATACTCATTTTTAACAGATACATGGTAGGTGGAAACAGTATAGTCTTCTACATGCTAGACAAAGCAGTGCCTGTAGAATTTGCCAGTGCAGATTGGTGAGAATGTAGTTCATTTTGTGTTGTTTGTGTCTGTGTATATATGAATTTACAAATACTCACAAATTTCTTCACAAATAGGATGCAAAGAACTTGATTTTTTTAAAAAATAAATTTGTTAGAAAGTGAAACTGACAGATTCATTCATCCATAGTTGCATGCAGTAATACGCAAGCTCCTACTGGATTTTTGCACTGGTGACAGCAACAGTTCCATCATCTGACCTGACACTATGTCAGGTCAGATGACACCAGACACCAGAATCTACAGTTAAAGCTCCTTGTAGGAAAGTACACATCATGTGAAAGTGCAACCCAAAAAGGAGCCTTCATTTCTTGATGGATGTATTCATACTAATGTTACTTGATGTGATGAATTTTTAGATGTGATACTGATGATATGTGTCATATTCATTGGCACCAGTACATGGTATTTATCTGAAAAGCAAACAGAGAACAAATTTAAGTATGATATATTTAACATAGCAGCTGGAAGGTAAGAACTGTCAGCAACTGTGGTAACAACATTTCCTCAAGTATCTTATGAAATAATAATGATTTGAACCATTTGAAAGAAAAAAAATGTATATGCAGCTTTCTAGCTACAGTAAATTAAAAGAGAGAAAGGAAGGTTGACTAACTATGAGGAAAAGAAGGACAACTAATAACTAAGCAACGGTTTAGTCAACAATGTTTCTTGAAACTGCATGCATTAAATAGTAATGAGTGCAACCAGCTCCTACTCTTGGCATAAGGAAAGAAGAGCTGAGCTGAAGAGACTGTTAAAGAAGGCAACTGGGACATGGCCAACTTGCTGGCTAAGGATAAAATGGCTTTTTTCTTTTTTTGCTTTTGGAATAGTAACACTGATATCAGCTCCCAGCAGGAACTGATCAAATATAATCAAGAAAGCAAAGGAGATGATTTTCAGATCATGAATAGCAGGGCACTGCTAAGGCAACTATTCATGCCTTCCCTTAGATAAGCTGATGAGGATTTAAGGCCAATCAGGGAAGACAGGAAACCAGAGGCTGTCAGTTCTTATGGCTATCACAGTAATAACTACCCAGGTGAACTCTGTCCAATGGCTATTGTTTCAAATTGAGGGTATGGGCAATATACATGAGACAATAGTTTTAGCTTCACCATCTCAATGGCAAGCTAGTTTAGGTTTCATGGGTTCCATTACCGTATTGTACTATGAAGTGGTATAGACAAGATACTGTTTTACCATCTTGGAAGAGAAACAGGCTAAAGAGAAATGGGCATTTTTCGGAGCTTATTATAAACATCTATGCAACACACTGAGTTCTTCTTGTTTAGTTCGGCAACAGGCGACAGTTCTGGGAGTTAATTTTCTCCTGTGGCAGATAAATTACAAAAATACCCCTCAAAGAGTTACAAAAGACAAAAACAGAAGTCCTAGTTCTAGTTCTAGTTCTGAGAAAGAGGAACTTTTAGTGTGGCCTCCTTCTACTTACCTGCAAATACTTTAAATATTTACCGGTATTTAAACATCTGAATCACCATTCTTGGGGGCTTTTGAGAGAGACGATTCACCCTTTTTGCTAGAATAAGGGGGTGCAGGGAGTTTGGGTGATCCAGAGGCCACCAAGTCAACCTTTTGTTCTGTCTGCAGCAGTTTGCCCATCCCAATTCAGTTTGTCAGACGGCTGCTGCAGGCAGGACACAGTGAATCTTCTTTCTACCCAAATCAAACAGATGTTTTCAATTTTTTTTTTTTGATGTGCTGTTACACTTCTAGTGAATTTGAGAGTTTAGAGGGAAAATGTGCGATCTAAGTGTGAAGAAGCATCTCTCATTTGCTGAATTCACTTGATTAAATTACTATACATATTTTTAGTTGTTTTTGTGTTACTGCAGCTAAGTTCAGAGAAATCTTGGAAATACTCTGCAATACAATGGCTAGCCTACCTTTGATTTTGCACTGTTAATATATAGAGCTCAGCATCTCCTGACATTTTCAATATATCCATGATTAAGATGAGTCTGAAACAGCTTGTGGATCTGGCATCCCATTGAGCATTTGATTGCTTTAAATTGTCCAGTGGTTTTGTAATCAGAAAATCTTTTGACAGTCTCCATTTTGTTGATAATCCAAAATGGAACCAAGTCATGTAAGAGGCCATCTCCTTTGCAAAGCATTAGGAGGTTACTCTTTAAAGGCTTCAGTTCAAATTTTAATGTAATTCTACAGTGCTATATAAATATAGCATAATAATAATAATAATAATAATAACAATAATAATAATAATAATAATAATAATTGTGTGCCCAATAATTGTGTTTATAGCAGTGTGAATATGTTAGATATTCCACAGTTTTGGAACAGCAGCCGTAAAGGTTCTTTGGGAAGTTGTTACTAATCTGGTCATTTGTAATTCGAATAGATTTTTCCTGGATGTTCTGAGAGTGCGAGGTGGATTATGGGGGGAGAGGTGCTCCCACAAGTAACTTGGGCCCAAGCCATGTAGGGCTTTGAAGGTGATAAACAACACCTTGTACTGCGCCTGGAAGCTGATCGTCAGCCAGTGAAGCAATTTTAAAACAGGTGTTATGTGGTCAGACCTAGATGTACCAGTGACCAGTCTGGGTGCCATATTTTGGACTAACTGAAGCTTCCAAACTTGGCACAAGGGTAACCTCATATTACAGAAATTAAGACAAGAGTTTACCAGTGCATGTGCCACTGCTTCAAGGTCCCTTTGGTCCAGGTAAGGGCACAGCTGGCGTATCAATCAAATTGGGTTGATAAATACCTTGTGGGTGTGTTCCAGGTTGTTCTTCAAAAAGTCTCAGACATCAGTAGCAGTAACTGCCTCTTTCTCTTTCACAGTTACTGCTTGTAGGGGTAGCAAAGGCAGTTCCTTCCTTCTGCCTATGTCTGATACTATTGAAGTTTGGCTTATCTGGGTGTTTTGGGAGGTATATATCGATGATGATGATGATGACAACAATGACTACGACAATGATGAAAATGCCAATGACAGTGATGAAATCAAAAAGCAATGATAAATTAAAAGATGAGTGGGGATCTGAGAGCTCCAAATGAGACATTTAGCTATTGTAACCCAAGCAATGCAACATTTCAGTAATGATCTTCCTTTGCTATTCATAATTATTTCATCAGTAGAAAATGCCTTTTTAGTGGGTCATAAATCTCAGATGAAGATAAAAAGTGATTCTTAGTGTATGCCATGCCTATAATCAGCATGTGGACCAAACTACAGTGTAGCATGTAAGCACACAACTATATCTTCTGGGAAGAAGAGATCAAAGCTAACACCAAATATCAACACCACAGAGTCATGAGCAAACCTATTTCAGCAATGGACTGATTGACAAGTATCTAGTGAGCACAGGAAATGCAGCCTCTGATCAAATGCATGTAAGTGACCATGAACTACAGACTGAGACAAGAATACATGGGCAAAGGTCACTCTAAATGTAGAGAAAAATAGATGTATCTGTCAATGCAGAGGAGAAAAGAACTAAATTGTATCATTAAAATTGATTTTATGTTACAAACAATGGATGCAGTCCACATAGCTGTGGGAATTCAGCACCTTTGCATGATACCTGCTTAACCAATGCCTATTAAGATGTTTGAAAATACCCTGAAACAAACAAACAGGGATTCCCCTACATTCCTAATCCCCATTGTTCAAATAAAACAACAAAGTGGATTGAAATGGAAAAGATGTTATAAGTCCTCTGCCATATTTATCGTGTGTAAAGAAAAAAGGAAGAATTTGAAGAGTGTTCGGGGCATGGGAAAACTAACAGAAGAGTTCAAAATAGATTTTGAAGAGGAGGGGGCAAATTTAGGATTGATGATGAATGTAAGGGCAGGCTTTGACAGTCACCATTATAGAAAGAGGAGAATAGTACCAGAAGCATGATAGCATGCTAGGCGGAATGACAGGCACTATGGTAGATTCTGGTCCAAATGCTTATGCAACTGTTATTTCATTTTGGACCACCATGGGAACTATGACTCTGTTTCTGACACTGTCGTATTACCTTTTGTACTTTGATTACACTGTGCACCTTTGCTGTGAACATCATCATTTGATTGTCATTGCCTGCTGCCAGTCTGTTCTTCATACAGTTTTTCCACCAATATTTCACTATGGAAACTATCATTCTATCCTGAACATGTTTTCAATCCAGCTGGCAAGCTGTCATTTTGCTCTTCAGACTGCCATTCCACTGTTCACTTTAGGATACTGTCATTTAATCTTATTGCTACTTTACAGCCTGTCACTCCACTTTGGACATTTCATCCCCCAGCAACCTCCGTGGCATTCTGTTCGTTCTTCATAGAAGGATTTTATCATCTTCTCAATTATTTTCTATATCAAGGGGGCTTTCCACTAATCTTTCCCATTGTAGTACAGGAGACTGGGAGATGACCAAGGGCATGACTAAATGTTACAGACAGCAACATGTAACAAAACCTAATAGCTTTTTACCCTCACTCCACCCCAGGAAAACTGCTTTGTGAAAGGCTGATTTGAGCAGAGAAGTAAAGCTGGACAGAAATTTTATTGGACTTGACAGTCTTGATGAAAGTAGCATTTCCACACCTCCTGACGTTTGGGGCAAAAAAGTGCACACCTCACTTGAGCATTCCAACAGTTTCAAGGTTCACAGATCATTTCTGAGAAATAAATTGCATACCAAACAACACACTGATTTCAAAACGCAAATAGCTAAACCCATTAGGGAGTGGGGCAAAGATGTATAAATTAGTACACATAAAAGCATACGTTAGGAAAAAAACATTAAAATGAGCACAAATAAGTGTGGTGTGCTGCTCTAGAGGGCACATTTTTCCAGAGTTGTACAGCAGTGGTGAGGGTGCACAGTAGCTCCACTAACAAGTAAGGTCAACAGGGGCTTTGAGTAGGCATGTTTGTGTGGGAGTTTTGAGGGGAAGCCCCAGAGTTCTGTTTCAGACTACTTAAGACTATTGAATATTAATGGTTAGTGATAGGTTTGTGACAGGGGAAGCTACATCTGCCAGAGGAGTCACTAGGGGGCGAGAGGAGTGTGGATATAGTGACATAGTGGAGGGAGGTGAGCTCCCAGAGGGGGTGGTCACTCCTGTCCATCCACCCCACTGCTCCCCTGCCAGCCAGAGGACCTTTGCTGCCTATTAGTTGTGGCTGCTGCTGGGGGTGGGGTGCTGCTGCAGCCTGGAAACTCTTTCCAGGCCTGGCAAGGTAAGTGGGCAAAGGTTACGCCACAGCAACTCCACTGCAAACTGGGTGATGATGCAGCCAGGCCTCTTTTTCATGAGAACATGCCAGAGTTGGTCACTGCCACCACTGTGCCCTGGCCTAGCCTCTTGTTCTGCCTCCTACATGCAGGCAGTGGCAGTGGCAGCTCCAAGTGAAGGCATCTTCATGAAGGTGGCAGCTGAGGACCAAGGATCCGCTGCTCCATTGGGCTGCCTCTGTTCCTGAGTATGCTCTGTGGAGTCACTGCCACCTCACGTTCCTGAGCTGGTGTGGCATTGCTGCCAATGGTTACCTGGGCCAAGTGTAGCAAAGAAACATGTGGTATGCAGTAGGAGAAGGATGCCCGATGTGCCTCGCTAGTTGCTCTGCTGCCCAAAGAAAGACCCTCTGAGGTAAAGCAGAGGCAGCCACCAAGAAGAAAGGTGAGAGAAAAGAAATCAGAGGGAAACTCAGAAAAGCTAAAGCACAGAATGAGCTCAGGCTAAAGAAGTTGAAAACAATAAAGAGGGATTTTGTTGTTGTTATGTCCCCAGCAAAAGAAAGAACAAGGAAATGGTAGGACTGCTGCATGGAGTAGTTGTCAAATTGCTAAGAGGGAGCAGAAAAAAGGCAGAACTACTCAACAGCTTCTTTGCCTTAGTCTTTTCTGGAGGGAAAGGAGCAGATGATGCAGTAGGGGAACTGCTTAACAGAATAGGTAAAGGGGTAATGCAAGACTACCGGGCGACTAAATGAATTTTACTTTCCAGGGCTAGATGAGCTATATCCAAGGGTATTAAAAACTGGCAGAACATCTATAACAGGCATTTATTATATTCATGAGTGAACATATATCAATGTCAGCATAGCCTGGATGTTTATCATTCTCTTTTAGCCTGACAGGCTGGGAACAGTGCTGCTGTTATCCATCAGCCTTCTTCACACAGTGGAGACATTCCCAAAAGGCATTCTAAACTGTGGCTTTGTCTTGGCTCCTTTTATTCCCTCAGCCTCACCCAGAATTTTAGTTATGCAATCAAAACAAAGATCTTTACATTTGATGGTATGTCTGGCACGGTTACCAACCTTTCTAACAGCATCAACCATTCCACATGCTAGGGGGTTGTTGGTACATAAATCTCCATTATGGTTTTACTGATGACTTTTCTGTATAGTCTTATTGATAGATTTGGTCAAACTTTGCATTATATCCTTTAACTGCTTTGCTACATAGCTCCTCACTATCAATGTCACTCCAATTCTTTTTAGATGTTCACTTCCTGAGTAACTCCCTGTGTAGCTGCTCTGACTGAAAATGTCCCATTCCTGTCCACTTTTGCTCACAAATTTTATATGCTCCATGTCTTGTTTTCCATTATCTAGATTCCCCTGATTCATACTTCAAACACTCCATGTTCGTATAATGTCAGAATCCTTGTAGTATTCTTCCAGATATGTGTTAGTAGGTGTAGTTGGGGATGATGGTACATAGTTAGCTGCTAGATAGAGAGGAGGAGTGCATAACGGTGCCAGGAGGAGTTATCAGTTGACCTTGGTGCTGCTCAGCTCTCAGCTTGGAATGCAGAAGTTTCTGGTGGGAAACGTTCAGCTAAGGGGGGAGATGAGGTGGAAAACGAAACCTATGGAAAAATACTGGAATAGGTTTCGCGGGCTTTGGTGAGAAGGGGGAGGCGTGAGCCTTTGGAAGATATAGGGGTGCTGGGCGGGAACTGGTCAGTCTCAGCTAAGAAGCTGAATGGTGTGGTTTTGCTGATCCTGGAGCATCAATAAAGTTCTGTTTATTCTACATAAAGCTGACTGGTTGATTGTCTGGGATTCTGGACCCCTATTCTGACATATAATATGTGTTGTGCAGCTTCAGACTTTCCTTTCAGACTTTTCATTTTCTGAGTACATCAATAGCTGATGACCTTTCAGCTTGAGTCCAGTTGCATCATTAGACATAGTACTACTTGCATTTGTCTTCTGCTCTTCTCAAGTAGCTCATTGAGTGCCCTCTGACCTGGGAGTTTCGTTGTCTGGCATATCTCGTATTTCTTTTTGGACTGTCTCATCATAGGGTTTTAAATGTAAAAGACTTCAGAAGTGGTTTATAATCACTTTCTGCTCAGTACTAGCTACTGTTAGCTATGGTGCCACTGTTATTGTCTATGAGAGACCTTCCACTAGTGTCACCTTCCAGTATGGTTTTCAAATTTGTTGTTTTAAAATGCTTAGTTTTCTCTTCAGGTGCTTTGGATTGTAGGCTTCAGTTCTGAATCAAAATCTAAGAAGAAACCTTGATTTTTAGTTTAAATAAAAATACTTTAGCAGGTTAATTTAATCAGGAAGAGACATTTCAGCTCTGTAATACATCAATATTTGAAATATGTGGCATTTCAAACAGTGTTCTATTTCACAAAGGCAGAGGGTTCACTCCATTACCGTTATCTCAACTCCTACAATAGAAAATACTAATGTACTATTAACAGGGTATAAGAAATATTTTTCAGATTCATAAAATATTTTTAAAATACCCAGAGATACTTTGACAGTCAGTGTCTTGATGCCCCATGTGAATCATATCTCCTAAAGAGAATTTAGTATTTATTGCTCAATAAATTAAGATAAGAGTTCATTAAGCATGTTTTGAAAGAATTCAATTAGCCTGCATTTAACACTCCCTCTATTCACTTGGAAATGACATATTATTTCAGGGAAACACTGGTGAAAACATGCTAAATGCTGGGTAATAGGAAACACCTCACATTTGGATATCAGGCCTGACTGTTGAGAGAAATTATCAGTTTTTAAAAGTTCAACATAATTATTTTACCTTGGGTACTATAGAATACATTAAATTATATTAGAAAACTATATTTGTGAAACCATATTACACTGATGGGAAAAAAGAAAAATTGTACTTTGTAAGACATCCATTGCATTTTTATTGATTTCTATGAAGATGAAAGCAGCCAACAGGCAATAAAAATCTAGAGGAAACAATAGCTTGCAGCTGATTTATATTCCTGCATTCTCAAGAAGGCTAAAACAAAGGCTGTGCCCAAACAACTGCAGCCATTTCATTTTGAATTCCATTTTTTTCCTTGCCCCACAGATTCCTTGTTGAGCCTCTTTTTTCTCCCACCTAACTACTTAGTAACAATCTCTGTGGTGACATATTTTTACATATTTGTTGGCATATTTGTGGGTTCCTAGTGGCCCTAACAGATTGTATGAATGTGAGTATATAATCTGTGTGCCTTTAATTGGTGTTGTAGTCAATTTCCCATGTTTTTTTTTAATATTGATCATGCTGGCTGGGATGTAACAACTGGATGATTGCTGGCTGCCCCCCATATGCTATATAGCTAACATTGTCTTGAAGCATGCCAAAGGCCGCCTTCTTATTCACCCGTCCCGGCCCTGAAAGAATGACATTCTACAATGTCTTTGCAACACTCTCTCCCTACCCAATAACAGCTGAGATGTTTTAGGTAGTTTCTTTTGGGGACAAGCATAGTTTAGGATGTTTCTTTTGAGGACAAGCATAGTTCAGCCACACACAGCCACTTTGCTTTGACCTCCTCTCTGTAGAGCTCTTCCTTGTTTATGCTGAATTGGGGAAATGATTTTGTGATGATACTACCTTGGGTTCAGATCAGTATGAGAAATACCACAGTCATAGCCTTAAAATTGTTTTCAGCAGAGAGATCACTGGATGTCTGACCTTTCAAGATGAGATTCTTGCTCAGGCACAATTTTCAAAGAATTTGAACAGAACCTAAAAGTCTTTTGAGAAGACTTAACATTCCTAAGTGTAGCTTTGTACATCCCTGAAATGGCCATCAAACCCCTCCTAAACTAGCTGTCATGACAAATCATCAGAGAAATTCTAAGGGGACTATAAAGAAACTGATAATGAAGTTTGCAGTCTGTTGCATGCCCCTATACCTTGCAAGATTACACTTTAATGTCATAGAATCATAGAATCATAGAATTAAAAGAGACCACAAGGTCCATCCAGTCCAATCCCATGCCATGAAGGAACTCCCAATCAAAGCATCCCTGACAGATGACCATCCAGCCTCTGCTTAAAGACCTCCAAGGACGGAGACTCTACTACACTCTGAGGGAGTGTTTTCCACTGTCAAACAGCCCTTACTGTCAGGAAGTTCCTCCTAATGTTGAGGTGGAATCTCTTTTCCTTGCATCTATTGTTCTGCGTTTTAGTCTCTGCAGCAGCAGAAAACAAGCTTGCTCCCTCCTCAATATGACATCCCTTCAAATATTTAAACAGGGCTATCATATCACCTCTTAACCTTCTCTTCTCCAGGCTAAACATCCCCAGCTCCCTAAATCACTTCTCATAGGGCATGGCTTCCAGGCCCTTCACCATTTTAGCTGCCATCCTTTGGACATGCTCCAATTTCTGGAGTATCTGGAGTATCATCACAAAATCAACTTTGTCTGGACACAGTATTCCAGAATAGAGTGGCACTATTATTTCCCTTGATCTAGACACTATACTTCTATTGATGCAACCTAAAATTGCATTGGCCTTTTTAGTTGCCGCATCACACTATTGACTCATGTTCAACTTATGGTTTACTTGGACTCCTAGATCCCTTTCACATGTACTTTCATTCAGCCATATGTCCCCCATCAGCACAGGGAAAATATGATATGGGACAAAAGAGTGGACTACAGCTAGCAATGCCAGAATGCCTCAAGGACATAAAAGTGCAGATTATGTATTTGGTGTTTTCCTCCCAGTGAACTATTCCTCCCTTACCCTCTTACCACTAATTTGAAGGTAGAGGATCAACTGCAACTTTGTTGGATTCTAGTTCCCATCATTTCTCTCTGTTGGATATGCTGTTTTAATGGCAGATAAAAATGAAGGGGAAACAGCAGACTTTTATGTCCTTTGATATGATTTCTGAATATGTGAAGCATGGAATAGCACATTTCCATCCCATCCAGTTCAAGTTAATTCTGCTTCAGCCCTCCATGCTCTGTTTCATTCATCATAAATTAAAAAGACATTGTGTGCTGCCCAGATTGCTATTGGCCTAAGATAGCAGTTACTTGTACGTTCTCCCCAACCCCTCCTCCTTCCTCTCCCTCTCCCTCTCCCTCTCTCCCCAATATACACAAACTAATAGTATGTGAATGGCTGTGAGAAAAACAAAAGGGGCATTTAAAAAATCTTTTACTCTGTTCTGGGACTATTTCTTTTTCTTGTTTCTATTTAGTTGTACCCAGATGGGCAGCCTAACTGCTCCATCCAAAGTCAAACAACTCGCAGGTAGTCTGTTTGGCAGATGGCTTAGCTACAGCAAGTTGCTTCCCATGCCTTGCATACAGATGTCTGGACGTGTGTTCCCAGCAGCAGTCAAGCTTTTAAGGGGAATCTCCCACAGCTTGAATGGAAGGGGAAGACAGCTTTCTCTTCCATATGACTATTGTGGAACCTGATTTTTCTTTTCATTTTGAGTATTTGCCTTCCTTGCCATCATAAACATTGCAGGTGTCTCTTTACTCAAGGTTCTGCCAAAAAGACACTGTGTTCTAGGTTTTTTAAAAATAAGTTTGGGGTTTATGCAAAAAATATTTAAGTTTTCAAAATAAACTCTGTTTTATAAATGGGACGGAATTTGAGTTCAGTATAGCTCGTTGTTGTAAGACAACATGACATTTCAGTTAGTGCCAATCACTAGATTTTAAAACACAACTTGTGTCTTGGCAACTTTGTGATACAAATAACAAGACCTAAGGCTGTAGTTCTAGGCAAAAATCTTTTAGATGACATACACTGATGCAACCTTCTGCATGTACTTTTTTCAGTCCTGGAAGGAGGTATCTAGTACCTCCTTAGGCAACTCCCCCCTCCCCCCCAACCAAATACAGTCTGAGGTTGACAGTGCTGGGACTGTGTTCAGCTGGAGGGAAGAAAGCAGGGGGTTACCATGCATGAAATGGCTGCAATTGTTCAGACAGGAAAAAAAAAGAAACAGTCATTACCCTTCCAGAACTCCAGCAAACACCTTGCTGGTTACCTCTGGCAAAACTGTGTGATTATTACTTGAATTTCAAGTATTCCACAAGTGTCAGACAATAAAATGAAATAAAGAATCTTGAGCACAATGAGGCTACATCACAAACATTCGAACCATGAATTTGTTAGTCCATTGAGACTAGTATTATGCATTATAAATTGTACCTGGTTGTGATATAAGGCTATTGTTGTTGTTAATATTATTACACCACCGCCACCCCAACCTGGATCCCAAGGGGGTTTAGAAAGGATAAACAGAAACAGCTAAAAAATCCCTATGCCTCTATCGATAAATTCCTAAAGAATGGCCAAAACAAAATCACATCTTTTATCTGCTTCTGAAAGGATAGCA
This sequence comes from Urosaurus nigricauda, assembly GCA_034509955.1. Taxonomy (NCBI): domain Eukaryota; kingdom Metazoa; phylum Chordata; class Lepidosauria; order Squamata; family Phrynosomatidae; genus Urosaurus; species Urosaurus nigricauda. The sequence continues at coordinate 144,476,375 of JAOEGL010000003.1, read as the reverse complement.
AAGGAAGCACCAATCTAAACTCTCTAGAGAGGGATTTCCAGAGTCTGGGAGCAGACAGATACTGAGAAGACCCTCTTCCACAGAATGCAGATGGGGCATTAGAAGATTTCAAAACATGGGCAGGTACTTATGGGAAACCATGATCCTTCAGTTAAGATGGATCTGAACTATGTATGGCGTTATCAGTCAAAACTTGCCCTTTGAATTGTGCCCATAAACACTCAGTGAAGCTATTGCAACAGAGTTGTATACTCCGTGTAGCCAGACCCAACAGTCTGGCTGCAGCTCTTTGGATCAGCTGAAATTTCCAATGACTCTTCAAAGACAGCTCAATGTAGAGCACACTCATGGCATCAGATTCTTAAAACTTCAGGTTACCTCTTCCAGTTATTTCATGAATATGTTAAATAGCATGGCAGACCAAATGGAAGATGGAGGGAACCCATCAACCAGTAGTCAAAGGGTTGCGCATGAATCCTCCCTCATTCCAGGAAGGAATGGAAACATTGTAAAATTCTTTTCCATCCAGTAAGGCAGCCCCAAAATGTCCTGGTATTAAAAGTTGGTAAGCAGTACAGAAGAAGCTACCAAGCTACAGTACTTTAGAAATTTACCATTTGGAGCTCTGTGAGATCTACTGCTGAGTGCAATATGCATAGAACAGGACTGTAATTAATACGAAATCATAAGCAGAGTGGAGTACAAATGTCATGCTGTCTTTCATTCATTCATTATAAGGTTGTAGCATGATTTGGTTGCTAGATTATTTATTTTGATTTATCATGAGCAAGGTACCTTGAATCCAATGGGATATAAAGTAAATTAAATGAATGAATATTAAATAAACAAAGCTAATATTCTTTTATATTAAATGGAAGGAGTAAGATCTTTGCTGCCTATTTGTTTTTAATTATGAAAATGATTTTTAAATATAGTCTTTCTATAAAATAGACATTGCAATCGACCTACCCAAAAAAATTCAATACAAGAATAAATTCAGTCTGAAACACAGGAGAGAGGCAAGATCCAAAAAATGTTTTAAAGTTTGAGTATGTTGGCCATTGTAGATGGACTGTGATAGGTGGAAACATTCTTCCTGAAAACAAATCTTCACATTTTTAAATGTGGGCTGGTTTCTTGTGTATAAGATAAATAGAGGAGGATTCATTGTAAAAAAAAGATATTAAAACCTCAAGTCTCAGTGTGGGGTACGACATAGATTAAAACACATAAAACCATTTAAACACATTAAGTTAAAACACATAAACATAGGGCACATTAAAAGCACTGAAGATACAATTAAAAATATACCAAATTAAAATTCATAGTTTATGAACTATGGATGCAAAGAATATTTCAAACATTCCAAAAAGGTGATTGAAAAACACGTTTCTCAAGTGACAAAAACTCTGATGAGCAGAATTATGGATTCACAAGAACATTCATATTTCAGGCATTATTTATGGCAAAATTCACACTTTTTTGTGGAGTATTTTCTGCACAGGAAGCAATGTATGGTAATGATCAAACAAAAAAAAAAATGTGGAAATGCTCAAACAAAGTTGACCAATTCTTATTAGCCATGATAAAATTATTTACCCTTCTTATAGAAAACAAAATGGCCAGGGAGAAAGATGCTGAATTCTACATAAGCCATTGGAAAGACACAGAGGTTAGTATTAAAATAATAATGTTAAAATAATAAACTGACTGTTATGCCTGAAATTCTCAAGCCTGTGGGTAGTGAAATTGGGGATGGAGTAATTTTGTCACATATTCTTGGGAGAAATCAAATATTTTCAGCAATGAGAAGGCATGAAATGGACAGGACTGAGAAATAACACTGGAAAATGATTTTCCAATACAGTAAATTTTAGGCCAGCTTTAAAGAGCATCTGTGGTCAGGAATAGCATACCCCTTTCTACCAAATGCTTTGTGGATGCATCTGGGTGGCCACACATGGAAATGGAAGGTTGAACAATGAAACTGGAGTGTGTCCCAGTTGAGCTCTTCTTATTTTTCATGTGCTTGGCAGTTCGCAGATATGGACTGTGAATAAATATTTTTACTGTCTGTGACTGAAGCCTTTGACATGACACTTCTAAAAAAGAGTATGAACATATGAAAATTGAAGTAAATAAACTTGTAAAGTATGAGACACGTCAACAGACTCTGATCTGAAGAGAAAGGCTGCTAACTGACTGCCTCTCATACTATGTCATTATTTCAAGAAAACAGTTCAAAGATGTACATTTTTTGATGTAAACTTGTTTCCCAACTGTTCTGTCACCTCAGTGTGGTTTACAAATTTCCAAAAAGATAAAAGGACAACAAAGAAACCTATTTGAGAACAGTCCTGACTTTTTCCTGTGTATGCCACATCAGCGCTCAAATACAGATCCACATTACAAATGAGTTTTAAAAAGACCTTCTTTGCTTTCCCATTGGAAAGGAGCTAGCCTTGACATACCTTTGGTGTTCACATATCTGCTGAATGGAGTGCACTGAATAATGGCTACTCTCAACACAGTCTAAAATTCATAATGAGACACAAGGGAAGTGATATTCTCTAGGGTGTGTAGGACACAAGCTGTTCCTTGCTTAGTGAAATATTGTTTCTGTGTACCAAAAATGGTGACATTCACAGACTTTCATGGATATCCCTGTACTTATTTAATTAACATATCTCTGTTGTGCCTTTAATACAAGGAACAAAAGATTGTATGTATGTGGAATATTCCCATTGCATCTTCATAAAAAATCACAGTGAGGAACAGTTTCATATGATGAAAGGGCCACTGGATGAACTTTACTCAGTGACCTAGTACCTCAGTGGAAATTTAAACCAAGGTCTCTCCAGTCCAAATCTGACATCCTTTTCATTATTATTTTTATATCTAGTCATTTAGTTCAAGAACCTCCAAAACAATTTGCAATAAAATGTTAAAAGCAATATTCAAAACAGTGGCACCTATGCAAAACTAGCAGAAGGGGCAAGACATTTTTTCTGCATCTGTGGCTGGCATCTTTAGAGAATGCTGTCATGGGAGTGAGTAGGGAATATATGTCTGAGAGGAAGTGATTTACATGGTAATCTCTGTGCTAGTCTGTTGTTGAATGGCAAGGCCTTAGGGGATCTATTTAATTACTGACCCATTGTCTGCTAGGAAAACCCTGACCCTGGTGGTTTTCATTTGCACATGCTGGTATTTTTGGTATTTTTCAGGACTGGTACTCAAAATTTATTTACTTTAAGGGTTTCTTCTTTCCTGCTGAAGTTGTGTAGGTGTTTATGGATTTCAGTGGCTTCTCTATGCATTGTGACCTGATAGTTGTTGGCATGGTCCAGAATTTCAGTGTTTTCAAACAGCATTTTATGCCCAGGATGGTTTATAATGTGTTCTGCTACTGCTGATTTTTCTGGCTGACTCAGTCTGCATTATCTCTCATGTTCCTTGAACATTGTTTGAATGCTGCATTTGCTGGTCTCTCTGTAGACCTCTCCGCAGCTTCACGATATGCTGCAAACTCCTCTGGCTGTGAAAGGGTCTCTCCTGTCCTTCACTGAGTGCAGCATTTGCTAAATTTTCTTGATCAGTCTGTAAATCATTTGGAGGTTGTGTTTCCTCATTGGTTTCCCTATTCTGTCTATGACTCCTTTGATGTATGGTAAAAATACCTTCTAAAGAAAAGGAGGCAACATTGCCATTGGATAGCCTGGTCATCTGCAATCTGAACCAATGTTTCGGCCATATAATATATAGAAAACCTACACACATAGACAGATAGCTACACAAGAACTTCAACCATGACAAAAAAGAAGCATAATCAAAATACTGGTAGTCCAGGCAAAAAGGATCTGTGAACCCCACTTCCTAGAAGATGAATTGAAGCACCTAGACTGGGCTCTACAGGCTAATGCTTACTCCAGCTCAGCCATCAGAAGGTCAACCAGACCAGAAAAACCCATAGGAACACAACCACTCAAAGGGAATGTATTTTTGCTATACATAAAAGGAGTCAACTTTTCTTTTAAATGTATAGTTGTTTTTGTTTTTGTTACATTGTTGTTGTTGTTCATGTTTTTTTTGGGGGGGGGGAACAACACGTGGAAGTATTCTAAATGGCATCCTCATCCTTCAGTGACTGAAGAGTTATAATTCTCTGTTCTACCTGAGGATCCTGCCACACAGTCCATTTCATATACAGATCATTCTGTCATTTGAGAGGCAACTGTTGAGAACATGGATCGTTCAACCTGCCAATATCTGTGAGAACTTTATGCCCATGTTATATCTGTTCTCAAAAGTATTTCATGTTGGTGGAAAAGTAATATTGGATCATGTCTTAAGGTTGATGTATGGATCTATAGACGTGCCCAACTTTTGCTTGAGGTGACAGCCTGGCTTCTTGAAAGGAGCTCAAAATTGAGAGCCTATGTGCAAAACAGGACAGATTCTGCCATTTTAATTGATCCTGGTGCATACATTTGTTGGTGTAGAATGTCACATTGATCCATACTAAAAGTTCATGCTGTCCTTGATTATCAAGGTGTGCTATCTTTCTCTCCAACTCTCCCAGACATGCCTGTCTCTTAAAAATTCATCTCAGAGATAACTTAGTTAAAAATGAATGAATGCAGAGGCAATATATAGGGGAAATGAACAAGTCAGTTAATAAAAAGTGACAGTGAGGCTTAGTCACATATACATGTATGCTCACATACACACACATACACACACATATATATTCAAAGGGCATTTTTAATCAAAATGCACCAATTTTGAGCTTATTCACTTTATATTAGGTCAAGAGAATTCAGAAAAGAAATTTGAAGTGCTCTTGCATAAATTTTGCCCTTAGAAGGATGAATCAATGGAAACAGTTCTATACTGTTTGATGTAGCAACTTTTGAAACCACCAAAAAGTGATGCCATCTTGTGAAAAGTTCCCATTTTCAAAATGCAGAGGCATCTTCCCTTTCTGTTGTTTTTTAAAGCCAATGCAACTGCTTTTCCCCAGTCAGACATAACTGGTACAAGTAATACTGTTGCTGGATAGTTCATGTGAATCTAAAAAGAAAAAAAGAAAAAAAATCACAGGGGAAGGGCAATGTGTGTACTGGAAATGTCACGTTTTGCCAGCATCTCAGAAAGCAACTCTTCTAGAACATGACCACAAAGCCCAAAAGCTCCACAAAAAACTATGTGTATTGGAAAGTTTGTGATGGAAGAGCAACTAATATTCACAAATAACGGTGTAGCAGGTATGTTTGTAAAATCCCCCCCCCCCCAAAAAAATGCTGGAAAGTGAATTTGGGACTCTTAAACATCTACCTCATTAGTTAAAAGACCTAGAATTCTTTTCTGGTTCTGACTAGAATTCTTTGGAGTGTAATGGAGCCTTCTTCTTTGGAGGCTAGATGGCTATCTGTTGGGGCTGCTTTGATTTTGTCTTCCTGCATGGAAGTGGGTTGGGCTGGATTGCCCTTGAGGTCTCTTCTAGCTCTATGATTCTATGATCCTATGAATTATGGATCAAGACATGTCTTCCTGACAAGACACCCCACACTCCTTGCCTTGCCAGGTGGAGCACCGATAAAGGAGCAGACAAAAGGAGACGGGAAGGAAATAAGTCCCTCCTTTTAAGCTGCTTCACTGATTTGGTGACCCCTAGAAGACATAGCTCTCCCAAGGCTACTGCTATAGCTATGAATACAGTGGCTGCATTTTAGACCATTTGTACCTTCCAGGCAGCCTTCCACAGTCCCATGCATTAAGAGTATTAAGTAGCTGAACTGTTTCCTGTACATGTACCACAGTGGTCAAATTCTACTTCCTCAGGCACAGAACTAGAGGAAGCTGCTGAAGCATGCTCATGGCCCAGTTTGAATATCCAGGAGGCCTGGGTTTATAGGGAAAGCTGTACCTGAGGGAGTGTAATCTCATTTAGTTCACGGGTTTGTATCATTTCAGTGAGATTAGGATGGCAAACCAGAAGCAATTCCACCTTGTATGTGAAGGTGAAGGTGAAAACAGATGGGGTGTTGACTCCCTTAACTCTGTGCTCTGCTCTCAGAATCACTGTTTGGGTGAACTGGGCTCAGAAAATGATCCTTACTTCTCAATTGTGGGTCCCTGAATTTCTCTTATAGAGGAAGAAGTCAGTATGATTCTTCTACTAGCCAGTGGCCTGTGTTTTGGGGCCATTGACTCTGCTCTGAAGTTTAGTCTAAACTTTAAAGGAGCTTTCCGATGAGCCAAACGCTATTTTAAAAATAGGTTCAGCACCTTGGACATCTCTATTAAAACTGAAACTAAATCCAGAACACATTGATGAATTCACTTGCAAGGAAGTGCATGCTTCTTATACCAATGAATATTTGTTATAAAACAGGGGAATCTCTTTGGAAGATTTTGCTTCAGAATGGAGAAGTGGGACAGCGTTTCTATCTACTCACAATTTACCCTTTTCTTGCCCCCCCCCCCAAGACCATAGCTTGGAAAAATCACTTCTAATTTCTTGGACTACAATTCCCAGAAAGCCCAGCTGACTGATTGGAGAAGGTTGGTTTGGATGAACTGGGCTATTCTTAAACACTGAGAAAGAATCATGTACTTTTGACCTAAGTCCCATAGAAACTATTGCACAGGGAGAAGCATTTTTTAACTCCACTGCCAATGGAATCCCCTTGAACCAATACTCCAAAGGTTATGTTGAGTCTTTAGCAATTGTACTACTAGAAATGTCAGAGGCACAATTCTGTACATCTAATTTTTGAAAATATGAGCTGTGCTTGCTCAGTAAGATGAGAGGAAAAGAAAGGAAATGGAGCTTATTTTAACTCACAAATTGTGTTCGGTGTTGTCAGTTCTAGTTCTGTTTGTCATCAGGCAAAGGCATATACGAGACAGTAAGCCATTTGAGCTCTGTATTCTTCTATCCCCAAGAGAATCTTTTAAAAGAGGTGAATTGATTTTTGCCATCAGAGCGTGAGTCAGGCATGCAAACTTATAAAGTACTTATGATTCCCCTGTATTTAATTCTCCATGGTGCACAGTTAGGTAAGTTGTTTGCCAGACTTCTTTAGGAATGGATTTAGGTAAAATGAATGTTTTTAACCCCTGTCTTAAGAACAAATAACAGTGAGAGAGTCAAGTAAGCCTCTCAGCTCCCAGGGGAAGATTCCCTGTATGAAAATGTACAGTATTCCAGACAGATGTTATTAACATCAAACCATTTGCAACATGCTGCTGTGTATTATGGAAGTGATTAAACAATAGAGAGATATAAATATGTTGGATATCTGTGATCAGACGAAAGAAAGACGGATTTAAGGTATCTAACTGTAGGAAGCCAAGTATGAACACATCACTCCTGGGGAACAGTAAAAAGAACACATATTTCTATAGTTTTCTTTCTAATGTTAATATTAGGTCTGTTTTACCCCCTTAGGTGACTAGAACTACTTATAGTTTAAAAATTCATTTTGAACTTCCTTTGCTTTAGCAGACATTCAAACTGCTAATCTTCTCATTTCTAAATAAATGAATATCCCAAAACTAGACTTTAAAAGAAAATAATTCCCCTCTTTACATCCTTATCCAGTTTAATGTTGAAGATTCTAAAAGCAGATCTATACATGCAAGTTTCCTGCATGTTCTGGTGTCCTGCACAATTAGACTTCAAGACTTGGAACTGCCAGGTTGCAACTCACTGTTCACTTAAAGAAATATATGATACTTCGGAAAGAGAGCAAGGAAGAGAGTCATCCCAAGGTTCCTAGACTGTCCTTTCTCTGCTTTGACTTGTGCTAACCTTCTGTCCAATCCTGGCACTTAACCATTTTCCATTCATATTCTGGACCTTTTCCTAGTGCAGGGAAGACATCTTTGTAATGACAAGGCTGAGGGCAAGCAGGCTCCCTGCATTCTCACTGGGATTACTAGTGCCCTTTCTATTACAATTTTCTTTCAAATAATAAATATTGATTTCTTTCTTTTTCTAAGACTAGAGTTGGAACATTATTGCATACTGGTCAAGATTGTACAGATGAAAGCCAGGACACATGTGGTCTAGAAACATCAGAGCATAGTCAAGATAGTATGAGTTATTATTTTACAAGCTGATTTTACAATTATTTTATTTATTTATTTTTACAATTTTTACAATCTGATTTTAGAGGCTGCAGAAGATTGGTTTTGCTGGATCCTACTGGAAAGGGCAAGATTCTGCCCCTTCTTCCCTCTCCCCTTACTGAGTTCACTGAGTGCAAACCACTTTTGCACTAGAACTTAGTTTAAACCAATAGAATTGAGCCAAAAACCCAAAGGGAAAGTGGAACATTTTAAAAGCTACTGACAAAGTGAATGACAGAGTATTAATCAGGATGGTTTGTGCCACATTGGGACAGTTGGAGGGTTATGCTATTGCTTTCCAGGGTGAACTGTGCTCCTCCAAAGATCCTGATAACTTAGAGGGCTAAATAAGTTAATACAGCTGCAAGCTTGCTTTTCTTAAAACCAGTACATCTGTCTCTGAGCATTCTGTTTCTCTTTGCAGGTGCCAGTGCCTACCACACGGACACTAGGAGAAGGCCCTAGGCAACCCTTTTTTACGTGATGCAGATGGGAATGTGGGTTGCTGGGGTGTCCCTTGTTGGCATGCAGGTGGAGATTAATATGCTTTAGAGCTAAAAGTGGAGCTGAGTTGTTTTACATCTTCCCCAGTCAGTAGACACTTGGGGGTGGGGGCGGGCATGTTGAAAAGTGTAAAAATGTTTATGGAGGAAAAGTTCCTGTTGCCAGGGCAACTGGTCTTCCTCACCTAATGTCCTCCAGCAGTTTCACTGCCTGCTCTCATAGCACAAGGTATCAAGACAGCAAACCTGTGCCTGCACAGTCACAGCAACTGGATTGACACATCATGAACCTAAACACAGCCACGGAAGGTGCCCTGGCTTTGCCAAAGCTGTTTTGATGCCCTTGCCATGCTACAAGTCTTGGTGGTGGGGAGCAAAATAGGAGTGCACCAGTCTGATGAGGAATATGGAGCAGTTGTCTCACCTCAAAATATGTTGTTTTGTTTCAGATTGATTTTGGTGATTTGGTGAACATAGTTGATGAGGAAATAGGAGTGCTATTTCTCACCCCACCCCAGTAAACCCTGTTCTGAGATGCTTTTTGAATTCTTGGATATTCAAAATGGCTGCTGATATAAGAAATGGCTGTCACCTTGGCCATTCACTGAAGGCCACTATTATAGCGGACAGAAATTTTATATATACAGAAAGACCAAACACTTTTATAGAGTGGATTGATCATTTTTTTGTGTGGAGCATTGTTAAACATCCCCACAAGTAAGGGACAGTGGTGAAAGAAGCCTAAATAAAAATATAAATTCCTCTTGAGCCATTACTTTTTTCCTGTAAATGCTCCTCCTAAAGTATTATTTTGCTCTTCCTTCTCCCCCTCTTTTTCAGTGGGGAGACTGAAAACTATGATTTTCAGGAGGGAAAGTAAAAAAGAGGAGGGCTGCTGGGGATTTAGGGAGGTTGGTGGAGATATCAAAGGCTAAAATGGGCTCCCTTTCCCCTAAAGCCTCAGCCTGTGGACTACATTATTCCCACCTTGTGCAGAGGAGCCCTGCACACATGAAATATGGGGGCATTTCATTTCTGCATACTTGGGTAGTTATGAGCTGCTAAATGATCTGCAGAACCTGGAATTTTAAGCAGGGGTTCTAGTCCTTCTTGAAGGGCTGGGGGATTCCTCTTTGACCCTTTAGTCATGGAGATACTCAGGGTTCAGTTCTGTCACCCATTCTGTTTGATATCTACATGAAATCACTGGCAGAGATTGTAGATTTGGGTTCAGTGTCACCAGTACACTGATGATACCCAATGTTATCTCTCCTTTCTATTGGATTCCAAGGAAATTGTTTCTGTATAAAACTACTATCAGTAATGGGCTGGGTAAAGACAAATAGAAGCTTAGTCAGAAAAGGACAGAGGTGCTCCTGGATGAATGAAAGGAATGTGCTGGTTGGGTTTATATTCCCCCTTAGATTTCATGTTCTCAGCTTGGACATACTCTTGGACTCAGACTGTAGATACCCAGGTTTTGGCAGTAGTCAGGAGTGTATTTGCACAACTAAAACTGGTGTGTCAGCTGCACATATATTGAGACATCAGATCAGACCATAGTAACATATGCCTCAATTACATCCTGTTTGGATCACAGTAATACACTACTACATGTCTTTGGAAAGTGGTGTGTATTTATGTGTCTTTACCACCATATCAGATGTTATTACTTCCCACGGACATAAGGTGCAGAACACTTTGTTTTGTAATGTAAGCATGTGCACATGACATGTTCCACAAAAGCCTCAGTTTACAGGTTTGCACCTTATGATCACTGTAAAAGTAGCTTTGTAAGCATATTTCTTTGTTGTTACCTGACTCATACTCGATACTACAGTCCATTCCCATGCTATTGGATTTCCCCCCCCCCCCCATGGACAAGAAGGTTACTTACATCTTTTGTACATAATTATTATATAAAACATTTTAATTAAAAAAAATTCAGCTACATTTTATTTTTTAAAAATTATTTAAAAATCTACAGATGCTTTACTCTTATCTACAGCTTAGTGGCTTGAAGTTCAAAACTATGCTTTTCTCAGTCATATCATGCTACTGGGAAACACACTGGCAGTATAGTTACAGTAGTAGAGTCTTTTGTGATGACATGTTAAATCTGATAATCCAGCATTCCATCTCTGTTAAAGTGAGTAGTGACATTTACAATGTCTTTATTTGGAGTCAATTTGCTTCATTAAAGGCTCTAAGTTTTACAGAGTGGCTATATACTGAAGTTGAAGGAAACTTTGGACCTGCTGTGCTAGAATAAGAAACCTTCATTCACAATGCTAAGTGATAATAATAGATAATAATATCACAGTATTTCAGACCTGGCATCAAACGGGGCCTGCAGCCAGGAAATCAGAGGAAGATTAAGAATGGAGAAAGCAGCTATGAAAGAACTAGAAAAGATCCAAAAATTCAACGATGTACAACTGAGCACAAAAGTTAGAATCATACAAGCCATTGTATTCTTTATTACCATGTATGGATGTAAGAGCTGGACTGTTAAGAAAGAAGATAGGAAAAACATCAATTCATTTGAGATGCGCTAGAGAAGACTGGTGAGGATACTGTGGACAGCCAAAAAGACAAACAAATGGATCCTAGAGCAGATCAACTCTCCCTGGAAGACAAGATGACAAAACTGAGGATGTACTTTGGCCACATCATGAGAAGACATGACTCATTGGGGAAAAAAATATTGGTAGGATAGGTGGAAGGAAGTAGAAAGAGAAGAAGCCTTCATGCTACATGGATGGACTCTATCAAGGAGGTCATGAGTATGAATTTACAGGTACTAAGCAGAGCAGTGGAAGACAGGGAATCTTGGAGATTTCTCATCCACAGAGTTGCCATGGGTTCAGATTGACTTAAGGGTGGTTAATAACAAAAACAAATTTCAGAATGTAAAGACATGGCTCATTTAGGAAAAGTAGTGCTGTTATTTCTTCCCTAGACTAGATTTGCCCTTTTCTTACCTATGTGACCCCTTGCAAGATGTTGCACTACTCAGATGTGAGAGACGATGGCTCATGCCTTCTGCTGTAAAGCTCACTACCAACAACCTGATCGAATAACTGTTGGAAATTTTATGTATTGTGTTCTCCTTTCCCTCCTTAGATACACAGGGACTTCCCCCTGTCTATCTCATTCTATTCATACATGTGACTCCTGTCACTTAATCTTGGAGGCTGTTTAACAGACTCTCTCTCAAGATTCTAAACAGTCTTCTCTCAGTATAGTAACTATTTCCTCTCAGTCTAAGATACAGTAACAGCCTCCTCTGAGTGAGATTAACAGTCTTTTCCTGATATATTAACACCAGTTAGGATAGGATTTAGTTTGTTGTGCATTTGTTTATTAAAGTTATTATTTATTTGTTTTGAAATGACAAACTGCATGTCTGTCAATTTTTTGAGCAAGTCTTTATTTTTTAGGAAGGCAGATTTAGAATAAATCTGCTCCACACTTTTGCTCCTCTGTTGATGAAAGGTGGACTCTAACAGGTTTAACTTCCATAGTAAAGGTAAAAGTATTCCTTTTGACAAGGTTGTCAAGTCATGTCTGACCATAAGGAGTGGTGCTCATCTCAATTACTAAGATGAAGAGTCAGTATTTGTCAGAAACTACTCTGTGATCATGTGGCCAGTTTAACTTTCATACCTGCTTATTTTTGGTTCCCTTTAAAAGGGTTAACACCCTCGGAAAAAAAATTGCACCCCACAATAACTCTACCAATGAAGATTAAAACTAGGCGTAAGTAATATTTAAACTCTTTTGAATTTAATAATTTGGGCCAAAATACTGAGCCAATATTGACTTAAACATGGATGTTTATTTGGGATCACTAGGCATGAGATGAGTGGGATATAGACTGAAGGAAGCTGTCTTATAGGAAACAGCATTAGTGCTGATGAATTGTTGAGCTCTGGTGGCACAGTGGTTAAATGCTAGTACTGCAGCCACAATGTTGTGAGTTTGATCCCAAGCCTCCAAGGTTGACTCAACCTTCCATCCTTTTGTAGGTCAGTAAAATTAGTACCCAGCTTGTTGGGAGTAATTGGCTTAGAAAGTGCTGAGTTCACTATTATGCAGTATAGAAATATACATGCTATTGCTATCACTATTATTGGCACAGACAGACGGGGGAAGGGAGAGAGAGAGAGGTTTGGTAACATTAGATTTGTAGCACTAATTGGTACAAGAAGGAAAAGAGTGAAAAAATAATTGTTAAGGTCAGAATGTGGTTGCTAAATGCCACCAATATTTGGCCAGAAAACTTTGGGTTAGATACATTTTTGCCCAATATAGCATATCAAGTAATTGCTCCTGAAGTGATCACTAGCACAAGCCAGCACAATTTGTGATCTTTTAAAGTAGGGGTAAAGAATGTGTGACCTCCAAATGCTATTGAAGCACAATTGCTGGCAGGCTTACTGCTTTATCACACTAGGGGGCAAACAGGATTTAAACGAGAGTTAAACAAGAGTTAAACACGAAATGTCCTGTGATAAACATAGCATTTCCTGTTTAACTCTTGTTTAACTCTTGTTTAAATCCTGTTTGCCCCTTAGTTTGATAAAGCAATAAGTCAGCATGGTCAGTGATGAAGGGTGACTGGAGTTGCAGTCTAGAAACATATGGAAGGGAACACCTTCCTCATTCTTACTTGAGTTTAAACCAGAAACAGTTACTGGATATACATGTACAGAATAACTCCTGAACTATGAACAGAAACTGTGCTGTTTCCAGTTACTTTATTACAGTGAGGAGAAAAGTAAAATAATTTAGTATTGCCTACAAGAATGGCATGTATGTAGATTAACATCCCTGCTTGTTGGTGAAACTGTAGCAGAATCACTACCCCTCCAGCAGCAGATCGATTGGGCACCCAAAGTCAGACATAACCTTCCACATGTGCTATAACCTGTCTGTTGCTTGAAAATCCCGATTTATACAGCCTGACGCAGGGAGCAAAGATTAGAGTTTTACCAAGGTTTTTGTAAACCACTGTAACTGTTGGATGGACTGTGTTTCAGTTGGTGCTTCTTGAACTGGGGAAGCCTGGCTTCACTGAACATTAAAGATTTGTCCTTTGATATGGGAGTCATACTGTTCACATGCATGAAGCAGGGAACTCAAAGAAAAAGGCAAAACATTCCCCAGAAAAGAAGACACACACTAAAGAGAGAGAGAGAGAGAGAGAGAGCCTTCCCTTGAACCCAGAAAGTGGTATTTTTCATTCCTCCATTCCCCCTGTCCACACTCTCCAATGGTACAATCTGACTATTCACACTCTGCAGAAGACTCCCTCAACCTTCCCCAGGCAAGGAAGATGAGAGAGCAGAAAGGGGCAGAGATTATGCAGTGGCGAGTGGAGAGAGTGGATTGGCTGGAGTAGCACAGGCATGCATACAGAAGTTGAGTGGGGCTGGGACAATATTTCCCACCTGCTGAGCCATCACTAGGGGTGGAGGTGGAAAGGCTGATGGGTACTTGCACACACACACCATTAACCAAAACTAACTTTACAGACAAGTTCCATTCATTTGACCCAGGGTCCACTCTTTTTATAGGCAAGCTTTGGGATCATGTCTGAGTGTACTCCCAAGCAAGCCACCATGTTTGACTTGGCGCTTTCCCCTCCCCAAGCTAGTTTTGAAAGTAGTGCATGTGCAAACAGTCCCAAAGGAGCCTCTATATGAAAGAAGAATGAGCAGACTCTTCATCAAATTAACGGAACTTGTCTGTAATTTGAAAGCATCAAATGAGAAATTCATAAAAAGAACAGGCCATCAAAATGCGGGGTATGCCTGAAACTGTATCTAATAAATGTGTATCTGGTAAACCCTGGTTAATATACAAACTGAACTTTACATTTGGGTAAGTTTCATGGCTGGCCTGCAATTTTTTAAACTAAGCCCATGTGGTCGGTCTATTGGATCACATTTTCTCTCTTATTCTTTTTCTAACAAAGTAGAAATTCCTAATAGTAAGCTTGAAAGGTATGATGAATTGAATCAAGAGATCTAGCCATCTTGACGTACATTTTTCAGGAGGTGCCTGTCGTATTGATTGAGCTGATCTTACGGAAAATACTATAATGGTACTTGTGCAGCATACGCTTGGAATCAATTAGACTTGACTGCCTTGCTTGTGTGACATTCTTGATGGAACGGATTGATCTGTTTTGCACAAGCTAAGTAGTTACAATTAAGATTTGATTTGGTTATGTTACAAGCAGTAAAATAAAAGAGAGAATATATGTGTGAGAGAAAGACAGCTAGCACTTTCTTTTAGAGGATTAAACCCCTGTCAGACCTCCTCAGACTATCAAAGAAGTTGGTAATGTGAGAGACAGCTTGAGATTTTAAAAGTTTCCTGCTGTTAGAGGAAAAAGACAAGGTGTTATACAATTCTCTGTAAGATGGTGGTGGTGCTATAGGACTGTGGGATGTGGGTGGTTTATAGTCATGTAAAACATTTTGTTATTCTAACACACCTGTGCGTTGTGACCAAACATCGCCCCAGCCCCATTGCTATTTCTGGGTGAATTCTACATTACTTTTTGAGTTCCATGTTGTTTATATGATGTTAAAAAAATCTGCCATGAAATTCACATTTACATCCTTACAAACTTCTATTACCATCACTTCCTAATCCCATTTCTCCCTAAATATGCATTTCTAGATATATTTGCTCTTGAAATATTCATGTCAAATCATCCAGTCCATGTACTGTGCCACATTTTGTGCCAATTATTATCATATTGGAACTAACAGAGAACAAATTCTTGAATCAACTTTATTTAGTTTAATAGCTCAAGAGATATATAGCAGAAGTTATATAAAATGTCAGAACGGTAGGTTCAGGTGAGATGAACTTTACTTTTTCATTCTTCTTTTGTAATGTGTAAAAAGAAGCTTAATCAAAACATACAAAAACAGACCATTGCTAAATCAGAGTAAAGCATTTTCTAGTTCAACATCATGTTTCCAAAAGTGGCATGAGCAAGTATTTCTCCCCCTTTAAGATATTGTATTCCATATGAGCCAACATGGTGTAGTGTTGTGAACTAGGACTCTGTGAGACCATGGTTCAAATCCATGCTTGGCCATGAAAATCCATTGGGTAACACTGGGCAAGTCACACTCTCCCAGCTTCAGAGAGTTCAGGGGCAATATCAAACTCCTTCTGAACAAATAATAACAAGAAAACCCTGTGATAAAGTCACCTGAGGTTTGCCATAATTCAGAAATGACTTCAAGGAACTAAACAATAGATTAGGGGGAACTGGACAGAAATTTCTAGTTCTCCTGGCCAAGTGACTTATGTATGCCCTGACAGTTATACAACATAGGTGTCCATTTACCCAGGATGTTGTTTTCAAAGGGGAATTCTACAAATATAGACTTCCTTATGTGCAGGAGCCTTGGTTGCACTAACATGTAGTCCTCCACTGTGTAGATATTGTGCTCAATAATGCAGATATTGAAGTCACTTGGTCAGCAAGTCATATGGTGCTGGGGCAGAACTGGGAGGTAAAATCCTCTTTCCTTTCCTGGAAAATAGGCCTATGTGCCAGCATAACAAAAGGTTTACATGGCCTCTGCATGTAAATCACCATACATTACTTGGAATTGAGGTTAATGTATAACCCATTTTTACACACATTCCAGCAAATAATTTTTACTGATGTAATATTCAAGTCTGTTACGAGAACATGGACCATTAATGTACTATCACATTTGCCACTAGTCTACCCATAGTTTGTTGTTTGTTTCTTTTTTAAAAAAATAAATATTTATATACTGTGTATATCCAAAATTTCAAAGGGAGTAACATTAATAAAACATAAAATATATGCAATGCACAGATTTACTTCCTTTCTGTTTGTGATCAATGAAATAGATGTTAGGTTAAATGGAGAAAGCTAGCCCAAATAAGTGTGTTTTTAAAATGCATTTAAAACTAACAGGAGTGGGGAAATGTTGAACTTTCCAGGGAAGTGCATTCCACATAATAGGTGCCACTAGATGGAATGTCTTTCTCTGAATGACAGAGAACATTAGGGACCTGCGGCACTACCAGAGGGACCTTTCCAGAAAACTTCAAATATTGAATGGGTCTATAAAAGAAAAGGTAATCTCTCAGAACTCTTCTCATTGTTGCAGTTTGTGTATGTGTGTGGTGTTTCACAAGGGAGATTTGGGGGCACTGGAGTGGGGGTTACATCTTCAGATTCGCTACAGTATCTCGGTCACCAAGATACAGCAGCATACATTCAAAACTGGCAGATTGCTTGATGGAGCATTTGCTTAGTGAGACCAGAGTTTTTATAGAATGCAACCACTCCACCTCCCTCCTGCCCAGCTAGTCTATTGTACTAGACAGAAAGGAGATAGAAAGCATTCCGTTATAAACTGCATGAAATTTCAGTATTCAAAAATGAGCTGATTGGTGCAGCTTGTCCTGTACCCTATCATATCCTGCCTATAATGTTGAAGAGGAATTTGTTTACTTTGAGACTCATCATTATCCAGAAGCGCACAATGTGGTGTGAAGAAAAAAATGTTGGTGACACCCGGTTGTGTGCTTTCCTGTAATCCTTCAGTGGCATTCTAATTACTGTTTAGTTAATAAGCTTATGTACCAATGATGAATGCTGTTTTATGCCTGGCATTTTCGTTTATTAAATGTGGGAAAGATATACTGCCAAAACATACAACTGTTAAAATAGATATGTGGGCACCTATTCTGTAACCAGTGTTTCTGAGCTCCCCACTCACGCCTGCGTGCACTCAAAATTGTATAGTGTCTGTAACTATATTTTTAATCAACGTACTTTGATACCATTACAAGAAAATAATAACTTCATTTGATTCATAGCAGATGGTAGTGACAAAAACAACAACAATCCACCTGTGGTGAGGCGGATTTACTAATCCCTGTGTGATTAAGGAGACGTGAGCCCACGGCTCTGCAATTAGAATGGGTTGTTTACCTTTTCCATTAGATCTATAATTATTCATCCAAAGCTTGATCTATTTGATACCAAGTGGATTTAGCATCTTCGTTGTTTAAAGTAGTGCGTTGCCATCAACAAAACCCATTGTTTCATGATACAAAACAAAACTCCTATGACACATACTTTTTCTCCAGCTCTTGCAGCCTTTCATTTAATCTGAAAACAGGAAAATTGTGAAAGAAAAGTGGGTGCAAGGTCATTAAGTTGGATGAAATAAAACGTTTCTTATATATCAAGAGACAGTATACTATTGCTACTATTTATATGACTTTAGAATGATTATAGTGCTTCACATATCTTTCAGTGGACATTATAGCAAGCTTTTAAGGTTAGTGAGGATCTGAAAAAGTGGCCAGTCTCTTTTTTCATTTGCATGGAATTGCAAGACATTTTTTCATTCTCATACAGAAATGTGTGCATATTTTCCCAACATGCATTTTTTGTCTGCACTTTACCAAAGTGTATCATGCAAATATGTGCATTTTCCAGCTATGCTCATTATTCAAATATATGCATGACACTGGATATTTTCTTTCATCAAAATGCATCACACGCCTTAGAAATCTACACATTTTTGAAGCAGGATATGTGTTGTCCTATTGCCAGTTTTGGGAGGTGTGAAACTGATATTTTCATATGTAAAATTGAACCAAGCAAATATCTTTTCTGCCCTTGACTGTAGGCTAGTATTATCATTCCCATGTTAGAACTGTAGAATGAGAATGAGAATCTTCTGGCTGCTTTGTGGCCTCTCTCAGAGAAGAGTGACACCTGAACCAAAGCTCCACAAATAGCATTGTAGCCTAAATCCTATTGCCTGTCCCAACTAGATTAGCCCCATGGAATCAATGGAATTTATGTAAGTGTCAACTTACCTTTCAGCTGTTGATTCAGCAGGTTTACAGTTGTACCCTTGAAACTGTTGGATTTGGTCACAGTGCATTAAAAAACCACACAAATAACACCTTATTTTTTGCAATAGCAACACATTGCTGAGTATATTTGTTTATTGCTGGTAAACTGGGAAATAAAGAGATCAGACAGCATAGCTTGGGATAAAATGAGGCCCACTTTATCACCTATTTAAACTTATTAATTTGTGGGCTCTTCAGAGGAGGGGGGGAGAACCTTAACCTGGCTGAGGCAGGAGATATCACCTTAGCCCCCAGTTTTGTTCCCCCAGCCCAAGTACAAACCGCCATATAGCCTGAACACACAGCCTGACATCAGGGAGAGAGACACCCTCCCAAGTGGCCTCCTTCAGGCCCCACGAAAAAAAAAATATTGCAACTTAATGGGAGGACATGCCCAGAGTCCAAAAGTTGTCTTCATTCCCATCTGGTTAGGCCCCATAACATACAGGACCAAGTCTGAAGACATCCTCTTTGAACAATAGTTGACTTGATGTGATCACCATACTAACCCCACTCTTTTTCCTGCTCTGTCTTCCTGCTGTTGACAAGGAGCAAGCATCTACTTAGCTCTTTTCTCCTGTGAGGCTAGCCAAGATATCCTGTGTTTTGAATCCTAGCCTGCATATGCTGTAAGACCAAACACTGACTCTGCAGAGAAGGTTTAAAAAAAAAAAAAACCTGAGCCTGTGGTGGTCAGTAATATACCCTATCATGTTCCCGGGACATTTCTATAGTCTCTGTTAACTTTTCTTCAGGCATTAACAAGGCACCTCAGGTCCCTAATCCCATCAACAATTTTGGAAGGGCAGAATGGTTGACCAAACCAGGACCACTCCTGGCCAAAGGGCCTGAATAAGTCAAACATTTGGCAATGACCTGCCCCCCCCCAAAACAACAACAACAACAACAACAACAACAACAACAACAAGGCCTTGCTTTTAAGCAATCCCAGGTTAGTCCTACCTTGATATATAACAATTGTTGTAGCATAACTATACAGTTATCAAAGAGAAGGGGAAGAAGGTCATTCCATCTCAGCCCCCTGCAGCCAAAACATTCAATAGTTGCTAACCCACTCAACCCCAGATGGGAATCAAAATGCCTGGACCAAGATTATTGTGCCATCCCAAATATCATGTTGCAGCCACAGATCAACTCCTAGTTCTTACTCAGCGCTTCCAAACCTACAACAGCAAAAGAAGGCAACTAGTTCTAACTGGATGACTGGATGAAGGCAAGCAAATTGAAGCTTAATCCAGACAAGATAGAGGTGCTCCTGATCAGTTGTGAGGCAGATCAGGGAATTGGGGCTTTGCCTGAGCTGGATGGGGTTATACTTCCCCTGAAATCTCAGGCCTGCAGCTTGGGTGTGCTCCACTTTATGCTTGGATTCCATCATTTCAGCAGTGGCCAGGAGTGCATTTGAACAATTAAAACTTGTGCCCCAGCTTCACCCATTTTTTGAGACATCAGATCAGGCTACAGTGACACATGCTTTGGTTACATCCCGTTTAGACTACTGTAACACACTCTACAAGGGGCTATTTTTGGAAACTGTTCGGAAACTTCAACAGGTCCAAAATGCTGCAGCTAGAATGCTGAGTGGAGCCAGTTACAGGGAATGTATAACTCCTGTATTGAAACAGCTTCACTGGCTACTAGTTCGTTTCCGAGCACAATTCAAAGTGCTGGTCATCACCTATAAAGCACTATGTGGCTTAGGTCCAGACTATTTGAGAGACCATATCTCCCCATACAAACTACCTAGAGCCGTAAGATCCTCAGGAGAAGGATTTCTCTGGGTCCCACCATCATCTCAGGCGTGCCTAGTGAGGACACGAGAGAGAGCCTTCTCAGTGGCTGCTCCCACTAGGAGAACATAAGTCTCAAAAGCCATCAGTTTCCATCTGTCTAAGGGCTGTGCAGACCAGCCATAGCTGTTAAGTCTGGCCTGGGGAGGAGTTGGGGTGTGGCCTGACTCCACCCCATACCTCTCCACATGGCACACAGCTTCATGGTGCTCCTCTGATGACATCCACATGACACAGTGACAAAGGAGTGCCTTAAGGCCATGGCGCCAGAAGCTATTGTGCCCTTTCTAGGGTGCAAAAAGGAGCCACTTTTTGTGTCTCCTTTTCATGCTGCAGAAAGGCCATATTGGGGGTGCAGTGTGCAGTTGCCGTGGCTCTGATATGCCGAAGATGGAGGTGGTCTATACAGCCCCAAAACAAATAATAAATGCCATACTATTAGTATATATCTGAAGCCATACTGCTAAAAACATAAACATAAACAAACAAACAAACAAAAACACTGTTTAATTGAAGGTCCTGTAAGGCACTTCACTTAGAAAAAATTGAAATGCATAGATATAGAATAGGGGACATGTGAAAGGGATCTGGGAATCCTAGTAGACCACAAGTTGAACATGAGTCAACAGTGTGATGTGGCAGCTTAAAAAGCCAATAGGCCTTTTAGGATGCGTCAACAGAAGTATAGTGCCAATAAGGTTGCATCAACAGAAATATAGTGTCTAGATCAAGTGAAATAATAGTGTCATTTTATTCCAGTTTCGTCAGGCCTCAACCTGGAATACTATGTCCAGTTCTGGTTACCACAATCCAAAAAGGATGTTGTCCAGTGGAGGGCGACCAAGATGGTGAAAGGCCTGGAAACTATGCCTTATGAGGAATGATTTAGGGAGCTGGGTATGTTTTGCCTAGAAAAGAGAAAGTTAAGAGGTGATATGACAGCCGTGTTTAAATATTTGAAGGGATCTCAAATTGAAGATGGAGCAAGCTTGTTTTCTTCTATTCCAGAGAATAGGACACGAAGCAATGGATGCAAGCTAAAGGAAAAGAGATTCCACCCAAACATTAGGAAGAATGTCCTGACAGTAAGAACTGTTCAGCAGTGGAACACACTCCCTTTGTGGTGGATGCTCTTTATTTGGAGATTTTTAAACAGAGGCTGGATGGTCATCTTTTGGGGTTTCTTTGATTGTGAGTACCTGCATGACAGGAGTTGGACATGATAGCCCTTGTGATCTCTTCCAACTCTTATGCTTTTTTGATTCTCTCATTGATGGGGTTGCCCTAATTAAAAGTTGACTTGATGGCAACTATCAGCAACAACAGCTTCTGGTATTATAGACCCTGCTAAACTGAAGCAATTTTTATGATTCCCTTGTCTTCCCTAGGATATTTATGCATACTAACATAGCCTTAACAGAGAAACATAATAAACAACTTTATCCTCTCTCTCTCTCTCTCTTGCTCTTTCTCTCTCTCCAGTTCTTATCACCTCTATTCTAGGGAAAAATGAGCAACTTCTTTGTGGAGAACCTAGTCAGGATGGTTATATAACACATAGGAGAAAGCATCAGCCCCATTTATCGGAAGAAATATTTTTACGCAAAGCAGGAAGTAGTGAATCATAGCTGGAATTTGACAGCCTGGCCAAGCTGATAATTATGCTTAAAGGTGAATTCTGAACCTCTTTTCTCAAAGGAAAAAAAAAAGATGAAGAATACTTTCAATACCCCTTACATGGAGTGTTCATATACGAAACTATACAAATATCAGTTCTGATAGGAGCTAATTCATATTCTGGACTTCATATAAATTATGTGAATACAATTTAATCAGAATTGCTTATTTTGAATTTCAAAATTCCTGTGTACAATCTTTCTTTGGGATTTTGGAAGCTATCTTTCTGAAGGTATAATATTGGTAGCAAGAAATGTGAAGAATCAAAGGATTTGAGACTCTAAAAGCACAACAAGGGACCTTTTCAGGGACCAGAGGTTCGCAAAGGCTGATTACTTTTTGGGGACTGGGATCTCTGCTCCCAGATCCAGATTTTTTTAAAAAACAAACTCATTTTTTAATCTTCCTGACTCAAACAGAGTCCCATTCTTACAATCTTGTCTTAATATCTTCTGTGAATGCCCCCAAATTCACTCTCTTCTTATTATTTGAAAAGGTGCAGAAAAGGTAATGACTGTAGATGGCC
Source organism: Urosaurus nigricauda (assembly GCA_034509955.1). Taxonomy (NCBI): domain Eukaryota; kingdom Metazoa; phylum Chordata; class Lepidosauria; order Squamata; family Phrynosomatidae; genus Urosaurus; species Urosaurus nigricauda. The sequence continues at coordinate 144,453,771 of JAOEGL010000003.1, read as the reverse complement.
TAGCACCTGGTAGGCAGGGACTGGAGGAAAATCTTTCTCTAGGACTGACTGAGAAATGTCTGATGTGCAAGCCCACAGCCTATCCACAAACAGATAGCTAAACTAAGTTTATATTGAAATCTTGCAAAACTATACGGCAGCAGAAATTGAGTACTACAAAGGATACAGCAGTAATCTAAAGTAACCAATCATCATAGAATCATAGAATCATAGAGTTTGAAGAGACCACAAGGGCGATCCAGTCCAGCCCACTGCCATGCAGAAACTCACAATCAAAGCACCCCCCAACAAATGGCCATCCGGCCTCTGTTTAAAAACCTCCAAAGAAGGAAATTCCACTACACTCCAATGGAATGTGTTCCACTGTCAAACAGCTCTTACTGTCACAAAGTTCCTCCTAATGTTGAGGTGGAATCTCTTTTTCTGTAGCTTGCATCCATTGTTCTGTGTCCTATTCTCTGGAGCAGCAGAAAACAAGCTTGCTCCATCATCAATATGGCACCCCTTCAAATACTTAGACAGGCCTATCATATCACATCTTAACCATCTCTTCTCCAGGCTAAACATTCACAGCTCCCTATTTTTCTCCTCATAAAACATGGTTTCCAGACTCTTCACCATTTTGGTCACCCTCCTCTGGACTCACTCCAGTTTCTCAATGTCCGTTTTGAATTGTGGTGCCCAGAACTGGACACAGTATTCCAAGTGGGGCCTGACCAAGTCAGAATAGAGTAGCACTATTACTTCCCTTGATCTAGACACTATACTAGGACAATGCTCTCAGATGCAGCTCAACAACAACATAGCAGAGTATGCAAGCAAAAATATCCAGATATAGGTATTGACAATGCACTGACCACTTTCTACACTGTAAAAATAACTCACAGACACTGTTGATTTAACTAAGTCCTTGGAGGTTCTTTATCTTGAGTTGCAACATGTATGAATATTTACAAACTCTCCTCACCAACTCCCATCAACTTTACTATCAGTAGTAAATTAGTTTACAACTTCAATTCAGTCCAAACCACAAGCCATCCAACCTGCACTGAGCCAACTGGACCAACCCACACCTATCCAAAAATCCACATGTAACCTATCTCCTGGCCCACTTATATACTGTGTTGGTTGTGAGTCACAATCTGGTGCCTCACAGCATGATGCAGCCTCAGCAGAGTTTGCATTATGCCATGTGATGGCAGTCTCACAGGATCTGGTGCCACCTGCCAATAAAAATATTTTCACAATTATTTAAAGGAATATTTTATTATATATAATACCATCTGCTGAACAGAAGGAAGTGACTTTCCCAGACACCGAAGAGTCTCAGCTTTTAAAGGGCTATTTTAGGCTTGATGAAAGGAAGATAGTGGCCTAAGCACTCAGAAGAAATTCCTGGCTGGCATAATTGGCAACCAGTCACTCTGAATTAATTATCAGCTGTCTGGCTGACCTGCCTACTGCCTCATTACTCCATTGGGTTCCAGCACCCAGATTTCAGTTCTTGAGTGTAAACTGCAGTCACCAGATCAATGATGGACTAAGTTGTAGTCCAAAACATCTGAAAAATATTAGGAGGAAATGAGTGGTACAATATAAATCTGTTGTGAAACTTATTTTAGTGTATAATGTATTGTAGCCATTTTCCTTTCTTTTTGTTGTTGTTAACTGCACTTGAGGGAACCCCAAGTCATGGCCACCCTGTGGATGACACATTTTCAAGACCTCCACTGCTCCTCCACTGCTGTTCCACTGCTCTGCTTGGGTCCTGTAGATTCAGGCTCATGACCTCCTTGATTGAGTCCAGCCATTTGACATGTGGTCTTCCTCTCTTTCTTCCCTCTTCCGTTCCTGGTATTATTGGCTTTTCTAATGAGTCATGCCGGCTCATGATGTGGCCAAAATACGAAAGCCTCAGTTTGATAATCTTTGCTTTCAGGGAGATTTCAGGCTTCATCTGTTGAACGACCAATGTCCTTTTTTATTATGTGACATTATTTTATCACATTTATTGTATTATTACCGTACCAGTTTCCAAATCCCCACCACAGGACAATTGTAAATACAATTGTTTTTAATGTCATTGTATTGTTTGATAAAAGTTTTTTTTAAAGCAAGTATAAGCATACATCTATTTTATATACAATTCCATCATTTACTGATTTTTAAAAGGTTGTTTAAACTGATATAAACTGTCCTCATCTTGAAATTTGATTTTCAACATTCAGACTTTTAATTCTGAGCATTTGCTGGACAAGTGAATGTACAGTGTGAAGTCAAAGGCTTTCATGGCCATCATACATAGCTCTTTGTGGGTTTTTCAGGCTATGTGGCCATTTTCTAGAAGAGTTTCTTCCTGACATCTGTGGCTGGCATGTTCAGCATCTGTGGCTAGCATCTTCTCTGAAGATGCCAACCACAGATGCTGGCAAAACATCAGGAAGAAATTCTTCTAGAACTTGACCACATAGCCTGAAAAACCCACAAAGAACTATGAATGCATAGTGTTTATTGGAATGTTAACATGGAGAAGAAATATATGAGGTTTCTGTAGTGGTACAGGGAAATACTATTGCAGATGCACAGATCATGGACCTCCTCTGGGGATCCTAAAATAAGGGAATGTTTCTGGGATTATAATGTGGCATTGTACTTCATCGTATATACAAATTGCTCCCAGGTTAATGTTTATTTTGTTTCATCATACAGAGAATATGAAATTCAATTTGCCTGCAAGGCTTTCATCTTATTTTCCTTTGTAGTGCATAGAATTAAAAAAAAATGGTAGCTGGTCTCTGGAAAAACTCCTCTAGACATTCAGTCCAGAATAGGTTTACAAGGATTTGGGTTTGGGTATTTTCTGAAAACTTAATACATCAAAGTAAACTGGAATGGACTGGCCAAAGTTACAGTTAAACAAGCTATATTTTTCTTTTTTCTTTTTTTTTAAAAATGGCCCCACTTCTACATCAATGAAAGGGCATCCAACATAAATTCTTCTTTTAAAAATTGTTCTTACCACATGCGTGAATTAACAGGATTATGTGATGCACCTTAAAATTATTTTGGATTTCAACCCAATTTATATCAATTGATATGTGTTATATCTTTTATATCTATTTTGGTTTTTGCTTTTTATTTCGTCATTTCTCATATTGTATAATATTTTATAATAAATATTTTTTTAAAGAATACAGTAATGCTCTTGTGTAGTTTGTATTTATATCAATAGAATATCAGTAAGAAATCATCCCATAGCATTATGCTGATATGCAATCGAGTGCATACAAAGATGTTTATACACCATGGGCATCTCATTTGTCTTATTTATTCTGAAAATCAAATGTAATCTTTCTTAAATACTAAGATGTGAAATCCAAACCAAAAAAGCTTATGAAGAATATGAGACTAAGTAAATGTTTCATTTGGAATGTATCATCTCTATGATGCATAGCTTGTAATACTACTTCATAGTTCACTTCATGGAATAACACAGTCACCCAATTAAATAATTCATTTATGTGTATAGTAATAGAGCAGTATGTTAAATAAAACAAAATACAAAAGAAAAGAAAAGAAAAGAAACTTTTGTCAAATCTTCATATTAAAACATTGGAAATTATTCACTTAAAAGGAATCTGGTACCCGTATTTTTGATTAAAGCATGAATATACACTCAATTACCTTGTCTCAATGTGATGGAAGAAAATTGAATTTAGAGTTTGCACTTGGCCAGTACATCTTTCAGTAGCCAAATTTTTCTCTAGTAATAATGCCTTGGGCCAAGTGTGTGTAGTCAGCAAGGGAAGTGGGTTACAATTTTCCAAGGTTTCCATGTTGCTTATTCGATCCTTCTGCCTAAATTGCTACTGTACCCAGAGGCACTTAAAACTTCATTGGGTGCTATAACTAAAGTGCTTGTGATTCTGGAAGAATTACATTTTCTTGGATAATGGAAAAGTGTCATATGGACCAACTCAACCTGTGACTGACCAAATGGACTCAGTAAACTTTGCTGCATGCTTGAGAAGGCAAAATCAGGGGCGAGGACATCAGCCACCTGGCAGGTCACAATACAGGCTTGCTGGGCTATGATCAGTTTAGTGGGTGGCAAATTATGTAACTGTGTTCATGTGAACTAACAATGAATCAAAAGATATGAACCAAAACATATTATTGTGCAGATAGAACCATCCTAAATTTCTGGCGTGCCCCATGAACAATCTGCAAACAATGAAAATAATACATATTGGAGTAAGTTCCATCAATTTCACCAGGATTAATTCCACTCAGTTAAAAGGAATTAGGTTTGAAATACCCTGTATGTTTGAATTTACTTGGTTTGAATTTACAGATTGGACTTGAAATTATTATTTGAAAGACATAGCCATGTTCGTCTGGAAAAACAGTATGCACAAGAATCTTGTAACACCTCTGAGATTAAATGAAAGAGAGATGTTAGTAGCATGAGCTTTCATAGGCTTGAGCCTAAAACCTCAGATGCATGGGGTCTGAGGAAGTAGGCTCAAGGTCTACAAAAGCTCATGCCACCAACTTCTCTCTTTCAGCTAGTCTCAAAGCTGCTACTTATGGATTTAGCTGCCAATAGCATAATCCCCATTTAATTCAATGGGTGCACAGTATGTAGCACTAACATTGGATTTGGTCCAACTAAGTAGTACATAGTGTTCTTCTTCAAAATATATATTACTGTGTATATATTACAAAGTCTATACACAATTCGCCCTTTGTAACATGATAATCAGCTTGCTGATACTAGCTATTCCAAATGCTGCCATTTTCTATTGTCAAAATACAGCAGGGTTTATAACAGAATGATTTACAGTAATAATAATAATAATAATAATAATAATAATAAATTTTATTATCTGTCAGATTGACTAGATAGTGCTGATTTCAGATAAAAAAATAGTTCAGAACAATGGGATATCCAGAGAAAGGGACAGTTCTCCACTAATCCTAATGTAGGTCATGCCCACTCTACTCCTAGAAAAGTCAGCTGTGCTGAAGGGCTTTGGTGGCTAATAGATCTGCAGTGAGACAATCTGGGTACTGTAAGGGTCACCTGTTTTATGGTGATCCTCACTTGAACTTATAGATTCAGTTCCAGATGAATGGTGTTGTTACTGAAAGCTTCACAGTCATGCAGAAATGTTTTGCAAATCCATCTTTTCAAAACCTTTTCTGCTCTGGCAGTTGCATGAAATAGGCATGCCATACAATTCTGCCTGTTTGTCTCCTCCTTCCTGTTCTATTCCCCACTCATCTCGGTGCTCTTCTTTTGGCATCCTGTTTTATTTATCCCAGTGTACTTAGATTCTAGCATACAAAGCTGGATATGAAATTTAAATTGGAGCACCTAAGACATCAATTTGTCTCTCAATCTGACTGAATGCAAGAAAGCAATCATGAATGGGATTACTTTATGGCATAATAAGACCACACAAGCAGTTCTTTGCCTCAGTTGTGTACTTCAGAAGGATGCCTCTCCCCCCCCCCCCCCCCGGCTGCCTTTTATTTTTTGGCCTGGCTAGATATTCAACTAGATATTGGTGAAAAATTCATTTATCCATTTGTAATGGTGACATTTGCCAAGCAATTTGAGAATAAAATTAATATAATGCTTGTGGTCTATTAGCTCAAATTAGTTTACAGAAATGTCTGGAACCTTACTGGCCCTGGTTTTGCATGGACAAAAGAATTCTTAAGATAATTAAGGTTTTGGGATATGTAGTAAGGGTAAGGACAAATGCTACCTACTTTTTGTTTACTCTATTCTTGTCCCTTTTAACTTGAATAATAAATGTGTGGTGAACCGGAGCTGAGGAGGTAAATGCATCCTTGAGTGATGAAGCAGTGTCAGATCCTTAGAAGAGGCAGGGTATGATGCCTTCTGAAACAGACAAGCAAAACTGTGTTGTAATCTGAATATTTGAATAATTCTTAGTCCATCACTAATACTCTTTTCCTGACAAAATTTCAATCCCTTGGTTGCAACTCCAAACAGCCTTTGATCTGGAGGATTTATAGATAGACTACAGACCCATCAAAATTAGTTGTTTTGGCTTCTGAGCAAACAAGCAGAAGATGACCTGTTATTCTCTGTATATTACATGGTGAATGTCTCCAGAATACACTTGCCTTTGCATGTTCTTCATTGACTTTCCTTAGTCATCGTTCTAGGTCTGTGATGCTTTCTGCTAGTAATATGGTGTCATCCACATATCTTAAATCTAATATGATTTAATGACGTTCTTTCCTCCTATCTTCACTCCTCTTTCTGATTCTAAAAGTGTTATTTGGATGATATTTTCTGTATACAAGTTGGATAAGAAGGGAGATCAAGTGCAGCCTTGCCTGACTCTTTTGCCAATTGGGAATTGTTCTGTTTCTCTATATTTTGTTCTAACAGTAGCCTCTTATAGTAAATACAGATTTTTTAAAATCAGGACTATCAGATATGGTGGCACTCCCATGACTGTAAGAGATGTCTATAGCCTTTTGTGATGTATGCAGTCACATGCTTTGCTATAGTTTATTAAACACACGCTGATTTTTTTTCCCTGGAATTCCTTTGTGCCCTCCGTTAGCCATCATATATTTGTAATGTGGTCTCTAGTGTCTTTTTCTTTTCTGAACCCCACTTGCACCTCTAGAATTTCTCTGTTCGTATATGATTGGAGTCTGTGTTGCAAATTTCTAAGCATAATTTTGCTTGTGTAGGAGATTAATGCTATGATCCCATACTTGCTGCAGTCTTTTGTGTATTCCTTCAGTGGATGGGAAATATGGGCTGAAACAGACTGGCCCAAAGGAGTGGGTGTGATGCCACCCCTGAAAGAGCCAGGTGGACACTGTGGCAACTGCATTCTGTGGCCCTACACTGGCGTGTGCTATCTAGATGTCATGCCCCCACACCACAGGGAAGCCGGTACTTATTTCCCATCTGTTTCAGCCCTATATTGATCATTATGTTTTATAACAATTATATTGGCATCTTATTAACCGTATTTGTAATGTGATGAAATAGACGTTAAATAAAACTTTGGTTCCATCCCCAAGATTGTAGATCTCCAGTTAAACTTTTCAGATGGTGTGCCTTTATTCATATCTGAAATACCTTATACACTTGGGTGTTGCTGCTGATCCAAAGCTGAAAACAGACAGTATCTTTTCTATTTCTGCCTGCCCTCTTTTCTCTTAATTTTATAGCATATGTTGAAAGTAATCTATTTTAACATTCTGTTTAATCTTGGAGAAAGTGAAGGTTCACACATCTGATCTTGATAATCTACTGAAGTGTTTGCTTATGTAAATTAAAACTGTGATTTATATCTGCTATGTATTGATGCAATTTGTTTCTATTCACAGCTGAGGTTAACAAAGATTGCACTTTTGAATCTGTTTAACTCAGTTTCATCTTGCTTCTAATTCATGTCATATTAACATATACAAGTTAACAGTAGCATTTAGGGTTTTTATGAGAGCCTGTGCTGGTTTATAGGCTACTGCAAACACAGATATGGCCATATGTAAACATGATGGCATTGATTTTGTAAAGGTTTTCATCAAAACTGACACAGTGAAAAAATATCACAGCCAGATAAGAGACATATGTCAGTTTGATTAGCAGTGGTAAGGACAAAGTGTGGAAATCGAAGGTCATAACACAGCCAAGACAAGATAACCAAAGCATGAACTAGTTTCACACAAGGGTAAGAGATGACCAGGCCATAATGGTGTGTGGTCTGAGCATTAGACCACAGCTCTAGAGACCAGGATTCAAATGCCCACTTGTCCATGGAAACCCAATAAGTCATATTTTTTCAGCTTCAGAGTAAGGCAAGGGCAAACCCCTTCTGAACAAATCTTGCAAAGAAAATACATGATCCGTTCACCCTAGGGTTACCATAAGATAGAAACAAGAAAACACAAACAGAAAATTTATATTATTAAAGTATAAAGTTCTTCTTTCTTGGTGTCTCAACATAAAAGCAGCCCCTGTAGAAGGTCCACTGAAAGTCCATAAATAACAAATATTGTAGTTTATAGTAGTCTTTGGGGAGTTAAAGCAGCAAACACAGGCCATGGAGAAATGATGAGAAGAAATACAGAATACCGATAGTATGCTAGCAGAGCTTACAAAATTAGACTTGGACTGCAGTTACCATGATAAAATCTGTAGGGTTTGATACATATTGTACTCTACATTGCTCTTACAGGTGCATACTCAAAGGGTCTACTTATGAAGACAGACTTCAAATAACTTGTCATGAAAGCTTTTGTTTCTGGTGTAGCACATTTGCAACTTTCCCTATTCTACTTAGAAAACATAGTTTAATGTTGAAAGCCCAGTGTGAGACCCTAAATGCTATATGAACTCCTGATCAACTATGGCTGCCTAGCTCAAGGCATGATTACTTAAAACAAACAAACAAACACACAAACAAGACCTCAGTAAGTTCAGTGATACAGGGAGTAAGTTCTAGGACGTCTGGGATTGCAGTCTCAGGCATAGTAAGGAAATTTGTATAAACAACTGAAACAATTTTATTTGCAGTGATGATCTAGAGCTTAAATTTGGATTTTGAAGTCTAGGGAAAAATTCACAGTTGGCCCTACTATGATATAGCTACCTCAAACAGTATGTCTTGAGAGATGCAGAATGGACAGAGCTTTCCATCTCAGCTATCACTGCCCTGGCCTTAGACGATAAGAAGAGGCAGGCACAGTTCTACCATGCTTATGCCCAGAAGTAAACAAAAGGCCCTCCCTTCACCCAGCTGCCACTGCTGTGGCCGTGAAGGGAGAGAGGATGAAGCAGACACAGTTCCACCATGCCTACATACAGAAGAAGATGAACGACCCTTCCATCCCAACTGCCACTGCCTTAGCTTCTGAGGGAGCGAAGATGGCAGCATTTGCTGGACATAATCCTCTCTCATACTGACATCCCCTTTCCTTGTGTGTCATGTCTTTAGATTGTAAGCAAAAGAGCAGGGAACTGTGTTTCTTGTTCTTTTACTTGTAAAGAACTGGGCAAAGTGATGTTGATATATGAAGAAATGAAAATAATGTAACAACATAACTGCACTATCCTCTTCCTCTATTCTGTCCCTGACAGAGTCAGCATGGCATAATGCTTTGAGCATTGAACTAAGATTCTGTAGACCAGGGCTTGAATCCCAGTTTGGTCATGTAAACCCACTGAATAACCTTGGGTGAGTCACACTCTTTCAGCCTCAAAAGAAGACACCCCCCCCCTTGAAGAAACTTGCCAAGAAAACCCCATGATAAGTTTGCCTTACTGTCTGTTAGCTGGAAACTTGAAGACACACACAGGGAGGAGGAGGAGGAGGACTACCTTAAATGCCAATCCAAGCAATTAAGGGAGCAAAAAGGGGGAAGCTGCCATCTTGTTTTTGCCTATAGGAGCAGAATGTTTTAGGTTAGCCTTGAAAATCTGATAATATTCTGTCACTTGTAAGGATCAGAGAGGTCTTCTTGGAACTCTATCATCCCAGAGATACAGCTTACTCAACAGGGAGGTATTGTCTTCAGTTTGAGAGGTGGAGTCACAGGTTTATGAATGAAGAAATAGTAGTAAGGAAGAAGATCACATTTTCATAAGGAGACCCTGAGGCTAGAAAGTGGTAGATGTCTGCAGGAAAAACAATCCAAGCAACCAGTATGCAGCTAAATCAATGCACTTTTAGGAGAAAAGTATAAGTAGAACATTCTTCCCACTGTTGGAGAAGATATTATTATGACATGGTAGATTAGGGAGCTGGTAGACAAAGCACAGTGGGAGTAATTGTCATGAAGCATATATATCATTCTCACTTACAGTTCCTAATTTGCCCTTGCTCCATTCTGGAAATCGATTTCAAAAGTCCCTTAATCCCACTATGGAAGTGGAAGGAGAAGGAGGCACAGCTGGGGAAGGAGACAAGGCTGAGGAAGGAGAAGGGGGCACAGCCAAGGGACAGAGGCAAGGCTGGGGAAGGAGAAGGGAGCACAGCCAGGGAAGGAGGCAAGGTTGGGGAAGGAGGAAAGGCCAGGGAAGCAGCAGGCCAGGGATGGACATCAGGCAAGTCCAGGGAAGGAGAAGGATGCAAAGCCTGGTGATGGAGGCAAAGCTGAGGAAGGAGAAGGAGGCACAGCCAGGGAAGGAGCAGGTCAGGGGATGGAAGTCAGGCTGGGGAAGAAGGAGGCAAGACCAGGGAATGAGACAAGGCTGCGGAAGGAGCAGGCCAGGAAAGGAGGCAAGGCTGGGGGATAGAAGCAAGGCCAGGTATGGAGCTGGGGACGGAGGATGAAAGGGAGGGCAATAGTTTATATTAAAAAAGTTAAATTGATCCAATATTCAGTTAATTGATTTTGCAACTACTTGCCTTTGCAAATAGTGCAAAATCAATCAATCACATATTTGAACATTTTTATTTATTTTTAAAAAAGTTTTTAAAAAAGCAGCACTGAGAGGGAGAAATGGTGGATCTGTCAAAAACAAAGGAGGGGTGGTAAACACCCCTCTGCCATAGTCCCTCTCCCCTAGAATGAATAGATTCTGATTTGTTGTTCCTACTCATTGAACTCGCTTCAGAATTGATTCTTCTGAAAAGGTCAACATAGAAACTACTCTATGAAAAAAGCAGGTGTTTTGCATTTGCCTCGCTTCATTGCAATTGCAATAGATTGCACCACGATCAGAACCAGTTTCAAATGGGAATGACAGTCATATAATTTGATCGGCAATTCATTGTATTTTGTAGTAGGAATGAGCCCATAATTTATAAAGGTATCTTATAGTACTTGGCCTACCATGCACTAGCTATTTTAACTGCAAAGGAGGAAAAGGCACTGCAAAATGTAGGCCACTCATGGAAAATGTAGGATATTAAAAAATGAAAGCTAAAAACTTTGGACAGGAAGTTACAACAAGAAATAAGGGTGGATATGAAAGAATTGATCTAATAAATGGAGAAACTTACAACTAAAATATCTATGGTGAGTCACAGAATAACAACTCTAGAGCAAAGGAATGAGAAAATAGAAATAGAAAAACTAAAAAAGAAGAAAGAAGAGGAATTGGAAGAGAAAATGAATGTGGGACCAGGCACTTAAGAGAGAAATATGTTAAGATCAGAGGATTCCCTGAAGAGAGACAGAGATTTGATGGGAAAATTGATGCCATTAATTGTAGAATTTCTCTATAAGGATGCATTAACATTTGAATATAAAACAGAGACAGAATTTATCAGATAAACACCTCCATTGCAATTGAGAGATATCTACTGGGAGACTTGGTCATATATTTTATAAGGATGTGTATAAGAGATCTGTTGTTATGAAGAAACAATGAGAAACTATTAGAATATCAAGGGCAAATCTTGCAAATATTTAAAGGTATTCCAACCAGAATATTGCAGAAGAGAAGAGAAGATCAATTTCTGACTGCACAGTTAAGAAAAGATGGAATTGTCTACACATGGGAAATTCCCAAAAGATTAACTTTCTGATATCAAAAGAAAAAAGTAAAAAAAAAAGTTGTTGGACAAGACAAGAGGTTTTATGCAACAATGCACCCAAAAGTCAAAAGCAACTCAGAAGGATAGTCAGGATGGTGATTTAGAGCTTGAAGGAACAAAACAAAAAACTGGTAAGAAATTGAAAAAAGGAATAGTGACAATGATGACAGGAAGCAGAAAGAAAAAAGAAGAGATGGAACCAGGAGAGGAAAGGAACAGTGAAAATGAAGAACAACAGGGAGAAGAAAGAATACCAGAAGAAGGAGCTAAAAGAATAAGAGATGACTATAACGAGGAGGAGGAACATTAAATAGACTTATAAACATATAATTGCAAATCATACTGTGACAGATGGAGAAATTAAAAGTCATAACCTAGAATGTGCAAAAACTGAACACCCCACAAAAAAAGGAAAAATATATTTCATACACTACAAAAAAGACTAGATATAATTTGTTTATAAGAGACAAGAATTAAGAAAAAGGATACAAAATCATTGAGGAACTACAGACTGGGTTTAGAATTTGTCTCAGCATCAGAATGTATAAAAAAAAGGTGTGGCAATGTATGTAAATTCAAAATATGAGCCAAAAGAAATAAGAAATGATTCCCAAGGTAATTACAATATCTGGTGGTAGAAATCAAGGTACAAGATCAGAAAGCAATATGTATAGGTGTATATGGACTTTTAGAAAATAAAGGGAAATTCTTTAAAAGACTACTGGATGACATAAAAGATACCAGTCATGATTTTATAATTTGTATGGGAGATTGGAATGGACCCAAAGAAAGATCAACATTGGGATAAGAATGTAAAAATCAGCCAAGGAAAATTACCAAGAGAATTTTTCAATCTGATGTATATAATGGAATTAGGGGATGCATGGCACTTTAAATACGGAAACACAAAGGACTTCATTTTCTTTTCAAATAGGAACAAATCCTGGTCAAGATTGGATATATTTTTGATTTCCATGCATATATGTTCTCAAATAAATAACTTTGAAATTTTTACCAAAGATATGGTCTGATTATAATCTGGTACTGATAAAATTAAATTGGTGAAGAAGAGAATTCTTTTGGAAACTGAAAGGTTATCTGTTGATTAACAAGGACATTATTAGACATTGGGGACAATGTTAACTAATTTTTGAAGAGAAAACTTTGATAAAGGTGTTACAGCTCATGTAGTTTAGGATGCTTAAAAAGCATTCATGAAAAGTCTACTGATGAAAAAGAGTACAGAATTGAAGAAGAAACAGAGGCAACAAACTGATAAATTAGTGGAGGAGATTAAAAATAGAGAGGAATACCTGAAAAAATATCTGAGAGATACGTATAGAGAAAATAAAAGTGATTCAATATCTACAAAAACAATTATCACAACAATGATGGTAGAAAAATCATAACAGAATTATCTAAAATAAATCAGTTATTCCAGAAATTTTACAGTAAATTGTACAAGGAAGAAAATATACAAATAGACAAAATTGAGCAGTATCTCAAGAAATGCAGGATTCCTAAGATAACAGAAGAACAATCGAATAAATTAAATAAATCAATAAGTTGAGAAGAAATAATACAGGCTGTAAAAAGGTGTGAAACAGGAAAATCTTCAGGACTGGATGGATTTACTATGGAATATTATAAAGTTTTTTCTTAATCAGCTATTGTAACCTCTTCACAGATTTATGAATGAGATTCTTAACTTAAATTTACCACAAACATCAAGGCAGACAAACATAGTTGTAATTCCCAAAGAGGACAGTGATGGAACAGATCCGTCAAATTACAGACCAATTTTGTTACTATACACAGATGATAAAATATTTACTGCAATATTGGCTGAAAGGCTAAAACAAACTTTTAAAATATGGATCCATGAGGATCAAAATGGCTTCCTTCCTAAAAGATTAATTTAAAAAAGCTTTCAGAATATTTTGAATCTAATAGAATACCATGAAAAGAACTGTGACAGACAACTTCTCGTAATTTTCTCAGATGCTGAGAAAGCCTTCAAAAAAGTTAATTGGAAATTTATGGAAATGGTACTAAAAGAAATAGAAATAGGGGACCTTTTTTTAAAATATGGATTAATTAAAAAAATTACAAGTCAAGAGGCAAATATACTAATAAATGGAAAGAAGTCTCAGGTCTTCATGATTCAAAAAGGAGTAAGACAAGAGTCTTCCTTTTCACCTCTATTATTTTTGATAATACTTGAAGTACTATTGATGCAAATTAGAGAAGAGGATAAGATAAAAGGAATGAAATGAAAAAGAAGGGAATATAAATTGAAGGCCTTCACAGATGATCTAGCAATAATTTTGCGGAAACCACTACAAAGTATACATCAACAAGACAAATTGAAAGAATATGGAGACGTTTCTGGTTTTCAGGTAAATAAAAACAAGATGAAAATGCTAGCAATGAACTTAACGCAAAAAGAGAAAATTGAACTTATGACTAAATCAGGTTATCAAATGGAAAAATAGGCCAAATGTTTAGGAATTTACATTACCACTAAAAATACTGAACTTTTCAAAAATAACTATGAAAAGGTCTGGAAGCAAATTAAGAACGAACTACAAACAAAAACAAAAACAAACAGCTTCATTTATATACCGCTTCATACCGCCTAAGGAGTGTCTAAGTGGTTTACAACTGGAAGCTTCTTGCCCCCAACAATCTGGGTATTCATTTTAGAGACCTTGGAAGGATGCAAGCCTGAGTCGAGCTTGGGCCCTTTTGCTGGTATTGAATTCGCAACCTTATGGTTTTGAGTGAGTGGCTGCAGTACAGGCATTTAACACTGTGCCACCAGGGCTCCTACACCATTGGAACAATTTAAATATATCATGGATGGGAAGAATATCAACTGTTAAAATGTTATTGCTACCTAAAATGATGTATCTTTTCCAGAATCTTACTATAATAGTAGATGAAGCTCCCTTTGTGAAGTGGAATAGAGACATTTCTAAATTTATATGGCACAATAATAAACCAAGAATCAAAATGAAGCTCCTGTAAGACTCTACAGAGAGGGGAGGTTTAGCCAGATTTGAAACTATATTACCATAGTTACTGAGTTGGTTATTAGATGGTAACTTTTTAAACAAAAATCAAGACAATTAATCTAGAAAGCAAAGGCTTGATATATGGGCTACATGGATATCTATTCTATGACAGAGTAAGACTAAATAAAGAATTTAGTAACCATTTTATAAGGAAGGGCCTATATAAAATACGGCAGCAGGTAAAAATGATATGGTGTCATAGAATACCCTTATGGACATCTATAAAAATAGGTTTGTTTAGAAATGAAAGACTCTCAACTGAAAGATGGTTAATCTATAAAGAGATTACTGCAATGGAAGGAGATCAAAGAAGGTTAAAAACAGAAGTAGATTTAATGGCAGAAAGATACAATTGCAATTGTTTTTTTTTTTTGTATAGGTGAATTAAGGAAAGATATAACCAAGGCCAAAAAACATAAGGAATAGGGAAGGCTGACTAGGAATTTGAAAGGATAACAGAGGATGAGGGTAAACATGAAATATCTAAATTATATCAGTTTCCCCTAAAATATGGAATGGAACAAGAAATGGTTAAAAAATGTATGATTGATTGGTGAACA
The DNA here is from genome assembly GCA_034509955.1 of Urosaurus nigricauda. NCBI lineage: Eukaryota > Metazoa > Chordata > Lepidosauria > Squamata > Phrynosomatidae > Urosaurus > Urosaurus nigricauda. Next base: position 144,438,585 of record JAOEGL010000003.1, on the reverse strand, counting down.
AAATAGGTCAAAATATACAACTAGAACAATGGGAGAAAAACTAGGGGGGAAAAGATGTAAATATACCACTGATTATGGATTAAGGAGAATTTGATAAACAAAACAAACAAACAAACAAACAGCTTCATTTATATACCACTTCATACCACCTAAGGAGTATCTAAGCGGTTTACAACTGTAACCTACTTGCCCCCAACAATCTGGGTACTCATTTTAGTGACCTTGGAAGGATTCAAGCCTGAAACAAGCTTGAGCCTTTTGCTGGTCTTGAACTCACAACCTTATGGTTTTGAGTGAGTGGCTGCAGTACAGGCATTTAACCACTGCACCACCAGGGCTCCGTGATAAAGATGCAGTTCAGGTGGTATTTGACACAACATATAATATCCAGAATGAACAATAAAATATCAAACATATGTTGGAAATGGGAGAAAGAGGTGGGGACGTTTAGTCATTGCTGATGGAAATGTAAGAAAGCTCAAGAATTTTGGACCGAAATACATCTACTGATTACACAAATTTTGAAAATTGGCATTATAAAAGACCCTAAGTTGTATCTTTTAAATATGATAAAAAGATGTTAATTTAAAAAGGGAATATGGAAAGCTAATGTTTTATATGGTATGTGCAGCTAGGTTGTTGTATGCTTCAGTGTGGAAAAACAAAGAAATTCCAAATTTAGAATCGTGCCTCTGAAAGATGTATGGTTATATGGAGATTGATAATCTAACTTATTTAATCAAGAAAAAGACCATGGAGGATTTTTTATAAAACCCAGGAACCCTTTATAGTGTACTTGAAGAAAGAAAAAGGAAATTGCACAGGAATAATATTTAATCGAAAGGACAAAACTTTTACAAAACTTGAATGGAATATAGAGAATGACAAGAACATATTGTATGGTAATTGAATAAACTTCTAGATTAAAATGTCTGAGGAAGTTTACATAGAATTCATTTAAACACTCAGAGAATATATTATTTTAGACCAAAGTAGAAAGTAAAATTTAAGTGAGCAAATTATAGAGATGAAGAAAATATATTTTAAAAGGAAGTAAATTATTTGTTGGAGTATGTGTGTTATATGGACATTGAATATTGTCATAATAAGCTTACGATTTAAATGACATTAAGAAATAAAAACTGATAATAATCTCTGATGCACTATTTTAAATATTTGTAAAAATAATAAAATATTTTAAAAATGAAAGCTAAAACAGGCAAATTCAGGCTTTTCAGTCATCTCAAAATTGAGGACCTTTTGAAATTCCTCTTGGACAGAAGGCTGAAATGTAGGACGTGCCCTTGAAAAGTAGGATGTCTGGTCATCCTGCCTATCACATGATCTGGCAGTGGCTCTTGTAATCTTCAACGAATCACCCTCAACTTATTAAGAGTTCTTAAATGACAATGCTGGGAAATGTTTAAAAGACTTGCTGTGTTCAATGAAGAAGAATCTCAAATGAACTGCCTTATCTGGATGTTAGGATCTTCTGCTTAGAGCTAGACAAAGGATTTCCCCCACCAGACCTCAACCAGTGCTGATGGGGTGTGAAAGAAGCCGGTACAAATTGTCAGTGGTCTAGAACTATGTTGCATATGTGTTTGTCTTTGGGACACCAGCCCTAAATCCCCCCCCCTTTTTTTTGATCCATGGAAAGGAGGGAGAATAGTCACCAACCACACACAAACCATACCATCTCTGCATTTGGTATGTAGTAAAATGGTCTCAAGTTAGTTACCTGTAGGGTCTCATCTACTGTAAGCACAACCAATGTCTGCTGAGATAAGTCTCTCTCTCTCGATATAAATATATATAAAATTTCATGGCACAGCTCAGAAATATCATGAGAGGCCCTCTTCTCATGAGACTTGAGGCAGGCTTTATTTAGGTCTGTCTTCCAGCTGCTCTGGGATGGGGGGGATGGCATTGCTTTTTAAAATAAGATAGCCTCTCTTGTTGGCATATCATTGGCTATGCTGGCTAGGGGACTCTGAGATTTGTAATCTACAAGAAAGTATATTTTGCCAAGGAAAAGATGTTCTACTTGTAAGGAAAGATGCTCTACTACTTTTTAGCCTGGACAACACATATATGCATGCCCATGGATTGTAAAGTATTCCTCTGCATCTGCTTAGGTTGAGATATGGTATTGGCAAACATAACTGGGTTGAATTCAGAGAGAACTGAGTGAACATAGTATGCACTAATCTTAGTGAGAAAGTCATGACTAAGGATATAGATCTTTATTCATTTTGTATACACATGTGGGAATAAAGATTTTAAATGTTTTTTTTTTCTCTTTTCAAAAGAGATTTAGGAGTCTTTTTCACAAGGAACATTTCATTTTGTACACAGTGTTTCATGGGGGGGGGGGGGGAATTCATGTAAAAATTTCCTGTGCAAAACCAATGTTTTTATGCAACTATGCTTTACATTCCTAGTCATGACTTAACGTTGTTGTAGTTCAAATTAATGGGATTGTATGCAGCGAGCTTAGCCTGGCTATAACTGAGCTGAGTATAATCAGTCACACTGCTGTGTAGAAGGCATTATTAATGATTTGATTCGAGCAGGGTTTTTTTCCCCCACAGGACCACCAATAACAAATACATAGAATATAAAAGGGGAAATGAATAGTATGTGATGCAATTTCAGTTATATTATCAGAAGCCAACAGGTTTAATAATTTTATTAGATCTGTAGGTTGAATGTATTTCTATACAAATAAGTTTAATAAATCCAGAGGCTGGTGTAATTCATTTGATAAGCAACTGCTTTTGTTTCCTGTCTTCTCTTATGCTTTTAGGGTTTCTTCATCTCCTTCTTCTTTTTTAATGTTTTCTGCACAAATGGAGGGGGAAAAACTGTTTTGCATTTTTATCTGTCTTTGTTAGCTGTCATGGTGGGCAAAGACAGTGGGAAGAAAAGTGTGTGTTCTGAAGGCAGTGGGAGGCTGGTAGTCAAAGCTAGCATTTATATGAGCATTAATGGGGATTACAAATGTAAGTCTCTGCACTTTGAGACAGTAAGAACTCGGGGGGGGGGGGATAAATTTTCTTTTTTCAGCCTTTGCTTCCACAATGCAACCAATACTCAAACACTTTTTTATTTTTATTTTGTTTTCCAAACAGGGCTGAAAGCATGTAGCACCGGTATTAGTAGATTTCAACAATGATTTAACATATACACGCATAAGTATTTGAGGGGGTTGAGGGGTAAAGGGCTGACATCAGGTATGATGAAATCTGCTAGTCTTGCTTTTGCCCACGTTATGTTTTTTCCAAATAGAAAATTTAACACTGGGGAAAATTCTTCCACAAATAAACTGGAACTTAATTGTCACCCATTTGAACTGGCCAAATTTAATCCACCTTTAAGTCTTAAAGAAAAGAAGCCCCACCGGAAGGTGAGGGGAAGAAAAGAAGCAGGACTAACACATGAAGAGATTCAGGCTCAGATTTTTCAAAATTGTTCATAACCCTGGGCCTACATAGACCAATCTGTAATTATTTTATTTCTGCTGCATTTGGAAGTTTTTCAATTTTGGATTTTTTCCTTTCCAAATATGAACCAATGTGTCAATTCTGGTAAACTGTTATCACACAAATGTCAGCAAAATTCTTTTTCACCCTTGTAGTCAATATCTTTTCTCACTGAGATTCAAGTTAAGTTTGGTTTTTTTTTCTGTTTTTTTTTTAAAAATCCTACTATAAACCTATAACACAAGGGCTAGGACTGACGGATAAAATATGAGATAGTAGTCTCATACCTTTAGCAGTTGAACTGAAAAGAATATTTGAAAATATTTGAAAAATGTTCAAAAACATTTGTTGGGGGCTATCAAGAAACTCTAATATAAAGAATCCTGGACCAATGAGAACCTTTGAGGCTTGGGGCTTATTCTGTACAAAATTTACACATGACTTTGTTCAGAAAATAGCATTTCTGCATAGGAAAGAGGGTGTTCTGTGCATAATATATTATTTGTGTACAAAAAGCTTATTTCCCATGCCCACAGAAAATCTTGTTTCCTGTGCATGTATTTGGGAACATTCTGTGCAAAATGTGCAGGTGTCTGACTTGTAGAAGAAATACAATTTTCTGTGCAGAAAATAATATTTCTGCAAAAAGTATTTTATTTTGAGTGCAGAAAATGTTATTTCCTATGCAGAAACAGCTGTTTTATGTGCAGAACAGCCACGCACAACAGAATTATTCCTGAACTGCAAAAAAAGCTTTGAAATGAAGAACTAGGTCCCTATCAATGGTTGTATAAAAGAGGGAATTTCAGCAGCTACTGCTTATGTGACACCAACTAAAACTCCATCTTCTATACTACTATTGAAACTGCAGGTGCTCTGGCCCTTGCTTCATGTGGCAACCACACTCTAGGCCTCCACCCACCCCAAACTTTGAATAGCCCAATGTCAGGAATGGAGTCAGCAGAAACCATCCATTTTCCCAATGTTCGGTAATCTCTTGGCAGGAATTGCACATACCATATACATTCATGTATAAATCGAGAAATTTAGGTAAAAAAAATCAACCCAAAATAACCTGGATCAACTTATAAATGGGTCAATGTGGTAATTGACCCAAGCCTCTCTCCAGCTGGGCTGCCTCCGCAAGGGACAGTCCAGCTGGGGAGAAGCTGGGAAGGGCGGCCAATCACCCTGCATCCTCTCTCTAGCCGGGCTCCTCCATGAGAGAAAGCCCAGCTGGGGAGATGCGGAGAAGGGTGATTGATCACCCTGCAGCCTTTCCCCAGACAGGCTTCTCGCCGGAAGAAAGCCCAGCTGCCCAGAGGCTGGAAAGGTTGGCTAATCACCCTGCAGCCTCTCTGCAGCTGGGCTGCCTCAGACCCTCAACTTATCCACAGGTCATACCAAAATCCATAATGTTGGCCCTCAAAGTTGATCTGGACTTGTACAGGATTTCGACTTATAGTTGAGTATATATGGTCGATTTTTTTCTTAGTCAGGGTTTTTCATTATGGGTATTTATTTGTATTACATTCTGGAGGGACTGGGACCTGCAAAAACAGGATTGGGGCCCAAATTCAGGGTTACACTTCCCCCATCTCTGTTTTAGCAGTATGTACCAAAGCTAACCAGCATGGTATAGTGGTCTGTGTGTTGGACTAGGACTCTGGAGATCAGGATTTGAATCCTCAACTTTCTATGAAAACCCAGTGAGTTATCTTAGGTGAGTCACACATTCTTAGACGCAGAAAACCCCATGATAAGCCAGTGCTGCCAACTTCTTCTTTCTCACATCATAAATTGACTGCTATACTGGGAATCCACACTGGTGTTCCACCCTAAAATCCTTCTGCTTCCCAGCCTCTTCAGTTCAGATCCTATCTGCTTCTCCCTCTTCTCTCACCATGGACCTTGTTCTGCATCCTGTGGTGTGGTGAAGTGGCCTCAAGCCCACACAAAATTTTTGGCATCTTTTGGTTCAGAAAATGGATTACATGCAATGAAATTTTGAGGTCAACTTTTCAGACATTTCAAGTGTGCACTATCCAAAGTTTAGCCTTCTCCTCCAGTCCAAGGAAGGAGATCTTTACCATAGTTCTCTGATTATGTGTGATTATCCAATCACATTCTCTCAGCCTCAGAAGAAAGGAAAGGCACTCCCTCTGAACAAATCTTGCCAAGAAAGTCCCATGATAGGGGATTTACAGCAGCCGTAAATCAGAAATTACTTGAAAGTGAACAGCAACAATGTGATGGAACTGTAGTAAAGTCAGATTCCTGAGAGAGTGTGATATAGTGGTTTGAACATTTGGTTATTACTCTGGAGTCCAGGGTTCAAATTTCTGTTTGACCATGCAAAATCCCTCTGTGACCTTGGGCAAGTCACACTCTCTCAGTCTCAGACGAAAGCAAAGGCAACTCTCCTCTGAATAAATATTGCTAAGAAAATCCCATGATAGGTTTGCCTTAAGGGTGCAATAAATCAGGAATGAATTGATGATACGCAGCAACAAAAAGCAGTGTCTTCTATAAATGTGGCTGACAGATAAAACCAAAAGCTCGAGCAGAGAAGGAAAGAAAAGGGAGGGGGGATTAGGTCTGGAATGGATGGGGGCTGAGTTATAAGGAATGGTGCAGGTTATTTGCTGGAGAAAAGTAAAATAGCAGAAAAGGTTTTGAGAGATTTTGATACTGAAGAAGCAAAGGTAATGTGGTGGCAAGAAGAGAACATTTGCTGAGGCAGAGAGGGAGAGGAAAAAAGATGACAGAGACAGAGAGGTTTGTTTCAGGAAAGCAAATCTCTATGCCAAGAGAGATAGGAAGACAGTCAATGTGCAATGTCCAATAGATTTGGTTCTGGTGATGTGATCTTCTCATTCTTGCTTATATGATGTGCTTCTTTTATTCCGTGCAGCTTCTTTATTCTCTTTACTTGGTAACTGGTAAGTTTCAACCAGACTGTACTGGTAAGTTTCAACCAGGCCGTTAGGGGAGAGTTCCATGTGTTCACATGAGTCCCAATTGGCTGTTCAGTATGTTACCCCTGGAGACAGTATCCTCCAATATTTCACAGACAAAAACTAGGACATGTGGCCAAGCAACATCGAAGTGTGATCAAAATGGTAAAACATGTTAATAAGGAAGAATAAACAAGCTAGGAGAGGCTACAGCAGTTTGCTTTTGCTGTAGCCTATTGGGAGGGCAAGATTTTCCTCTCCTAACCTCTTCCCCCGATGAGTAAATTGAGTGCAAACTACTTTTGCATGTTGAGCTCAGCAAGCTTGAGACAAAGAGGCAAAGTAGGAGTAGGAAGAGGAGAGAGAGACAGGAATGTTTTAACAGCAGCTGGAACAGTGAGATGACAGAATATTAATCATGACTGTCCCTGTCAAATTGGGACAGTTTAATGGTATGCTTTCTGAGACAGCTGCTTCAGAGTTGGAGTTTTAGATATCAGCATCAGGACTGGAGTTCACATTTTCTATTGACTCCATTTTCACCTTCTTTTTCATTCAGCTTCTTCATCCATCTCTTTCTCTTAGGCTCTCTGAACATTAAATCATCTGAAATCAGCATTTCAGGAGTGCCATTGTTTCTGCCTTCTACTGATTTATATTGTTTATCTGTTGCTAAAATGTTTTTCATAATGCTTTTTCTTGGTATAACCTATGCAATATGCAAGGCACAGAAAGATGCATAGCTAACACCACATTCCACAAAGTTATCACCAGTTACAAATTACAAAGTGTATGTTGCATCTGTTACTTTGACTGCACAAGCATTGGTGTTATTTATATAATAAAAGTGTTAGAGACAAAGATCAGTAATATAGAAATAGGATAGGATATTTCCCTTTCTGGGGAACAAATGCTACATTACTGACCTGTTGAGAAAATGTGAGAATCCATTTTTAGCATTTTTGTAAATGCTAAAGATCTCACCATATACAAGCATGTTTGTGAACAATAAGCTGATTATTATGTTTTTCATAAAAGCAATATTACCAAGGAGGAATTCTTTCTTGGACTTTCCCATAAGCTAAGGTCTTGTCTGCACAGGCCAAAAACACACACACACAATTCTGGTGTTGTCCTGCTTGCATGACCCATGGTCCAACCCTGAGTACTGGTGTGGACAGTCCCTGGCATGTCCTGCACCAGAACCAGAAGATAACAGGGTTAAAAGGAATGTTTAAAACTTACCTTTTAATCTAGATCTTCCAGGAAGATCCAGCACTCTCTGTTTTTGCACCATGGCTGTTGTCAGCCATGGCACATCCTATCACCATGGGTTGTTCATTCTGAAGTCAGAATGAGGTGCCCAGACATGTGACTATCACTGGGTGCCTTGTTTTGACTTCAGAAGCAAGTGACCCATATTGGTGGCAGACATGCTAGGCAGCCCAGTGGAACACCCATGTAGACACCCATGACAGTACAGAAACAGATACCAAGGTGACAGGGGTACAATGGGGCAGCTGCAGAGCCAGGATATTCTGCGTTCCCTGGAGCATCCTGGCCAATGCAGTCAAAGTTGTAAACAGGTCAGAATTTTGAGGATACCTATCTGAGAAAGTACAGCAATCTCAACAAAGCTGTAAGTCAGTTAGGGTGCATAGTCTGAATGGTTGTACAAGACTTGCACATTAGCTGTTTCAGCACTCATCTACTATACAGTTGAGACGTTTATTATGAAGTGGTATATGGAATATTTACTATTTTACTGAAAAAAAAATCAACAAAGATCTTCCTTGTGCCTTGATTTACTGTATGCCTTGTACATAAAAATAGTCATATGGTTTATTGCATGAGGTGGGGGGGGGGACATTAAGGGAAAAACCTTGCTAGTGGACCCCCCTGGCCACTCTTTCCCTATCAGAGATTGAGAGCCTCTAGAGACTAGTGTTATACTAGTGTGGGGGCAGTGTGGAGGCATAGCGTACACACATCAGCCACCCCCATGCTGCCCCTATGCTGCGTCACACTGCTCACCCATCCATATGGCGAGGGGCACTACGGTGCTTTGTTGTTGCAGTGTTTAAACATGCTGCCCCAAAGGAGCACTGAAAAGCCACTGTGGTTGTGCTTAGGGCACCCTTTTCATGGTGTGAAAAGGAGCTGCTTTTTGCAGCTTCTTTTTGAGCCTCAGAAAAGCCAAATTGAGAACGCGGTATGCAGCTGCTGTGGCCCCAATCCAGCGAGCTGCATGAAGCTGCCCCTTAGGGGTGGTCTGTTGAGCCCCTGAGTTACCATTTGGGGATCCATCTCCCATAGCCACCCAGTCAACTTCTGGGATTTCAAGGAGCTATCATAAAAAAAAAAAAAAACCTAAAACTTTTCAATGCTCTTGTTTTTGTCACACTGCCCCATATGCCTCCATGGACTGAAGGTCTGTATCAGTACAGACTGCTCAGATGAGGTAGAACTGCATGATTCACAATGCCACAGGGAGCATACACAAGTTCAGTAGATCCCCACTGAAGACCCTCACCCTCCTTCCAATGTATGCATGGAGACTTGGGGACAGTGGCCTTGGAGACAAGGAAGTTTATCAGACAACAGAAATTGGAAGCATAATCCAATGGAAGTCTGAACACAATCATAGGGTTTCATGTTATTCTGTGAAAGACAACCATACGCATTTTCGCACAATGGGAAGTCATTCCGAATGCAATTGTGAGGTTTCACATTATTGCGTGAGAAACTATCACATGCAATTTTGGGCAATTTTGGGCAATGGGAAGTCATTCTGAATGCGATGCAGCATCAATACGCAATCACGTAAATTTGCTGAACTAGCGAATTCACTCATTTCCGAACTGGCCCCACTTTCATTTCTTTTGAAATTGAGAGAGAAATTCCTCCCGTATGATAAACTCCAAGGACACAATGGAAGGAGTGAAATTTAGTAAAAAGATAATATTTTCCCTTGATATGAATGTCTAGTCATAACTGACTGTAGGTACTCATCTCCGTTGCTAAGCTAAAAAGACAGTATTGTTCAAAGACAACAATGAACAGAATGCTGATACTTTCCCACTGAAATGGTACCTATTTATCTACTTGCATTTGCATGTTTTCGAACTGCTATGTTGGTAGAAGCTATGACTAGTAATGGGAGCTCACATCATCATGCGGCACTTGGGCCTTAAACTGCCAACCTTCTCTCCTTACAACCATCAGAATTGGCATCTTAACTACTAAGTCACTGCATTCCTATTGCCCCTCATCTAGTCCGAATTGCCTGAATGAGGCTATTGCAGAAAACAGAGAAGAGTAAAAGTCAGTCAGGGATTGGAAAAAAAATAGTTTTGAATATGTGGCTGTTCATGAGCTTTGTCTGATTGCAACACACTATTGTAATATTTAACAGAAAGACTGTCTCCACTTTAAAACTTGTCATTGGTGTATTTTAATAAAAGACAGTGCCATGTCATAAAAATAAACTCCTCCCTAATGAATGGAAATATTGGTTAGTCTCGAAGCAATAGCAATTCCTTTCCTCTTCCCTGGGCTAGTTGTACCCATCAGCCCTTGACTAACAATCTATTATCATTCTGCACATGTCAGTTCCAATGCTAAAGGCAGGTGCAATCTACTGGCTGTAATGAATAAGTGGGGGCAAACAGACTGGAAAAGTAAGCACATTGTGAAGGAGGTGGCTAGCTGTATGAGGGAAAGGGGAGGTAAGTGTAGCAAGGCTGAATGTATGTATTTCTCTTTGCCTATACCAACAGCATTTCAAAATCTGATTCACAATCCAATTTTCTGCACAGAACTGGACAAGTTTCCAGGCCCCACGGCACAGCCATTCTCCCCATTGACCAGCCAGTAGAAAAACCCACTGTCAACACTCAGGCTGGTATGGGTGTACTGGTGCCCACTCCAGCTGATCTTGTTCAGTGCTGCATTCTTCCTTTTTATTTTTGAAAACATTTTTCAGTTGCGGGGGTTGGGGCAAGTTAGAAATAGTTACAGACCAACAGTATAGCATTACCTGGAATCCTTTTGGGTGCCTTACACAAGCATGCACTCTGCAAAGGGAGGGGCTGGTTATTTTTGCCCAGTCAGGAATGACCATGTTCAGCTCAAGTTTGTAGAAGTGGAGTTGTGCATGGATACACATCACCCCTTGATGCATATTGCATGTTGTGCATTGAAACATTGAGGATTTTTGTTGTGCATTCAGTTCCATATTTGGTATATTGGGTCAGATGTGCACCATTCAGTGCAGGAGTTATGTAACACAATTAAACTGTGGCTCTGCTTTATTCTACATATTTTCACATCATAGTGCTTGTTCCCAGGTCAATGTATTCAGTAGCAAAGCAATTGAAGGAAACACCACTTTATTCCTTAGTCAAAAAATGGTCCTATGACTGAACATGCCCAGAGTCTTTCTTTTTTCTTCTTCTTTAATTGGAGTGAGCAAACCTCTCTCTCTCTCTCTTATCAGAAAACAGTTGTAAATTGTCATGAAATTATGGTATGTAGTAGCCAGGAAATGCTAACTCTGTACTCCACAGCTAAATGGCTACAACACACCAGTCCAACAAGTTGTCAAAGGCCCACTCACCTTATACTCTCATAGTGCTGTTATTCCACTTGAACTGCCATTGTTCCATCCTGTGGAATTCTGTGATTTGCAGTTTGGTGAAACAGTAGAGAGCTTGGACTGAGGATTTTAAATGCCACTTTCTAAACTGCAAATCCCAGGATCTCATGGGATAGAAGCATGGCAGAACAGCAGAATAACAGCAGTATAATTATGTAGTGTGGTTGGGCCCCAGGTAAGACCATTAAGTACAGACTCTGATATTATTTATCTGCATTACTTCATCTGCTTGACTGAAACAGGATCAGGTATGTGCAAAATGTACTTCAGTTCTTTTCAGTGTGGTTTTCTCAGATGGTCCCAATGCTAAACTGCATGTATTTTAAATAAAATGAATCACAAAATCAATGCAGTGGTGAATGTTTTCCTGTGATTCCAGATTTTACAGGCACCAGTAAATTGCATTTGTTGGGGGGGGGGGGGGAATTAATGACAATAAAAAAATTCAGTCAGTTATTCCAGAAGGCTGCATACATTTAAAACTGATAACATGCATTAGCGTTTAGATATAGCAGAATTGAGGAATCACTCACTAAACCCCGGTTTGTTTTTGTCCTGCAAAATGAACTCACAAGTTTACATGTACTGTAAAGAGGTAAAATGTCACCTCTAGAGCTCTAATCAGAGACATATTCCAACCAAATATTCAAGCACAAAACAAAGTAGGAATGAACAAAAATGCAGCAGCAGATTTGACAAAAACCTGGGTGTGAATCAATAATTGTATTCTAGCATTTGTAGAAATTAGATGAGTGTGTAAATGTGCCTATATTCATAGAACCATCCTTTGGGATTGGACTGCAGAGGACATTTTGATAGGAAGAAAAGAGTGATGGGAAAAGAAGTATGATTCATGTTCAGCATCTCAGATGGAGGACAGAGCACAAGGACTGAATAATGAAACAAAGCCGAGATATTCAGCATGCCAGGAAGGTTTCTGTTAGAGAGATGTTGGAATTATTTAAAAAGGTTAGTCTATGAATAAACATGCTCCAGCAAGGTCTCTTACACTTGCAACAAGAGATGCTAACAAATAATAAAGGTATAATGGGGACTGGCAAAGAAATTAATATTAATCTTATCCAAAGCAGATACAAATTAATATTGGAGAAACATTTTTGTAATCACTTCTTGAGGCAAGAATTCAATTAATGTGACTGAATCAATATTTCAGATCTCAGTCCCTTGAAAGTGCCCCCCTTGCTCTCTCTTCATATTGGAATGTTCTCCAGTGCCATCAGCTCCTCTTCGTCAAATCAATACTCAGGGAGACTTCTTAATAGGGTTGGGGTTTTGAGAAACATGGTCCATTGCTAGAAAGCACAATGCCATATATTCTGAACTTCCTGGAGGCGCTTCTAAGCTGGGAAAGCTGGGTTTAAGCAGGGTAATTACTGGAGAGAACATAGATCTGATACAAATTTGCCCTGAGCTGTAGATTTTGACTCATTTTTAACTCCTTTCCCCCCCTCCAGAGTGGTGGGTCATTCAATTTTACACAGTGTGTTACAGAAGCAGATTTCTGTTTTTCATGCCTTGGACAGAATGGCAAGGGACTCAAAGTTTTCATGCCTTGGACAAAACATTAAATCATCAGTTCTAAATCAGTTTCATTCAGGGATGAAACTTTAGTTTTCAACCCAAGATTATAAAAAAACCTACAGTAATTTGCTGCACAGCCTAAATGGCTGTCCCTGAATATATATGACCTGTGAAACACTATCCTTCTACTCTCGTTCTTATGTAAACTACTTCTTGGAAACTACTAATTGTAATGGAAGCCCTCCCTGCGCTACTAAAGAGCTATCACCTTTTAGTATAGGTCTGCCTTTCCCCCTGCTTTCTAAAGTGTAGGGTTGCTGATGGCAATTAAATTAAATTAGTCCACTTTTAAGATGATTTAATATATTTGCCATTTTGGGGGGGGGAATGCAAAATAACCTAAACATTTATATTAAGCATATAAGAGAAATTGTGGTTCATGCTGGCATCCACTCAGTTCTCTTGCACAAAGTAAGTAACCTGGAACTGGCAAGAGGTTTAGGGTAAGGGCAAAACCGGCTGACCAAGAAAGCTTGGGTTTTCTTCAGTATGGACAAGGGTTTAGTTTTCAACCCAGGAGGAGCATGTTTTTAGGCTAGCTCCAGCCTAAATAAAAGACTTATTGTTAATGTGTTTGCTTATGAGATCCTATATTGTGGTTGTACAGGATAAATCTCCACAGATGGAGTTACACATTGAATGCACTTTGTTTGGTGAATGACACTATTACATAACTGAATGCAGAAGTGAAATTATAATTCCAGCAATGGCAGGTAGATAGCTCTTAGGCAAGAATGTACATCCACACATGCAACAGTGTGGAATGCACAACTCTGTTTCCAGCAACTTTGAACTGAATGTGAATTTTATGCATGGGGAGGAGGGAAGGAGGGAAGCCCTACTGCTTCCGTAGAGGAACTTAGACATGCATAGGGCACTGACAAGTTTCCAGCCTGGGTAATATGGATTCTTCTCAGGCTGCATCTGCACTACAGAAATAATCAGGTTTGACGTCAATTTAGGTGCCATGGCTCAATGTTATGGATTTCTGAGAACTATATTTTGTTGACTACAACACATTGCAAATCCCGGAATTCTATAGAATTGAGCCATGGCACTTAAAGTGGGGTCAAACCAGATTATTCCTGCAAACTAGATGCAGCCTTGGGTGGGTGGGTGGGGGAATATCTGACTCCCAGTTTTGGGGAAAGGGTGGGACATAAGTAAATATAATAATATAAATACTACTACTACAATTAAAAAGGCAGTGTGCACCCTGTACACAGAATGGCAAGGGACTCAAATAGGTATCTTTATGGGCTCTCACTGTATAAGCTCTCAATCCCATCTACCCTGCCCTTTACAGCCATGGGCATTTTCCTAATATAAAAGAAACATCAAAGCAGATTAGGTAAGTACTCTGTGTACTTACAGTGAAATTTGCTTTTTTAAAAAGTAATTTTCCAATTTCTTTGAAAATAAATGAACACATGCAAGAAGACACAGATACAGAAAGCCACAGAAATCACCCACTAAATGGCAATAGTTTAAAGATAATAGTAAACCATGTTTTTGACTTTCAGTTGCTTTAGATTCACCCTTTTGTTGTTTCCAGATACAATATAGGAGCTTGCTTTGCTTGCCCAATAAGTGATTTTTCTTGTAAAGGACACAATATAAATGCCTTGTCATATTTTTTCTTAAAGTGTCAGGCAGTTGGTGGAGGAAGAAAAAAAAAAAGAAACTAAATGGACTCTTCCAATAACTGTTTTGCAGCCTGGGCAGATTGTGTTGTTTTCACATCGTAATGCTTTGATAGGTTTATACAAAAAGACGTGCTAAAGCCACTGCACGATGATAGACTGGAATTGTGTGAAGCATGGCGGCAATTGGCAAAGGAGCATGCTTGCTGGCTTGCTTGCTTGCTCACTCTTGTTTTCATCACCCAATGGCAGTCAGGCAAGCCTTATCCTATGAAAATAAAGCATACACCACCTCACGTTTCCTGCCTTTTAATAGAGAGAGTTTGATTCACATTTTGAAAGAAACATCAAATGGTTTCCATGCTGAATGTGCTCCCTAAAGATACAAAGATTTCTTTTACAGTGTAAAGCTTTTCCATCTCTATCCCTTCTCATATCTGTTTTGCACCTGAGAAGAAAAACATCTTTAGCCCTTCCTAAATCCATATCATAATGAATGAAGAGCCAGAGGTAGATAAGATTACAAATCCCTCTCCTCCACCCACTTTATCTTCCTGTTTCTAAAAAGCCCTCGTCAATAATATGGGCAGCATTCAGGAAATTCATTAAAGAGAGATAGATTGAATGCTCTTTTTACCAGTAATGGTAGGTTAGGCTAGCTGCCAGTTATTTCAATGCTGTGAGACTTAAAGAACAACAACAAAGTACATAGTTCTTATCACCTGCAGTCAAAAATTGAGGCCTTGTCTGCATGGGCCAAGATACCACCCTCCCCCTTCCATTCCTCAATCTCTTCATATTACCTGGCTGTCCATTACCATGCCAGGGTGTCTGTATGCACTTCACCACCACCACAGGTTTCTCACTACTGAGATCAGAATGAGGTGTCCAGTGATAATCGCATTACTGGGTGATTCATTCTTACCTCAGATCAAGCAACTGGAGACAGTGGGGGATATGCAAAGTGGCTCAGTGGGATGCACATGCAGACACCGCACCTGGTATGGAAACAGAGGGATCTAGTTCTTTCAAGAAGATCTGGACTAAGAGATAGGTTGTTTTAAACTGGTAGAAGGCTCTGATACCCTAGTTCTGGTGCTGAACAGCCCAAATGTCATCCAGACTGATTGCACCAGAATCGAGATTTGGGCCACGCATCATCCAAACAGAACGGGAGTATATGTGTATGTGTATATACCCATGCAGCCAAAGACTTAGGGCCAAAACAGAAGGTCCTGAAGGGATGGCTTGATGCTGCCTGTTTGATCCCCTGGATGGGAGCTGCAGCAACCACACATTGGGGCCACAATCTGGCTGTTTGCTGGAGAAAACAAAAGCGACAGAAAGCTAGTCCGTTTTAAACAAGCAAAAAGCCAGCTTTTCTACCACCACAGTGGCTTTGCATGTAAACGTCACACCGCCAGAACATCACAAAGCTGCCCACCATGTGGGTGGGTGAACAGCTTTACGGCCACTTCCTGCCAGTTTGGGGGCATGCATCATCTAAATGACACACCCCCAAGCTGCTACGAAGGAGCTGCAAAGGAGCCGTCCATTTTGGCCTATAGTCAAAGCTATTTATTCGTAGGAATAAAGAAATTCTCTATGGTGTGCCTTGTCAGACAAGAGTTGGCACCAGTGGAGCTCTAGTCATTGTTCTACCCACTTCATATTCCTCAGATCTTCCGTATACCATGGATAACAATTAGAAGCAGTTTTGAATCGACACTTGGGAGCAATCATGTCAATAGCCCTGGTAAGATTACAGTTCCAGGTGTTAACCAGGGCATCAACAGGATCACCGGTAATACCAATCAGAGAAATCTATAAGGCTTTCTGGAATCCAACAAGTTCCATCAGCCTTCGCGGGTGGACCATTCTAATAGGTCCTTCACTTCTGGCAGGGTGAATAGCGGCCTTAAGTCCAACCTTGACCAGGTAATGGTCCATCTATGACATTGCAATGATATTCATTATGTCCGCTCACAGTTACACCTTTTCCGTACCAAAGACCACATCGAAGGTATGATAATTGGGATAGGCCCACGTTTATCATGGTTACCATGAACTCCTGAGGTGCACCTGTCAAATTTGTCAAACTGGTCTCAAATGGGATGTTGAAGTCACCCAGAACTAAAAGTCTGGGTGACTCCAGCACCAGCTCCAAGACTAGTTGTGTCAGCTTGACTAGGGAGTCTGTTATATAACAAGGTAGTCAGTATACTAACAGAATCTCCAGACTATCCCTTGTCTTCAGGTTCACCTAAATACACTCTAAATGTTCTGTTTTCCAGAGCAGTACCCTGGTTAATGTAAGATTGTCTTTATAGACTAAGCACCCCCCCCCCCAGCCTACTTCCCCTTACCTGCTCACTGATAGAATACCCAGGTGATATGGCCTGGACCCAAGTTATAGCACTATTATTTTCCATCCAGGTCTCTGTATGTCTTTGTCGCCCATAAGAAGATCATGAATGATATGGGTTTTACCTTTTACTGACCTGGTATTACACAGGAGCAAGGAAAGGTTCTGTGGGTGATTTGATTTGCTCTCTGGCCACCCAGGGGTAGGACAGCAAATGGAAGGTGCAAAGGATATCGGACAACGGTCTCTCCTTCCCTTGTAACAGTATTTCGCCCTGTTATCTCCATATCTCCCTTTGCCCAGCACAGTACTTATTTCCACTCCCTGATGATCATCTGTAGCAACCAATTGTCCCCCATCATGGAGAATTACCCCCTGCCTACCCCCTCTCTTATTACAGTTGGCCCTACTTATTCATGGATTTTTTTTTATCCATGGATTTGAGCATACACAGTTTGAAAATATTCCCCCAAAATATAAATTTCAAATAGCAAACCTTGATTTTTTCCATTTTATATATGGGACACTATTTTCTTATGCCATTATATTTAATGGGACCTGAACATACATGGATTTTGTTATCCATGGAGGGTCCTGGAACCAAACCCCAGCAGATAACAAGGGCCCGCTGTACTGAGGGCAGGGGATTTTTCAAGCACCCACCTGAGCACTCCTTCTCCTCCTCTGCTGCCTGGGAGTGGTGGTGGTATTGTTGCTGAGGGCAGGAGGAGCTCATCTCCTCCTCTGCTGCCTGGGAGTGGTGGTGTAGTGGGGGCCACTGGAATTTTATACTTTTCTTTCTAAGATCATGCATGGGAAATCTGTTGAGTACCCCGCACATCATTATTCCTTTGTCTCTTGGTTTTCTCATCTAAAGGAAACTCAACTCTTTTTATTTTTGAAATTTTGGAAATTTTGATTGTGTTGTTCAGTCTAAATTTTCTTTCAAATGAACTGAGACTATTTGGTACTAGTCTTTCCATATATTACTTGATACTTTTATCAGTAAATATAAACTCTGTAAATATACTTGTAGCAGGAGGGGTTGAAGTTCTGGTTTTATGATCGCTATATTTGAATGATATGCTTGTTTCCAAATAAAGTCACTGTCACAGCAATTACTGGGGGAAGCCCAGATTACAAGCATTACATCAAACCAATTTTTTCTCTGTTTTTTGTTCTGGAGGAGGGATGGATCAAAGACAGCCATCATTCATAATTGTTCCTTATGGTGAACCCATCCTGCACCTTTAAAGCCGGTATACAGTCTAAATATAAATTGCTGTTATTTATTTAGGACTTTGCAATATGAGGGCTGAGTTTTGTATATCACACTCTGGTATATAAACTACCCCTTGAGCCAACTGATGAAACTGATGAAAGTATGCTCGATTTTTAAAAATTGTTCTAGCTCTTTGGGCAGATTCAGCAAGATCATATCATTTACCAACATCCTGGGTTCTGGTTCCCTAAGGTAGGGCAAAAATACATCCACATACTCATCCTCCTTTGGAAAATACCAAATGTGATCCCATAATCATAAATACTGAAAGGAAAGCTATCTAAAGAGAAGGGAATTCATGATTGGAGGGAATTGTTTGAAAGATATCGTAGGTACTATTGTAAGCAGCTCCAATGAAAATGAAAAGTGGGAGGCAGTGTTAAAAAGCAGGTTGGATAGGTAAGGGCATACATGAAATTTAAATGGGGCATACTTAAGAAACGGAAGAAGCAAATAATCACAATCCCCTGTCATGCAGGAATGCACCTCTGAGAGATACCCATCCAACTTCTATTTAAAAATCTCCGAGGCAGGAGACTCCACCATCCTCCCAAGCTGTCCATTCCACTGTTGAACAGCTTTTACAGTTGAAGTGTTCTTCCTAGTGCTCTGGTTTCTTGTAATCTGAAATCAGTTGATTTGTGCCCTTGTACAGTGGTCCCCCGGGTTATGAAAGTAATCCGTTCCGGATTACCTTTCGTAACCCGGAAATCTTTGTTTCCTGGGGGATCGCATTCTTTGCTGGACCGCGCGGCCAATTTAAAGGGGCTGCGCAGTTTTTTTTAATCGTATCCCGGGGTTTTCTTCGTAAGCTGGGGCTGTTTTTGCGGCCCCGGCTCTTTCGGCTCCCGAGGATTTCTTTCCCCGGGGGCTTCATATCCCAGGGGACCACTGTATCTGGATACAAATATAGTACTGGAAGGGATTCTAAAGACCATCTCATCCAACCCACAGCCTTGCAGGAATACACAGCCAACATATGCCCAAAAGATGGTCATATCACCTTTGTTTAAAGATCTCTAAAGAAGGAGTCAGTATGGTGAAATGGTTAGAGCATGGTGCAGTGGTTTGAACATTTGACTATGACTCTGGAGACCAGGGTTAAATCCCTGCTTAGCCATAGATGGATGAGCCTCAGCAAGTTGTTCTCTCTGAGCCTCAGAGGACAGCAAAGGCAAACTCTCTGTGAACAAATCTTGCCAAGAACATCCTGTGATAGAGTCACTATATAAGTTGGAAGAGACTTGAAGGCATACAGCAGCAGTAGCAGCAGCAGCAACAGCAAAAACAACAACAACAGAAGGAACTAGAGAGAAAACTCATCAAATCAGCAGATGTCATAATCAAGATTCTCCATGACCTTTGCTGATTGGAAAATAGAACCAAAACTAACAAAATTCAACAGGGATAAAGTTTAAGGCTCTACATTTAGGCAGGAAAAAATACATACAGAAATATATGATGGAAGGCACTTGGCTTGGTGGCAGTATGAATGAAAAAGAGCTAGGGTGTCTTAGTAGTGTGTGAAAAACTGCTTTAAAAAACCCAATGAAATCCTAGGCTGTAATAAGAGAAATAGTACCATGAGGAACGATGTGGTGGCATAGTGATTAAGACACCAGTTCTGATGATCGGAAGATTGTAAGTTGGCAGTTAGAGGCCTGAGTGCTGCATGATGGGATGAGCTCCCATCACTGGTCCCAGCTTCTGCCAGCCTAGCAGTTCGAAAGCAAGCAACTGCAAGTAGATAAATAGGTACCACTTCTCAGTGGGAAGGTAAAAGCATTCAATGCAGTCATGCTGGCCACATGACCACCAGAGATGTCCTTGGACAACACTGGCTCTTTGGCTTAGAAACAGAGATGAGCCCCGCCCCCTACAGTCATTTATGAATAGACATTCATGTCACGGGACTACCTTTACCTTTACAGTGGTATCCCGGGTTACGAATCCCCCGGGGTACGAAAACCCCGGGGTACGAAAGAGCCGGGGCCGCAAAAACGGCCCCGGTTCCCAAAAAAAACCCCGGGATATGGAAAAAAGGGGGCGGTCCTTTTAAATTTGGCGCACGGTGCAGCAGAAAAAGCAGTCCCCCGGGTTGCAAAGACTTCCGGGTTACGAAAGGTAATCTGGAACGGATTACTTTCGTAACCCAGAGGACCACTGTATTCTACTTTAGTCCACTTCTCTGTCCACTTCTGGGTATCATCGTTAAGAAAGATATTGACAAGATAGAATATGTTCAGAGAAGGATGAGCAAGATGATCCAAGGCCTGGGAAACAAGCCCTATGATGAATGACTTAGGGAATTGGAAATGTTTAGCTTGGAGAACAAAAACCTGAGATGTCATATAAAAGATGGAGCAAGATTGTTTTCTGGTGCTCCGGATACTAGAACATAAAACAATGGATCAAATTATAACATAGGTGATTCTGACCAAATATTAAGAAGAACTTTCTGATAGTAACAGCTGACAGGCAGTAGGATGGATTATATCAGAAGGATATAATTGGAGCATGTACAACAGAGGTTGGATGGCCATTTCACGGCTGTGGATTCATGGAATTTAAAAGTGTTGTACTAGATGGTCCCTCTGTGTATCTATGAAAGTTCATTTTAAATAAGGAAATTTCACCATTACAGTGGTGAAGTCTTAAATCCAAATTTGAGCGATCTACAAAACTGAAACTCTTCCTGGAAGGAATACTTTTGAGCATAGCTCAATATAGGTTTTTAAAATTATCTCTTCATTTAATTTTAAATGAAGCATCTGGCAGAAACAGTCAATAGCTACTTCCTCAAATCTGGGTTATTACACACAAGAGTTTGAATTAGGTCACAAGTTTTAGAATTTTGTAAAAGGCATGCTATATTATTTATTAGGATTTTAAAATCCTGGGAGCATCTTTCCCCCGATTAATTAAGGGCTTCAAGACATATCTTAATTCTCAGCATTGAACTTTAATTATACAACCATAATGAAGAACATATCAGTTATTTACTACGATAGAAATTTCATGTCCATCAGGAGTAGCCTTTGCTACAATGAGCAATGAGCTTTCGCAGCTTTAAAAAAAAACCTTTAAAATATTTTATTTTGCTAATGGGAATATCTTGATCCCTTTTGAAGTATAAGAAATGCAAAGTGTATTTCTTTCTCTGATAAAAATGGGGGGGGGGGGAACTGTATAATTGTACCAAGTTCCTAAAACACCATTGTTGTTGTTGTTGTTGTTGTTGTTGTTGTTGTTCAGCATGAATTGCAAAGCTGAGTCATTTAGCTTAAAGCCCCTGAACAAGTTTTAGGAATATCAGAGATGTCTAATTAAAGGTACATGTATTTTCATTTAAGAAAATTGAACTGGACTGATATGTATAATTAAGTGTTGTTTCCTACAAATTTTTTATTATGAATGCTAATTTACTGGCTAATAGCCTAGGGATAGAGCCAGTAATAGTTAATGGTTTATTTATGGCAGATTTTCATAATTTTTGCTGCTACTTATTGCTAAAGCAGTTCCTGTTGCCACACATCTTAACATGGGGTCTCTACTTCTCTCTCTTTTGCCATATAGCGGAATATTATGGTAACCTGTGGACAGGGAGGCAATCGGGGTGGAAGGGCTGATTCTGTAATCTGGTGTATAATATCAGTGCACTGGCTCAAAAACAAAGTAATAAAAACACAAGTACACCATAAGATCACAAAAGACAAGTTAAGCTAGCACAAGAAAGAAACACAATTTCTAACCTCCATAAATCTACAATGCATAGCTTTTATCCTTGTATCCAAAATTTGTATTGACGCCAACAATCATTTTTATAAACCAAGGAGTTTATGAGGGTTTCAGACTCTCTACAGACCTTTGGGAGAAAACAGTTATATCTGTAAATGTAACTGAACTGTGAGTTGCCTGGAAACAGTTTCTGAGACAGAGCAATAATTTATGTATTTGTTTGTTGTGGCTGTTGTATTGGCACTTGTGTTTCGCTAAAAGACTCAAAGAGCAATGTTATTGTGACAAGTTTCCCATTACAATGTAAGGCTTTTACGTAAATATTTTCTGTTGTTTAAAAATGTATGGTGGGAAACATGAAAATATGACATGGATTATGAATTTGATCATGGCAATTTCCTTCCCTATTCTAGCACCAACAGAGAAACTTATAGAGTATGCAGGGTTGGATTCAGGGATTTTATTCCACTGGAGGAAGAAGCCCCAAGCAGAATTCTATTCAGAATGCTTCCCCTGGAGGAAAAGGAGGGAGAGAGTTTTCCCTAATTCCTCTTTCCTTTGCAAACCTAAGAGCTACACATCAGAAGACAGCTAGGTCCTATTTGCATCATTTAGTATTGTTACCTGATTATAGCTAGCTAACCAGGAATGGATAAATCGATAATTTCTATGATGTCATGTCTCTATGTAACTCAATAGCCAGGCTTCATGGATGAACTAGAAAGAGTTTATTATAGAAAATAACAGCTACTGCTGCTGCTGCTTCCTTTCCTCCTCCTCCTCCTCCTCCTCCTCCTCCTCCTCCTCCTCCTCCTCCTCCTCTTTCTTCTTCTTCTTGTCAGAACTGATTCGAAAGTGTCAGTTTCAGTTCGCACAAGCACCACTACCCATCCAACCATCTACATTCCTCTTACATTCCTCTCCCAGACAGAATGACTGTGGAGCACGCAGTGACAGCATGTAATGGAGACTTCCATTCTCATTCACACAGCAAGGCCTAACACCTGCTAATAATAACAACAATAAAACTACAGCTAGAAAAAAATGACAAATAAAATCATGGCAGAGGAACCTGCACAGGAGACCCTGACTCTTGTTTCACTTTCTTCCACATTTTGTCTTTCCCTTTTCTTTTCTTTTTTTGCAACTCCCAGTGTGTGTGTGTGTGTGTGCGTGTGTGCATGCATGCATGCATGTGTGCAGATAGCCGAGGAAGACAACTTTAGTGTGTATGGGGTGGGGGGCATGTTTATGCCTTCAGATATTCTGGAGTCCTCACAGACAACAGAAAAATACACCCACCACCACCACCATTACTATGTAGCCAGAAGTCTCCTTCTGGTTCTCAAGAAAAATGTTGCAACAGTACAGGGAAGCTTTGCAATGTATTTAAAAGGTAAACTGTTGTGTCAAGGACCATAAAATATCTTTGGGGCCACATGCAGCCACAAGGCAAAATTTTGCCCACCCCTGGTGTATAGTCATTCTGGCTATCTAACAATGCAAAACCAAGGGAAAAAACTATTCTAGTTTATGTTATGGGTTAATTATCCTAATAAACCAATTTTTTTAAAAAAAATCACAGCTACCCCTTTAGCACTCGATCAAAAACTGAAGCTAAACAAATGATCAGATACAGGGGTTGGGTTTTTTTTTTTTAAAGAAAACAAATGTGAAACTGTGCATCTTCTAACAAAGGCATGTAACATGTCTCTATAAGTCTGCTTATCAGAGAAACGGAAAATGTAGCACCAGTTTTTAAAAATGGGACCAATGGGCAATCCAGAAATTTAAAGGGTTGATTACTTTAACATCTGCATTGGTGAAAATAGCATTAAAGATATAGTCTGTCTAAACTGAATGGAAATAATAATGATGGTGATCAAGCATATTGATGAAGAATGCTTGGTTTTTCAAACAGAAGTTGTATCTTACTATTTCATTTCATTTTATTTTTTGGATTTATATCCCACCATTTTCACAGGATGGGAGATTTAGCTTTCTCTGAGAATGCAAAAGATAAACAAAAACTAGGGGAATTTTAATAGCTCAAATAAAATTACTCTTGGCTGGGGAAACATTCCTGCGTATAACAGTTCCAAATCACACAGAATTCCACAAGCAATTCCAAATAGGTTTTGTAGTTTTATTAATAAAATAATCAACACATGCATGCATGCACACACTCACTCTCTCACACACAAGAACCAACAAAGCAAAGGTGGGAGAAGGTGAAAAGTGAAAAGTTACTAATTGTAATACTGTACTGAACTTGAAGCCTGGATCCAATCAAGGGGTGTCTGGAATGGAAATGGCTCAATAGCCACCACAACAAGTGAGGTGGCCAGTGTATTGAGGAATCTAGTAGATGTCACAGAGTTTCTGTCCTGCTTCAGAGGAAACCAAATCGCCAGTATGCAGGCGATTATATTATATCAAAATTATATCTCATGGCAGTAATCTCAGAATGAATGGATTACCTTACTGTTAAATGGTTTTCCAAGAGAGAAAAATGGCCAGGAGAAAGAGGAAATGTTTGGACAATTGGTGTGAATATCTCAGACAAAGGTAAATATTTTGCTTCTAGAGAAGCGCCCTTTGTCTCTGTATGCACAACCATCTTTTTTGGCCAGAACCCCATTATCACCTTCCATAGACAAAAGGGATTATGCTGATGTCTTTGGTAATCTCATTGCGGTGGGTTCACTTGTTTCCTCCCTTGCTAGAATCAACTGGATTTCAAATATGGTATGGCCAGGTTTCTGCAGTGAGGTTAACTTTCCAGGTAATTTACCTCAGTGTTCTTTTTAATATTAAATTGATATCAAAATTGAGAGGGATGATCATGGGCCTGGAGTTGGAGTAACAACAATATTGTTTAGCCATTCAGATTTAGCAATGCACTGACATCACTGGGATCAAATGAACATCAATAGGTTATGAGGACAATGCTTCCTTATCGGTCAGGCTATAAGAAATCTGTTGCTGATCTGGGATCACTCCATTAATCAGTTCA
Organism: Urosaurus nigricauda; assembly: GCA_034509955.1. Taxonomy (NCBI): domain Eukaryota; kingdom Metazoa; phylum Chordata; class Lepidosauria; order Squamata; family Phrynosomatidae; genus Urosaurus; species Urosaurus nigricauda. Next base: position 144,413,840 of record JAOEGL010000003.1, on the reverse strand, counting down.
GAAAGCTTTCTATACAATTTTCTCAAAAAATCACTGAAGGAGGGAGTTTTGTTTTAATTCTGATGAAACTTTTCACAAAATTGCTTCTCTCATTTGAGCATGAACATTTTGTAGTAGCTTATAGTGTGAGCTTATAATGTGAACTAGCCCTTATTATAAAACCAATTGGAACTTCATTTTCTGGCCACGATTTTACATATTTTTCACTTACTTCTTTTGGCAAGAGAGATGAAAGTGACACAGTCTAAAAGTTAGTTTCACCATGTTAAAAATAAAATAATAAGTGAATAATTATAAGATACTTGTAACAGGATATGGTAATATATTTTTAAAATTGTTGAACTGGAACTTCAAATAATCAAATGAAGTGTGATGAGTAGTTCTTAGTTGATTAGATAATCAAGAACCAAAACTTACTTCTCATTCCATTTTGTACCTAAAGCCTTGGTAAATTTTGAAAAAATTGAATTAATGCTAAATTATTACTTAACACTGTTATCACCACACCACTGCACAAATGTAGGCCATTAATTTTCATTTGCAAGCTTCTTTGTATTGCAGTTATAGGCTGGACTGAGCAGGAAAAGCTCTCCTGGAATGACCTGCAGTTTAATAGTTCAGAGTCCAGCTTAGAGCTTAGGAATCATACATGTTGTGTATCAGCAGGGGCTCTCTCCTCAAACAAAACTCATGGAAAATTTCTTACGTTCAAATAGTTTGGGGGCTTTTCCAACTTGAAGAAATGTGTTGGGAGGTGGTGAAATACACACTAGGTAATTTCAATGGGGCAAAAGGCACCAGATCCCATCTGATGTTGGTAGCACACCACCAGTGAATACCAGGTTATGTAGGCTATATTTCAGAGGAATGAAATGGCAAAACCAACTGTAAGTATTGCTTACCTAATAAACCTCCCAAAAATTCATGGCTTGCCATAAGTCAACAGATGTCTTGAAGGTATGTGTGTGCTCATGCGCACATGCACAGGCACACACACACAGAGAGAGAAAGCTGCAAGAATGGGAAAGTGTAGTACAGTATTTAATATTGCAATCCATAACCCCATTAATACAAACAAACAACAGATGAAAAATTACAGGTTATAAATTGACATTCCATAAACACAATAAAATTGGCATATTCAATTAAAACCTTTTAGATACTCTGCCCAGTTTTAGGAATTTCCTTATGTCTAATTTTAATTACGAAAGACTGGAACTTGGCAACCAACAGAGCCACATTAGAACATCTGTCCGCTAATAGAACTTTAAGACAAAACTTATCTGATCAGCCATATCACTGGCTGAATAGAGGAGAGATCAATTATTTGTCACCTTGGTTATAGAAAATTCAACATAATAAAATGTGTGGCATAGTTTCAACCTCCTGGGAAACAGGGTAGCCTAGAATACCTACAATAAAGTCATTCTGAAGGGGAAAAAAACACATTACATCTGATTAATATTAATATCTGGTAATAATAATAATAATAATAATAATATAGTCAAGTTCTTTCTGTAGACTGCCAAAAGCCGCCTTCTTCTTCTTCTTCTTCTTCTTCTTCTTCTTCTTCTTCTTCTTCTTCTTCCTTACCCACTTTTCCCCATGGATCAAGACAGGAAACAACAGCAAATCAACAATTAACAACATTAATTGAACACAATAATTAAAACATGCAACAGGTTAAAGGACAAATATGGCATACACATTCTAAAGCAGTCTACATTTAAAATTTAACATCTTAATTCAGAATTTAAAATTATCTGGCTAAGGCTGTTGGGAGAGACTGTCTTTCAATGCTGTTTTAAATTCAGACAGTATTTTCAGCTGTCAATTCTCTTCCGGCAGCTCATCCCACAATCTAGGGGCAGCTGAAGAAATATCCTCTGCATGACAGTGCCAAGCTAATCCCAGCTAATTGGAGTAAATGTCCTACAAAGGGCCTGAGCATACAGGGCAGATTATTTGGGGGTGGGTGGGGGGAGATGATGATGATGATGATGATGATGATGATGATGATGATGAATATCCTGCCCTGTCACAGTTCAAAATGATAACTCTTAGCAAAACTTTATAGATGTCATCCGTGTTCCATTTGAAAGAGGACTTTCTCCAGTTTTGAGCATTACACTGGGTTAGAAATACATCTAAGGGTATGAAATTAAGCTCTGAGAAATATGGCATGGAGACTATCAAAGTCAGAACTAATTCCTTCAATCCAAATTACAACAGCAAATAAATTAAATACAAGCAAGATTGAGAAAGGGTGTAATGTCATTAGAGGCTTTTCTCCATTAAAGTCCTCAGGTTGACTAATATCTATGTGGTATTGATGTTTTCTAGCACAGGATGCTTTACAATTGCTTTACTGCTAAGGCATAGAGTTACAGTGCTAAAATAATCAGTATGTTTGTTTCTTTGGGATAAAATAATCCTTTTACACACATGTCCTTAAAACCCATGAGAAATGAGGCACTGGAAGAGACTATAGAGACTGTCTATGAAGGGCATGTGCGGTAGAAGTCCTCTTTCTCAAAAGTAAAAAATAAACACAGAAATAGCACCATTATGGTGTATCACTTTAGCACTATGTATCTAAAAACAAAATGAAAATGAAAAATTAACAATGTGAAAACATGGGACTGTATAACAACAGTAATAACCTGGAAACACATCTAATAAATTTGAGCAGTTGGAGAGACCCATATCTAATATCACAATCAAACCAGATCATATCTTAATTTTTCTAAAAGTCAAGACAAACATTTAGACTAGGCGTTTAGACATGAAAGCATCAAGGTATTTAGGGAAGAAAGAATCAAGAAGTGTGAAGAAGTCATATTAAATTGTAAAATATAAATCTGTACAAATTACCTGTCTGGATAATACGTAGGAATACAATACTTTATATGCTATCTCAGAAGAAAGTTCTACAAAATTCAATAGTGGTTGTTGTTAACTTCACTCGAGTTGACCTTAACTCATGGCCAACCTGTGAATGAGACATCTCCAAAACCCCTGTCCTCTAACATTAAGTTTGGATTATGTAGGTGTGTGATCTTCCTCTTTTTTCACTGTCTTCCATCTTTCTTAGAATCACTGCATTATCTTATGAGTCATGTCTTCTCATGATCCAAAGTATGACAACCTCAATTTAGTCATCTTGGCTTCCAGGGAATGTTCTAGGACCCATTTGTTTGTCTTTTTGGCCATACACAGTATCCTCAGGATTCTTCTCCAGTACCACATCTAAAATAAGTTGATTTCATTTATATTCTTTAAATTTAAAGTTTATTGCATTTTCTTTAAATTCTATTAGAATCTTGAGTTTCAGAGAAACAAGTTATGCCAGACAAATCTGGTTTTATATATATATATAAAATTACCAGCTTAGTAGATGAAGGGAATGCTGTGGATATAGTATATCTTGATTTCAGTAAGGCATTTGGTAAGGTACCACTTGACAGTCTTGTAAACAAGTTGGTAAAATGTGGGCTAGACAAAGCAACTGTTACATGAATTTGTAATTGGTTGACTGGCCGAACCGAAAGAGTGCTCAACAATGGCTCCTTTTCATCCTGGAGATAAGTGACCAGTGGGGTCCCACAGGATTCTGTACTTGGCCCAGTGCTATTCAATATCTTTATCAGTGACTTGGATGACAGAATTAGGGGCACACTTACCAAATTTGCAGAGGACACCAAATTATGAGGAGTAGCCAATACTCCAGAAGACAGGATCAATATTCAAAATGACCTGAATAGACTAGAAAACTGGGCCAAAGTTAACAAAATGAAATTCAATATGGAGAAATGTAAGGTACTGCACTTAGGGTGGAAAAATGAAATGCATAGATATAGGATGGGGGACACTTGGCTGAATGTACTATGTGTGAAAGGGACCTGGGATTCCAAGTAGACCACAAGTTGAACATGAGTTACAGTGCAATGTGGCAGCTTAAAAAGGCCAATGCAATTTTAGGCTGTATCAATAATAGTATAGTGTCTAGATCAAGGGAAGTAATAGTGTCACTCTATTCTGCTTTGGTCAGGCCCCACCTGGAATACTGTGTTCAGTTCTGGGCACCACAATTCAAAAAGGACATTGAGAAACTGGCGCGTATCCAAAGCAGGGTGACTAAAATGATGAATGGTCTTGAAACCCTGCACTATGAGGAAAGACTTAGGTAGCTGGGAATGTTTAGTCTGGAGGAGAGAAGGTTAAGAGGTGATATGATAGCCCTGTTTAAATACTTGAAGGGATGTCATATTGAAGATGGAGCAAGCTTGTTTTCTGCTGCTCCAGAGACTAGAACACGGAACGATGGATGTAAACTGCAGGAGAAGAAATTTCAGCTCAACATTAGGAGGAACTTCTTAACAGTAAGGGCTGTTAGACAGTGGAGCAAACTCCCTCGGACAGCGGTGGAGTATCCCTCTTTGGAGGTATTGTCAGGGATGCTTTTATTTTAGAGTTCCTGCATGGCAGGGGGTTGGACTGGATGGCCCTTGTGGTCTCTTCCAACTCTATGATTCTATGATTTTATGATTCTATGAAATTCTGGATATTAGTAATTCATTATTGTGCCACAGTCTGCATCTGGATTTGGTTTTGTTGCAAGAATAGAGCTCCTTTGTCTTCTGTTGCCTACTGTGTAATCTATTTGGTTTTTATTTTAACCATCTGGTGATGTCCATGTGTACAGTCTTTTCCCCAGTTGTATGAAGAACCTAGTCGTGATGAATAAATTGTTGGCCTCACAAAACTCAGTCAGTCTCCTACTTCGTTTTTGTTTTTGTTTCTGTTCTGCTTCCTGCTTTGGCATTCCAGTTGCCTATGATGAACATGAAGTTCTGTTTTGGTGTGTTATCAATTTCTCTCTGGACTCCACCATAGAGTCTCTTTCTTTTTACTCTATCTCTATAGTTGGTACATAGATTATTGCAATGTTTATTTGTTTCCCCTGAAGCCTTATGTTGATGATTAAGTTGGATTTTATGTTATATCCTTTGACTGATTTTGCTACATCTTTCCTTACTATTAATGCTACTCAATTCTCTTTCCCCTTTCTGTTTCCTCAGTACAGCACAGTTTAGTTATCCCACTCAAAATGTCAAATTCCTGTCTGTTTTAGCTCATACATTTTGTATTGCTATGCCTATATGTTCCAGTTCCTACTTTTATTATGTCCAGCTTCCCTCAGCTCATGCTTCTCACATTTCATATACCTATAGCATCTGTAATACAACTTCAGAACTTCTTTTCATTTTTGCATATATCTGCTGTATGGCTTATGGCCTTAATGAGTTCTTCTGTGCCCTTGACCACATGTCTCTTTGTGCTTGCCCTCTCTTCTGCCCTTTTAAATTTCTGTTTGTGTCCTAACCCTGCCTTTTGTTTCATTTTGGATTGTGTCATTCTAGGGTTTTCTTGATGAGGAGCTCTTCCAAGGCGGCTCACAATTGCCTCCTTTCACGCACTTACTAATGTGTTAGCTGTGATGTCCCTGATGTTGTCTCTGAAAAGATCCTTCACTAGTGTCACCCACCATTACTGATCCTGCCCTGTAATTGTTTTTCACCAACCTCAGATCCCCTCTTTATTTTCTCTTTGAATGCTTCCCTCTCAATATAATCCTCCCTCAAGTTCTCTCTTTGTTCAGTCTCTCTGATATTCTCGCCTCCCAAGTGTTCCCCCCCCCTGGTCCATCCTCTCCATTCTCAGCCTCCTTCAGGCCCTCTGGGCCATGGAGTGTCCAAAAGCGATTGCAGTGGCCTCCCTCAGGCCAATAACATTGCATAGTTTCATAAGATAGCCATACTCTTGGTTTCGATGTTACAAGAGTAGGGTGATATCCTGAAGTAGAAAGTCCAGGTTCACAAAGAAGAAGGAGGATCATAGAATCATAGAATCATAGAATCATAGAATCATAGAGTTGGAAGAGACCACAAGGGCCATCCAGTCCAACCCCCTGCCATGCAGGACCTCCAAGTCAAAGCATCCCTGACAGATGGCCATCCAGCCTCTGCTTAAAGACCCCTAAGGAAGGAGACTCCACTACACTCCGAGGGAGTGTGTTCCACTGTCGAACAGCCCTTACTGTCAGGAAGTTCCTCCTAATGTTGAGGTGGAATCTCTTTTCCTGCAGTTTGCATCCATTGTTTCGCGTTCTAGTCTCTGCAGCAGCAGAAAACAAGCTTGCTCCCTCCTCAATATGACATCCCTTCAAATATTTAAACAGGGCTATCATATCACCTCTTAACCTTCTCTTCTCCAGGCTAAACATCCCCAGCTCCCTAAGGCGTTCTTCATAGGGCAGGGTTTCCAAACCTTCACCATCTTAGTTGCCCTCCTTTGGACATGCTCCAGTTTCTCCACATCTTTTTTGAATTGTGGTGCCCAGAACTGGACACAGTATTCCAGGTGGGGCCTGACCAAAGCAGAATAGAGTGGCACTATAACTTCCCTTGATCTAGAAACTATACTTCTATTGATGCAGCCTAAAATTGCATTGGCTTTTTTAGCTGCCGTATCACACTGTTGACTCATGTTCAGCTTATGGTCTACTTGGACTCCTAGATCCCTTTCACATGTGGTCTCATTCAGCCAGGTGTCCCCCATCCTATATCTGTGCATTTCATTTTTCTGCCCTAAGTGCAGAACCTTACATTTCTCCGCATTGAATTTCATTTTGTTAGCACTGGCCCAGCTTTCTAGTCTATTCAGGTCATTTTGAATTTTGATCCTGTCCTCTGGGGTATTAGCTACTCCTCCCAGTTTAGTGTCATCTGCAAATTTGATAAGTATGCCCCCAATTCTGTCATCCAAATCATTAATAAAGATGTTGAATAGCACTGGGCCCAGGACAGAGCCCTGTGGGACCCCACTGGTCACTTCTCTCCAGGATGAAAAGGAGCCATTGTTGAGCACCCTTTGAGTTCGGCCAGTCAACCAATTACAAATCCATGTAACAGTTAACTTGTCTATCCCACATTTTGCAAGCTTGTTTGCAAGAATGTCATGGGGAACCTTGTCAAAGGCCTTACTGAAATCGAGGTATACTATATCCACAGCATTCCCTTCATCTACCAAGCTGGTAATTTTATCAAAAAAAGAGATCAGGTTCGTTTGGCATGACTTGTTTCTCTGAAACCCATGTTGGATTTTTGTGATTATGGCATTGGCCTCTAAGTGTTCACAGACTCTCTGCTTAATGATCTGCTCTAGAACCTTTCCTGGAATTGATGTCAGACTAACTGGACGATAATTGTTGGGATCCTCTTTTTTTCCCTTTTTGAAGATGGGGACAACGTTTGCCCTCCTCCAGTCTGCTGGGACTTCTCCTGTTCTCCAGGAGTTCTCAATGATTATTGCCAATGGCTCTGATATTACATTTGCCAGTTCTTTTAATACTCTAGGATGTAGTTCATCTGGTCCTGGAGATTTATATTCATTTAGGTTAACCAGGTATTCCTGTACTACCTCTTTACTTATTCTGTGCTGAATTTCCTCTATCCTATCTCCATTATCCTTAGGTTGAGCACCCTTTGCCTTTTCTGAGAAGATTGAAGCAAAGAAGGTGTTGAGTAATTCTGCCTTTTCTCTGTCCCCTGTTAGCATTTTGCCATCTTCTGCACGCAGTGGCCCCACTGTTTCCTTCTTCTTCCTTTTGCTGCGGACATATCCAAAAAAGCCCTTTTTATTGTTCTTAACCTCTCTAGCAAGCCTGAGTTCATTCTGCGCTTTAGCTTTTCTGACTTTACCCCTACATGTGCTGGCTATTTGTTTGAATTCCTCTTTCATGATTTCTCCATTTTTCCATTTCTTATACATGTTCCATTTAAAACTTAGCTCAGTTGAAAGTTCCTTAGTCATCCATCTTGAGACATCTTCCATTTTTCTTCCTCATTGGAACTGTTTGAAATTGTGCCTTCAGTATCTCCCTTTTGAGAAACTCCCATCCATCTTGAACTCCCTTTTCTTTTAGTATTCCTGACCATGGGATCACTCCCAGTATTTCTCTAAGTTTATTGAAATTAGCTCTCCTAAAGTCTAGAGTGCGTGTCTGACTATGCCTAGCTTCTGCCTTCCACTGTATTACAAACTCCAGGAGAACATGGTCACTTCCACCTAAGGATCCAACCACTTGCACCCCATCAACTAGGTCTTCCCTGTTGGTTAAGATCAGATCTAAAATGGCTGATCCCCTTGTTGCCTCTTCCACCTTTTGGACAATGAAATTTTCTTCCAGGCAAGTGAGGAATTTGCTAAACTTTGAGGATTTGGCTGAGTTTGACTTCCAGCAAATATCAGGATAGTTGAAGTCACCCATCACTACTACATCTCTCTTTTCTGAGTATGTGATTATCTGTTCTAGAAAGGCATCATCCAATTCCTCTGCCTGAGTCGGGGGTCTGTAGTAGACTCCCACAGTAACATCCCTGTTATTTCCCTCTCCTTTAATTTTTATCCAGATGCTCTCCACCTGGCTTCCAGTATTGACTTCCTGCATCTCTTCACTGGTGTAAATATCCCTGACATATAATGCTATTCCTCCTCCTTTCCTGCTTGGCCTGTTTCTCTTAAAAAGGTTATACCCCTCTATTTCTACATTCCAATCATGAGACTCATCCCACCAGGTTTCAGTGATGCCTATTATATCATATTTCCCTTGTTGTGCTAGGAGTTCAAGTTCATCCTGCTTATTTCCCATACTCTGTGCATTAGTGGAGAGGCATTTAAGACCATGTGTCCTCTTTACTTGCTGCTTTTGCACATTTTTTTTTTTTTGCCTCCTACTGTTGGGTCCTTGCACTGTTTGCCTTGTTCCCTCTATGCCACTTGGACTATTCTCTCCATCCCTTTTGCCTTCCAGTATAATGTCTCCCTCCCCCACATAACTCAGTTTAAAGCCCTCCTGATCAGATTCTTCAGACTGTTGGCAAAAACGGTTTTGCCAACTGGCGTGAGATGCAGTCCATCCCTTGCCAGAAGTCCCTCCTCATGGAACCGCAGCCCATGATCCAAGAATCCAAAGGAGGAGGAGGAGGAGGAGGAGGATATTTTCTTGTTCCTGCCTAACACACTAGAAGGCTTGGGGCTTCAGGTGGAACACAAAGCAGTTCTAAAGAACATTTGGAATTATAGGGCTTCTATGGGCTATTGATTGACTTGTATAGAGTTTGAGAATATGGAAAATGTCATGGATATTTTGTTCAAGCTTGTTAGATCTCTCTAGATTTTCTTTCTTAGGCAACATGGAGATGCTAAGCTTCAAGGTACTCATGAGGAGATACAAATGGAGGCAGAGTCTACTCTGTGGCTATATCCCCTGACTGAAAATACAGTTTTTCTTCCACTTTTTTGCAAGCTTACATGTTCCATATTGTATCTCAGGATGGACAGAGAAAAAGAGGGAAAATTACATCCTCTATGACATACTGTGTCACTCCTGCAGTGCTGTGAGAGGAAAATTTCTAATCTAGTGCAAAAGAGACATTTTCTTTCAGAGGAATGGGAGTCAAAATAAAAGCCTGATCTGCTCATATTTGTTGATCTGATCTGAAGCATTTAGATTTTTTTTCTCCAGCAAAATAATTGATTTCCTTCAGTTTCCTAAAAGGTAATGTGAATTTCAATCCCAGCTGTTTCTATTCTGCTTTTTTCATTGCTTGGTGTAGTGACCTCTTGATGTGGAGAAATTACTGTAATTATAATTTGTAAATTAAGACATGACAAATTAAAGCTTTGAGCTATACCCTCCAGAATTCCTCAGCCAGCAAGGCTACAAAGAAGGTTTTCCAAGTCCACCTTGAACACAGTTTGAACACACTGCAGTTTGCAAACCAACTTCAACCCATTCTTTCTCATTTTGCTTTGCTTTCTGGTTCCACTGGCAGCTCATGGTCCCAACAGATAGGGAAGTTCACCTTTTTGGGGGAAGATGCTCGTCCCCTTCTTGGAACATAGGCCACCTCTGGATGGACAAGAATTCAAATTAGGCTGGATGAGGTTAAGTTCCTCATGAACACACAGTTTCACATCTTGGGTGTATCTCTGGACTCAGATCCGAACTTGGACCACATTACAGAAGTGGCTGGAAGCGTACTTGAACAGTCAGAACAAATGCACCTGTTGTGCCTATTCCTGGAGATGTCTGATCTGGCCATAGTGTCATGTTGGTTTGGTCACATCCCATTTGAATGATTGTAGCAAGCACTTTTCCCTCTCACTACCATGATACAAAAGATTAGTACATCAGTAAATATGTATCAGTTTGTCTTAATGGCATCCTTTCATGCCTTCCCAAACCTGCTTCCTGAGATGATCATATCACTGCCTAATGGTAGAGTTAGTCTTCTTTGTAGGGTGTTAGAAGAGAAAATATTTTTAGTCAATCCTTGCCCCAAATGCGCAATTTCAAAATACTATCATATAAATTAGAATTAATATCCGCAAAACATCTTTAACTATGGTTTGGAATGATGCCTGAACTGATGCTGTTTTCCATCAAGTTGTCTGTTGAAAAGAAGGGATATAGTTCCTCTTTCTATATATATCAGAAAACTTTCACATAGAGTTTTTTATATTTTGATATCCCTTGTTCAGGGGAAAAAAAACCCAATTGGTATTTTTCAGATACTTATAATGAAAATTGTAAACACAAATGGAGGGATAATAGGTATATGATGTATTGTTTTCCCCAAAGCACTCATCCACACACCCATTTTTCAAGTCAGGTCAGAACTTTCCTGATTTTCTAATAGACAGAAATTCAAATGGCATTTTCCTAAAAATGAGATGAGATGTAGCCAAATCTTTGGAGGACTGGGCAATTAAAGAGAAGCTAGTTATTTCTCCTGAATTAAAAATAAATAGGTGCATCTAATATGTTAACTGTCACAACATGACATCATTTCCCCAAGGCAATTGCTATTCCATAATACATCTTAAATAGTAAATGGGAAAATCAAACCAATATTGAATATGTTTCATGGATGGAAATATTAAAAAGCCTTTCCCTTCCAATATGCAATAAAGGTTGAATCTGTTTTATCCAGAATTAAAAAAACTGAAATATTACAAAATCCAAAATTGTCCATATGGGCAGCTGAGATAGTGACACCTTTGCTTTCTGATGGGTCAGTGTACACAAATTTATAAAAAATATTGCATATAAAACTTCTTTAAGAAAATGTATATAAGGTGTACATGAATCATAAATGAATTTCATGTTTCATCTCCATCTTCAAGATATGTCATTAGACATATGCAACTATTCAAAAATTCAAAATATTCCAAAAAACTTCAAATGTATGTTGCCATGACAGTTAAAGTGTAATACAACTTTATAATTGTGTAGTGTTAATGGCCTCAGGTGAGAGCAGGAATAGTGGGTGCCAGCTTTGTTCACGTTAGGCTGATCCCTAAGCATCCACTATGGAGCAAATGCTGTAGGGTAGCATCTGTTATTTGCATGGCTGTGCCTGCTTTTCTTGCTTTTACTCTCCACACTCATGTGTCACATGAGGTAGGTTTGTATGAGGCCCATATCAAATCTCAGAAGAGAAGGTTCTTGTGACAGTTCCATGCTCCCATAGGATTCAAGATTTTGTGATGTTAGAAACTTGAGATTTATATAGGTCTGCCTCACATGTTCCAGCCAGTCTTGAACTGGTCAGATAAGTGGGACAACTGTCCTGCACACCTTTGTGGAAACTTGGAAACAATTCTTTCAAGTAACTCACTTAATACTCTGTGTGTGTGTGTGTGTGTGTGCTTGCGCGTATGCACGTGTGCACACAGATTTTAATAGATTTCATGCACATAGATGGGATGGGATGGTCTTTGAAATGTTGCAAAACTGGCGCAAAATGAAACCAGATGTTTGGCCCATCCCTGTTCTTCAGTTAAATGAAGCACTCATTGCTTCACTTTGTTTTGAAATATCACTCTAAGTCCTTGGTTTATCCTATATTTAAAATTCCCCATGTGGAACAGCCCAGTTCTGGAGCTGCCTGAGGCAAGTAATATGTCAGCTAGACATTCCACACAGATGCTCCAATATAAGGAGTCCCTGTTTGCATGAATGTTTCCTCTTTCCTCTTTCAAAGAGAAGAAATCAGCTAAGTGAGGTCTTGTCACAAGTGGAAATCTGTGCAGAATGTACATTTTCCCCTTGAAACAATAGAGGAAAGAAAACAAAATCACAAGCGTGGATCTGTCATACAATCAGACACCAGAATAGAGTTCATAGCTCATGTGACCCTCATGCAGCTGTGATCTTCATCCCACACTGGTGGATTGAACTGTGGTTTTGTTTTAGGCCTTTCCCTATGGGAAGCTCTCCTTATATATTTAATGTTGAAGTGTTTCATTATCATCTGTCACAGACAGAGTTTGTTTTCCTTGAAATTGTGGAGCAAATGTACACATATTTTTTCAATTTGGTTTTTGGGCAGAGACAGATGAAAAAAGACTATAGATTAAAAACAACTTTTGGTCCAAAGATATTCCAAAATATACAATTGTAAGGCTTTTAGTAGTCTACTCATATCTGTTCCCTTTTTGTATGTGCTAAACTGCATAAGTCACACACTGACTAATAATGAAACCGAGATGCAACTGGGATGAATTTAGCTGTAAGATCACCCTGGACCTCCCAGAAACAATTTGCATTGATTCTTAAGTGGAAGTCTGAAGAGCCCACACAGAGAAACTATGGTTTAGAATTCTGAAGAAGAAATCATCTGAATGTTGAAAAGCTGTTAAGCTCTCATGTCGTGATTGCCACATGCTGGTCTCCTATAAATAAAGATGATACTAAGCATCTGTAGAATTTCCCCACTGTTTCTGCAACAAGGAGAAAGCCTGCACCTAGAATTATTCATATGCAGTTCACAAGATAATGAAGTTGTTAGGCTGTGACTTATAGGGTGTCTTGTTAAATTGAGAACATTAGTATAAACTCTATGGTTGGAAGTTGGGTGAGCATCTCCTATACTGAGTAATGAGGATGATAAATGAGTAACTGTACCATAATTCATTTGAGTTTGACTGGGACATTTTTCTGAAGAACATCTTAAAAAGTAACATCCTAAATGCAAGACAACAAAATTGGAAAGACCATCGTAAGATAAATTAGAGTTTGTCAGACTATAATGTAGACCTACTGTCAACTTGGTCTTCACATTATTACATATCTGCTTTTTTTAATTGGTCCTCTGTCTGCAAGCACAGGGTTTGTTCAGAGCCTTTTTAAATTGATCCACTAAAATCAATGAGATCTATGCTTGATTTGAATGGGTCTTTTCTAAATAAATCCAGATCCAACACAGTAGTTCCAAGAAGACTTGAATACTGAGAAAAAGTGATGGAACCTTCTTCCTATTGAATTAGTGTGGGTTAAACTGTCATGAAGGTGGGTCAAACTTATGACCCATTCTCATTTTAAAATGTGCAAAGCAGAATTTATTGGTCTTAATCTTGCTGGTAATTTCAAATAGGATAGACCCATTGAATCATTTGAGTGAATGATTCTTCTTCAGTTGGAACCACCTGTATGTTGAAAGTTCTAGCATATAGCATGCTATAAATTTTCCACAAGAGAATTATATTCCAAACTAGATGTGATTTCAAATACTGAAGACTTATGCTCACTTATGTGAATGCAGGCACCATTGAAAAAACTGAGACCTACTGTGTTTTGTTGTTGTGCATCTTAAAGTAATTTCCATTTTAAGGCAACCTTAAGACATGCTTATCACAGGGTTTTCTGAAGCTGGGAGTGTGACTCACCCAAGCCACCTAGTGAGTTTTCATGGCTGAGTAGGGAATTGAACTCTGCTCTCCAGAGTCATATAGTGTAATACTCAAACCACCACACTACACTGGCTCTCTAGTCATGTCCGTTTGCATGTAGATATGTGAAGTCTAGCCATAAAGGCTTGTTCTTATCATGATTGGTTCCTTAAAGAAGAAGTTTTCCCCCCTAAAACCATGAGAACTGCTTTGTGATGTTTTGAATTTTTATGCATTTATTTGCTGCTGCTATTTTTCTATGTTGGTTTTAATCTCAGGATACCAAGCATGTATTAAAATTAAAAATACAGACACTAGGTTTCTTTTGTTTAAAGGCCTAGGAAACAAATAGTCAGTTGGAAGAGAGATTGACTGATTTAAACCTATCCTAGTGAAACCAGCATTGCAAAAGATATTGTAAGTGGCAAGAGAGATGACATGACAGAAAAAATCTCTTACTTCTGTTGTAGGTCACAGTGCCTTAATGAAAGAAACATGTAGTCCAGAAACACAAGAAGGCTATTTTTGTTGTTCCTGTTGCTCAATGTGACATGATAGAGCTTCATTAGGAACTAGGAAGTGGATAGCTTGCAGACAAAATCATTCTTCTTACTCTCTTGCCCCATCTGTTTTGAGTATGAAATCCAAATAATAATGTATCTCCTCAAGCCTGCCCCTGGATTTTAGCTACATAACTCACAATACAACAATAACACCACTTAAAAAGTGTCAAGTGTTGTATGATGTCATTAGCAAACTGGAATGCCCTTTAAAACCAGGCTCAAGGCAAGTGACCTGCCACCTCTGCGCTTTCTTACTGCTAGATTGGTTTATTCATCTTATAGGAAACTCCGTATTAGAAGCAAAGACCTTTCTGGTTGACAGTTAATTCCACTAAGGTGGTGGTGGGGAGATCAATGAGAAATGTGCATCATCATTGAAGGTTGCTAGGTTGCATCCAAGACACAGAAACTAAATAGCTCTTTGGAGTCCGGGTGCTGATCTGGAAAATTTCCAGTAGCTTCTCCCTTCAGCTTGCTTGTTTTTCACAAACTGCACTCAAGGCCAGCATCCAGAGCTACTGTTTTGTATCTGCCCCACCATGTACTGGAAACACTACATTGATTTTTAAGAAAAATTGATCCTCAGTCTTACAAGACCAAAAGCAGCAGATAGCAAAGAGAGTTCAGACTTAATTATATAATGATAATCATTATTATATATTGATTCCCCAAAGAGCTGAATGGAAAAGAAAAACATTACATTGATTTACTAGTAATAATTTACTAGTAATAAACCCTGCCTGCTCCAGTTCTTACTGAGCCAGTTGCATTGGTAAACGGAGAAGTATTGATTAGAAAAAGGGAGTGTCTTCTTATCTGTAAATAAGGTGCACTACTCCATTTTCTAGTACTTAGCAACGGTCTAAACACAGCAAAAACTAAAACTGTTTAAATGTTATTGCAATAGCCTTCATTTGCTGGGCCTTACAACATATGATTTAAATTCTAGTATTTTGTCAAGGCCATAGGGTGGTGTTTAGACAGGGAAGAAAAATGGTCCCAAACCAGTGGTATCCAACAGAAAAAGAGTTTATACTAAAAGCTTTCAATTTTATCTTGTGAGTGCTGTTGACATGATCTGATTGCTTGCCCTGCATTTAGGTGGTGTCATGAGATGACAGGACTTAGAGTGATATCATGAGATGGATGGAGAAGACCTCTCAGCAGCTACAACCACCAGAATGCCATGTTGCTCTGCTTCCTTGTTATCGCTGCTTCTACATAGTAGAAGAAAATCAGGCTATCATATTGTCTTTAGACAAATAGATTTCATGGAAGTTGGCTGCCAAATAATCAACCAAATTAAGGTTACGAGTTTGTCTGTGGTGGCATTTGAAATGTATGCTGGGTTTTGAACTTGTTCATCTGCATAATGCTACATTTGGCTATATGATGGAAATGTGGTCAGTGCTTCTTGGATTGACCAAGTGAATGACACCATCCATTTAAAGATCAGAGAACACACAGAGTAACTTAACAACAGCAATATATATAACCAGTCTGAGCCAAACATGCTGAAAAAATCATGTAGAAATTAGGGTGGTTTTTTTTTTCTGGATCAAATACATGGATCATTGAATCAGTCAAGAGTCATGTAATGAATTGGACGAAACCATAGTACTTCAAAGCCAATAGGTTTGGCTGTAATGAAATTAAAGCAAGTGTGCATGTTAATAAACACACGATGGCTGAGATCCTACATGATCTTCTGTCATGGCTCCCCTGTTACCATTCTTACCATGTCACTTTAGTAACCCCCTTCCAATGGCCATTCCATGCCTTCTGGAGAGTGAGAGATAATGGTGGCTGGGAAGTGGCAATGTCTTGTAGGAGCCCCTCCAGAAATCCAAACCATTTTGAAACCAGACAGTGAGATTTCCATCCACTTCACAGTCAAGAATAGGAGGTGTTTGACAAAGGTCTCTTTCCTAACAAATTCATATGGGCATCTGGAAATTATAAAAAGGATGTTTCATGGCACTGTGACCCAATTTTGCAGGAGACAGGTTGATACAAAATTGTGGGCTTAGCCCCCATGGCTCCAGAAACTGTAATTTGCTCTTGAATGGGGGCAGAGAGGGAGTGGTGACTGCTGACATAGTTGCTCCAGTGTTAACCAAAAATCCTTCTAATTTATCCCCCACCCTTATTTTTACATGGGGTTTAGGGAGTGGCAATCTGGACCCTGACAACTTCAGTCTTGCCAAAACTCTGGAATAGATGGCATAGCAGACATTGATGGGACACCTCCCCCTTGCCAATGAGGTCTTTAGAAAACTGAAAAGGGTGGAGCATATGGGTTTAACTGTTGTTGTCCTCATTGTTTTACAGGATACCAGTTTTTCTAATGGCCATCCTGTTTACAATAGGCACACTGGTTTTTCCCCAACCATTCTTTTCATCCTCAAAATCCTCCAAATTGGGAGGCAGCTCCACCATCTCTTTTTGAGTCCGCACTGCCATCACCATGGCCTAACAACTCTCAGCCCTTTCAGTTTGTCAGTTCTGAAAAGCTTTCTGAGCCTCTTCAAAAAGGGTGGTAAGAGTGTTGCCAGTGCCACTAGGCATCTTGGCTAACATTCAGTGAATGTGTGAGCTACAGTGAGTTATGAACAAATGCTTTAGGATGGGGGAGCCTTGAGGGGAGTCTGGATCATCTGAAATGTGGGATCTAACCCTATCTCTCAAACATTGTAAAAGCTGGGAAGGGCTCTCCTTTTCTTCCTGATATATTTCCTCTACTTGAGCCCTATTGTTAATCGTACCACTGCTCCTCTGATGCATTCTAAAAATAGATCTTTAAAATGTATTATCTAGTCCTTATCTAGAACCCAGGCCATGGGATTTGGTCCTAATATCTGATGAGAAGTGTCATTAGGGTTCCAGTCAGGATTGTTATCTCATGGGAACTGCTGACCTGTAGTACCAAAATATTGAGTATAAGCTGCCCTATTGGCTGCCTGGATTGCTTTAGCTTTAATCTATTCCAGTTATGATGAATCTGTGTGCCCCAACTAAGTGTTTTTCCAGCACCGGGTATTACCGATGCTGAAGAAGAGGTGGAGAATTTTCCCCCGAGCTCTGAAAATTTTGTCAGGTCAGTGGAGCCCCAGGGATGGTGGTTAAACATTCAATACTCTGCCATCCTCCGAGCTGGATTGGGAAGCAAAGTACTCTGACCAACTTGTGGAAAAACAGGGACCCCTGTGGATGGGATGGGAGCAGGCAAAGGAGGCATGCTTGAAGAGGATTAAGGCCCAGTAGGATATACTGGAGGATTTAAACTCTGCTAAGACTAGCTGGTCAAATCAGGATACAGCAGTGGAACTGTGACTCTTCTCAGGTGCCATCTCCAGATTTTCAGACCCATGGGACCCACCTTCTTGGGTGCTTGATTGTTTCCAAATCTGAGCACACAACTTGGCTCAGTCCTTGCACACAAGGAAACAAGCACTGGCATGTAATTGTTCTCATTGAATTTTCCCACAGAGTCAAACCAATTAATCCAGTTCTGTATTATCAATTTGTTAAAAGACTTATTTAGGTCCCATGGATCCATCCCTGGAACTCAATACTGTGGCCATATTTCAGTACAATTTTTTTTTTTTCATTTTACTCTTAGATTTCCCCTTTCCTAGTGTCTTTCAATTCTACAAAACACACTGTAATGGAATGAGTGGAGCTCCATTTCCTGAGCTCTCTCCTGAAGGTCTACTCTGATTTGACTCCATACGCAGAACAGCCTACTCGGGCATTCCCAAGAACTGCTCACCAGATCCGGTGGTCAGAAAACTCCCAAAAAAGGTCACGGCTGGCACTAGACTGACTAAGACAATCCCCATCCAAATGAATGAACACAAATGAGAAACCATGTCATAAAGCTGATGTTGCCAGAAGACCTATTGGCCCACACAGTCATCTCTTCCAGGGACAAGTTTCCAAATCTATTGCCCACCTCGTTGCCAGACTCAGGGTGACTCAAGGATGAGAAGAAGCCTCTTGGGCTGAATTTTCTCACCCCGGCCACAGCTGTTCCCTCTGGACAGAACAGTGAGCCTTGAGCCCACCAAGGGGCACCAGGAAACTGTTACCAACCCTCTTAGTTTAGAGACAGCTTCAGGACCAGGCAATCAAAGACTAGGTGTTCTTGATTCAAATCAACAGAGGTTTTATTTAAAGGTACAGACTGACATGCGTGTAGGGTGCCATGTGCTACAGGACAGAGAACAAAGGAGTTACTTTCTATCTATTCTTTTCCTTTACACCCACTGTGGCATTTTAGGGCCAATCAAGTGTTGACACTGAAAACTTTCTCTTATCTAGTACACATTGTTAGCACAGAAGAAAAGCTTTGACCCTTGTTCCATTATCATATGGGAGGGGATGCCCTCTCTGTGAAATTTACTCTCTTCACTGTAACATGATACTGAAGTGAGGGTCTTCTCTGATGCTTTGCTCAACAATGGTGCCCCCCTTCCTCCTCTTCCTCTTAAGTCCATTTATTTATATGTTGCCTTTTCCCCAGTTTGAGACTCAAGACAGTTTACAAGTGATTGAAAAAAAATAGCTAAAATTCACAAAATACAATAGTTAAAAATGATTAAACTATATAAAAAATTAAAAACACTTAAAACTTTAACCATTAAAAACCAGCACAGCAAAAATAACAAATACAAAATCCAGCACATTGTGTGGTCAGGATGAGCCTTGTAAACCAATCCTTTAAGGCGTGCTGAAATAGAAGCAGTCTTCGCCAGTCTGCAGAAAGAGAGTAGGGAGGACACTAGTCTAACTTCTCTAGAAAGGGAGTTCCAGAGCCTAGAGGCAGCTACAGATAAGGCCCTATCCCATGTTCCCCCGGGCCTAGATGTATCTGCTAGGATGTTGGGAAGAGAGAATGGCCTCTCCAACAAATCTAAAAATCTTGGCATGTGGTTTTATCAATTTGTTCATATTAGCTACATAGTTCAGAAGGTAGGATATGACATTATAAAACTTGGGCATACACCGTTGGCTAAGAGGGAATTCCTGGATTTGTGCCTAGGGTTGTATGTAGATCATTTGCAAGAATGGAAAGAACATTTGGGGCCAGGCCAGGTCTAGCTACCCTCTAAGTCACAGGGATTGCAAGGAGACTGGCCCAGAGGATCAGCAATTGACTGAGCAGCCAAGGCCAGAGTGGAATTTTACAGATTGGATTCAGGACCTGAATGTACACCCATTACATCTGACCACTATCCCTGGGTCTCATGGAGGCATTTTCTCCATGAGACCCAGAAGAACTGGCTTAGGAAGCCTTGAAAAGTCTCAGGTGGCACAGAGGACTTCAGTGAAGAGAGGAGGAAATAAAAATTTCTATTGTAGCTACTGAAGGAAGAAGATCTGTCCATTTCTTTGTGCCTACAGATCTCTTTCTTCTATTGGAAAGCAGTCCTTTCACAGTAGAAATTCATATATGTATAGCTGTGATGCATTAACAATGGACATGCCTTATCTCGTCATGTCAATGATAAACATTGAAGGAATCAATACACTGCTGTTATTATAATCCAAATTGAAATTGAAATTACTACAGATAAAACAAATACAGTACCCTCTCTGTGCTCCACAAAATCTGTGAATTCATCTGAGTATCCAATAGTCAGAATTTTTTTTTTCCATTATGAAAATCATTAACAGCATAGATTTTCAGCTAAACATAATACAAAAGGTGGGAAATATAAAATATGCAGTTTGCTATAAAATTTCACCAATTTTTTTAATAGTGTTCTCCTTTTAGGTCTTCACTTGTCTTCCTGACCATATCTCTCCTGATATTTTTGATCTGACTTGATCTCATAGTCAATTTATGTTGTTAATGATGTAGGGTGCTATTGGTGCTTCCAGTCAACCAAGAGCTAGATTGCTAATTTCTTAAAGAGGACCGTTGAAATAAGGTGTGAACATCATATGGTTCTATGGCCTCTGGTGACCCTTCAGACTGCTTTTTTCCACAGGCCTGAGAAAAGATAAAAATGTCTTTATAGGCCCTTTCATACTACGCAATTTTAAAACTATGGGCTGATCTAGATTGGCAAAAAGAAGTGTGTTCATGGCTGCATGAACCTCTAGCCTTTAGATGAGAAAAAGGGAAAGTGCCATGAAAACACTGTTTTTGCATTTTAGGGGAGAAGAAGCGCATTTTAAAAAGTGCTGGTTTTCCCAGCTTCTTTTTTAAAAACAGCGGAATAGCGCAGCTCCATCTAAAGGCTGCGGTGTAGTTGCGCAGTTAAAGGAGCCGCTGTATCTTTAAAGCACCCATTTAAAGGCAGCGATACAGGTGCAGATCATAATGGATCGTGAGTTGGGAGCATGCGTGGTGTGGAGTTCACTTCTAATTAAAACGCTTAATGCCCTTGCAGGTGTAAAAGCTGGGGTTTAACTGAGCAGTTTTTTAAAGCTCCCAAACCCTAGCTCCAGCCCTAATCCAAACCCTAGACATGTGCAGTAGGGACTCTGGGATGCTGTAACTGTTATTCTACTGTGCATAACATGTCAATTCATTCACAAAATAAAGGAGTTCATTCATGATGCACCAGTGCAACTGCACAGTTTAAACACAAGCAGAGAAACCGGAATGATGCTGAAACTAATTTTTTTTTTCCTTTCCAGCTGCGAACTGTGCAGCTGCGCAGTTCCCAGCCAGCAGCCGGCAAACCTGCACAACTGCATAGTTGCACCGTTCCCAGCAGGCAAACCTGCACAACTGCACAGTTGTACAGTTCCCAGCTGGCTGCCAGCTGGGAACTGCGCAGCTATGCAGGTTTGCCGGCTGGGAACTGCGCAGCTGCACAGTTCACAGCCAGCAAGGAAAAAAATTAAAGGTTCAACACGGCTAAAAGCCGCATTCATTGCCGCTGGTGCAGCTGCTCCGCCTGTGTTTGTAGCGTTCTGACAGCTTCCAATGTAGTTGCTGAGCCACAGAAAAGACTTCAGATAAGTCATTCCCACACCCCTCAGTCTAGCTGCCCTGTACCTTTTAAATGCACACCTGGGGCTTGAAGTGTAGCTGCTAAGCATTAAGGAAAAGGCAACTTCGGGGCTTTCTATATTGGCAGGAAAGTGTGACATGAAGTTGCCTTTTCCTTAATGTTTAGCAGCTGCACCGCAGCCTTTAGATGGAGCTGCGCTGTTCTGCAGTTTTTAAAAAAGAAGCTGGGAAAACCAGCACTTTTTAAAAGGCACTTCTTCTCCCCTAAAAAGCAAAAGAAGCGTTTTCATGGCACACTTTCCCTTTTTCTCATCTAAAGGCTAGAGTTTCATGCAGCCATGAACACACTTCTTTTTGCCAGTCTAGAATAGGCCTTCATGTCACACTTTTCTGCCAATCTAGAATGCCCCTATGATTCTATTTTAACTGTCTTGCCTATATTCTATGGAATCCAGGAGTTTGCAGTTTGTTCGGAGGTATCAAAGGAACTCGCTGGCTGAGAATTCTGAATATCCCTCCCTAGATTGCAAATCTCAAGATTCCCTAGGAATGTTGCCATGGCAGCTAAAGTGGAATCATAGTAACAGTACAGAGACTTTTTGAGAAATTCAGTGTTCTCTGCCTAAGAAAGGGACAGTACGTAGAAAGATCTCGTAGCATATTTGAGACTAACTGAAAGAAATTGGTGGCATGAGCTCACATAGACACATCTGAGGAAGTAGACTGAAGTCTATGAAAGCTCATGATGCCAATTTCTTCCTTTCAATTAGTCTCAAATGCACTACAAGATCTCTCTATGTACTGATTCTACAGACTAACATGGCTATATCTTTGAATTCTACCCCTGAAGAAAGGGGCGGTTAGCCTCAAACAGGACACAGTTTGTGTGGGTCTCAGTGGAAGTTTCTTTACTCATGCTAATTGTTTGAAATTTTATTGCCTGTGTCTTTCTGTCCTCTGTCTTGTGTCCCCAAATTGCCAAGAAGGTAAGTGCATTGCTGTCCCTCCTAAACATTTCAACTGAAAACAGAAGTAACAAGTGGGGTTATAAAATCATCACTTTTATTCTTCTGTATGATTTTTAACATTTTTGCCTGATGAAGAATCCAGTGAAGCTTTGAAATATTGCACAATGTATTTTCTACATTTTGGTTGGCCCACTGGTTTGCGAACTTTGGGTTTTCTTGTATATAAGAGTGATGAGAGTCCCCCCAAAAAAAAAATCTTACATGGATTCTGACCACTTCCTCCTCCTATTGTTGTTGTTGTTGGTGGTGGTGGTGGTGTTTTGGAAATCTGTGCAGTCCCCAAATGGTCTCAGAAGCAGAAGGCTGGTGCCCAACCTCTCCACAGTTGTTCACTCCACCTTCATGCCTGGATGTTAAATGAGAATTATTGTCACTTCACAAGTTTGTACTAAAAGTCAGTGAGAATAAGCAGCTTGTCTGATTGCTTTGTTTCAGTGCTTTAGTCTGTTTTATTTTAGCTCTTTGAAGTATTTGTTAAGGCTATTTGTTGTTTTTATTATATTGCATTTAGATCCTTGTGTGAATAGTTTTGTTCATTTCTCTGCTCGCTTCTATGGAATTCTTTAAATGAAAGACAGGAAGTATTTGTAATAAAAATAAATGAATAATCTACACAGCAGAATGTTCAGTTATGCTGACAGAATTAGGGGCTCCAAGTATATGAAATGACAAACAGCTACAATGAAGTCTGCAGTATGGTTCTTTTCAAGAGAGACAATTCACATACCACAACTACTTAAACCCAATCCTGGCATTTTAAGTATGTTTATGCAACACAAAAGAAAGGCAGCACACTATCCCAGATCCTTTGATCATAATTTTTCTTGCATTATAAAAAAGAGGAGAATGCAGCTCTGCTACCACTGAAGCTTTCTCCCACAACCAGAATGGTGAGAAATTATGGTTGGTGAGTTTTCATGGCTAAAGAAGTTTCATTTCTTCAGACCATTTATTTTTCATGCAACAAAATGCTAAAGGAGTGAGACAACTCTACTATGCTCCCCTGAGAAATGCCAAAAACATTTGGGATTGATGCGAACATGCATGTGAATAAAATGAAAAACTAGAGAAAGATTAGACCAGGGATGTGAAATTTCCAGGAGAGACAATGTGCTGTAGTGGTTTTAGTGTTGGATTATAATGCTGGGAGACCAAAGTTTGGATCAGCCATGGAAACCCACTGGGAGACCTTTGTCAAGTCACACACTCAGAGGAAGGCAAGAACGAAAGCAAATTCTGCCAAGAAAACCCCATGGAAGGTTAACATTAGAGTCACTGTAATTCAGAAATTACTTGAAGGCACATAAGAACACAATGATTGGAAATTTCTAGCCCTCTGGCCTCATCTATCTTGACACTAGTGGCTATAGCTTTTAAAATAACCATGCAAGGTTCTGAACCTGTTTTGGGGGACATCATGGAGATCTCCTTTAAAGGGGACATTCTTGGCCTGACTGCCATGGAATCCAGCAGCCACCACTCAGTCCTGCAGAGATTCCCCATCCAGAAAGGCTGCTGGCCAGCCCCTTCCTATCCTTGAGCCCTGTCTCTAGAGGTACAGGAGACAGGAATGCATGTTGTTATCTCCCTGCATGTCTCTCCCCCTGGCAGCTGGGAGGGAGCAACACACTAAGGAGAATCCCAGCAGTTCCCTCTGTATGCTACTCACCCAAGTGAGTAGCATACATTGTTAAGGTTTTACCTCCAACAAATGTAAAAAAGATTTTTTTTTTTTAAAAAAAAGGGACTGCATTTGGCATGTTTTACCTGAACAGCACCTAAATGTTTTCCAAATGCAAAAGCAGAGGCTTCTTCAGAAAATCAATATTCCTTGCCTAATAAAAGTTGGGTAGCCCCACGCAGATCAGAAGCAATCTGGATCTCAAAGGAAGCATCTTTTTGCATTGCTAATGGAATTTAAATTTTATTTTCTGGACTTCAAAACTCTTTGTCTCCTACAGTCCACATGGTCAGAAGGAATGGCCTTTGTATGTATGGAGAATCTTCCATAGCATCTTAATTGAAAACCAGTTACAACATCTTGACAAAATGTAGGCCTATGATTCTAACATTGACATATTTTCTTTTCCCTATATGATTTTAACATCTTTGCCTGATGAAGAAACCAGTGGAACTTCAAAGGCTTGCATGATGTAGTTTGTGCATGTTGGTTGGCCCAATGAAAAATATTGCTGATTTGTGGATCTTGGATGTTATTGTACTTTGCTGTATGGCCATACTCTTGTATACCCCTGGATATCATTTCTAGGAATTATTTGAGTCCCAAGGCCAGCCATCCCTGAAAATTTTATGATGTCTGGCAATATTCTTGTTCAGAAATGATGTATTCATTTTTACTGCAGACACAATAAGCAGTCTGTACATATTGTACAACTTCAGTAAAAACAGAAACAACATTTCTGCATGCTCAACAAACATACATGTTGGAAGTTGGAAGACTTTTAAGTAGAAGCAGATTCCAATCTCAGTTACACCACATTAAATTGAAAGTGACTTCCCTTAAGTCGGGAGACTTCAAGTTCAAGGAAGAGTCAACAAGATCAGTACCTGGCTCAGATGTTTATTCCTGATTGGTGATATCACTTAGAAACTAGTAAATGACCTTGCTCTGTTTCATTATTATTCCATGGAGTGGTTTTCTTTGAGTTCTAACATAGAGATTTTCTAAAATTAATTTTGGCATTGGCATTGCTCAGTTTGCTACAGTATTCTGTTTCTCTCTCTACTCCTTGCTCCCTCCAATATAGATTACTGCTGTGCACGAGCACATTAGCAATGCAATATGTTTTCATATGCATTGATTTGTTGCATATTTGTAATCTGTGAGGAGGGAAAAAGATACAAATTAAAAATCACAGCAAACTAAACAAACACTGAATGTTTTTATTATATATGTTGGAAAGGGAATAATGACAGATTGCAACTTCATTGGTACCACCCCACTGACAAGATGAGGTAATTTGGGACCACCTTCAATGACAAAATTAGATGGGAAGAATTTCATTAAAGAACAGTATCTTCCATTATTTCAGATAATTTCAAACAAGAGTTTCTAGGTTTCACCTGATGGTTTTTAAAATGCAAAGTTATATTAGCAAATGAAGTCACTAAAAGTTGATTTCTGAAATAGTGCATAGGACTGAGCTAGGAGAACATTTGATAGGAATGAAATTGTACTAGCCTCATGTTATAGTAAGTGTGCTTGACTTCAGCTTTGAATTTTGAAATGTCATAAAGTAAAACCTAGAGAGGTGAGAAATGTTCATACTCAAGTCAAGAAATATCCACAATAAATGTCAAATCTATGTGGGCTTTGGGCTTCCCTAGGTGTCTACATTGGGCCTTTGATATCTGCTGTGTTTTGGTTCCAGGACCCCCTGTGGATACTAAAATCCATGGATGCTCAAGTCTCATTGTGTATAACGGTATTGCTTATATAAAATGGCAAAAACAAGGTTTGAATCCATGGATAAAAAAAAAATCCAAATGTACAGACATCATGGCAAATCACAGTGAATTCAGCTTAAGAGGGAACACTTTCATCTATTTTAAGTTCAACTTATTTTCAGATGTCTTCCCAAGAGTAGCTTCCCAAAATCATTTTTAGCCACAAGTCCATGGCTGCTCTGCTTTCCCCCAATCCATCAAGCATGCAAACATGTACATTTCTATTCTGTTGCAGGACACTCCTCTGCCTTCTTTTTTTACCATGGGAAAGGGGGACTGGTCTTTGACTAATGCCTTGCTATATTAAGCAGTTAATTGGAGGTATGTGGATACATCTATAAATACCTATCAAACAGATATACTGATAGCCAGTTATGTGCACAAATGAAGCACCCTTTAAAATGGTGAATGAGCTATTCAAACTGCTGGACTCTGTCCCATCCTAACCACCACAAGCTCCTCCCTCCACAACCAATGCACATCTGCTTATCCTAATTTTCCAGGAGATTCCAGAGGAAATTGTGATTCTTGTTTCAGTCTCGGTGAGAATCTCAGTGACATTATTTTGTCATCCACAGTGAAATCTGTAAATTATTATTGGTTGAAAACAGTGACTAATTTGGTAAAATAATGGTGTTAATGCTTAGAAGCCTAACGCTGCCCTTGCAATCTCGGACATGTAATTTTCCCATAACTGTTGCATCTTTAGGGGAAAAAATTGTGAGGTGTACTCAGGGATAAAGGTATTTTCTTCTCCTCTCTGGAGAAATGATAGGATCTGCTCCTTCTCACATTTCAAAACTCAATGAAATCCACTGAGAATCAACTCCATTCCTTTTTGCCTAAGACACTCCTTCCACTTTGTATCCCTATACTGAATCTGAATCGCTTCTAAACAGTTCCTGAAAATTGCCTCCTGGGGAACGCATCTGGAACACAATGAGAACTTGCAGTGGTGGTGGCGGCGGCATTCTCCTGTGCAGTAAACTGTGTTCTATAACACCTCTCATTTCCATCACGTCCCTTTTTGTAATACAACAGACCTGTTCCAGGACCTGTGTGATAAATTCTATTACTTCTACAGTGCAGATGCACTCTAAATCTCACTGATTCATTGGGCCAATGCTAGCCAGAGTTAACAACTGGATTCAATCTTTTTATTTTAATTTAAGAGCTGCTAAAAGAACTAATGATATTCACTTGGTTTTATTTATTAAGTTTTATGTATGTTTGTTGTGGATAGCTTATTATGGTGTGGCTATGAAAGCTGTGCAGATTTTTTTTTAAAAAGGGCATCTCCACAAGATCATGATCTCAGATTTTTCAGAATTCTTCGTAATATTGAAATAACCCACCTACAACAAACATGTGTATTGTGCACACACATGGAGCAGAACATTGCATGCAATACCAGATCCTTTGCACATGTTTGATTCTACACAGAAGCATTACAGCCACATTGGAGCAGAATGCTGGCAACAGTGACAGACACAGAGAGAGTAATTTCCACTGTTACTTTCTTTCAGTAAATGATGAAGCATTAATGTGTCTCTGAAGAGCTATGAGGAAGCTAAGCTGATGAAGATGCAACATGGCTATGCAGATGGCCCCTGGACCAGGCAGCTTGAGTAAAGTGCCTTTGCACTACCAATTAACTATCAAATGACTGTGCTGATGGTTCTGCTGTACTGGAGGCCTTCTGTTCTCTTCAATGAGTTTATGAACTGTTTGTTCACAAACAATGGTTGGATATTTGGCTGGCCTCAAAACAACACTCAGCAAAGTTAAAAAAAAAAAAAAGCTGTCAGGAATAAGTCAGAGCTTTGTGCTGAGGAAATTCTCTCTCTTCTTAGTTCCTTGTAGACCCTTGTGCCAGTGTCAAGACTATTCTAAGAATGTGGATCACTGTTCTTTCTTCCCCACTGTGTGTATATCACTGATTCTGAGAAGTATCACAAGTACTTCTCCTTTTTGAATGGACCATGCCAATAGTATTCACGGTTTACGGCTACCTCATATGTCCAGAAGACTAAATTAGCAGAGCGATACCCATGTCTTTGTTGTTGGCAAGTCCAGTGGCTTCATATTGTCCGCCATTCACAAGAGATAATGTAACATACCTTAATTATCTCCTATGACTAAGTGGTAAAAGGCCTGAAACCTTTAAGGCCTGCAGCATACTTAGTCTACAGGAACTTACTAGAATACTTTACAGCCTCTGCACCCCCAGTTGTGGTTATACAGGAAGTGATGGTAAAATTGAATGCAGTAGCAACTACTGACAGTGTACAAACACACACAAACACATATCTGCACACATACCTGTTCAGAGAGCAGCATTATGTAGCCTAACACATGATTTATTTGGTAAGTTTATCGCACAGGCATTACAAAAGGGGGCGTGATGGAAATGGGAGGCAGCATAGAATGGATCTTACCACACAGGAGAATGCCTCCACTGCTGCTGCACGTTCCCATTCCATTCTGGATGCATTCCCCAGGAGCCAATTTTCATGAATAGTTTAGAAGCACTCCCAAAAATCGGCTCCTCTGGTGGCGCAGTGGTTAAATGTCTGCACTGCAGCCACTCACTCAAAACCATAAGGTTGTGAGTTCAATACCAGCAAAAGGTCTCAAGCTTAAATCAGGCTTGCATCCTTCCAAGGTCGCTAAAATGATTACCTAGATTGTTGGGGACAACTAGCTTACACTTGTAAACCACTTAAACACTACTTAGGCAGTATGAAGCGGTATATAAATGAAGATGTTTGTTTTGTTTTGTTTCGTCCATTACTCCCCCTTTTGTAATGCAACAGGCCTTATGGTTCCGCATGACAGGAATCCTATGCCTAGTTACTTTGGGATAAGCTCCATTCTGTTTAATGGAATCTACTTCTGAATGCATACATTCAGCTTGTAAAAAAACACTGAGTTTTAACAAAGATCTTCAGCATTCTGGAATGTAAGCCTCAGCTTTAAATTAGAAATGCAAAGAATCTTACATTCTCATTGACATTGCCTGAATGAAGTAAGACCCCGTCAAAAAAAGGAAAGATTTATGTAGCCTCTGCTTAATTGTTGCCCTCAACTTCCTCTGTGCTAATTTGTCAAAACAATAATAAAATTTGGAACCCTAATTATCACCTCATTTGTCTACCAGAGTAAAATAGGTTGGTAAATTATTCTGGCACTCCAGCAGATTCCATCTCCTTTCTTCTCTGGGAAAGAAAAGGCCTGGAGTCATGATTCCCCTCTGTTACATTGTTAGGTATGAGCCATGGAATTCCTAACAGAAAATGTTAATATTCTTTTCTTGGCTGAACACCTGGAGCTTACTACAGATTTAAGGATAATTTTGAGCAATGGGGAACAAAAGATTGTACTTCCACAACTCCTTTCTATTGCGGCAAGTTGGACTCTCACTCTGCTTTCCTACAGGCAGGTTAGTCATAGGAGAAGAATTCTGTTGATGTTCTGCTCCTTCTGTTATTTGTTGTCATGCATCTTCAAATTGTTTCTAACTTTTGACAACCCTATCATAAGGTTTTTGGGGGTTTTTTTTGGCAGGATATATTGAGAGAGGCTTTTCCCATTCCTTCCTCTGAGGTTGAGGGAGTGTGACTTGTCCAAGGTTACCCCAGTGGGTTTTATGGCTGAGCAGGGATTCAAATCTTGGTCTTCCAGATTTCTAACACTCACAGGCAATACAAACCGGCACTTTGTGCCAGCCTGCGGGTGTGGTTAGGGTGCAGCGTCTACATGCTGTGTGCCCTAACCCTGCCCCCAGGGCACGATTTTGGAGCACACCAGTCCACATGCCACATACCATTATGACGCCCCTCCTGGTGCTGCATCCACATGATGCAGCGCTGAAGGGGCATCATAAAGCCACGTTGCTGAGGCTATGGTGCCTCTTGGAGGGCACAAAAAAAGGAGCCGCTTTTGGTGGCTCCTTTTTGTGCTCTGCAGAGGCTGAATTGGGGCCATGGTATGGTGTTGCTTTGGCCCTGATCTGGCCAGGAAAGGTTTGGCTGCATGCCACCCATCTGTACAGCCCCATAAATCGCTACAATACACTGGCTCTCATATGTGTCTTATCCCCCCCACACAAACAAAATAGTCTAATTCTCTAGACATCCCTGTCTTGAATTGAGAGGCAGGGCTCCAGAACTGTAAAAGATACTAACTACCTCAGGACAGAGCAAGATGTGGCACTCTCCACATGTTGGTGGACCAGAACACCAATTATCTCTAGCCAGCAAGGCCAATAGCAAGCAATTGGGAATTGTTTTCCAGTGACATCTGCTTCCTGAATGTTGAGCCCTCGAAAAGGTGAAGGAGTTTATTAAACATAAGCCTGATACAGACAGGCACTAACAGGTGCCTGGGCGGCACCATTAGGGTTTAGGAGCATGCAGCATTCACACGCTCCTGAACCCAAACCTGTAATGGCACTGGAGCCATTACATAATGCCATTTAGATGCAGTTGCGCAGTTGCGGTGGTGGAAAGACACCCAACTGCAGTGCAAAAAAGGAGCAATGTTTCCCCACTCCTTTTTTGTGGTGCAACTGCCCTGCAGCATCTAGCTCCTGCAGTGCAGTTGCTCTACAAAAAGAGGTGGTGCCAGACCACCCCTTTTGGGCAGTCTGTATCGCCCCATAGGGATGAAGCATTGCAAAGGTTTTCTCCACAATAGGTTGATAGGTTGTTTTGTGCACTTTTTAAAAACTTTTAGCAGTTGGGGACTTTTCTGTGAAAATTTTGTGCGCACACACACACAAAAACCAACACTGTATTTTGCACAAATGCCAAAGTTTTTTCTTAAACAAATAGTTCAAAAGAAGGGAGTCCACAAATGTTAAATATAAAATAAAAAGTGAAAAATGTACAAATCCTCCCAGGATGTCATGCTATGGTGAAGCACTTCTTGTCAAGGAAGAGAGAATTTGTGTATTTTCCTTACATCCTTACTATATTCTACTACTATAATTTTGGGGGATACTCTATATTCATGTGCCAAAAGTCATGTAAGCAGAATCTTGGTCAGTATGAACAGGGATTAGCATATCCTTCTTAGATAGCCATAGACAACATAAAGAGTGCATTCTTCAAATATTTCCTAGCTGGAATTCAGTCTAGCTGGAACCTATATTTTTGTAATAAATAGCATTTCTTATTTATTGTTAACTGACATATATCTCTCACATGCCTCTCCCAGGAGCATGGTAGCCATGATCCTGGTGTTGAAACCAGGATTCAAATAAACAAAACCCTGGGCCCAAGCAAGTCCGGGCATGCACAATAGATAAGATTCAAAACAAGCCCGGAAAATATGGATTAATTTGTATCTCAAAAATATGTTTAGCATGCAAAAGCCTCGCTATGTAAATGATGCTCAAAGCTCACTACTGTGCACATAATTGTTGGAAATATAATGATTGGGTATATATTTAGAGATGTTTTGAATTTTTGGGGGGAGGGGGGTGGCCTGCCTTGAGGGGCACATTAAAACAAATGCTGGCATATGGCTTCCTCTTCAATGTACAAACACAAACTGTGTAAACAACAGCTTTAAAAAGTAACAGGCGCTAAACTCCACAGGTTTGCATGACAATTGAGTGAGGAACTTCCATAATGTTTTTCAGCAGTAATCCAATAAACAAATGGATGCACAAATATAACATACAATAAAAAAATGTTGGAAGGATCTATGGGAATTTGATTTTGGAGTTTGTCCATGAGTGATAAAATGAAGGTTCTAAGTGATACAAAGACTGGCAGCTCTGGCTCAAGATTCAAAGCTAGGAAACATTTCCTTTGGGGGGAAAATGTCATCATCACCATCCACCATATATAAATCTTTTTTAAGTATTCTTTACTTAAGTAAGAGAGGTATAAACACATTCACTTTCTAATTGAAACCAATGAGATTTTAATATATTTAACATGCCAGTTTTTAATAGGCCAAACCTACAGTATCTCAATAATGTTTAACTGCCCTGTAATGTAGGGCAGAATTATAATTCCCATATTGCAAATAGATGGGACTGAACTGATGCTGCGAGTGAATGGCTTGCTAATGGGTACTCAGTGATCTCATGACTAACATGAAATTGCAAAAAGGGTCATCCCAACTTGCAGTGTGCTTGTAGAGGCCTATATCCAATTGTTAGTCCCAACTACAGCAATAGAATATGGTAAATCAACATTCAGTGCACTCTTATTGATATGCAACAAAGAGTTGTTGTTGTTGTTGTTGTTGTTGTTATATTTATTTATATCATACCCATCTTCCAAGACTGGGACTCAGGGCAGCTGCACGTGCCATGACGTCATCATGGCACGTCTGTATGGACACCGCCATTTTAAAATGGCAGCATCCATATGCGTTAGGGTTAGGGAGGGTGTTAGATGCTGTGCCATCCCTAAACCTAATTGCACTTTACAGATGGCCCAAAAGGCCATCAGAGCCTCAGAGCCCAGGTGCAGTGGATAATGATATATCTGTAAAGACTGAAATGCACAAGAGTGAGTGACTTTGCTGATCCATCTTTCCCTCTGACCTGCCATCTGTTAACCATCATATGTCTATTGTTGAAATGGGTGGAGGATGCTTAGAGGGAGGGCCTATACACAGCAGACTTTTTTTTAAAGAGAGTTTCTCTTGCATATATGTTCATGTTGGAAGATAATCATTGGGATCACAGAAGATTGGGAGTTTTAACTTCTCTGGCTGTGTTCCTGGAAAAATAAATTATTTCTTAGGTGGGGATTCTGCAGCCCTTGGATTATATGGGGCCCCTGGGGGAACTTGTGGCCCATGGACCACTCAGACTATTACTGAAACCCATAACTCCTGAGTCCTCAGTATATCTGGGGTAGGGGATGGTGGAACAATGACACTAGAGGGCACTATTTTGCTGTGAAACCTCCCCCCCCCCCCGAACTAGTTTTTGGCTAATAGAAAAAAGCTGCTGCCACACTGCAAAATTAATGCAATTGACTGTCATGGCTCCATCCTATGGAATGCTGGAATTTGTATTATGTTGTGGCACCAGAGCTCTGTGATAGAGGAGGCTAAACATCTTTTAAAAACCTAAACATCCCAGAATTCCACAGCATTGAGCATGACAGTTAAAGCCATGTCAAACTGCATTAACTATGTAGTGCTGATTTTACCTTTATTTAATTATTTATTTATTGTATTTATATCGTGGTCTTCAGAAATGCTCTCAGAGAGGCTTACGAATTGTAATCAGACATCTCAATACCCTCTGGTTTATAATCTGAAGGCACAACACCCAAGGAAAGGGATGACAGTGGGCGAGGGGATTAAGCCCAGCAGAAACTGCCTCTTCTCTCCCTCTAAGGCCAGGGAGATGGAAGCTGGAATGGAGGGAAGGCCTTTGGGCTTGATGTGCCTTCCTCCAGGATGCAGTGCAAAAAGTACTGTTTAGATGCTTGCAAGAACATGTGGATGATGAAATGGGATGTGGGGTAGAGATATAGGTATATACATTCAGCCTCAGCCACAAGACATTTCAATGCAACCAGCAAACCTTGCAGACTTTCAAACTTTGAACACAAACAGAGTGTTTTTCATTTGTAACTTTATTTGGCTGTACATTAGTACAAAGGTCCTATGAGCAGGCAAGAACCCTTGTGAGGCAGGGTATGAACTCCAACTTAATTCCAAATGGAGATATTTGAAGGCAAAGTACATGCGCATAGCCATCTCCATGTCCCCATTCAACCACCTTACTTTCAGACAATTGCCTGAACATGGGTAGTACATCAGAACAGATGATTGTACAAATAGGGCTGATCTAGACTGGCAAAAAGGGGTGTATTCATGCCTGCATGAAAGTGTAGCTTTTAGATGACCCACACTGAAAGTTTGGCATGAACGCACTTCTTTTGCATTTTAGTGGGGGGAAAGCAGCTTTAAAAAGGAGCATAACAGCGCAGCTGTGTCTAAATGCTGCAGTGCAACTGTGCAAACGCCCAAACCCTAGCTCCAGCCCTAATCCGAACCCTAGACATGTGCAGTAGGGACTCTGGAATGCTGTAACTGTTATGCAACTGCACATAAAATGTCAATTCATTCATAAAATAAAGAAGTTTATTCATAAACTTAAATTGTATAAGATTTAATATCTTTTTAATGGGGGGGATGCAGTTTGTTTTATGATGTAATAGTATTTTAATGTGTAAGCCACCTCGATTGATGTCAAACAGGTGGGGTATAAATTATTATTATTATTATTATTATTATTATTATTATAAAATAAAGGGGTTCATTCATGGTGCACCGATGCAACTGCTCACTTTAAAAAGAGAAGCAAAACCACAATGGTAATTTGACAGATCTTCATAACTGCACAGTTCATGTGTGATGTACCTGCGCAACTGCACAGTTCGCAGCTGGCAATACAATTGCCTGTATGATGTACTGGTGCAACTGCACAGTTCACAGCCAGCAACAACAACAACAAAAATATTAAAGGTTCAGTGCGGCCCAAAGCCCCATTCATTGCCACCTGTGCAGCTGCTCCGCCTGTGTTTTTAGCATCCTGACAGCTTTCAATGTAGTTGCTGAGCAACAGAAAAGACTTCAGATAAGTCATCCTCACACCTCCTCAATGTAGCTGCTCTATGCCTTTTTATTACACACCTGGGACTTGCAGTGTAGCTGCTAAGTATTAAGGAAAATGCAACTTCATGTCACCCTTTCCTGCCAATTTAGAAAGCCCCATAGATACTGTGACATGTCAGATATGTACATTCTATGTTGAATGACTGTTATCTCCATATGGGAGTCTGCCAGAGCTCTAGGTTCTTTACAGGCAGTAACTGTGGCCCAGGACAGATGGACAGGAAGTGCTGTCCTCTGGCCAATTCTAGGGTTCTGAGGCACGCAGCAACTGACATGTGGGCGCCAGTGTCATGGTAGCTTCCCATCCACATGGGGGCCACCATTGTAACATAAGCAATTCACACCGTACAGATGTCACTGCGCGTCACTTATGTCACCAGTGCACCAATGGCACACTCATGACATGTGCTGGGTTCCATAAAAAGGACCCAGTTTTTCCGGGTTCTTTTTATTGTGGAGGGACACTGCACAATTTGGCTGCTGCGGCGTCCCTCTGGAAGAAAATTGGGTGCCTCCAGCCCACCATTTTGGGGCATTTTGTTTTGTCCCTGTGTCACTTCAATCACCAACACAACCCTGGCCATGTTTGGTGAGAAGACAGAAGAGAGCCTACTTGGTGTCTGCTTCCAGAGCATGGCATTCCCTCCCATGAGAAACTTGGTTTACCTGCACCTTGTTGTGTGTGTGTGTGTGTGTGTTTTTTCCAGTGGGCAATTATCTTTTTAGCTAGATAATCCTTTACCTGTTGACAATCTTTTCATGGATTGGATTTCATCTTCTGTTTTAAATGTGTTTTAAACTCTTTTTGAATCAATGTTTTAATGGGTTTGCTTATTTAACAGTTTCTAAACTTTTTGTTTAGAATCTTTTGTTTAATATATGCTATAAATATATATGTTATAAATTTATTTAGGTCTCATGCCAGAAGAAATGCAGAATATAAATTAAATACATATAACAAAATGAATAATAAACACATAAGCCTCTTTTGCCTGAAGAAATAATTAGCAACAGATCAAATGATGTTGGTACTGATAATAAAGAGCTAATAGAACTTGGGGCAGGGAGTGGCATTTAAGAAGGTGAGTGCCACTTTAAAATGTGAAAAAGCACTGTATTTTCAATTTAAAAATATTCAGGAAGAAATACACATACTGAATAAACCATGAAGGATGAAACTGACAAAGAAAACAACATTTCTATTTAAAAGGCTAACCTTCTCTGTATTTTGCACACCCATTTATGCATTGCAGCCAGTGCTGTTAATTTCTGATCTCTAATTGACAGCAATGACTATGGTTTCCATTAAAACAAAAACAAACAAAAGCCCAGCAGAAAAACAACATATTAAATCCCTGTTTGTTAGTGGTGTTTTATTACACAGCATATATTATTTATATGAAGGGTTTTTTTAAAAAAAATTAAAACTGAAATGGCTGCTTAATAGCTGTTGCCTTGTAAGTTTTTCCTTGCATTAGTACAATTGATTTTCACATCACTTCCATGCAGCTTTAGTAGGTCTACCATACTTGAAATCCACAGGTTCATGAGGTGGGCAGAATATTATCTGAAGGCATGAGACAACAGATATATTTATGGAGACTTTGAGATTCTTAAATCTCAGAGTGCGTGCATTTTTTTAAGGTTTCTTTAAAATTACAATTTCTATTTTGAGTGAAGATTTAGAAGAGAACGAATTCAGGATGGTCTTAATAATAACTGTGGGCAAATAATGAGATTCTGTGTCATGTTAAGATGGTCTTGAGGGATATCAATGCAGGCAGAGGCTGCTCTCCTTCTTGACCATGTGGTGACCAGGAACAAAGGGCTATAAAAGACAGGTAAAAACTCAACTCCGTTAACAACATAAAAATAACTTTCACTAAGATTCAGGCAAACTAGAGAACATTGAATTCCCCAAGAAGTCCCTTCTTGAAATTTATCTTCAAATCTAGAATATCCAATTCATAGATAGCTATGTTGGCTAAGCACCAAAATAAAAAAAAATCCAAAATCCACAAAAGTGTGATACCTCAATTGGCTAACCAAAATGCAGAAAATACACCATGCAAGCTTTCAGAGCTTCACTGGCTTCTTCATAAGGCAAAGTGCAAATGGCGGAAGACTGACTCTTATCCAACAGAACTCGCCATAGACAGCACCTTTGCGCCTATCGGGAGGCTTTGCGTGCAGCGCGAAGATCTTTTTGCTCTGCATGCATTGAGTCTGCAGAGTCCTGTTCAGCAGAACTGTTTAAGGTGGTCAGGGAGCTGACGCAAGTTCCCCCTGTGCCAAATCCCCTACACGACCCTATGACGGCCTGCTGTGATGCGTTTAACACCTACTTTGCAGATAAAATCTCTCAGATAAGGGCCGACTTGGACACCAATGTTTCAGCAGTATCCGTAAATCCAGCAACTCCGCTGTTGTCACTTTACTGGATGAGTTTCAATCTGTGAGTGCTGATGACATGGACAAGCTCCTTGGAAATGTGAAGAAGACGATTTGCCTTCTCGATCCATGTCCATCTTGGCTGGTCGTTCAGGGAGGGGACACATTGAAGACATTCCTTCAGGATGTAGTCAATGCATCTCTCAGGGAAGGTATTATTCCATCCTGTCTGAAGGAAACAGCTGTAAAGCCTCTCTTAAAGAAACCTTCTCTTGATCCCCTGGACAGAAACAACTATAGACCAGTTTCCTTGCTGCCATTT
This sequence comes from Urosaurus nigricauda, assembly GCA_034509955.1. NCBI lineage: Eukaryota > Metazoa > Chordata > Lepidosauria > Squamata > Phrynosomatidae > Urosaurus > Urosaurus nigricauda. Next base: position 144,376,640 of record JAOEGL010000003.1, on the reverse strand, counting down.
TTAAGCAAGGTGATCGAGAGAGCTGTCGCCTCCCAACTCCAAGCCGTGTTGGATGAAACTGATTATCTTGATCCATTTCAAACCGGCTTCCGGGCAGGATATGGAGTTGAGACCGCCATGGTTGCTCAGATTACCTCTGCTTGAACATCAACACGGGTAGTGTGACCGTGCTGGTGCTCTTGGATCTATCAGCGGCTTTTGACACAATAGACCATTCCATCCTTTTGGATAGGCTGAGAGAGCTGGGGGTTGGGGGCACTGCGCTCTGGTGGTTCCACTCCTTCCTCTCTGGCAAATCCCAAAGGGTGAGACTCGGAGACAGTTGCTCCTCCAAGATCGAGCTTAATTGTGGCGTCCCTCAGGGTGCCATCCTGTCCCCAATGCTATTTAATATCTACATGAAGCCGCTGGGTGAGATCAATAGGAAGCATGGATCACAATGTCATCAGTATGCTGATGACATTCAAATTTACTTCTCCATGATCAGATCATCTACTCAGACATCAGATGGCATCTCTCCTCTCAATGACTGTCTTGCGGCAGTAATGGATTGGATGAGAAAAAACAAATTGATGCTAAATCCAGACAAAACGGAGGTACTGACAGTCACCAGCCTGAAACCAGGTCTGGGAATACAACTCCCAGTCCTAGATGGAGTCACACTCTCCTTGAAGGACTCTGGGAGTACTTCTAGACTTGTTGTTCTCATGACTTGTCAGGTTAATGCGATGGTCAGGAGTGCTTGTTATCAGCTTCAGCTGATACGCCAGCTGCACCCTTTCTTGGAGATGAGGAACCTGGAGACTGTGGTACATGCTTTGGTTACCTCACGTTTGGACTACTGCAATGTGCTCTACATGGGGCTACCCTTGTGCTTAACCTGGAAACTTCAACTGGTCCAAAACATGGCAGCTAGGCTTGTTACTGGTGTATCAAGGAAAGAGCACAAAACACCAGTGCTCAAATCTCTCCACTGGCTGCCGATCAGTTTCCGGGCACAATACAAGGTGTTGGTTTTTACCTTTAAAACCCTACATGGCTCAGGTCCATCCTATCTCAGGAACAGCCTGTCCCCATATGAGCCCCCTTGCACACTTCAGTCCTCTGGGAGGAACCTGCTACAGCCTTCAAAAACTAGGCTCCCGCAGGCCTCCCAGAGGGCCTTTTCTGCCATTGCTCCCAGGCTGTGGAATGGCCTGCTGGATGAGATGCATCTTATTCCGACCTTGGACAGTTTCAAGAAAGCTGCCAAGATGCATCTCTTCTGGCAGGCCTTTCCGGATAGTGGTTAAACTTTTCCCGATTCCTAAATGTTTATTCAGCCTCTCCCAGCTATACATCTGATATTTCCTCGAGGCTTCCCATAAATTCTCATTGGAGATATTGTATTGTTTTAAGGTTTTAATGATACTGTTTTTAATTCTGTGTTAGTTAAATCTTATTTTAAGGGGTGGGAGGAAGGACTGGGTTGTAATATTTTAACTGTACCTGTTTTTAAAATGTTGTACCCCACCCCGATTGTTCATTCAGAGGGGCAGGTTATAAATAAATATTTATTATTATTACTATTATTATTATTATTATTATTATTATTTTAAAAATCATATAGGAGAATAAATGAAGTAAAACAGAGGAATGAAACGGAAAAAATGTGGAAAGGCATTGACTGTGATTAGTTATGAACAAGCCATAAAAATGGTAGCATTAAGGGTAGAAAAGGGATTTCAGCTCACCCAAATAAAAACTCATGCTGAACATTCAGCTGAGTAATTCTCCTGAGTGTGCTTTCAGATCCATGACTATTACCTTTCACGCTTTAATATTCCATTAACTCTTTGAAGAAATTTCTACTGGAATTTGGAAAACACATTTGTTTACTGAGCATTAGGATCATCCATCACTCACAGAGAGTTCTGTGAGTATTGACTGCCCAAGATCATCTCCCCCCTCTGCTCCAATTTGGATGCTTCGCTTGTCACAGGGCCTTGAAAGTCGTCAGTTTTCATCAACCGTCCCTGACAACATGGGAGAAAAAATGAGTCACCTGGAGGGAGCAGAGGGCATGGCATTTCAAGAGTGATCTCTGAAGACTGATTATGCCTTGTCCTTGACACTCTGCCAAGGGCTAGATACAAAGAACATTTGGGATGTAATGGAGCCTACAAATCACTGGTTGCCTAGAGTCCTACTCAGACCACAAGAGGATGGCTGGCTAGACTTTAGCTCAGATTTTATTACATGTTGTAAACTTCTGACTGTTCTGATATGCATTGTCGTTGACTGGCCTCTGACAGGGTTGTCCAAACTGATTGCAATCAAAGTCCTCCACTGAAACTCACAGGAATGGATTAGAAAGAAACAGGGTAAAAGGATGCCAAATGGAACATGCCAGGAAACCAGATAGCCACCCCTTACCATCATTGCCCGCTTCGGTGTGTAAATGCTTTGGGGAAATTGTGAGAGTAATAACGAACTGCAAAAAAAGTTAGCAATAAAGTATAAGCTGTATGTTATGAAATTCACACCACAGCTGGGAGGAGGAGGAGGGGGAAATCCCTGGACTCCCTGCTTGGAATGTAATTATTTTTGTAGCAACAATTTTAAATAGTAATGGGAAGAAATTAACAGAAGTCTAGCTATCAAATTGGAAATAAATTTCATCTTTGTTGTAGATATTTACTTCATGGGATGTCTTTAAATTTGGATTTTTTGTGAGGAGGCTGGAGAGAGAGTCAGATATAGGATTTGCTATTGATTCAGAAGCCCTGATGGATCTGGTATTATTTTATTTTTTTTACACATTATCTATATTTTTCTTTCCAACAAAAGTGAAATAGTTGAATCAGTCATTCCAGGTTAGGGATGTAAAGAATATCTGCAATTTTTTTCTCATCTGGAATGAGAAGGATGTCTTGTCACAGTGAGACATCTGTCAAAAAAAAAAAAAAAAAATTGTCAACTGCCAGAAGATATTGCATCCTTGAGTAACAAAGACCAGCACACATGCCCATTTTCTATTCTCTATAGGATTTGCTACTGAACTAGCATGGTGTAGTGGTTTGAATATTGGGCTATGACTCTGGAAAACAGGGTTTGAATACATACTCATCCATGGAAACCCAGTGAGTGCCTTGGGCAAGTTATATTCTCTTAGCCTCAAAGCAAGGCAAAGACACCCCCCACCCAAGTGAATTCTGTCAAGAAAACCCTGTGATAGGTTGCCCTTGTGACTTGAAAGCACACAATAACAAGTTTTACCAAAACATTTTTTAAAAACAAACAAACACGAAAGCTATATCTTTCTGCAGATGGAATTTTTTTTGCAGAAAGGTCCTTAAAATGCGAATCAACTAAATACTGGAATACCTGGACTCTCATTCTGATTCAGCATGGGTAGATTTTAAGTAATATACTTCATCTTGTAAGAAAAATCATGCAGCCAGTTCAAAGTTGCAGCGAGCTCTTTGGAGAACTGTATGAGGACAGGACTTGGAAATAACTAGTTATAAACAGTAGCCTAAATCCAGTTGTTAGTCTCAACTATAGTATAGACCCATCGAATCAATGAAAATTTGGTAAGTCAATCATTATATTAATTCAGCTGATTCAGTGAATGTATTCTACTTGGGACTGAGACAATGGGGTTACTTGTAATTGATTACCTTCGTATAGTAAGCTGGTAATTTTATCCAAGAGAGAGAGAGAGAGAGAGAGAGAGAGAGAGAGAGAAGATTAGTCTGGCAATGACTTGTTTTTGTGAAACTCATGTTGACTTTTTGAGATAAAGTCATTCCTTTCTAAATGATCTTTTCAAGGATTCATTTGTTTGTCTTTTTGGCTGTCCATAGTATCCTAAGTACTCTCCTCCAGAACCACATCACAAATGAGTTGATTTTCTAATGTGGGGTTGAAGGCTTTCATGGCCGGCATCCATAGTTTTTTGTGGGGCTTTCAGGCAATACGGCCATGTTCTAGAAGAGTTCCTTGACGTTTCACCAGCATCTGTGGCTGGCATCTTCAAGATGCCTGCCACAGATGCTGGCAAAACGTCAAGGAACTCTTCTAGAACATGGTCACACAGCCCAAAACCCCCACCAAAAACAGTTGATATTCTTTCTGTCTGTTTCCTTCACTGTTCAGGTCTCTCATCCATACATGGTAATGGGGAATACAATGGCCTGGATGATTCTGACTTTAGTGCTTAGTTGTATTTCTTTATCCTTCAGGATCTTTTCTAGTTCTTTCATAGTTGCCTTTCTTGTTCCTAGTCTTCCTATTTTTTGACTGTAGTCCTCCTTCTGGTTAATATTTGATTCTAGGTACAGGAATTCTTTAGCTGTTTCAGTTACCTCATTGTCTAGATTGAATATGTGTATTTCTTCAGTGGTCATTATTTTTTGTTTTCTTTATGTTCAGCATTAAACCTGCTTTTCTACTTTCATCTTTAACCTTCCTTATTAACTATTCCAAGTGCTGTTGCCTCCAAGTATTATGGTGTCATCTGCATAGCTAAGGTTGGTAATGTTTCTTCTTCTTGTCTTCACTCTTCCTTCTTCTGATTCTAACTCTGTTTTTCTTACAATGTTTTCAGCACAGGGTGATAGGATGCAGCCATGCCTGACCTCTATGCCTATTTTCATGGCTATTCTCATGTGTAGGGTTATCATATTCTAAGTCCCTCTGACCTCAGTTGTGTCAGACTGACACTGAGGTGTGAAGGTGAAATGTACTATTTTATTAAAAGCATATATTGTAACATATGGAACGACCATGGAAGGGTAAGTCTGGTGGCAATGAATGATCAGTTGCAATGTAGTTCCATATGCTACCTGGAGTCACTCAGGATTCTGAGTTAAATGTGTTAAATCTCATGAAATTACCTAGTTACTTTCAACCTATTTTTTGCTTTTTAGGTTGCTTCAAGCATCTGGAACTAAAACATGGGGAGACATTTCTGTTTTTTTTAAAAAAACAAACAAACCAAACATTTGCCTCAATTCATTCAGAAATGTAAATAATATCACACACTCAAATAAAGAATCAAAAATAAAAAGGCAAGCTAAGAGTGGGAAGAAACTATATTTTTTCTCTTCTTTGGAAGACCTGTTCAAATAAATGCAATCATCCATGCCAAATTCTCTTACTTTTCAAATAACAAGCATTACCGTTCCATTGAAATCTGTCTTGGCTCACCATGAAGGCTTTTCATTAAATGGGAAGGTGCTATACAACATTTCTTTTCAAAAGCATTTATTTACGGATGCTTGGAAGACTGAAACAGATTCCACATACAGAGAACCAAACTAACATGGGGTCAGTTTTCTCAGTCAGACATAGCTGGATCCTCTGCTTTATCTCTGCAATTGCTTTAAAAAGGGTTTTTGTAGCCATTACGCAGCACATACAAATAATTTTTTGAACTCACATTGGAGCATACATCTCTAAACCTGAGTGAAGAGTGGGAAAATTGCTCTTGACCATATTAGGCAAAGTGTGGGAGAGATCATCCTAATGACCTGATAATGACAATAGTAAAATAGTGTTCTGAGCTCACCCTATTTGGGCAGCCTCTGTCAATGAGTTAGTTAAGGCCAGTCTCAGAGTTTTATGAAATATCAGCAGGCTCTTTGGCCCCTCCCTTATGCCTCTCAAATTGTTATCTCCTTTGGCCCTGTCTTCTGAATTAAAAGCACGTCTTGACCAATATGGCAAGGAAAAATAACACAACTACTGGAACTTCACTGGTTATCTTTTATTTTTGTTTTTAAATAATATAACTTAGATTTCCCCCCTTTAAATTAGAAGAATTACACAAACAAATATAATTTTAAATATATGACTTGGGGTAATCAAGTCAGCATAATTTAGTGCTTTGAATATTAGACTAGGACCCTGGGAGAACAAGGTCTGAATTTTTGCTTGGCCATTGAAACTCACTAGGTGGACTTGGGCAAGTCACACACTCTTGCCTCAAAGAAAGGACAACGCAAATGAGCTCTGAACAAATCTTGCCAAGAAAATGCCAAGAAAAAGGTTCTGGGTCATCAGCCTTGACTTGAGATGGCGTCTCTCCTCTCAATGACTGTTTTAAGGAAGTAATGGACTGGATGAGGGGAAAAAATTGAAGCTGAATCCAGACAAAATGGAGGTACTTACGGTATCGGCTCCAAACCCAGGTATTGGGATACAACCTCCAGTCCTGGAAGGGGTCACACTCTCCTCAAAGGACTGTGCTCACAGTCTGGTTGTGTTCCTAGATCTGTCGCTTCAGATGACAAATCAGGTGAATGTGACGGTCAGGATTGCCTGTTATCAGCTTTGGCTAAAATGCCAGCTGCACCCTTTCCTGGAAGTCAGAGATCTTGAAACCATAGTACACATGCTGGTAACCTCACATCTGGATTTCTATAATGCATGGAGCTACCCTTGTGCTTGGTTCAGAAACTTCAACTAGTACAGAATATGGCAGCCAGACTGGTCTCAGGTACTTCCAGAAGAGACAATATAACACCGAACTTAACATCACTTCACTGGTTGCCCATTAGTTTCTGGGTCCAGTACAAGGTGTTGGCCATTACCTTTAAAGCTCTAAATGGCTTGGGTCCAATCTATCTTCGGGTTGGAAGATGTCTTTTCTATGTCTTTTCTCCGTTGTCATAGCAGAGCAATAGGGTACCCTATGTTTATCAGAGCTGACAGTTATCATGTCACTTTCACAGGGAATATTTTTATCTTATTATCAATCCACAGCAAATTGGGGAGGGGGCTGTGGAACACTTCCATTCCCATTAGATTCTTTTACCTTAGCTTCTGAGTTTTATCACCTTCCAAGATGGGTTAAAACTGAATTTTCGTTGGTTAGGAAAATTGTGGATTGCTGAGATCAGGTCTGTGACTGAAGCCCAGAGCACTGAAGCAGCAAGATATCACTTTAAAACAACTGCAGAGAAAAACAGAACAGATTTGGAAACAGGCTGCTTATCCCCTTCCTTTTTATTTACCTGTGGTTAGAGAATGCCTTCTAAAAAAGCAAAGAACATAACTCAACCTACCATAAACATGCCAGGTTCAAGTGGATATCTACATTCAAAAATTAATTTGTTGTACATATCTGTTTAAAAAGATGATGGCTTCTGTTAATTCCTTCCCCTCAGTATTCTGCTGAGGAGTTGCATGAGTACTGAAGAACTATCACCAATATAAGGCCTTAAATAAAGCTAAAGAAGCTGAGCTTGCTTGGGATAGTGAATCAGAATGAAAATGCTCAACTGTGAAACAACTTCACAGTTGATTAGTCATCAATGAAATGTAGCTACTGACTGAAGGAATATGTCAAACAACAAACAAACAAACAAACCAGAAAACATACTCCTCAAATCAAATTAGTTACAAATTTGTGAATTTGTTGCTGTTAGGATAGGTGTACATGCAAGGAAAGTTTGGATTTCATAGAGAATCTGAGGAAAGTAGAGCAAAGTTTACTTTGTAAACCGCTTTGATCTTTTTGGAAAGGCGGTATAAATAAATTATTATTATTATTGTTATTGTTGTTGTTGTTGTTGTTGTTGTTGCTGTACAGGTTTCTTGTACCCGGGGTACAGATTTGGGTGGCATATCTTTTGCTTGCCATCAAATTTTCCCCCTTAAGAAGTAACCAAAATCACATTTTCCCTTCATAAACAGCACAGAAGGAACTTGAGTTTAAAAAAACAAAACCCCTGACACATCCAGGCATATGGATCTCAATGCTTAACCACATTATTGTATGCTGAATTAGGAATGCCACTTCCCCCCCCTCTGTCCCTTCCTCCCTTTCCTTCTTTCTTGCCATTTTTATAGTAAGCAAGCAGTACCTGAACCTCCTCATGATGACCATAGCTGCCCTGGTGATTTGTCTTTTGAAAATGGGAAGGAATTTATTTTGATTCATTTTTGAAGAATTTATCAATTTTCAGAAATGTCTTCCTATTCATTCCTATTCATTCAGTGTGAGATGGCAGATCTCAATGAATCCATGGGTAAGGATGGAAACCTCCATAATTTCTCACACTCAAATTGTGTGAGGGAACAGAGACTAAGGGGCTTTGTAGATTGTCAGGAAAGTGTGACATGAAGTTGCCTTTTCCTTAATGCTTAGCAGCTGCACCACAGCCTTTAGATGGAGCTGCGCTGTTCCGCAGTTTTTAAAAAAGAAGCTGGGAAAACCAGCACCTTTTTAAAGGCGCTTCTTCTCCCCTAAAACGCAAAAAAAGTGTTTTCATGGCACACTTTCCCTTTTTCTCATCTAAAGGCTAGAGTTTCAAGCAGCCATGGACACACTTCTTTTTGCCAATCTAGATCAGGCCTCAGAGAGACAGAGAATCTTATTGACCTTATCAACATTATCTGTATGGGCAGTACCTTTTCTCCCTGTAAAAATGAATGGTTTGAATTCATTTACATGGAAGAAATTTGAAAGATGCACTCAAGATTATGACTGTGGCAGATAAAACCTGCTCCCTGTCCTGTTGGATCCAGCTTCTGGCATTGTTTCTGTTCAACTGTATTGTAGCTTTAATCCATCTGCTTTGACACACAGAAGTTTATCATATAAGCCCTGCTCTCTCCCATTCTCACTGTGATCATGCTAGTAAAGGGAATCAGATACATACGGGTTTGGGAGTATTCTGTTTCACATGTATTCGCAGTAGTGTGACTGGGCCCTTGCACTCTTTTCCATACTCCTCCCTAAATATACCTTCCCTATGACCTACCCAGCATGCCTTCAGTTAAAAAAATAATAAAAATAATTTTAATGCAATTCCAGAGGTATGCTAGTATGATTTTTAAAAAAGAAAAAGAAAGAAAGAAAGTAAAACAATCAAACAAACAATAGTGAAGGGGGGCAGGGGGATGGGGGAGGAGATGCTGATACAATGTGACTGACTGAAACTGGAACTAACACACAAGGCACTAATTGCACTTGAGGACTAATGCTACAGCAGTGTGTTTGGGAGTTTATTGATGGGTTTTCCCTGCCAATTACAAGTTGTATTCTAAGAACATTTGAAGGGCAAGACAATGAACAAACAGATGCTTGCTGTGATACTTTTAGCAACCTTTTTGCCAATAAGATCTCTCAAGATAAGGGCTGATCTAGACACTGGCATTAATGCAGACGATATAGCAGAGGCGTCCAGTGACTCCATGGACTTGGTTACACTGGATCACTTTGAGTTTGTGAGTACTGAGGAAGTGGATAAGCTCCTTGGAAGTGTTAGGAAGAGGACGTGCCCTTTTGATCCCTGCCCATCTTGGCTGACAGTTCAAGGAGGGGACAGAGTAACAACATTACTCCAACTTCTCATTAATGTGTCCCTCAGGGAGGGTAAATTTCCATCGGTGCTGAAACAGGCAGTGGTTAAATCACTTTGAAAAATGCACTCCCTGGATCCCTTGATAAGAAATAATTATAGGCCTGTCTCATTGTTACCTTTGTTGGGCAAGGTGATCGAGAGGGCAGTTGCCCTCCAATTCCAAGCTGCCTTGGATGAAGCTGATTATCTAGACCCATTTCAAACTGGCTTCAGGAGAGGATACGGAGTTGAGACAGCCATGGTCGCCTTGGTCGATGATGTCCGTCTGGGCATCGATAGGGGACGTGTGCCCCTCTTGGTGATCTTGGACATCTCAGTGGCATTCAATACCGTAGACCATAGTATCCTTCTGGAACGCCTGAAGAGGATGGGAATCAGAGGCACTGTTCTGCAGTGGTACTGTTCCTACCTCTCGGGCAGATTCCAGATGGTGAAGCTAAAGCTGGGAGACAGTTGCTCTAGGAAAAGAGAGCTGACATCTGGCATACCTCAGGGCGCCATTCTGTCTCCCATGTTATTTAACATTTACATGAAGCCGCTGGGAGAGATCATCCGGAGACATGGGGCGCAGTGTCACCAATATGCAGATGACACTCAAATATATCTCTCTCTATGTCTCCGACTGCTGCAGTGACCAAGGATGGCATCTCTTCTCTAAATACCTGCTTGGAGTCGGTAATGAGCTGGATGAGGGAAAACAAACTTAAGTTGAATCCAGAGAAAACAGATAGGCCCTCTTTGTCCAGTGATAGGCCCTCCTTGTCCAGGGATGGAGATTTGTCAACCTGTCCTGGACGGGGTTACACTTCCCCTAAAGGACAAAGTTCACAGTCTGGGCGTGCTCCTGGATTCGTCGCTCCAGCTGGCATCTCAGGTTGAGGCAACAGCCAGGAACGCTTGGTATCAAATATGGGTGATATGCCAACTGCATCCCTACCTGGGCAGGGAGTATCTTGAAACATTGATACCCGCACTGGTAACTTCTCTGCAATGTGCTCTACATGGAGCTACCTTTGTATCAAGTCCGGAAGCTTCAGCTAGTTCAGAATGCAGCAGCCAGACTACTTACCGGGTCATCAGGAACCAATCATAACACCCCGATATAAAAATCTTTACAATGGCTACCAATCAGCTTCTGGGCACAATACAAAGTGTTGGTTGTTACTTTAAAGCCCTATATGGCTTGGGCCCGAGTTACTTGAAGGAATGCCTCTCCCTACACAATCTGCTCCGCACCCTCCGAACATCAGGGAAGAACTTACTAGAAGTTATTAACACAAGACTGATGTCAACATCTAACAGAGCATTCTCTGCTATAGCTCTGAAACTCTGGAAAGACTTGCTGGAAGAGATCCGTCTTATTACCACCTTAGATGCTTTCAAAAAAGCAATTAAGATGGATGTCTTCTGACAGGCCTATCCATTTGACCTACTATGATTGTTTTGATTGATCAGGAAATGACAGCAGTAAATTAGATTGATGATAGAGGATTGAATTAATGTCAACAGTTTTTAGAGTTTAAAAGGTATGTTCTGATGTATTGCATTTTTATATGGAATTTTACTGTCATTTTTACTTGTTGGAATCCCGCCTTGATCCGAAGGGAGAGGCGGGAAATACAAATTATTATTATTATTATTATTATTATTATTATTATTATTTGGATCTATCCTGTCACTTGAGTAGTGTAGTTAGGTTTTTAAAAAATAAACTTTATTAATCATAATACTTATTACAATGGTTAAAAAAGCAAAATGAAAGAGGCAGAACACCCCCCACAACATATTAACATAATAATCACAACAAAATTTAGCATATTCCACCCCATTAATCCCTTAGCCTTCCTATCTTCTTTTGGTGGAATCTGTTTTTTTCCCCCCAGCTTTATATTTTTACATCTTAAAGAGAGAGAGAGAGAGAATAACAATCAAAGTTAAATGTGATTCAATTATCTTTTACACCATTAGTAGTAAGACATCATATTTACAGAATATCTAATGCAATGTTATATTATATACAGTTGTTTTATTTAACCACAGCAGCTAGAATAATGTATGCAGCAAGATGGGAAAATAAGCAAGTCCCAGATTTAAAAGACTGGATATGGAAATTATATGAGTACATGCAATAAAATAGATTGACTCAACTGTGAAGAATAATCCAATGGATAGATACAAACAAGAATGGGAACCACTAGTGAATCATTTGAGACAAGAATGGGGTCCAACTTTTACTTTAGGTTTGGTTTAACTGTATTTGTTCAACTTTAATGGATGTTTTAAAAGCCGCATGTGATAAAGTTCATAGAATGCAATGGCTGGAAACTGAGCCAAATCTGATTTACAAAGCTTTACTCCATAGCTTCGCCATGCATTTTGTTTGTTACTCTGGTCTATAACAATAGTTAATCATGGAAGTGTTTATCCATGCACGTATATGTTAGGGTTTTAATACCAAAATCCAATTCTTATTCCCAGCTAACCCATTCAGTCAATAGAAACTTGCAAAATTAAAAGCCTGTGTCATTGATTTAGGTAATTTACTGTAGTTGGGACTAAAATTGGATTTAGGCCTAAGCATTCAAAAGTGAGAAAATAATGGGGATAGACTATTTTACAGTACTCACACAGAGTTTTCTATGTTAAACACTTAAAGCAGCTAACAGATGCCTTTGAACAATTCCAGCATGAAAGATAAAACTTATTAAAGTAATTAAGCAAATGTTATGTGAAACAGCATACAAAAAACAAATAGCAACATTAGAACATAATTCAAGCAAAGCAATTAATCAAAAACCACAAGCTAAACTTCCAATGCCTGCCACAAAGCAATAAACAATAGAGCCAGAAGTCTCCTATATGAGGGGCTACAAAGTCTCCATATTTGATTAGTTTATATAGATTTTATAAACCAAATGGTTGAAAATAATTGGGTTGGTTATATGCTTTGACATGCTTTGCATAGGGTGTACCATGCCACTATCTCACTTTAGGTGGGAGAGCCATGTTTAGTTATCTGACCTCCTGCAGTTTCAGCTACTTTTAAAAGGACCTGCTTTTTCCCTCCCAGTTCTAAGCTTCAGTTTTGTTAAAAGGAACAAGCCTCTAGCCTCTATAATAGCATGTTTATGGGGGGAAATTCTCAGCACCACCACTATCTTGGGATGCTCTTCTCGAGGTGACAGTGGCCAGCAAAGGTTTGGATAGGCCAGGTGGAGGAGTTGGGAGTGAAGATGTGGAAGAGGGCAGTAACTCAGCTCTGTGCAACATGTCTTCATTGATGTGCAGCAGCCATTGTGATAATGGAGACTGTTGCCACCTCCGCCACCTCCGCCACCTCCGCCACCGCCCCCTTCTCCTCCTCTCCTTGAGGTAGTCCTTACTCTTAGTTGCTGCTGTCAATGCCATATCCTCCCTTGGCTCAATGCTCATTCCATCCTGGGAATGGAAAGCATCCACTGAACTAGGACTTCCTCCATCTGGCCTAACCATGACAGATGGCAACACAGTGGTGCCTCAAGAAAAGCCCTAAGATGATGGGGGCAATCAGGCCTTAAATAGCCTCTGACTCTGCCCTCATCACATACTGTATTCTAACACCTTGTGCCAGACATAAAGCACCCTAGTCTCTACCATGGAGATCATCAAAGTGCTATCTTCTGTCTCAGCAGCATCTATCACAAAACTACTTAAGTATTCTATTGAATTTGACAGTTTCGATGAAAGAAATCTTTTTCTGCTTTTCTAAACTTCTAAGAAGAAATACACCTAGCTGTAATAATTTGCACAATTGCAAAGTTTGGAGGGAAGTTAGGTGAAATGAAGTGCCTATAAAGCAATGTGCACATTTTAAAATGCAAACAACAAAACAGGTGTACAGTTGGCAAATATGCAGAAATAGCATTTAATCAATGGGGAAAATGCATAAAGTAGCTATAATGCATAAATAGAAGCACAAATTAGGAAAGTGTATAAAAATTGTGCAAAAACCCTGATTTTTTTAAAAAAAAATCATTTGCATACTGAAAGCATTGCAACTAGTTACAATAAATAAAGCAAACAAACAAACCAGAAAGGGGAAGAAAACTAAAGGTGGGATTTGGAGAAACAGGAAAATGAAGACTGTGAGATTTTTCTTTCTCAAGTTCAGAGGAGATAACTGAGATCAGCTGGATTTAAGTTGATCATGACTATTTATTTATTTATTTATTTACAGTATTTATACCCCACCCTTCAGCCCTAGAGGCTCTCAGAGTGGCTTACAATTATTATTTTATTTAGACAGTTCCCTGCCCTCAGGCTTACAATAAATAAAAAAAATTATTATTATTACAATCTAAAAAGACATGATAAAAAAGGAGAAGGAAATGGTGATGGGGAAGGGAATCAGGTATAGCAGTTCTTCTTTCCCTCTGAGGCCTGGACCAAGGCAGATGGACAGCAGAGAGGGCTTTTCTTCTTAACTGAGCCCAGGCCCGATAATGTTGGGCCTGTCTTTTTACTCCCTCCAAGCCAGAAGATGACAGTTGGCAAGGAAGGAGGGCCTTCTTCTTCAGGACTGATGGCGTTGGACCTGTCCTTTCACTCCCTCAAGGCCAGAAGATGACAGTTGGCAAGGAGGGAGGGGTCTTCTTCTTCTGGCCCGATGGCTTTTGTTTCAATATATATCATTGGTTTCAATGGGTGTGCTCTTAGCATGATAAAATCTGGCTCCAACTTGTAATAAAACTACAGAGAGAGAGAGAGAGAGAGAGAGAGAGAGAGATTGTGTGTGATAGAGGTTAGTTTTATATACAATTGGTCCTTGGTATACGCAAGGGATCAATTCTGGACCACCACCGCCCCAGATATCCAAATCCCCACATGCTCAATTTCCATTGTTCCCAATAATGGCATATGCATGCGGCCAAGCCACCATTAGTGACAATGGGACATTAATGGCAACTTGCGCATTTGGCTGTGCTGCCATTGCAGACAACCCGTTGTCTCCATTGTCCCTAATGGTGGCGCAGCCGCATGCAAGAACTGCCACTGGGGACAACAGGGGCTGTCTCTAATGGCAGTGTGGCCATGTGCACATGCTGCTATTGGGGACAACGTGGGCTTGCTGTCCATGGACGCTTGTATTGAAGGTTGACTGTACTATTTTATTATGTTTATACAAAAGTTTTGGATGCCAATTTCCACTCCTTGAGAAGGCCCTTCTGATCTTAGTATGCTGGAGGCTTTTTATTGTATTTTTGTCCCATCTAAAACCTTAGGCTGAGAAATTTTATCTGATTCTGCATACAAAATGAACTAAGCTTGACATTTAGCTTGAAACTTAGTCTCTATTGGTGAGGGCTTACAAGCTCTCCAGCACTCCATCCAAGTACTTATTCAGTGCACAGACAAAACAACTTCAAAATGTGATTCTGAACTTATACAAGGAACAGGTATTAGAATCACTTTTCTTGTTACCTTACCCTCTGCAAGGAAGCTTTTCTGACATAGGTCAGCACAATGAAGCCATCACCTGATGCATTTCATGTATGTTGAGACATCACAATATTAGCCCTAGGCCCCTTGTTCAACCTGAAAATGTTTTGTGCTGACTAAGTGTCTTGAGAATTCACTTACACCTTGAAAAAGAAGAATTGGCCTCAGGCATAGTCCTTCGACTAGTTGGTCAAACCATCCCAGATCTCGAAAGGGAAAGCTTGGTTAAAGCTCAAAGGCCACATCTGGCATATTTCTACTTGAGCACTCTTCTAGACACACAAAGATGATCAGAGAACATTTGATTTTTGTACAAGTATAGTTGGGGCTGCTCATTCTGCAAGTTTCCAGATTCAACATAAATCCCTTTAGTGTTCATATTTCACATTGACTTTCTGTTTATTTTCCAAATGTACAGTCCTGACTTTGAAAAAATAGGGTTCACTCTAGAGCTCAAAACTTATTTTTCCAAGAATTCCTTTCAGAATATTGAGCTCCTTAAAAAAAAAAAACTTATTTTTTTTCTTCATAAAAATTATCTCCACTGTTAAGTAATGCACTATTTTCTTCTACTGTTGTAACAAGCCACCAAATTGATTTCAGGTTTAACTGTAGTCATGGCTCTGACCCATATACCACCCACCCTGGCCCATCATTTCTGCCACTTCCTGCCATTTATTTTTAGACCGTTAGTGAGGAAGGGAATAAATTTTCAGACAGATCAACACAGCATTCACATATGAGCTGACCATAAACACAAATCAGACTCCTATTATTTATGTATATACCATTTATATGATGCCTTTGTCCTGATGTGAGACCCAAGATGGCTCACAAAACTAAAACATACTCAGGTTTTTTTTTTAAAAAAAAATCTAATAATGAAAATGAAAAAAAAAATGTTGAAAACTATCACATTAAAACCATGCGCACAAATACGGCAAAAAGTTTAAACTAGATCACTCCCTCAGTAGTTTAGCTCATGATTTAAGTACTCTGCAGTGGCATAAATCCAATTGCTACTCTCAACTTGATTAGAGACATTGAATCAGTTGGATTTGCCTATGTGTAGCTACACCATTCCATAATTTATTCAATAGGTCTAACTAATAGGAACCTGATCTCCACACTGAAGAGCACACACACAAACATCAACAAGCACACACAGGATTCTTTGTATCTGTCTAGTGTCTACTTAGAAGTAAAACTCTTACTTCAATGGGTTATATTCATTGGAAAGTACCAAAGTTCTGGAAGTAAAAGGAGAAGAAAGCTTAATTGCCAGGAAATCCTAGAATTTGGTTTTTATTATATTTTTGTAAAATTTGGTTGCTGTTTACTGTCACCTTTTGCATTATGAAGGATGAGGGTACTAGCACAATGTTCAGTTCTCAATCAATATCCGTGTACTCACTCACACACTCTCACACACAAACAGACCTCACGCTTGTTCAGGAAAGAGGACTTTGTGGGAGGGAGTGAAAGAGGAAGGGGGAGATGGGAATAAGGTAATTCAGTGGCAAGGCAATGAGATAGAGAGTAAAGATTTAGTTCTCACCCAGATGGTTTAATAATCTCTATGATCCACACCATGGCAGGAGACATTTCAAAGCACTATTACATATTGCCAAAATATTTCTGTAAATATTTCATTGTGCAGCAGTTTGCCAGCAAATTCCATGAGTGACCCTACATCTGATCTAACATGACAATTACATTGTCAGAACATCTAAAAGTTGACATCTAAGCTTATCGCACAGGCCCTGGAATGGGCTTGTCACATTACAAAAGGGGGCATTATGGGAATGGGAGGCAGCATAGAACACAGTTTACTGCACAGGAGAATGCCGCCGCCACCACCGGAGGTTCTCATTGCTTTCCAGATGCATCCCAGAGGGGGCAATTTTCAGAAATGGTTTAGAAGCATTCCTGAAAATCACCCCCTCTGGGACGCATCTGGAACACAATGACAACTGGTGGCGGCATTCTCCTGTGTGGTAAACTGCATTCTATACCACCTCCCATTCCCATCACACCCCCTTTTGTAACGCAACAGGCCCGTTCCACAGTCTGTGCTATAAACTTAATCTATATATAATTGTTAGTCCCAAATAGAGTAGATACATTGTATCTATAGAAATGACATAACAGTTAGCTTCATCTCATTGGATTTGGCTAATGCAGATGGTTCAGAATTGACCAGTGCAGAAGGTTGATGGAGGGAAAATAATAATTGTTTATGAATTTTCAATAATTTGAAAATTTCTTCATATTTTTTCCACAATTAGATTGAAATATCTTGAGATTCTTCTTTTAAAAATGTGAAGCTGACAGTTTCATGCATTCTTTGTGTCTCTATGCCCCCAAACATTAAGGAAGAAGGATGAATAGCATTTATGATATGTTAGCACTTAGCAGGAAAATAATTACAGATACAAATGTGACACATCACATCTAATTTCAATCCATGTAAAATTCTCTGCTTTTTATAGAGGCGATTCACCTGACTGTACTCTTCCATAAAGTCCCATGCATGCATGGTGGTCTAATACGTTTAGCGCACAGGTTCATGCAATTTTCAGTTCTGTCAAAGGCAAATCCACTGAATTAATGTGAACTTGATTAGTCAACTGTTCTCTCACTTCTATTGAATCAGTGTATCTACTATATTTGGGATTACCAATTGTATATAGATTTATGCAATGTCATACCTATCTACCAACTACTCACTTACCTACTATATATACCCGTGTACAAGTCGACTTCATGTATACGTTGAGGTCAACTTTTGGGGCAATAAATGGGGATTTTTGTATGACCTGTGGATTATTATTATTATTATTATTATTATTATTAATTATTATTATTATTTTATTTATACTCCACTCTTCAGCCAAGGCTATCAGAGTGGCTTACAATTTGTTAATTAGACATTTCCCTGCCCTCAGGCTTACAATCTAAAAAGACAAGAACCAATAGGGAAGGGGGAAAGTCCAGCAGATCTTCTCTCCCTCAGAGGCCTGGAGCAAGGCAGATGGACTGGAGGGAGGGCTCTTCTTCTTTTTAGGCATGGCCTGTTGGAGCTGGCTTGCCCTTCTCTCCCTCAAGATGGTGGATGGAGGGAGGGCTCTTCTTCCTTTCAGGCAAGGCCTGTTGGAGCTGGCTTGCCCTTCTCTCCCTCAAGATGGTGGATGGAGGGAGGGCACTTCTTCCTTACAGGCAAGGCCTGTTGGAGCTGGCTTGGGTCGAGGGTTGGGCTTAAGGGGGCAGCCCAGCTGGGGAGAAGCTCCAAGGTGATCAGTGTCTCTCTATCTGGGCTCCCTCCTGAGGAGAAAGCCCAGCTAGAGAGAGGCTGAGAAGGGCGCACAAGCTGAATGTGCGCCCTTCCCAGTGTCCCTCTATCCAGGATTCCTCCTCCGGAGGAGGGAGCCAGGCTAGAGAGGGGGTTGCAGAGCAATCGTGCACCCTTTTCAGCATCTCTCTAGCCGGGCTTTCTCCTACAGAGGAGTGAGTCAGGCTGGAGGGAGAGATTGAAGAGTGTGTGTTCACCCTGCAGCCTTCTCTTCAATCTGGCTCCCTCCTTAGGAGGAGAAAGCCCGGCTGAAGAGATGCTGGGAAGGGTGTGCATTTGCCTTGCAGCCTCCTCTCCAGCCAGGCTTTCTCCTCCAGAGGAGGGATCCTGGATGGAGAGGAGGCTGCAAGGCAAACACGCCCTTTCCAGCGTCTCTCTTTCTCTAGCTGGGCTTTCTCCCCCAGAGGAGGGAGCCAGGCCGGAGGGACAGAGATGCTGGAAAGGGAGTGCATTCACCCTGTAGCCCTCTCTCCAGAGGAGAAAGCCTGGCTGGAGAGGAGGCCCTTCCCAGCATTTCTCTCTCGAGCCTGGCTCATTCCTCCAGAGGAGAAAGCCTGGCTGGAGGGACACTGGGAAGGGTGCACAGGGCAAACGCATGCCCTTCCATGTGCTGCTCTAGATAGGCTTTCTCCTCTGTAGGAAGGAGATAGGCTGGAGAGAAGGCCGCTGGGAGAATGTGTGCCCTTCTTGGCCTTCTCTCTGGCCAGGTTTCCTCCTCCGAAGGAGGGATCCCAGCCAGGGAGAAAGCACTTTTCTCAGCCTTCTCTCTGGCTGGGTTTCCTCCAGAGGCAGCCCAGCTAGAGACAAATGCGCTGGGCAAACACATACCCTCCTCAGCCTTCTCATTGGCCGGGTTTCCCCCCTCCTCTGGAGGGAACCAGGCCAGAGATAATGCACCCTCCTCGGCCTTCTTGCTAGCCAGGTTCCCTCCATCAAAGGAAGAAGCCCGGCCAGGGAGAATGTGCCGCCTTTCCAGCCTGGGGTAGACTTGTATTGCCCCATGTATAAGTCTGCCCCAGGATTTTGGAGGCCATTTGGGTGCAAAAATTTCTCAACTTACAGTCAAGTATATACCGTATTTATATTACAAAGCAAAGGTCACTATTTAGCTCTTTTTTGTATTATTTTTGGTATGCTCACAGACGGGTAGCCCATGCAAGCTGTACAGGGCTTAGTTTACATATGTTTGTCTTATTCCTATACCCAAGATAATATAGGCAACTGTAGTTTTAGTTATTGACTCCTGTAAATCAGATTTTCTGCGAACTTTATATCCCCCCCCCTCCACACACACACAATGCTTTGCTGCACATATGTTGCATACTTTTCTAACATGACCTGCAAGATCACAGTTCTACTAGTTCTCATTTTAAAATTTACAGATCCTTTGGGTCATGTTTTTCTCCATAGTGGTAACAACCTTGAGAATCACAATGTCCTTTTCAATAATTCTTAAAACACACTTCTTTTTGTCAACAATAAACTTTTTTTTCTCTTCCAAAACTTTCTGGAGTGATGCATTTGAATCCTGTGCAGTTCCATTTACGGATTGCATAATTGGGGTCAGCTTTAAAGTGGAGTCAAAGATTAACTCTGCTACACTCACTAGTCTCTGGGAATATACAAACATCTCAGTTATCACCTTTAACATGACTGAATTATTTTTGTGAGCATTCCCTCTAAGTACTTACAAAATCTTGAGGACTTTTGTAAATGCTCAAAAGCCTGCTGACAAAAACCTGATCACTCCATTCTTTGAAGGGTAAGGTCAGGGGAGAAGGAAGGGATGCCGAAACTGCTTATCTTTGCTTGAGGTGTAAAGGGAGAGCCAGTGGTGGGAGGGAGCAGTGTCACTTCTAGATGCCTTCTACATTTTCCTAACCTATATAGCAACTTCTCAAAACTCTTCTCTGAGCCTTTCCCCCTGCCCATCGTCTCTTGCTGTGAAGGTTTTTTCTTCAGAGCAAGGCACTATGGGTGGAATGAACATGAAGACCACCTCTGAACCCTTACTCCCAAAGACTTTATACCAAGCAAGGCATTTGGGCCTAACATACTCTGGAGAACTGCACTTTAGCTTTTAACATGGCTGCTATGGCTGTCAGAAAGTCCACATCCTGGACTATCAGATCAGCTGCTACCTGGTTGCAGCATTTATGTCAGTGAGAGAGTAGCTGGAAAAACTAACTAGAGCAGTTGCAAGTATGTATGTGGCAGGTTCCTATGGAGAGTTTGTATGTTTGGGGTTATTCCTCAGTGTCAGCATAATGCTTCACAATGAATGGGCTGCTCCTGAAGAGGACGATGCCACCGATTAGACATTTGTTACGGCAAAATAGGTAGATCAGACTTCTAATCTCTTATGATTGCTTCCAGATGAGGATCCTTGAGCAAGATAGTCTCTTTCAAGGGGTGGGTTTTTTGCTGTCCAGCTGCAGTCTTTCTGGATGCAACCCACTAAAGGAGATTAGTTTAGGCAAATATGGGTGTTGGCAATTGACAGAGAGCTAAAGGTGCAAGGAAAACTGAAGTCGGAAAGGGGCTGTCCAGCATGGCCTATACCTGCATTGATTCTCCGTACAATAATTCAGGAAGGAATGTTTACATATTCAATCATCTATGCTTCAAAATCTCTATTCATTGATAGCAGCCTTCACAGTTTCCTTGTTAATTGCTAATAAATAGTTGTTTCAGAGTTGGTAAGCCTGTGACTCTGTGGTTCCATTTTGTATTATACATGGAGACACCCATGATTGGAAGCTTCTTTGCATAGAATAATCCACATACAGAAAACTATGAGGGATTCTTTAAAAATGTATGGAGGACAATAATATGAGCCAGCCCTAGTCTATAGTATACATAGGCACAACCCAGAGTTTTAGGTAATATCGTAGGGAATTACAAGAAAATCTCTGGCTGTTGAAGGTACCAAATTAACCCTGTTTGCTTTTTTTTTTTTTTTTTAATAATCTTGATTTTTCTAATTACAGTTTTCCTAAGCAATGTGGGTTAAAATCAAATACATTTAAAAAGTATATTTCTGTTTCAAAAATACTATAAAAGGTAATTTAAATGCACTTTAATGGCTCTGATATCAGGACACCAGCAGACAACAATCTGCCTGCTTATTTTGCTGTACCCTAATAAAATAGTTCTTTAATAGATTTGCCATCCTTTACAACCATCTGTATATCCTGGCTTTGTTCTGGCTAATTGTCTTTTCAATAACACCTAGGTGAGAGCCCCCTTCAGGAGTGAGTAGAACTGCTTTCTTTTTATTTGCATCTGTTATATGATTAGCAGTGAAAAAGAAAGTCAATGTCTTTTAGTACTCTTCTGAGGTTTGCAGCTGTTGATTAAACTGTGAAAAGTCCCAAGTGTGGTAAACATTCTCTCTTAGGAGCTGGAAGTACTGTACTCACAAAATGAAATCACATCCCAGCTTTGTTCCTTTCTCTATACAGTCTTATGGCTTCAGTTCCACTTTATTGCCTATCACAAACTTAGGAATCCTTGGCTCTGCGTAACAAAGAATGTTGTATACTGTACACTGGAGTATATTATTTAGCCTGACTATTAGAAGGACATAACTATAGCATGAAGTGTTGTTCTAAAAGAAGGATTCTATAGCAACGGACAAAGGGGGGGGGGGAACTAAACTTCAGAAATCAAAAGCTAAGTGGATGTTTGCAGACATTATGATAAACATAAATCAACCTAGCCACTATGGACATGAAATCCCATAAAACAACATCCTACACCAGCAATCAAGAATCCTATCCTGAATGAGACTACAACAGACCTAACCAAGGTCAAGGTAAAACATGCCAATGCAGTCAGGAATCCTAAAGAAGAAGCCAATAGACTGGGACTTTACTGTTTGAGGATACTACCTCAAACAGAGGTAAAACAATTTGTTTCTTTTAAATTGGGACTGCAGTGACATGTTTTACCTTAACAGCACCATTGGCCATTAAACAAATACAAACAAAAATCCATCTGTGATACCTTTAGTGGCCCACCCAAATGCACAATATACCTATTGCAAGCTTTCGAAGCTTCATGGGCTTCTTCTTCAGGCAAGATGTTACAAGCCAAACAGGAAGGGGAAAAAAATGGAGATGTTCGTTAGATGTCTGCATGTTGTTTCAGTCCTAAAGATGTTATGATGGGGAGGATATCTTTTGCAGGGAGGCTTCTCCTCCTTCTGGCCATGCAGCAATAGGGAGATATTCAAAGTCCAGGAAATTTAAAGTCTATTTGCATCTCAGCAGGCACCCTTTTTTTGCAATCCAATATATCTCCATTCCAGTAAGGCCACAGGCCTATTTGTAGGCAGAGAACTCTCTCAGGTTTGATGGTGCCTTAAATATGGATTTCACAGAGTTCCAGACAAATCTGGTACCTTATCCCAGAATCCACTTTCCCCTGGTAACATATTCCCCTATTATTTTAGCAGAGAAAGCTTATCATGAGCAGCTCTCTGTGTCTGAAATCACCAATGCTTGCTTTGAGCCCGCCAACCAGATGGTGAAATGTAATCCCCACCATGGCAAGTACATGGCCTGTTGCATGTTGTATCGTGGAGATGTTGTCCCCAAGGATGTCAATGCTGCTATTGTTGATATAAAAACAAAACACACAATTCAGTTTGTTGACTAGTGTCCTATCGGTTTTAAGGTGGGTATCAATTACCAGCCTCCAACAGTAGTTCGTGGTGGTGACTTGGCCAAAGTTCAACGTGCAGTCTGCATGCTCAGCAATACTACAGCCATTGCAGAAGCTTGGGCCCGCCTGAATCACAAGTTTGATTTGATGTATGATAAGCGTGCTTTTGTCCATTGGTGTGTAGGAGAAGGAATGGAGGAAGGAGAATTTTCTGAGCCCCAGGGAAGTTTTAGCTGCACTTGAGAAATATTATGAAGAAGTGAGCACAGACTCCCTGGATGGTAAAGATGAAGGCGAGGAATATTAAACTTCACAAAGCTCTGTTGTGTACCTATGACCATTTACTCCATTGCTTATAATAAAAAGTAAATAGGAACACATCTCAAATGTAAACTGTACTTATAACCAAGATAATTAACATTAGAAATGGCACTACCCCAAAAACCAGTTGCATAACATTTCAACCTTACTGGAGACACAACAGATTATCACATGCAAGATAAGGATGGAAACATATCAGATTGCTCCTGTCCTTGTTCTGTCCTATTTGTGTAATCCGGGGGAAGATTATCACACACCACATGCTTATCCCATTATTCTCACATCATTTGGTTCATTACACTTCATTGATGTTGTCCAGGTTGGGGTCTTGGAACAAAGAAACTGCAAAGCAAGATCCAAAAGAGAAACGCTGCATTGAATTATATTCACAAATTCCAATCCATTAAAAGGCTGAATGGCAGACTCCATATATTAATACAGGAGTCTTCACTATTGTACATATAACAAAAGGAATTTTAAAGGCAGTTTTGAACCCAGGGAAACTGACTTTTGATACGTGGATTTATTGCTTTCACATCTCAGTAATGACCATGTAATTATGTGAAAGACCCGCATCACCTTATGCAGCCCTTTGAAGATTTAGGGCAGGGGCCATGATTTGCATCTTTCTGGATGCTATTACATTCCATCCCACTCCCATAACTGTGCAAATGGATTTTATACCTGAGCATTTATTATCACTCTGTACTGCATGTGAAGAAGTGGTTTATATTCATGAAAGCTTGTGTGATTTTTTTTTTAAAAAAACTCTAATCTTAAAGGTGCTGCCACATTTCTGTTTTTTCTTTTTCTTATTCTTCCTCCCTCTTCCTTCCTCCTTTTTAAATAAAGTACAACACTTTGTAACCAAGTACAACACTTTTTCTCCATGAAGTAAATTAAGTATGATGAGGCAGCTGTATACATTTAGGTGGCCAGGACTGTGGTTATTTGTCTAGATGTTGCAGAAAATCAGTCTTGGCATTTGAACTGAAAATAACAGTCGACAAGCTGGGGCAGTCATGTTTATTTGTCAGTGTCCTGTCCATGTTGAAGCATGTGCATTTAACATTTGTAAGAACATCTTGTCTGGTGGAATCATCTCAGCACTGCCAAAACTGAAGGTAGAGAGTCTGGGTCTGAGAATAGCTTGTTCAGACCATGGGTAATGAATCCCAGGCCCTGAGACCAAATCCCCTCTTCCAGTCTCAGTATGACACTTGGGCTTCCCCTTTTAGCTAAGCTCCCTTCCCCCATGATATACCCAGTTTTTGGTTTCTTATTGTTTTATGTTTTTTTCCCCTATTCAGAAAGCCAAGATGCCTCTTGCAAGGCTTAGCTTTTGGCAGTCAGGAGACTTAAGCTAAAATGTGGTAATATTTTAAGTCTGACCCTTTTGGCCTCACCCACCACGGGAATGAAGCCACATAAGAACTTTTTTTAACTGGAATCCTGCCTGCAGGCTTAAAGAGGTTTCCCATTCTCACCCTAGAATCATGTCGTTGTTTCATATAGGAACCCTCAGTCTCTGAGTCACAATCCTCTAAAAGTTCAAAAAGAACTACAAAGTACAACCAAAGTGTTCCTTCCAAAGTGCTCCACTTTGCCCTTTCCTTGGCTATCTTTCTGTTTGTCTGTCTGTGCATCCATCCATTCCATCGGTAAATTCTGTCATGAACCCATTCATTTTGAAAAGTTCTTCATTTTATCTAGGATTACATGTATATGGAGTTTATCACACAAAGGGAATTGGAAGTATAATCCAATGGCAATCTGAATGCAATCATGGGGTTTTGCGTGATTGCGTGAGAAACTATCACTTGCAATTTCAGGCACTGGGAGGCAATTTCAGGCAGTTCCGAACTAATGCAGTGTCAATACGCAATCACGTAAATTATCTGAACTAGCAAATTTACTCAGTTCCAAACTGGCCTCACTTCCATTTCTTTTGAAATTGATAGAAATTCCTCCTGTGTGATAAACTTCTAGGTTAGCTATTGATTAAGATTCCATTGATTTTCTAAAGTTCATTTCATTTCCTGTACACTGGATAATATATAAACTGACACTGTTGAAAAGTACATTAATTCAGATTTTATATGATTTTAACAAATTTGTGGTCCACATGACTATTAATAAATGACCACAGTTTGCTGTTAATCAATGGAAACAAGAAGCCTTTTTTTTCCTTTTTGTTTTCTTTTTATGTTTAGAATACTTGGTCCCATATTGGGAGAACAGTGGGATCGAAAATAAATGAGAGGTGATATATTGAGATTTAAGTTCCGGTTGAGACAAGGAAGTTTAAGCTAGAGGGCCAGTTAATTTAAAGAACACAGTAGTGACAATTAATGAATAAGTGGTTAAACTGAAGTAAAAGGGAAAACATTTTTTGATAACTAACTTTTTTTATGAACTGAAAACAAACATCTGACAAACAAACGTCATTAGTCAGTGAGCTTAATCAGATGAAAATCATGACGAACCAGATGAGTTTGGACTGGAAGGACCAGAGTGTAGAGTTGAAGAGGGATAACAGAGAAATGGTAAGAGGCATTTGAACAAATTAATCAATTAGTAATTCAGATGACTATTGAAGTGGAACAGACAAGTATAGAAGGAGCTGATGTTGAAGTGTTAGAGGATTTACCTATAGATACTACTATCATCAAAGATGGAGAAATGGAGATTAATTTGTAGAGAGGAAAAAAGTTGAAATCTTGAACAAAACTGCAAGAGAATTTGGTGAGTCTGAAGGACAGATATTAAATATGGATGAGAATGAAGTGATATTTCCAGAAGATGGCCCTTAACAGTAAGAAAGATATCCAGTATTGGTGAATGCAGTAATATATGTTGTTTTGAGCCTGCTCTTTTGGGGTATTTTCTTTTTTTTAAAAAAAAATTATGGGATTTTTGAAATTTACTTATATGTTAAATATAACTAAAATGATTTAAGAAATAATTTAGGACTGTAAGGACTTAATACATTTGTATGGCAGATCAAGAAGACATTTTTCACACTAGTGGGCAAACAGGATTTAAACAATAGTTAAACAAGAGTTAAACAGGAAATGTTCTATGATAAACATAAGGCATTTCCTGTTTAACTCTTGTTTAACTCTTGTTTAAATCCTGTTTGCCCCCTAGTGTGAAAAAGCAGCAAGTTTATTTGGATTTGTAAAATAATTTTGGGGACAGAAATAGAAAATTAGGAATATATTGCAAAACGCTTTACATAGAAGGAATAAAGTAGATCTAGTATCTGTGAAAAATGTAATCATATACCACGTTTTGAGTCTGCTCCTTTGGGGGTTATTTTTCCCCTTTGTGCATTTTATAAGAGATTTTACGTAAAATATAAATAATAATGTTCAAAGTAGGTATAAATTAAATTATATTGGTTTAAACAACTACAGATAGAAATAAAAAGTTAGGATTATACTCTTATAATTATGTATGCAGTCATTAGTATGGGTTATAAGTAGGAATCTTTTGGCATTTCTTTAGAGGAAGTAATATTAGTAGATAACCATCATCAGTAGTTCACACATAGGAAATCATTTGTTTAATCCTTTTTTAGGTTCAAAACAGACTGCAGAAATAATCCAGTTTGAGACTGCTTTAGCCACCCTGGCTCAGTGCTAGGGAATCCTGGGAATTGTAGTTTATTGTGGCACCAGAGTTCTCTGACAGAGAACGCTAAATATCTAACAAAAGTACAGTTCCCAGAATTCCCTAGCATTGAGCAAGGGCAGTTAAAGCAATCTCAAACTGGATTATTTCTGAAGTATTTTTTGGACCTTAGATTTATTTTGTTTTATAGTGTTATGTGTCTTTTATAGGAAGTGCATTGTTAGTATGTGACAGTTTGTCACTATATGTAATTTATGTCATACAATTATATATTTAGTAAAAATATTATTAAGACAATTTAAAAAAAGAAATTAAAAACAAGTCTCACAAAATGAAATGGAACTTGGATGGGATGAGAATTTGAAGAGATTCTGATTATTTTCTTGGAAGTTTATCATACGGCGGAATTTGGGAGTATAATGCAATGGCAATCCAAACACAATCATGGGGTTTCACGTAATTGCGTATGAGTGTATCTCACACAATTTTGGGCAAAAGCGAAGTCATTCCGAACACAATTATAGGTTTTATGTTAATGCATATAGGAGTATCTCACGCAATTTCAGGCAATGGGGGGGGGGGTCATTTTCGGGAAATGGGAAGTCATTCTGAAAGCACTCCGAACGCAATTAGATTTCATGTAAATTTGCTAAACTAGCCAATTTACATGAATTCGAATTGTCTCAATTCGAAATTGGGAGAAATTCCTCACATGTGATAAACTCCTTGGTAAGATTTGTTCAGAAATTTGCCTTCCTCTGAGACTGAGAAATTATGACTTGCCCAGTCACCCAGTGGGATTTTCATGGCCCCGTGAGGATTCAAATCCTAGAGTCCTAGTTCAACACTCAAACCACTATACCAAGCTGGCTCAATTCTGAGAAACACAACAAAAATGAAATGAGCAGAAATTAAATTCACATTCTTATTTCAGAAACATCAAATGCCATACCTAAGATGATACATTCAGATATGCACCTTGTCACCTACTGTTAATCTTTCTGATAAGCTGTGTATGTAGGCAGCCTTTTAATGAGTCTTCCTCTTGTATATTGTCACTATTGTACAGTTATGATGAGAACTCCAAAGGCATCCAAGTTACAGAGAAAAATACAGTTGCATTTTCAGTTATAAGTACTGCAAACCTTGCAGTAAATTGAAATGCCCACAGTACAGCTGGTGTTTCTTATTAAAAGCCAAAATCCTGAAATGGCTTACAAGAAAGACTTACAAGATTGGCTTTCAGACCTAAATCTTAATTAGTTGTGAACACTGCTCTGTCAGCAGGATTTATATTTTCTAGAACACGGTAGGCAGGTCAGGGAAGTACTGGTTGTTCAATTTAAATAACAAATTTAAAGTGGTCTCCTGGATGAAGTAGAAACTATTGTTAGTTATTGTCATGTTGAGCTCATAGTATCCACCTGACAAACTCTCACCTTCTGTTTTCATGGTTCAGCAGTCTTATAGTATTTGTTATTTTTACTGGTTGGCAGAAAAGTACATAATTTTTACTGGTTGGCAGAAAAGTACATAATACTACCTTTCCCTTCCCCTTTTGTGTTGTCTCTTTTAGACTATAAGCCTGAGGGCAGGGAACCGCCTAAATATAAGATTGTATGTACAGCACTGTGTAAATTTACAGCGCTATATAAATAAAGGATAATAATAATAATAATAATAATAATAATAATAATAGACTGAAGAATAATGTTAAGGCAGAAAAAAAATTAGTATAGAGGAAGCCTTGGTGAACTTAGAAACATATAAACTTTGTTTTGTTAATATCTGTAAAGAAAGCCATAACTATTGAAGGTGTTTTAATAATCCATGAGAAATATCCCTTCCTAGCAAGCTAATCCTGCCCACGTTTTTTTTTTTTCATAGTCCAAGAGTTCTCATTTAAATGTTAGTGTTAAAATGTCATGATGGGAAACTCTGTCATGGGGGTGGATTTCATGAGGGACAGCTTACATGAGATATTTTGAATCTCTTTGCTATAAAAATCAATGCATTTTCTTGTATAAAAATGATTTCAGAATTTAAAGAAATTTCATTGGTCAGATTAAGTAATGGAAATTTTAGCGTTTGGAATTCTAGAAATCCACTGAGCAGATTAGGGTGTTGACGATGTGAATTTGTACCAATATTTATGGGGTTTCCATAAATTCACAGGAGACTCAAAGGCATATATACACACATATGTCTACAGTTTACAACTGCCAGTTTACAGTTCCTTGAATTTCTAAATATTTTTAAAAACTCCTAACCAGAGTGTGAAAGTAATAAGTTATAAACTTGTTAATAATTTCTTTTTTCCAAGATTAACTATTCTACATCACGATTTCAAACGTAATGGATGACTGCACTTCTTTTCCATTGAAACACTAACTTTTATTTGGGGCATAGATTTACTAAGAGAGGGGGATATCTCATATTTGTTTTGACTTGTGCTGGCTTGTAGTAATCCTTTTGATCTGCATTAGAATTATGTTATCAATAAGTGTTCTCATGAATAAGATACCTATAAGGAGTTTAACATACAGGAAATCTGCACTGGGATAGACACTGGTTGTAACCATCTGGAACAGATCTTATTGTATTGCCCTGTGCCTTTCTGCAACGCGCTCCACATGGGGCTACCTTTGTACCAAGTCCAGAAGCTTCAGTTGATCCAGAAAGCGGCAGCCAGGTTACTTACAGGGGCATCAAGAACAGATCATATTACCCCTATTCTAAAATCCTTACACTGGCTACCGATTAGCTTCCAGGTGCAATACAAAGTGTTGGTTGTTATCTTTAAAGCCCTATATGGCTTGGGCCCGAGTTACTTGAAGGAACGCCTCTCCCTACACAATCCATCCCACACTCTCAGAACTTCAGGGAAGAACTTTTTGGAACTGAACAACACTAGTCTGATGACAACTTCCCATAGGGCATTCTAGGCTGTAGCCCCGAAACGTTGGAACAACTTGCTGGAAGAGATCCGTCTTATTACCACCTTAGATGCCTTTAAGAAGGCACTTAAGATGGGTCTCTTCTGGCAGGCCTACCCACCCGATCTGCTTTAAAGATCTACTCAGAATCAGATCAATAATGGAAGAATGATAGCAACTGATTAGGTCTAAGGATTGCATTGCATGGACTTATAATTGTTTGTATAATGGTTTTAAGAGAACGATTTTAAGATAATTTTAGACTGTTGAACTGTATGTGATTGTAATTTAATAACTGTTAGAATCCCACCTCGATCCAATGGGGGAGGCGGGAAATAGAAATAAAACATCATCATCATCATTATTATTATTAGCAACCCAGGCATCTTTGGTAGCTTTTCAAGAATGGGAAAATCCTGTTCATTAAAAGCTGCCAGAGAAGCCCACATTGGATATGGGCTGCCTACTGCCCAGGCTCCCAGCCATGTGATAAGATCTATTCCAGACAGTTACAACCCATGTCTATCCCTGTGCAGAATTCCTGTGTGATAACTCTAAATGATCCTACCTTCAACAGCTCTGCTTACAACTTGCAGACTCAGGACCATGTTTTGCTTACAGCAGCGAGATTAATTATAGCAAGATGTTGGAAAAGGAAAATAAATGTGGAGCTGGAGGGCTGGTATAAAGAAGTATGGAAACTAGTAATTAATGATAAATAGACATGTAAATTAAAAGTTAAAAAAGGACAATGGAAAAGAAATGACTTTGATGGGATTTGGAAAGCATTTATTGAGAAAGTTCTGAGAAAAGAAGATGGAAGATTACCTCCATGAGAAGAATTGGAATTTTGGATGGAATATAAGGGCAGAAATGGCTCTGGGGAAGGGGAGCACTGAGGTGGAAATTAGCAAAATGTAATAGAATGTAGGAATATATATATATATATATATATATATATATATGAATATGTTAAGCTTTGTATATTATTATTATTATTATTATTATTATTATTATTCCTCAGGGCTGTGGGTTCCTTGATTGAATCTGTCCATCTGGAATGTAGTCTTCCTCTTTTCCTATTGCCTCCTGTCTTCATAGGCATTATTACCAGAATGATGACCACACAATAAAGAAGGGATCTTCTTTTAAAACCTTTAAGAGAGTCTTGTTCCTGCCCTTTGGGCTGTTCTCTAGTGATCTACTTTGCTTGGTAATATATTAATGTTGCTACGCACATAAAAAACTGCAACAATAATTTAGCATTTCTATCTGTTATGAATGTATAAATAGAATCATAATTGAGTGATGTAAATTAAAATGTAAAAGAATAAAGTCTGCCAGTTTTTCAGTTGCCCTACTAAAGGAAATAACCACCTATCCCTCATACTACTAATGGTAAAAAAAAGCTTTCTAGCCATCTTAAAAATTTTGTTTCTTTACCTGCGACAGGAGCAGATGGTGCTATGTAGTCTCAGGTTAATCACTTTGCAAGAGACCTAGGCTGGATGCCAGCACCTCTTCACAATCCACTGTGAGAACAAGAGAAGCTGAACCTTACATAAAATTCACAAGCAGTGCCTTTGCATTTTAAGCAGACATCTGTTAGGACATTGCATATTTGTCTGTTATCAAAATTCGGACTAAGCTGCTCACACGGCAGCATGCCATGTTTCTCTCCTCTGGTGGGCCTATCAGTTTCTACAGAATTTAAACTTGCATGAGGAACACAACGTCTCTCTTTGTAAAGCAATTGTTCTAATCCTGTACCATGTCTTCAGAGGAACTGACTGACAGCTAATTCTTTTTTTTTTTCCTACCTGTTTTATTCTATTGTCTTGGAAAACTCATCAGAAATGCTGGCCACTACATCCCTCAACATACATGTTTCTTCTCTCCTCTACCTAGGTCATGTTGGTCATGGACACAATCCGCCAAAATAATTAGGTTGCTTCATGCTGAGAGAGCTTTGAGAACTGAACTTTGGTCACCTCAAAAATGTGACATTCTACACAAATATGGAGATGGCTCCAGGCAAACCTATGGCTATGGTACTGCAGCCTAAGGGCATACAGCATCATGAGACATTGGGGAACTGGGGGGGGGGGGAATCAAAGTGATGTGTTCACTTTAAAATAATAGTATATACTAATGAGTTTTATTTTAATTTCAATAAAGCAAGCATTTACTACTTAAGAATCTGTTTAAAACAAGAAAAAGCAAGTTTTATCTGGAAGATGTATCCAGGTGCATATAGCCATCATTGAAAACTCACGGCTCCTATATCAGCATTACTTTTTGGACTAGTTTTCAAAAAAGTAGCCATAGTCCAAAACACACTGCAGGAATACTTCAGTTTGAGACCGCTTTAACTGCCCTGGCTCAGTGCTAGGGAGTTCTGGAAATTATAGTTTATTGTGGCACCAGAGCTCACTGACAGAGAAGGCTAAGTGTCTCACAAACGCTACAATTCCCAGAGTTCCCGAGCATTGAGCCAGGGCAGTTAAAGCAGTCTCAAACTGGATTATTTCTGCAGTGTGTTTTGGATCCATGTTAGTCTCTTGCATCATGAAAAGGAAGAAAGGTGGTGGTGGGGGATGTATCAGCAACTTTAAGATTAATTAATTTAAGAGTAATTAAATGATCAGGTATACAGCATACATACACAGTTGTGGGAGTGGGGTGGAATGTAATAGGATCCAGTAGGCTGCAAATTGTGTCCCTTGCCCTAAATTTTCAAAGGACTGCCTTTGGAGATATGAGTCTTTCAGATTTTTGAAGTGTCGATACGTGAAAGCAATAAATCTGCTTACCAAAACTTGGTGAGAACATTTCTTCACTAGTCCCTCTCCCAACTTCCAAAGCTGTGGGACTATACTTGTATGCAATCTGCTGTGGAATGCTGTAGATGAATCTTAGAGTCACAAGGGCTGTACAGACCAGCCAAAAGGGGTGGTCTGTAGTTGTCCAAAGGACAGGTTTCACCAGGAAACCTTTCTCTGATCCAGCAGCTGTTAACACTTGCCCCCCCCCCCCCCCACACACACACAGGGCCAATACAAACTGCCTGGAAAAGGCAGGCTGGAGCCCCTTCTCTTTGCTGCGCAGCATTGCCGCAGCAACCAAATGATGCAGTACCGCTGCATAGCACAAAAAGGAGTGCTCAAAAGCAGCTCCTCTTTGTGTCACAGTTGTGATGCCACAAGCACCATAGGAAGGCACGGTGATGTTGCAGGTGCACTGCACCATTTGGATGCGGTGCACATGCAATGCCACCAATGCATGTGATGTGTGGGCAGGGCCATGCAATCGTGGTGGCCCCCAAATGTGTGGGCAGGGCCATGCAATCGTGGTGGCCCCCAAATGTAGGTTAGAGAGCGTGCGGGTGGTGCGCACTTCCTAACCCTAGTATCTCTGCTGCCATGCCACCTTTCGGCTGTGTGTCTCAACCTACAGTTAATACTGCCTGCCCTTATTTCTTGGTCCACTCAATGAATTGCCTATGGTTTTTTTTTTTTAATAAAGATGTAATCAAATATTTTATTCCACAGTTCTTAGAAAAATTTCCTTTCCCCCTCTTCAGACAATGGTGGCTCTAAAAATAAAAGGGTCAACTTTAAAAAGGAAGAGAGAGAGAGGGGAGGAGGAGAAGAAGAAGAAACTGAAAATTCTCGTGCTTGACAACATTGCATTTGGCCATTGGGGTTGGTGGATTCTGGGAAATGCAGTCCAAAAAGAAATTCAGGACAATACTTCCCCACTACTCCATCATTTCCTCTATGGACACTTTACTTCATGTTGATGTTTCAAGTGATGGTGGGGATAAGGTGATGAAAACCAGAAATAATATAAGAAATTCCACCATTTCCACACTACAAGTGGGTTAATAATAAGTTTTATTTCTAGCCCGCCCCTCTGAACGAGCAATCGGAGCGGGTTACAGAAGAGAGTTAAAACAACAGCAGTTAAAACATCTGGTCCCACCCCCACCTCCCCCCCCCCCTAAAAAAAGATTAAATCAAACAACAAGTTAAAACATAGCATGCAGTAAACAATATCAACAGTATCAACAGAGAGTCCTTGAGCTGTGTGGATGAGCAGAGGCTGGAATCTCTACGAACAAAATTTGGAGCCGAGAGGTGTCAAAGATTTTCCGGAAAGGTCTGCCGGAAGAGATGCATCTTTAGGGCTGTTTTGAAGCCATCGATGGATGGAATAAGATGCATCTCATCCGGCAGGTCAATCCATAGCTTAGGGACGACCAGTGAAAAGGCCCTCTGGGAGGTCTGCACCAACCTGGTTTTCATAGGCTGTAGCAGCTTCCTCCCAGAGGATCGCAGTGTGTGTGTGTGGGGGGGGGGGGATTCATACCGGAAGAGGCGGTCCCTAAGATAGGATGGACCCAAGTCATGTACTCCTACTGAATGTTCACCATGGTCCTGAGCAGATAGAATATTGACATAACAGGAACAGGAGATGTTGTGCAGTCATTTACATATTCTAATATTTTTCTGCCTACAAGGACACTTTAAGGTCTTGCATTATGGTACGTCCTCTTGGCTCTTTGGAATGGTGGAGTCCATTTCACCACCTTAATATTTTACACTCACTTGCTAGTCTGTTTTCAGACCATGATTCAGAGTTGCCTAATGAATAATTTAGCAATGCAATTCAGTAAAATCTTTATATCTATGATAGTAGAGGGATTAGGAGAATGAGTATGCTCAAATTTACATATGTGTTCAGGGAAAAAATGTTCAGAGATATAGTTATATTAGTTCATTTCAATACAATAAGAAAGCAGTCTTGTGACATAGTTTTTTGTGGAGCTTTCGGGCTATGTGGCCATGTTCTAGAAGAGTTCCTTTCTGATGTTTCGCCAGCATCTGTGGCTGGCATTTTCAGAGAATGATAGCCTGGAAAAGGATAAGATATATATATCCTGTGTGACCCTGGGAAGGAAGGAGTAATTTGCAAATGTATTGTTCTGTTGCTAATGGCAGTCCTCAGGGTGGGAGGATATGCAAACAAGGATTAATGTCTCCTAACTGGTGCTCACTGGGAATCCCCTGGCTTTAGGCTTTTGCTCATTTGCACAGATTGAGTCTTGACAGATTAAGATGCTGGTGAAATGTCAGAAAGGAACTCTTCTATAACATGGCCACATAGCCCGAAAGCTCCACAAAAAAACTATGGATGCCAGCCATGGAAGCCTTAGACTCCAGCCTTGTGACATCTTTTATTTCGGCATAGGTTTTTTATGTATTCCAGTCCATTTTTTCAGATGCACCCCCCCCTTCCATTGATATGTTGTACATGCTATTAGTTCCATAAAGTTCCATATCATATGTTGTACATGCTATTAGTTCCATAAAATCTGAAAAAATGAGAATAAAAATAACAATAATTTCAAAACAAAATCTGGACAATTTGAAAGAGACAGACTTTTGATTTATTTCACAAACTTCAGATTTCCTTACTATTAAGAGAACATCTATGTATGACTTAACTTTTAATTAGCATATACAGAATTATGGCTGGTATATTTATGAAGTTTCTTAAAAATGTATTCTTCTGTTTTAATAGAAATAATAGTTCCAAATATTCCCATATAGATAACTGATGGAGCTGGAAGCAGCTGCATACTGAGATATTTCAGGTGGCAAATAGTTTAAAAAAATAATAATACAAAAACTAACAAAAGGGAAGATCATATCATTTAATCTTACTAGGAACACATATACCTTAGTGTTATCAAACAGAAACTTTTTTAAAAAAATTTAAAAAAATCCTTGAATGAGCATACCTAGATTTTGCACATCATTTTGGAAGAAATCATCATTACAAATTTAAAAAATACATATTACAAGCAGTCACCCATGCCACTAGTACTAAGAAAATTGCATACAAACTTTTTTTTTAGCTCATAGTGTACATTTTGTAACTAATTCAGTAACAAAAGAATTTGTCATCTATGATGAGGAAGGTTATGTACCACACTTAATGCCTTCCTGGGAAGGGAACAATCCAGTTTTGCTTGGAATGTCACTGTGGGCATCATCTGATGGTTACCTAGAGGTGTGCAGAATCCTCTTGAGAAATTTCATTACTCTTAATCTATTTTTGTTTCCTCTGAAGTTTCTGAGAGAGCTTTCTTGAGACGGAACCCCAAATTAACTTCAAATTTTGCTTAAGGTACAATTTTGGTGGTAACTTTAATCTCAGGTAAAATGAAAAAAATCCTTCAAGCATAGTCATGAGCACGTCACCGAATTAGAAAATGTGCTACAACAATCAATATCTTTTCTTTTCCTCAGTCTTACAAGCCAGATTTTAAAAAAGCCTTCTATGCCATGAAGCTATGATCAAATTAGAAGACTAAAAGTGTAATGATTCACCAGAGCCCTGCCTTTTATTGCCAGTAGGCGAATGTTTACCGTTAAACCAGATAATCACATCGCCACATAGCTTCAACCTTTTGTATTGGCTCTTATTGAGGGTACATATCACTATAACATACTGCTTTCATTTAGATCCCATCAAGGTGCTGTAAACAGTTCTCCAGCAAAACATGTAAAATTAAAAGAAAGGGAAAATGGGCTTGAAGGCTGTAGTTATACTTACTGTGACTTCAGTTTTAACATTTTCTCTGTTTCTTGTGTTTGTTTTCATTGTACACAGCAGGAAACTGGATTTCCAGGGCATATATTGTTGGATGCTGAAATGGGTCCCTCTTTTTCATATCTTGTAGCATTTATTTTGTTCACTTTTTTATATTAATGTTACTGAAATTATTGACTATGCTACAGTAAAACAATGGCCAGAAGCAGATTTGCCATTGACTGCAGCAGACAAAGGACACAGTGAAATCACAATACAGTTGGCCCTCCATATTTGTGGATCTGACTTTTGTGGATTTGATCAGTCATGAATTTCATTAATACTTTTTCTTTAAGAATCTCTAGGTCCTCCAGTGACTCTGTGGTCAACGTCCACCAGATGTGCTGGAGGACCTAGAGAGAATATTTCTCTAGGCATCTGTAGATCCTTTAGCATAATTTTATGGCCACCTTCCAACAGATGCTAACCACAAAGCTGTGCTGGAGGAACTAGAAATTCTTAGAGAGTTGATCACTCAGGGGGAAAATAGTGTTATCTATTTATGTTTTTTTCCACTTTCATGTGGTCCTTCACCCCTATCCCCAGTGAATGCAGAGGACCCCTTGTACATTGCATTAAAATACCATCGTCACTCAGAGCAAAGCTGTAACAATGTGGTGCTATGAAAGCAGTACAGTGGGACCTCGAGATCCACTGGGGTTTGTTCCAGAAATCCACTCTCTGTAGATACTAAAATCCGGGGATGCTCATCCCATTGCATGCAGTGGTGCAGCAAAATGGCATTCTTTGTGTAAAATGGCAAAATCATGGTTTCCTTTTTGGAATTTATATTTTTAAAAATAATTTCAAGCTGCGGATGGTTGAATCTGGGGATAACAAATCCATGAATATGGGGGGATGACTGTAGTAAACTAACAATAATTTTATGCACTTCTGACTGATAATTCGGTCTCAGCCACAAACCTCTAAGGCTTATCAGAGTCAGCCCTACCATTAGGCAAAGTGAAATAACTGCCCCCCCCCCACAGCATAGATGACACAGAATGGTACTTAATGGTCAGATAGTCAAATTGTTAATATTAAATCTTAATGCTAGAAATGGGATGCTTTTGCGATTTCCTCCCTCTTGTGTCAAAGATCAGCTATTTCACTTTTGAAGTCTGTAAGAAGTCACAGTTGGAAGCTATCTGGTTCTAAGAAACTCTATATTTTCAATTTGCCAGTAAAATTCAAAACCTTGTAACTTTTCTGATTACAATTTGTCTCCATCACTTCCTGAAAATACAAGTGCAGACATGGGAAACTTTCTTTCAACTTTCAACATAGCAAACAGATTAAGAGCTGGTTACACTAGTATTATTTAATGCTCAGAATTTCAAATGACATCTTGAAAAATAGGCATCATAAATACAACACCATGCACAGGACTTCCATATTGTCTCAGACACATTTTTCAGTGAAGCCAACTTACATTCTGAATTGCCAGTCTTCAAATATACCACAACCAAGTGTATGGAAATCAAGAAGAAAATGATATTCATGTATGTGTGAACCAGTCTTGTGTGACTACTAGCTTGGCTGCTCTAGATGTTTGCAGATGCATCTGAAAATACTCAGAGACTGCATTTATACTTTAATCTCCAATAAGTATGAGACTCTGAATTTTCATTGTGTCTGTACGTATACCCCTGTGTGTGTGTGTGTTTGTAAGAGGGCAGCTTTCATAGCCACAAAAGGCATGGTCATTGCAACAGCTCCAGGACTGATAGGTAGTTCTCCAAATTCTGAAGTATAGTTACACTAGTTTGAAATGATGGTTAATGGAGATCCTTCATATCACTGTGACCATGTCTTAGCTACTTAGACAAGTTCCCTTTCCTTTCTGTTGTTTATCGTTGAATTTATTAGAATAGGCTCTTTTTAATGGCTGGCAAGCAGTCACCATTTTTTCATCATTCATTCATCCACACTCTTCCATTCTTTTAAATAGCTAACACATTATGAAAGTCACTAACAAAGAGGCTTTCATGTCAAATTACAGGAGGGAAAAAAAAATCTGATTTGCCTAATAGGATTTTAATTCTTTATCATCTTGGTGACTTTCTGTAAGTAGTAATAGTTGAAAGAAAGGATTAACAGATGCATTCTTCAAATACTCCTTTACGTTTCCTTACAAGTCTACATCAGTACAGCTTTTATAGTGCTGCAGCACTGCAGAACTACAACACTGCATAAAAGTCACTGGCTTTCTTGATCTTATGCAGAGCTTGCAAAAGTTACTTTTTTTAGACTACAACTCCAAAAATTTTATACTGGGGTAAAACCAGAGCAATATGGCAGGACAGGAAGTCAGAATAATAAAGTCAAGATTCCTGAAAGAAAGTATGTAAAGGGGAGCAAAATCTTAAAACGCAATAGAAATGCTATCTATTTTACAGTTGTAATGAAGTCACAGTTTGCTGTGTTCTTTCTCTAAGAGAGTTCACGTAATTGCAGAATGAGTGGCTAGCGAGAAGAGCCCCCAATACCAAATATCTCACACAACAACCATTATTGGAACAAACAAGGCCACAACTTTTATTGATTACAGCTGCATCGGCCTGACCTCAACATGGATCCCAGATCCATACATTGGATCACTTGATTGCCAACCCCCTGCACAATTCTCTCTACCCCAAAGTTCCTTAGGGGAACCCCAGTGCCTATGACAGCACCTGCTTGTTCTTCTGCTGTGTCCTATGCAAAGAAACTGCCACAAAAGGCAGCCTCCTCCCCAGGTCTATCCTTCACCAAACTTACTGCAACTATAATTCATAGTGACTATCATACAGCTATGTATCCTGTCCAGATTCTGACAGGTGTAACCCATCTAGTCTGCACTGGAATCAAAGTGGTGAATCCACCAACTACCAAACTATAGTAATGAGACCCTGATAGCCATTGTCACTTTTTCTTGGACAATGCCCAGCTTTTCTGGGTTTTGAATTCCTCTCCACCAGTGCCATTCCATAATGCCAGACCACATAATTGTTAACTCGGGGAAAGAGTGTGTATAAGTGCAATATCTACTCAAGCCTTCTCCACCGGCCACAATGTTGTATAATCCCCCAATCATTTCCCCCAAGTTATTGCCTCCAATGGCCCCACCTTGCTGTCTCCTTGAGATCAGAGATCTCAGTGACTCCTAATGCATTTAACACCAATCACATAATGTAGATGTGGTTTTCAAGGCCCAGGCCTTTTTCTCAACCATTGGAAGCTAAATATTCTCCAGCCAAATAGATGATGAAATGGCCACATATCCAAACTAATCTCCACCCTCAGAAGAATCCAAATGACAGAATACATCAGTGACTTATGCTCAGCCCCAGGTGAATGTATATCTGACAAGCTTCAGATTATCACCTGCTCATGGCTTTTATTAGTGCCATCTCCTTCCCACATTCTGCTACTATTGTGGCCTCCCTGATGCAGAATGAATGCTCACTGATTTCACAATTTGTCACCCACAACAGACATGAGAATACTTCATCATTTTTTGCAAAGTGATAGCCTCAATATGATCTTGCTGGCCACATTTGGATATCTTTATCTGTAGCTGGATCTCTTATCCTCCAGAGATACATTCTGGGCCTCAAATGCCCTGCCCCGAATGCTCTGTTGCTCTTGGAATTACCTACCAATTCTCTCACTCACAGGTCCCTGTAAAGGAATAATAACGTGAAGGCAGCTGTCATAAAGATGCTCTCTTCAAACACTGATTTGAATACTGCAGACAACACTCTGATTAGGTCACCAAGTAGTTTGATCATATTGGGGCTTTTTACATTGGCAAGAAAGTGTGACATGAAGTTGCACTTTCCTTAATGCTTAGCAGCTAGACAGCAAGCCCCAGGTGTGCATTTAAAAAGTACAGGGCAGCTAGACTGAGGTTTTTTCTGTGGCTCAGCAACTACATGGGAAGCTGTCAAAACGCTACAAACACAGGCGGAGCAGCTACATGGGCGGCAAGGAACGTGGCTT
This sequence comes from Urosaurus nigricauda, assembly GCA_034509955.1. NCBI lineage: Eukaryota > Metazoa > Chordata > Lepidosauria > Squamata > Phrynosomatidae > Urosaurus > Urosaurus nigricauda. The sequence continues at coordinate 144,336,249 of JAOEGL010000003.1, read as the reverse complement.
TTAGCCGCGCTTTAAACATTTTTTTCCCTTGCTGGCTGCGAATTGCGCAATTGCGCAGGTAAACCATACAGTCAGAGCTTATCACATGGGGGAGTACAGGACCATTCCGAAAGAGGGAGAAAGTGAGGTCAGTTCGGAAATGCACATGATTACGCACAAGCTCATCACACACAAAACAAGAGAGCATCTACACAAAAAGAAAATGCAGAGTCAATACGAAAGAATTCATCACATGTGAACATACTGGTCGGCTTTCTGTTGCAAATTAAGGCATCTTGGGAAATGGTAGCAAAGGCTCATGGGAGTTGTAGTCTGTGTTCTGTCAGAGCATTATATTGAGTTGTCTTGAGGTTTCAGCCCTCTGTCCAGGAGGGATTCCCATATGTCCTCCATTCTTGAGCAGAGGCCCCCCTTTTCCAAGTTGACCAGGCACGTCCTCCTTTGCCAGGACACGTCCTACTTTTCCAGCCTTCTTTTTGAAGAGGAAGCAGGAGGGCCAGGCGTGCTCTGGCCAGGCTCTGGGGGTCTCTTCCTGGCTCCTTCCCTCCCTCCCTCCTTCCCCGCTGCCTTCCTCCCCCCTTCGGCTGAGAGAGTGTGACTTGCAGGGAGGAAGGGCAGCGGAGGTGCTCCAGGTCCCTCCCCTTCTCCTCCTCCTCTTGCCAGCTTGCCCTGGTCTGGCTGAGTGCCTCCAGTGCCCTGCTGTCTCCCTAGAAGTCACACTCTCTCAACCAAAGGGAGGAGGTGAAGGAAGGTGCAGGCACACTCTGGCCGGGCTCTGAAGGTCTCTTCTTGTCTTGGCACCTTCCCTCCCTCCGCACTTGTATCGCTGCCTTTAAATGGGCGCTTTAAAGATACAGAGCCCCATTTAACCGTTCAACTACACCTTAGCCTTTAGATGCAATAGGGGTGCTTTTTACATTGGCTAAAAGGGGCGGTCCAAACTCACCCCTTCTAGCGGCGAGATGAGGCCTAGGCTGCCACACGGGCAGCCCCAGAGGCCTCATCCCGCCGCAACGACCCGCCGCAAAAAAGAGCTCCAGGATCGAGCTCTTTTTTTGCGGCGCGGGAAGGGCGCGATTGGCGCCCTCCCGCGCCGCCAGAGCGTCAAAACGTGCGCAGCGCGTCAAAACGCTGCGCACGTGATGACGCTTGTACGGCGCCACCGTGTAGACGCCGCCATCTTTAAATGGCGGCGTCCATGCGTTTTAGGCTTAGGGAGGGTGTAACCCCTAACCCTAACCCTAAATGCGGGCTTTTTAGCCCTAAAAGCGCCTTTTTTTGCCCGTGTAAAACGGGCCAGCAATGCTGCACCCTTTTTAAAAAAGTAGTGGGGAAATCAAACTACTTTTTAAAGGCACTCCTTCTCCCTTAAAACTCCAAAATAGTGTTTTCATGGCACACTTTCCATTTTTCTCATCTAAAGGCTGGGCTTTCATGCAGCCTTCAACACACCTCTTTTTGCCAATGTAAAATGGGCCAGCTCCTTTTTAAAGCACTTCTTCTCCCTTAAAACTCCAAAATAGTGTTTTCATGGCACACTTTCCCTTTTTCTCATCTAAAGGCTGGGCTTTCATGCAGCCTTCAACACACCTCTTTTTGCCAATGTAAAACGGACCAATAGAACTTCTGTAGCCTCCATGAGAGGAGATTGCCTTTGCCAACCCTCCCTCACTTTTCAAGCTCAGAGGACTTCCAGAGATTTGGGAAGCTCTCAGAGTTGCCAAAAATGAAATGGCTGCCAGATGAATGGCCATGGTGAATGGAGCAGTGCCACACTCTGCAAAGTCAGTATGGAAATGAAGAACTTGCCTGTAAGTGGTGGCCACTCTGCCTGATATCCCTTTGCAGATTCATCACAGGAGGAAGAGTGAATGGGAACATGTCATGAGGTGAGGGTGTGGTATCTTATTGCTTTGTGATGGGTGGGTCCCTTTGTCTCCATAGTGAGAGGTAATGCAAAGACCCTTAGGGGGTGGGATGCAAGGTGCTTCAGCAAAATCATTTCCTTGTATCTAGTTCTTATTTATGTCCTCAGGTCAGCATGACTCCTGTTTCCCTACTCATAAACATGTCCAACATTAGATATTAATCATTAAACCGCACATACAGTGGGAGAGGTGTAGGATATGCTAACACCACTGCAAATGCCCACAGGAGCTGGCAAATCACATAACATGGTCAAATGAACTGAGCAAAGTTCAGAGTGTATACCATCATCTTTGGGGTAGGACAAGTGGTAAATCAACCTGTATTCCCCAAAGGTCTTCTTGGGAACTACACATAATGGTGACTCCCTCAAACTGGGCAATGGGCAGAAATGAAAAGGTTGCACCACCTTGCTCTCTTTACATTCCATATTCACCATTGTAGCCACTATCTCTGGATGCTCTCATACTGACTTTACATTATTTGCACGTGTAAAAGGTATTCAGAAGCCTAGAGATCATATATCCTTACCAATTATCTGTGGGAGTAAGGGAAGCAGAGTGGACAATCTATCTGGTGTTTAAGCTAAATGCCTTCCCTGGCAGCCCTGCTGGGGAATGTTACTTTCCTGCACCAGATAAGGCTGTCCCCATGCCATTAAGCTCTCTCTCCTTTCTGGGGAGTGCATTAAAGGTGGTTCTGCCTCCCCAATGGTGACAAGGTGCTTGGCTGAACACTACAGGTTAGCTAGGGATGTGAACTATAACAGCTGTCACAGCCATGCTGGAACTTACAAAGCACACAATAGCATTTGCTCTGGTTGAATTCCCAACAAACTCGGTGCCGCACATCCTTCTTAGCCCTCCCCACCTGGAGAATGTGAAAGTCACTGTCTTCACTTTTATGTGCCCCCCTCCTCTTTCCCCCAACAAGTCATAGCATGTTGTTTGTAAAGTCCCACCTGGCTTTCTCATTCTGGGAAGCCCTTTTGCAGAATGCTGACCCGAGCTCAATGGCAGCACATGAAAAAAATCATGTATGATGGGCACATGAAAAAAAATCATGTGTGATGCTGGTTACAGAACTGACTTTCTTGGACTTGTAGCTTGTATTTCTTTTTAAAATCATGTTTCCTGTCCCTATGACCACTGACAAATGTAAACTTTGAGTCAGAACCAAGAGCTTGCAGTGTCAGCCTTAATTTGCTTCTTCTACTCTGTTTTCACTCATGCCCTCATCCATGGAAATCTCAGCTCAATGAAACCATCACAACTTTCTGCAGTTCTGAGTAGTAATCCTGTACACATGTAATACTGAACATGATGGGCTTCAGTTCTTGATGAAGAAACATAGGATTGCAATGTAAAGCTTTGCAAGAGAGGTTTAAGAGTTAACAATAGGGGAAAGCACATACTAGCTTATTAAATTCTGGCATCCAATTTCAGAGTTGCCCTGACCCATGGAGTAAAAGAAAGACTAGCCGCAAGTGTGACCACGTGGAAACTACACCTGGAATCCTGTTGGAGATCTACAAGTGGCAAAAGGACCATTTACATTAGTTTTATTCACTTTTTTGTCAAGAGGGGAGCCATGCAGAGCAGCTGCTGTATGCACAATTACTTAGCATCACACATGATTTTTTTCATGTGCCCATATGAAAATCATAGTATAGAGATAAAGTTGTCCCTTTTCTTGTTAATTGGACTGCTATTTTATGTCTTCAAATACAGGTGTAAATAGCAAGAACATTCTGTCATTGAATCATAATGTGTCAAGTGACCCCAGGAAACTCATCAAATGTACCCACTATGTGTGCACATGCACATAAACAACTACTATTTCAAGCTGGAAATAACTTTCAGCACTTACTGTGGAGGTGTATAAATTTTGCCAGTCTCCACCCTGAGGTGCATGAATAGAAAGTAACCACTATTTAAAAGATGTTAATGAAATGGACTGTTCTGTATTGTAAAGCCCCCCCCCCCCCCGATGGTGGATGTAAAATTGCCACCCCTTTGATGAATTTTTGATGAAAACTGAATTAATCCCTGCCCATGTTCCTCTCATCTAAATCAAATGTCTTGTGGAAAGGCAAATTTCCTCCCTTCTGGGTGGAGAGGATTTCATTTCCAGATGCCACAGCATGACAGAAACTTATGCAGCTTTCAGAATGATTACTTTGGAGGAAACACAGACAGTTTATAAACTGCATGCAAAAGTCCTTCTTTTAAGCAAAGATGCATCTCTAATGTGTTTCGGGGGATGTTTATGGACAGCACATGCTTGCCAAATTCTATATTTACTCAGTAAACTACAGAGATCACTTATAGACGGTAATATTTCATGTGGGTGTCAAGGGCAACTGCCTTGGGACAAGAGGGCTCCAGTGTGCCTTGAAAATTAAAAAGAGAAAGAGAAACAAGGGCAAGCTTCAAATTATTAAGAGTCTGTCACACAATAGAGTCTCAAGCATGGAGGGGAATTCTGTAACTCTTGTGTTATCACTCGATTCCTTCCTCAGAGTCACCAGAGCCTCTACCCATTTTAATACTTCCAGAGAATCTAGAAGATCATACCTTCAGAAACTGAGGTGAAACAAGGGTACATACTCTTAAATCTTATTTTCCTTCCCCTGCCACTTTTCATGAGATCAGGAACCATATGTGTGGCCTGTGAGGAATAGGAAAGGAAATATGGCTCAGGCTCAGGCCTAAGCTTTTTGAATGACTATACTGTAAAAGAGAGTGGGATAAAAAGTTCTCACCCCTTTCATAAATTTTTAATGAAAAGTGAATTAATCCATGTCCATGTTCCTGCATATGAGAAGGCCCGAGCTTTAAGATCTGCAGTGGTGTGTGCTTCTCTGTATCCCACCACCTTCACCGGCACAGTTGGAATGTGGGAAAGGGTGTTCTCTGTAGCTGCTCCAACACTTTGGACCTCCTTAGGATATCTCCATATTTGCTGTCTTTGGAGGGGGGGGCAGATTAATACTTTCTTTTTTAACAGTCCTCTGGAAATTGATTTTCAATAACATTGTTTTAATCTTTGTCTTAAGGTAATATTTTAAATGGTTTCAATTAGGTCATTTAATACTATTTTTTTAAAAAAAAGATGCTCTGAATGGAGCCTGAAGTCCCCCAGCTGGGCCTCACCTGCTTGCCAGACTCCCCACACGGTCCTTGGCAGGCTTGGCCCAGCCCCAATGCCCTCCTTCTCTGCCTCTGCCTCCTCATCAAGGATTGCACCACACTGTTGTATGGGGGCTTACCTGAAGTCCCAATGTTCCTAATGGCGGCATGGCCATTAGGAACAATGGGACTTGAGGTTCCATAGTTTTTGGTATCCATGGGTAACAAGGTCCAAAATGGATCCCCCATGGCTAACAAGGTCCCACTGTACTTCCTTTCTGTACTTATTACAATTGTCCCTTTTGTGGCTTTCCTGAGAAAATAAGCCACCTTGGGAGTTTATCAGATGGGAGGAATTTCTCTTTATTTCGAATGGAGCCAATTGGAGCCAATTCGAATTCACGTGAATTCGCTAGTTTAGCTAATTTACATGAATTCCAATTGCATTTGGAATGCATTGAGAATGACTTCCCATTACCCAAAATGACTGCCTATTGCCCGAAATTGCATGAGATGCTTTCATACGGCACTAACATAAAACCCATGATTGCATTCAGAATGACTTCCCTTTTGCCCAAAATTGTGTGAGATACTTTAATACGAAATAATGTGAAACCCCATGATTGCGTTTGCATTGCCATTAGATTATACTTCCAATTTCCGTCATCTGTTAAACTCCTTGGATGCAGAGTTGTGTATTTATTGGATACCAAAATGAGGAAGGTTCAGCTAATAGACCAATGTTATGACACAGGATAAGACAGCTTCCTATATTCCAGATGTGCTTCATCGTGAAATTCACCTGACAGAGAATCTGCACTGGTTTAGTAAATGCATTGCAATTATATTATAACTATGTTAAATACACCACTAAATTCACATAGGTTGGTTCTGTGGTTTGTTAGGTCAAGAGTAGAACTGATGTTGTTAGGAGAACTGGCAGTTTGCCTTTGTCACCTGCTGTGATCTTGCTTTTTCAACATGTCTGTTCTATGAGCTGATCAAAGCTTGGAGAAAATTAAATCCTGCACAAAATAGTATGTTTCATTCTCTTGTCTCTGGTTGAAGGTCATCTTGCAAAGACTTTCTAAGTAGCCACTGTACTATTTGTAGAGTTTAGATATTACATTCACTACTGCAATTGACCTCACAGTAGGGATTTTCCCACCGACTGGGTGAATCAATTCATGCAACTAACTATATGGGCCCTCACATTAGTAGTTTCCCACCTTCAATCCACATGAATGGCCCCAAGTCATGCAGTAAATTCTACTCAATGATTCACTTGGGGGGGGGAATACACTGCAGGCATGCTGACCTCTAGACAAGCTCTCAGATGGTGGTGTGAATACGCCTCTAATTTGCCCAGTAAATATATTTCTCTAAAACTTCAGTTCAGGCAAATCCCATTGAGGAAACCCTTCAGGAGTGAGTGATAAACTACATAAATAATTCAGCACTAACAAGCTACTCACCAAGAATTAGTAATGCAGACAATACAAGTGTTTTTTTCCAGAAAGACAGATCAGAGGAGGTAGACTGGAAACTCTTCTTAGAGCTGGAACTCTAAAAACCCGAAGCCTGTTCCAAAGTGTGTTGGAGTTCATAATGGTATGGATCATCTGGCTCTCTGAATATTTTTCTAGATTGTAAGAATTGCCTCTAATGTTGCTTCCTTTTATTTAATCACCTTGTTTCTCTTGTTCTTCTTCCAGAACAGCATAATTGATCAAACCAGTCTACCTATTACTATGTTAACTGAAATAACATTTTACATAAATACTACTTGGCATATGGAAGATTAATCGGTAGAAAAGGGCAGGTACATATGTTTTGAATAAATATCAAAATTAGGTATGCAGAACATGAGTTTGAAATCTTGTGTATTTGCATACAAGTAGGAATTTGAATCCATATGTGTGCACTCAGGCCTCAGATACTTCTCTTTCATGCACAAACACATATACACAGCATGCACCCCCCTAAAAAAATATACACACTCTTTAACAGCCAATTTATGGTTATTATTTGAAGACTGAGGCTGCTGTCACACTGCAGAATTAATGCAATTCCCAGCATGCCATTTCCAGCATACCTTTTGGCCTGTTTTTTTTAAAAATATCTTTAATACTGCAGTCATAATAATTGATTAAGTTTTTTAAAAAAAGGAAAGGAAAGAATTTGAAAAAAAAAAAAGAAAAAGGAATAACAAGGGGGGGGAGAAGAAGCATAATCATGTCCACTTGCACAATGTGGTTGCCTGCATATTGAAATTTCAGAAGGAGAGATGTATCATACATAAATCAACAGTGGAAAAGAAGAACAATTGGAAGGCATTGACAGGTTTTGTCCCTCAATAAAAAAGAATGCTCCAAGAATAGATGGAAGATGAAGCATCTAAAGGACAGATATTATGTGTTGTGATAACTTATGACCACAGACACTAATTTGCACCTGTAATTTTGCTTTGGCAGCCTTGTGTGATGAAGTCCAAAGGCCCCTGTGATGATCTCACTGTCATCATCTCAGTCCAGCTCACTCACCTCTCAACCGGACAACTTTTAATTTATTATTATTATTATTATTATTATTATTATTATTATTATTATTATTTTGGTGACTTGGTGGGGGTGGGGGGGAATGTGCTGACTCCCAGCCATGGCATTTGCTATGACACTGATTCCACTCCATGACAGTTGTCAAGGACAGGGCAACCACATCAACCCAACTTTGGTAACAGAATGACAATTATGTAGTTACATGGTGATTGCCTAATTGCAGTCCATGCATGAAATGGGCTAAAGGTATTAGGAGATCCAATCTTTTTGTCTTATTTAGTTTGGCCTTGAAAACTAGGCTATTATTCTTCAACAGAAGTTTATTCAATGTTATACATAGTAAAAGCAGAGCTAGAGATATAATTAGGTAGCAAAACAATATGTGCCTGATAGAGAGAGTGAGATATAGAGAAAGAATCAGTATACTGATCTCAAAGGAAAAGTGAACTTATTTCAAAAGACTTTAATATATATATTCATTTCTAAGATACAAGACTTCAAAGGAATCACAAGAACATGTAGATAAATAGATTATGCTTCTCAGGCGATTCATCATTTCAACAATACTTACAGTCGGGTATGTGTGGTTTTTTTTGGACTTCCACCTGAAATTACTTGAATTCTGCCTTCTAAAGGAGATGTTCCTTTTATCTATGTTATTTTTATCTCCTCAAAGAAGAGAAAAGATACTTCCTAATCACCTACCTTCAGCACATTGTTTGATGTCATCTCTAGACCACTCAGCAAATACAGAAAGATTATTATGGTTTATGAAACTCTGATGATAGTCCCTACAGTGCTTTATCCCTATCCAAAGACAAAAATGGGCTGCTGAATTAAAGAGAAAATATTTGTTACATTCCCAGAATAACACTCAAGATTTAATATCAGCATTGCTGAAAGCCTCTTCCGCTGTTGCAAACAAATATATACATACCATGTGTATAGGGATAATACAAAGATAACCCTTGGTTATCTGTATAAGATTTGGTCATCTACCTTATTTATGAAACCAATTTCTTGTCCCAGAAACACCTATGCCTTGGTACATTTTGCTCTAGTCTGCTCTCATGTGTGATCTGTTCCTTGTAGTAATGGAAAGCAAAGGCTCTTTAAGATTCCTCACAGCACCATTTTCAGTCTTAAAATTGAGAAGTATCAATTCTTACCCACCAAATGCAGTTAGAAGGCACTGGGCTGGGATGCTGTTTGCCACATTTCGAATGTTCAACACATTATAAGACTTGTCCTGAACTAGCCACATGTTCTTGCTGGCAAGCAAAACTTGATAAAGCCTTGTATCCATATGTCTCTCTTTTCAAATGTAAGTGGGATTACTGGATTCTTTTCTTCTAAACTGGTTGTCTATGGTCACTGATAAGTTTAGTTTGGGTAAGGGATGCAGCCCTGGAGAGTTAGGGTAGCCCTTGATGGAATGCACAAGTCCCTTCTCCTAACATCTCCGATCATGAATCTTTTAGCTTTGTAAAAAAAAAAAAAAGCTGCATATGTTCCAACATTTTAAAGAGTAAAAACAGGGCTTTTATGGCCAAGAAAAATGAGTATGCTGTCCACATTGAAAAAGTTATTAATAAAGGAGAACATGCAAGCTAGAAGAGCCTGCAGCAGTTTGCTTTTGCCTGAAACTATTCAGAAGAGCAAGACTCTGTTCCCCTCCAGTCCGCACTCTGTTAACTGAGTTCAAAATACTTTTACACTTTTAGCTTAGTTTGCACCAATGAAATAAACCCTAGACAAGGGAGGAAAGTGGGAAGAAAAGACCAAAACTGGGTCACTTTAAAAGCAGCTGAGAAAGTGGGACACCAAAGAATTAGCTGGTACTTTCCATGCCAAATCAGTACACTTGGAGGGTAAGAAGGTAGGTGAGCATCCACAAATATTATCTTTATGTGGCCCTGTTAAGAATGTAAGTCTTTTCACAGCAGTTCAAAATCAAAATCAAACAATAAAACCACAGTGCAGGACCATTATTTGAGACACAACTCTATCTCTGTCCTGTGTGAAGCTACAGCCCTCTTGGTGGTTTGAAGTCACTTCACCGCCACAGAGGATACGGCCTGACTTACCTATCTTCACAGATGCTATCCTCAAGAAAGCCAAACCTGTGACCCTAACACTGTAACTTATCTTCTGCTGCATTATTTTTTTTTCATTATCTTTGCCTGATGATGAAATGAAGGGGCTTTGAAAGCTAGTGTAATGAATTTTGTGCATTGTAGTAGTTTAAACAGGCAGAGAGTAATTTGGGATCTGTCTCCATGGCCCAAGTAAAGTATCCTTCCCCCATCCTCTTGGTGGAGATGATGCATGGCCCAAACCCTAATTCTAGTGTGAACAGACTGGATGATTCCAGCTTGTTCGGCACCAGAACTCAGGATATACACTCCTTAAAATGCATTTTAAACATTTTTTTATTCTAACTCTTCTTGGAAGATATAGAGGCCTCCGTTCTGACACCAGGTGCTGCCAGTTGGTCACTCTGAAGTCAGAATGAGGTGCCCAGCCATGTAACTATCACTGGACTCCTTGTTCTGAACTCACAGCAAAGGCAGTGGTGGCCATGATGGGTGGCTCAGCAGGATGCATGTGTGAACAGCCACCCGGTGTTGGAATGGAGGACTTTTGTAATAGGAGAGTGTAAGGGCAACTCTGGGGCCAGTAGAGACAGAACCTTGGAGGGGCCAGTAGAGACAGAACCTTGGAGGGGCGTGTGTGTTTGTGTATATGTGTGTGTGTGTGTGTGTTTACTACCAAATAAATCCAGACTGTCCTAATCAAGATTAGGTCCATTTCATGTAAGTGAAGGATAAAGTCTCATTCCAGCAACATCACCGCCATCTAATGTGGAAGTTAAAAGAACAAACAAACTTCAGTTGCCAACTATATATGAATATCAATTAACAGACAGTACACAGCGGTTACTCAAACTTTTCAACTTTCCATTTATTTCTCTACTATAGGTTTCATTGCTTGTACCTGGCATACCTTTGTGTGTATGTGTGTGTGTGTGTTTGTGTGTGTACATTGTAGAATGGGGGATGAGAAACTATGGGCCCTCTGAAAATGGAACTATAATGCCTAAGCAATCCTGATCAATCACCATACTGTCTGGAGCTGTAGGGCATTCCCCTACACTGACGTTTTGGGATAACAGTGAAAACATCCCTTAATTTCTTAAACTTTTTGAGATAAATAATAAAAATCAAAATACACCTTGTCTCTTCTGCCCCATCCCTGAGTGTCAGAGGCATGTGCTTGCAAGTGATGTTGTTTGTGGTTATTAGGGGAGCCTTGGATTTGAACTAGCTCATAACATCTGGCAATGTTACCCCATAAGGACCTTACTAGCTCAGCACAGATTTGACATGTTCTGCTTTGGCCTTTTCGAGTTCCCTGTTGTCCCTTTGCCCAAATATGTCCCTAGAATATCTTGTTGGTTTTGAAATTGCACAGAAGGTGGCTTAGGGATGAAAATCTGCTACTTCTTATTTCTTTCCACTTTATTATTTTTTCCTTTTGTCTTTTTTACTAAATGTACTAACAGACCTAAATCAGTCCTTATCAACCATAGTTCTAGTGGCAAAAGTGAAGCTGGCAGGCACAAATGCATTAGATCAGCACAACATCTAGGTCCCATCAAGCCACACCAAGACCACCAACTGGATTTGAAGGTCTACTGGGAGTTTAATAATCATAGCTGGCATCCTCTTAAGCAGTTACAATGTTGTAAATGTGAAAATATGACACCATTGCCATGACTACTAATCTCTCTAAAACCCACCTTTAAAGACAGGCAGCCATACTGAGTGAGAGTTCTGCAGTGCTGGCAAGTAGAGTGCTGAAGGATGATGTATCCAGACTACTCCTGATAGCAAGCTGTGATGTGAATAACATAAGCAAGGACTTTTCTGGGGTTTTGTGATAATGGCACCAGTAGGGGACAGCATCATCCATTCAGCAACACACTCATCAGTCTTGCTGAATTCCTTCACCTGATAATGGTTTCCTGACTTTTAAGGTGAATGACTTTTAGGGGATTGAACAAGGTGTCAGAGCATAGTTATGACACTGTAGCTATATGTTCCATGCAAGATCTCAGTTCCTTTTTCAAAGCAATCCCTATTTCAAGTATCACTAAATATATGTTTGTTCATCACAGTTTTGAGGAAGATATTTAGTTTAGTGACAAAACACATGTTTTGAGAACAAAACATTATAGATGATCAGGCTGAATCCATAAAACCAGGTTGGTTTTAGAAAGCACCACAGGACTCCTGCCCGAAGGCCTGAGAAACTTCTGCCATCTAGTAAACAGAAGTGGCCAAGTCCTGGGTGTTAGGGGGTCACATTGCTCCCAGTGGTCTCTGGAAAGCTACACATCACTCTGTCTCTCTCACACACCCCATCATTTTTCATCATTGCCTAAGGAATTTGGAAGAAATTTTGCCAGCTGGTATCTCACTATGCTGTTTAGGACCTGGGGAGACCCTTATTTCAACAGGAAGTGACCAGAAATGCACCTTTGGGGTCATTTTTGGTTAGGCTTAAATGAGTGCAGGGGGATCATTGGGCATTGAGGTTTTTTTTTTTAATGGGGGGAGGGGCTGTGGAGCTGTTAAAGTTAAAAGTTTCCATTTGACGAAAGATCTTTTCCTGTCAGCAGAAATACATCAAGGAGGGAATACTACCACATCTTGGGAGCAGTCACTGAGAAGGCTTTCTCTGTTGTCTTCACCAAACATACCTGTGATGGCAGTGGGAGTGAGGCAAATCCCTTTACTGAAGTTCTTTAAACTTGTGCAGATTCATGGGGATGGGGGGAGGATAACAGTCTTTCAGACAGTTTGGACCTAAGCTGTAGAGGGTTTTATAGGTCATAACCAGCACTTTGAATTATGTGTGGAAATAGAATGATGGCCAGTGAAGCTGTTGCAACACAGGAATTATATCTTCCTTCTAACCAGGCCCAGTCAACAGTCTTACTGCATCATTTTGATCCTCCTGAAATTTCTGAACAGTTTTCAAAGACAATCCCCATAGAGTGCATCACAGTGAGCCAAATGGGATGTAATCAAAGTATGTGTTACCATGGCTGGATTAGACATTTCCAAGAATGGGTGCAGCTCATGCACTAATTTTAGTGGTGCAAGCAAATTCTTGACCATCACCAAAACCTGGAGTTCCAAGCTCAGATCTAAGTCCAAGAGTACAGCAAAACTGTGAACCAGAAGTTTCAGGAGGAATGTAATCACATCTGTCACTGGCTGATGTGCTGGAAGGCAACATGCCTACCTTTGACTTTCTGTTAGATTTAACAGAATAAATAATTCAGCCTTTAATATAAAGGAACACATCTCCTACCTTTTTCACATGGTGATACAGACACTTCTTTCAAATTCAAAATTTGTAATTTATTTGGCATTTTGTAATATTTCTTTATTTTTAGACAAATTATTAAACAATGCTTTGAAGATTTAGGTAAATAAATAATAATTTTTAAAAATGTGTGCCTAATCCACACATTGAGCAAGCTAGCTATGACACAATCTGTAGATTAAAGTGTTGTCATCATTAAATCTGAATCTGGGAAAATGTTCTTATTTTCTGTAATGATGAAAACAGCTCCGATGATCACAGCTGTACTACTTACTGAAATCACTATGAAATGGTGACAGGCAGGAAGCATAATGCAGAGAGAAAAATAGTGAAGTTTTAGTTGTTATTTCTGGACTCAGTTAGTGGAATTAAAAGAACACTTAAACATGGGAAGTTTCGTGAAGGTTCATGGACCAAAAGGTATTTGAGAAGGAGAGATTCAGCCTTTGTCCCATTATACGAGTGTCTGGCTCATGTCCGCCTGTCATTTTGTATAGGTTAAGATGTTTTTACAGTGATGAAACTCACTAAGGCTGCACCCTCACTGCAGAAATAACCCATATTGGCATGACTTTAACTGTCATGACTCAATACATGGCAGTTAAAAGTCATGTACTGTTCTGAGAATTATAGTTTTGTGAAACATCTAGCCTTCTCTGTCAGAGAGCTCTGGTGCCACAGCAGACTACCATTCCCAGGATTCGATAGTATTGAATCATGGCAGTTAAAGTGGTGTCAAACTGGAATTATTTCTGCAGTGCAGATGCAGCCAAACTGAACCTGCAGTAGAGACTATCTCTCACCTAATGTACCTCACAGAATGATTGTGAAGATAATATGAGAATACCACCATGTTCCTTTCTTTGAGGGAGGGCAGGTTGCCAATGGAATAAGAAATAAAATGAATCTATCTGCTCAAATCATCCCCGCATCAAGTCACAGACAATACCAATTTATTTGCTTAATGGGAGGGGGTTGCAGAGAACTTAACTTTCTTGAATGCATAATTTGGATTTTTTTAAAGGCATGAAGTCATGAATAGCTCATAAATAAAACATTTAAAAAGGAGCACAGGTGTAACAACTTGGATGGAGTACAACAGAAGGCCATTTGGGATTTAACTGATAGGCATTCAATATAACTCTCATTCCATGTTTAGCAAACAACAGCAAAAATGTGTGACCAAATTAATAAGTGTGTGGATTGGGAATGGACTATACATATCTTTTTTCTAATGAATTGCCAGCTATCCTTGTGAAATCAACCTTTAAGTGTTCTTCATGTCTGCATGGGTTTCCTAACTCTCTTGGATAAAAGCCACTTTTTCGTTTACTACTATTTTTTTTTTGATGTTGTTTAAAAGAAATGAGGAAAAGAATAAGGAGAATGTTTTTCTTAAAGAACTGCAAAAATGTCCAGTTCCATCAACAGAACAGGCATGCATTAAAGAGGCATGGGAAAGAAGGAAGGAAGGAAGGAAGGAAGGAAGGAAGGAAGGAAGGATCATGATCAGTGTAAATGGCTGGAGTCTCTAGTCAAGACCTTAGGTATGAAAAGGAGACTGAATGAACACACTATGAAGATGAGAAACAGAATCCTGCATACAACTTGAAGATATTTGTGCAAGTATATTTCATATGGTCATAACTTATGCAGATTTTCTGGATACACAGAGAATCACAGAATCAAAGAGCTTGATTGGCTCCTGAGGGTCATCTAGCTCTGCCAGTGGAGGAGTCAACTGCTAAAGTAATAGTAATAGTAGTAGCAGTAACAACAACAACAATAATAATACATTAAATACACTCAGAGTACATATACAAATAAAAAGTCATGATTTAAAGTTCACTGGGTAAGCCTGCTGGAAGAGATACATCTTTAATGCTGTTTTAAATGCTGTCGGCATGTTCAGCTGTTGTATCTCTTCCAGCAGGTCATTCCACAGTCTGAGGGCAGCAGATAAAAAAGTCTTCTGGGAAGGCATTACCAGTCTAGTCTTGGCTGATTGGAGCAAACATTTCCCAAAGGACCTGAGTGTACAGGGGAGATTATACAGGAGAAGGTGATCCTGTAGGTAACCTGGATCCAAACCATGTAGGGCTTTAAAGGTAATAATCAATGCTTAGTACTTTGCCAGAAAACTAATTGGCAGCCAATGCAGTGCTTTTAACATCAGTGTGATGTGATTACTAGTGAATGTACCCATAATCAGTCTGAACCAATTGGAGTTTGTAGACTTTAAACAAAGGTAGCCCAATGTGGACTGCATTGCAGAAGTTCAGCCTTGAGGTTACCAGTGCGTGCACTACCATCTTTAGGTCCTCCAAATCTAGGAAAATGTGCAGTTGGCTTATGAGCCAAAGCTGATAGCAGGCACTCCTGACTGTTGCATCTATCTGAGAATACATTTGGAGAAATGGATCCAGGAGCACTGTTACGATATATGCTTTCAATAAATTTTGGGGGGGACACGTGGAAAGTGCTATGACCCCAACTGACCTATCCAAGGATGCACCGTAACTCCCAAACAAGGAGGTCATGTAGTCAAGCCCGCTTGGAGGAACAGAGTCCCTAGTAAGCAACTCTCCATAGGAAGTTTGGGAGTCGCCAGACCAGATTTGCCACTGCCCTCCAGAGTAAGACAATAGCCTTGGCCTCACACCTGATGAACCAATGATTGACTTAACCACTCAGCCATTAAGTCAGCTGCCCCTCCGAATTGTGTCCAAACCTAAGTGCATTGTACACAGATTATTTGCTCTTGGCTTAACAAAGCCCAGGCAATCAGCACCTTTGTCTAAGCCTGTGTAGTAGCCTCAGGATATGTTCAGCCCTATAAAAGATTCCAAGTTTGAATCCTCCATTGACACTATCCTCAGAGTACAGGCTCGTCCACACCAGTTTGACCTCTGCTCATAGCTCCCATGGCCAATCTTCCCTCATCCCGGTGGTTGTGTTCATCATCCTCATCCACCTATGTCAGGCTTCCAGGAGAAGACTTCTATGGTAATATTCCAGTGGTCTCTCTCTCTCAGTCCTAACTCCCAGTCTTACCCCTCCCTTTTCACTAGCATTGAACGTGTGTGTGTGTATGCCCCCTTTTGCTGTGTGTGGTATTTATGCCCCCCAATAAACTGTGTATTTTCATTGAACTCATTTGGACTAGTGTCATCTCTCTTGGGGTTTGTCAGTGGACCTCTGGTATACAATTCTGGGACCGTGATTCTGGTGCAAAGGCTATGTTAGGACTTTCCTCTCTGCAGCATTTGAGCTAATTATAATTCCCCTAAGTGACAGACTTCCTAACAGCACTCCCAGATTGTGGACACAGTCTTTCAGAGGGAGTGTGACTCCACCCAGAACTTGTTAATACACTTCCAACCCCAAATTAGGACCCTTGATTCAACAAATTGATACTGAATCCAGACAAGACAGAGGTGCTGAAAGTAGCACCTCTGTCTTGTCTGGATTCACTTTCAATTTGTTTTTCTTCATCCAGCCCATTACCTCTTCCAAGCATTCATTCAGAGGAGACACATTATCCTTGGCTGAGGCAGTTTTTGAAGGCATGGAGAAGTATATTTGAGTGTCATCAGCATGCTGATAGCACCTCCTCCCATGACTCTAGATGATCTCTCCCAGCCAGTACCCCTGAGAGCTATTATTATTATTATTATTATTATTATTATTATTATTATTATCCTTTATTTATATAGCACTGTAAGTTTGCACAGAGCTGTACATACAATCTTATATTTAGACGGTTCCCTTCCCTCAGGCTTACAGTCTAAAAGAGACAACACAAAAGGAGAAGGGAAAGGTGGTGGGAAAGGGGATGAGGTCCAGTGGTTCTTCTCTCCCTCTGGGGCCTGGACCAAGGCAGATGGACTGGAGGGAGGGCTTGGCTTCCTAATACATAGTTAAAAGGAGGCATCATGAGGCAGATGGCAAAGCAACCTCTGTTTCAAAGCCTTCAATGAAGATGAGACCACTACTGTTTAAGGGAGTCTATTCCACTGAGAACAGAGATGTTCCTCTAATATTTTCCACAAGCAATTTCCCAGAACTTTCACCAAATAATTTTTTCCAGCTTTCTCCAGAAATTTCTCCAAAGAAATCTTTAGTATTTTTTTTCTCCAAGGAAGCAATTTGAGCACACTTTTTTCCTGTTATGAGAACATATTTGAAAATGTCACAGTTTTTAAAACTTATTCACAACTCAGATGTATGCAGAACCATCCATGATGACTACCGTTCCTCCTTTGTCAGCCACTTCGATGACAATATTAGGGTTGGTTTGAGGCTGTGTGTGGCATCCTGTTCCTTGAGACTGAGATTCTGTTGTAAATTTTGTCTCTTCTTGATTATTTCTGTCTGAGCACAGAGCTGGACGCATTCTATGTAGAAGTCTAGTCACAGGCCATCAGGAGGAGTTCTTGTGGAGTTCTTATTTTTATAAATATGAGATAGGTTACTATAGTTTCCAGTGCTGTGTTGAGGAGATAATGTGATTCTTGTGTGTGTTCTGACTAGTGTCATAGTTGTCAGAATCCATATGTGTGGTTCTGTCATGTTGGCATCATGATATTATGATATTAATGAAGATAGTTTTATGACCCCAATTGTCCTGTCATGGATCAGAGCTGTGAAACAGGGATGATCTTCCTAAAGGGAGATGAAATGATAACACAGAAGGGGAATGAGGAAAACATGAAGAGCCCTTTAATCTGGATCAAAGAGGAGCGATTGAGGTCAGAAAGTGGGGCTGGAGGATGGAAATGTATTTGTCATCATCTGAGGGGGGAATTTTTCAGTTCTGACATTGAACCCGTAACAGGGAACTTTCTGTCTTGATATCCAGAATAAATCTCTAGTTGTACTACATTACGATGCTGTCTTGGTTATTGGGAACTGGGTCCTCTGATCCTGACAATAGTCCCTGAAGTATTCTTTGAGGTGTAGGTGGTGAAAGAAAGTCTCTAGAGACCCATAAAACATATCATGTGTATGGGTTTGTAGGGGCAGAAAGATAAGTCCCTCGACCAAACAGACTGGGCTTAATTCAGGTTGTGGTTTGATAAATTTATAGTGTTGCTGTCTGGAATCATGGCACATCTGTTATTGGTTGTGGAACCTCATAGTAGCAAGACAAATTTATTCTCTTCCTTTTTCATCAAGGAAGAGAAATGCACCTCATAAATGGTTTTCCTGTTTTCTGAGAAATTATGTTCATTGGTGGCTTGTGAAGAAGGCTGGTTTGTTATTTGTACTTCTACACAGGATATTTCCATTTTGAACTTTTCTTATTTACTGTACATAATGCTTATCAGATGTTTAAGTAGTTTCCTGGACAGGATGGTCCATGGTTTGTCACTGTAGTCTGTGTGATAGATAGTCGGTAGTGGGTTCTTCACATGCAGGGCCTTCAGAATGACATCCTGTTGCTTGCACTTGTTGAGAAAGATGTCTGTCAGTATCTGGGCAAGTTTCTCAAGGATTTCCACTCCATTCAGCTAAATAGTAGTAGAATTCCAAGATATAGCCATGTTATTCTTCAAAGCTATGTTAGTCCGTAGAAAGTTAGTCTATGAAAGCTCATGCTGCCAACTTCTTTCTTTCAGCTAGTTTCTAAGGTGCCACAAGATCCCTCTAACATACAGAAAAAATTGCTTTGACTTAACACTAGGGACACAGTTTTCTGCATTACTTAAAAAAAAATCAACCAGAAAGTTTTATGGAAGTTACTCCTGTGCAAGCATGCTGCAGTCCTAAACTCTAGAAATAAATTCATTGAAAAATTAGTTAAATTCTAACAAAAATAATTACAATTGAAATGGCAGGCTATGATCTTAAATGTAGGTATGTTGGAGAAGGGTTCTTCAGATACCACAGACTGATAAATGAATAGGACCTAAAGTAAATCAGGTTAGGAGCCAAGATTACTAAACTGAGACTTTTGCACTTTGCACATATCATCGGATAGCATGAGCCATTAAAAAAGCCAACAATGTTTAGTAAAATGAATGGCAGTATGAAAAGTGTAAGACCAGACTAAAAGTGGATTGATTCAATTGAGAAAACCATAGCTTTCCATTTGCAAGAGCTGAGAAGGGCTGTTGATGACTGGGCTTCTTGGAGATCTCCCATTCATAGGGTTGCCATAAATCAAAGTATACTTGATGGTGGTTAACAACAGCCACCACTCATATAGATTAGCCTGAAAGTTAAAGGGTTTTCAGTGTTGTTAGTACACAGACCATTAATTAATGCCCTCCTAGAACACCTAGCTTTACCCTTGTAAAACAACAGAATTTACAGTGTGTTCTTAGTGCATTTTTTTTATTTTTATTTTTTTAAAAGAAGCATTCCAATTTGAATCCAGCATCTGGCCATCAGTGCTGTTATGGTGCACCAGTGAGATGATATTTAGTGACATCATGCCATCTGCAGAACCAAAACAGACTCAATTTATTATATATATTATGGCAATGTTTTTTCTTCTGAAAGCTCATGGCTCAGGTGTCATGATCCCAGACTCTAGGGATCTTTAAGCAGTGTGACAGCAAATGCTGGATGCCAAAGTATTATAAAGGCAATGTCATCTCGATTAAACAGAGGTGCTCTCAGACTCTAAGCAGCTCTCATTCTGTCACCACCCTACATTCACCTGTCGTTCTGAGGCTTGGGGAAAAAAGCAATATGGGGAACAATATAGAAGTAATTGAAAAATATCTCAGGGTGGAGTGGTTGCACATCACCTTACGTGGGAGAAAATGTTTCCATCTCAGGCTTGGCTTGTGTATTTTGTGGCACATGAAGACATTGAATTCCAAACACACAGCGAGTCCAATTCAAGATATCAAATGGGGAAAACTTAAGGCTCATATACAGTAGCCAGCATTTAAATGTGTAGTTATTTGTGTGTGTGTGTGTGTGTGTGTGTGTGTGTGCATGAGTGTACACGTACACACACACACTTACTCACAAATACTTATGAATACACACACACCTACACACACATATAGATATAGATATACATACACATATGCACACTCCACTGCGTTTCCATGGGATCCTCATCAATAATTTGTTATACTGAAATACACAAACATTAGCGCAGACTGAATCTTCCTTTTCCTATTATACTGATTTCATAACATTAAATTATTGCATCTAAACTGAACTAGTATGAAAATTAATGACTTAATGAGCCTGTTGGTTTGATCTCACATTCAGCGGTTAAACATAAGTTATCAAATGTTTAAGAAAAGCTAATGGGTTATCCTTGTTGCTTAATGAATTAGTGAGTTAAAAAATTTAAAATGAAATAAAATGAAATCAATATTCATTTTCTTTAACCTACTAGAGGACATCCTCCCAGTGATCCTTTAACATGATTTTTATAACTAGTAATGGTTCTCCAGAGTCTCAGCTAAGGATGTGTAGCATCCTCTGGAGGCATCTTGCTAGTCATTCTTAAGCTTTTGGGACTACCTTTAAAATTCTTAAGATATTTCCTCTCAAAAAGACACACTCTTTTTTTTTTTAAAGCTATCCTCTTTTAACCATCTTTTAAAAAGATTAATCACAGTATGGCCAGGTTCAGGACTGTGTTCCAAAGGAAAAAAAGGGTTGGGGCAGGATTCTGTCTCTTAGGCCCTGTGCAGATCGGCCTAAAAGGCCAGATTGGGGATAGAGTCGGGGCACAGCATCCATATGACACATGCCTTGGCTCTGCCCCCAGGGCAGTGTGACCCTGCGTGCCACACCACAAGGTGTGCAGCATAACAGTGCTCCTCTGGCACTGCGTCTGTAAAACACAGCATCGAAGGAGCGCCATAAAGCCATGGTGCTGCAGCTATCGCACACTTTCCAGAGCACAAAAAGGAGCTTCATGCCCTGGAAAGGCCAGATAGGGGCCACAGCATGCAGTTGCCATGGGCCTGATCTGGCCATAAATGGGACTGTCTGCACAGCCCCTTTGTATTAAACTATGGTTACATAAGAACAATAGCCACTGGTTTTGTATTGTATTTGATTTTCAGCCTGCTCTGCTGTTTCACTGTGCTTCATGGAATCTTTTGTGAACTATAACTGAGGCTGGAAAACTGAGATATAACTGTTCTCTATAAATGTGATCAATGTGGTTGGTTGGTACCAAACGTCCTCATGTGCATGTATCTCCAAGGCAAAAGTTAGCTATGGTAAAAGCAGAAGCTAGTCTACTAGTGGGATCCTCAGCAAAGTTCTATTCACACACAAATATTTGTGCTATATACTTTACTTGACTGGGGAAACAGCTGACACAACTTGGGTATATTGAAGTACACTCACTTTGAGGCCTTTGAGATGGAACTAGACAAATAATATAACAGCAACAACAACAACAACAACAACAACAACAACAATAATAAATATTTATTTTTATTCCGCCCCTCTGGGTGAGCAATCGGGGTGGAGTACAGCAGTTAAATATTCATACAATTAAAATATAACAATTTGGTCTCCCTCCCACCCCTTAAAAATGAATTAAACTGAAAGTAAAAGTAAAACATTAAGACACTGGAACATTAAAACATTAAAACATTAAATGGCTCTAGCTAAAATTGGATAAGTGGGCGGCCTCGAGAGTATCACATGTCTCAATGAGTGAGACAGAAGGAACTGTAGTTGATGGAAAATTTAATCGTTTTCTGGGAAGGCCTGCCGGAAGAGATGCATCTTGGTGGATCTCTTAAAGCCATCCAAAGTTGTAATAAGGCACATCTCATCCGGCAGGCCATTCCATAGCCTGGGAGCGACGACAGAGAAGGCCCTCTGAGAGGTCTGCGCCAACCTAGTTTTCTTAGGTTTTAGCAAGTTCCTCCCAGAGGACCGAAGAGTGCAAGGGGGCTCATATGGGGAGAGGAGGTCCCTAAGATAGGGTGGACCTGAGCCATGAAGGGCTTTAAAGGTCAAAACCAGCACCTTGTACTGTGCCCGGGGACTAATTGGAAGGCAGTGGAGAGATTTGAGCACCAGTGTTATGTGCTCTCTCCTGGATGTTCCGGTGAATAGTCTGGCTGACATGTTTTGAACTAGTTGAAGTTTCTGGGTTAGGCACAAGAGCAGAAGAAAGAGAAGGGCTGAAGCAAAGACTCATGGTAATTATTTATCCACCATAGAAACAAGTAGGTGTGCATGTGTGTGCCCATTTGTGCTTATCTCTATATTTATGCATTTAAAACAGTCCAACCATGGTTGGTACACAAAAAATATCACAGCTTCCACTGAAATCATTTGTGCAATTTGCACAGTCTTTGTAAACATGACTCTCTCACACACTTTCTCACTCAGATGGGAGGACATTTTTGTGATTTTTCATTCTTTCACAATGATACAAGTGAAGATTTACATCGCTGCAGCTTATTCCATTCAGTCTATCAAATAGGAGAGTAAAAGTGATGACTTCAATTGGAGATTCTCTATGGAGAGCAGATGATATAAAGTAAATAAATAGGCAAATACAAAGTACAATAGAAATTTAAAATTGTTATAGTC
This sequence comes from Urosaurus nigricauda, assembly GCA_034509955.1. Lineage (NCBI taxonomy): Eukaryota > Metazoa > Chordata > Lepidosauria > Squamata > Phrynosomatidae > Urosaurus > Urosaurus nigricauda. The sequence goes on along the minus strand of JAOEGL010000003.1, from coordinate 144,313,697 downwards.
AGCTTTGCATGCTTCTACTCAAAGCTTTTATTTAAGGTCCTCTGGCTTGTTCACTATAAAGACAATTTTTGACTGGTTTTAAAAGTACATATTTCCACTCTGTCCCCTTACACATGACAGTCATAACTGCAACAAATACTACTGTCTAGGTTAGGAATATTTTTCATGTTTGCTTACCTGTTAAATTTTCAAAATAATAATACAAAATGACAAAACATTCTTCTTAAAACCTGCCAGAAGCTGAAATCAGCAAGATCTAAGTCAAGACATGACAAGAGCATCAGCTATTGAAAGAGAACAGCTGCTAGGCCTCTTTATATGCAAGTCATTTAGCATGATATCAAAAATGGGAAAATATAATACTGGCACCAATATTTCATGTACCAGTTAAAGCCCAGGTGAAATCTCTTGCAATATCACAGTTGTATCTTAGCAAAAACAAGAAGCGGTAAAGCATCATACTCATTAGGACCCAATTTGCCATAGCAGCAGTCAAGTGCTTCAGTTTGCTCCCAGTGGCAGTGGGGAGGGCAGACAGGGGAATAAAGAAACTTAAATTAAATCCGGAGTACCATACACATTTGGAATTCAGTACTGACAGCTCTAATTACACACCTTTTTGCAGCACACGTTCATTAAGTCCAAGCAAGAGAGGCCAAGAACAGCAAGAGCAAAGCAAAAACAAATGCAATATCACATAATGGCTAACCTTTGTTTGCAGTATGTTACATTCCATATTCCCTTATATATTTGTAATGAAATAAAGGAAAAGCTGCCAATTTCTGACACTATAAATTGTGCATATTTCTAGAGGTTAATATCAAAGACAATAAGAAACAGATGCAGATATGCGGTGGCTTAGTGGTTAAGATGCCAATTCTGATGATGATCCGAAGGTTGGCAGTTCGAGGCCTAAGTGCTGCATGATGGGGTGAGCTCCTATCACTAGTCCCAGCTTCTGCCAACCTAGCAGTTTGAAAGTATGCAAATGCAGGTAGATAAATAGGTACCACTTCTCAGTGCGAAGGTAACAGTGTTCAGTTCAGTCATGCTGGCCACATGACCACCAGAGTAGTCCTCAGACAATGTTGGCTCTTCGGCTCAGAAATGGAGATGGGCACCACCCCCTACAGTCAGTTACAACTAGTCATACCTTTACCTTTAAGAAAAAAGCCATATAATTGGCTGGAAAAGGATCCTGGAATAGAGGTTGGCCAATAAAATAGTTTAGTTATAACCTATTTATGTCTTCAGTAGGGACGTACACCTAAATATTTTTCCTTTCCTTCTCCATTCCTTTTCCTTATTCAGACATTAGTTCATACAGTTTTTTCATACAATAGAAGGACATTTATTTTATTGTGAAATTTTGCTATTCTGTTCGTCTGATCTGAAGACTGGAGGATTTCATTATCAATCATTTCCACCTTACTCATTCTTTCCACTCCCTTCTCCTTGTAATCTAGCCATTGTACCTAAAGACTCTGCTGGGATGGGAGTGGGGAGATGAAAAAGATAAAAAGCCATGGAAGAATGTAAAAATTCCTAGCTTCTCATTTCAGAACAGTTTGTAGCTCCAGTGTTCTGTTCATAATATATGAGTAATAGGACAAAACAGTTCAAGATCATGTTGAAATAAATGCATACATGAAGACATGAGTGTACTTCTCTGTGAGTACAATCGATCATTTACATGCCTCCCTAGTGAGTCTAACCTCTACAAGGCAGTTATCTGCCTGTGACAACAGAAGCCCAGATTTCCTACATGCTAAAGTCACCATCATTTCTCCAGACACAGAAAACTAAGTCTGGAATGTGGCCTACCAGATGAGTTTGAACAGGTACTACTTGGGATAGATACATCATAGTCATGAAAGACATAAAGTTCCAAGCCAATCTGAATAGGGTGGCCTCAGCAACAAGGGGAGTACTTCCTGAGTACAGCCCTGGTGGCGCAGTGGTTAAATGCCTGTACTGCAGCCACTCACTCAAAACCATAAGGTGGCGAGTTCAAGACCAGCAAAGGGCTGAAGCTCGACTCAGGCTTGCATCCTTCCGAGGTCGCTAAAATGAGTACCCAGATTGTTGGGGGGCAAATAGCTTACAATTGTAAACCGCTTAGACACTCCTTAAGAGTATGAAGCGGTATATAAATGAAGCTGTTTGTTTGTTTTGTTTGAGTACTCTCAGGAAGAACAACTTGGCTGGCTCAGGAAGGGAGACTGTTGATCAATGTGGTGGTTGGTACACCAAAGGAATCCTTAGTAAAATTAATACACTGAGCTCAACCACAATAAACTCAGCATATTGTGGTATGGAGCATTTGGTGAAGAAGATGAAATACAGACCAATGCACAAAGAAACCAGGAGGGCAGAGATTAGAAGAATTAACCCTTTCCTATTTCATACATAGAGGTCTGTATAATATAGGCCAAGTTGGAATTCTCATCCAGGATTGATTATTATTGTCTAACCAGTCACTAACCTGGCATTCTCCAACAGTATTTTCAACCCAAGCATCTGTGGCCAACACTATTTATTTATTAATTTATTTATTGGATTTATATCCTACATTTCTCCCAAAATGGGACCCAAGCTATCTAGGTTACCTGAACAGGGGAGCAGTATATATATATATATATATATATATATATCCCATGATAGCTCAACTTTTTCAGCACCACTGTAAAATCAGCATCTTTTCTAGTCTTTAAGTAATGCATTGTGAAGACAACAGGCAGATTAGAACCTTGGCATTAGCCAATGGAAGTGAAGCCAGGAAAAGATGGGGGCTACTCCCAGGAGAGAGCATAAAAGAGGGAGGAGTAGGTTTAAAAGAGGTTTAAGTTTATTGTGCCCTGAGGAATGAAGAACAATTGGGGCTAGGATAGGCTGTGGTGAGGGGCAGTTAGAAAGGGTTTTAGGTATCCAATAATTATACTATTGTAGTGTCCTGCAGGGGACATAGTGTTTAGTGACTAGTGGAGTCACAGGTAGTCAGAAGGGTTATAAGATGCAAAAGTTTAATAAAGGTTCTGTGAGAACATAGGAGTTTATCATACAACGTAATTTGGGGGTTTAATGCAATAGCAATCCAAACACAATCATGGTGTTTCACGTTATTGTGAATGAGTGTATCTTACACAATTTTGGGCAATGGGAAGTCATTCCAAATGTAATCATGTAATTTCACTTAATTTGCATATTAGAGTATCTCATGCAATTTCAGGTAATGGGGGGGGGTCACTTTCAGGAAATGGGAAGTCATTCTGAACACATTCCGAACGCAATCAGATTTCAAGTAAATTTGCTAAACTACCGAATTCACATAATTGTGAATTGTGAATTCACATAATTGTGAATTGGCTCCATTTGCAATTGAGAGAAATTCCTCCCATGTGATAAACTCCTTAGTCTGTAAGGGGACATATATAAAGCTATAAAGAAACAATTATAAAGACAATCTAAAGAAGCTGTTAAACTGTGTGAAGTTTTTAAACACCATACCCATTGGAAACACCCCCCACTAAAAGTGATACTGACTTGCAAATACATTTTTTACTTTGTTTCAACAAGCAGCTGTCTGAAGTGATTTCAGAAACACATGAAAAATTCCAACATTGAGAAAAGTCATTTAGGTTTTGGACACATTAGATGGTTGGGTGTGTGGCTGTCAAGGAATAGCTGGTGCCAAGCTTGAGGGAAAATCTGAAACCCAGCGGGCTGGCATCTAAAGGGAGTTACAGTGCAGGAGACACTAAAGAGAGTCCCAAGTTTGAGTCTTGCAGTTAAGAACTGTGGGGATAGTGGGCATCACCACCACATAATTGGTGGCAGCAGTGAGATTCAAACCCATGCCTCCAAATGGTGATGCCCAACAATTCTTAACTGCAAGATTCGAACTTGGAACTCTCTCAAGTCTCTCTTGCAATATAACTCTCTTTAGATGCCAGTCTTCTGGGTTTCAGATTCCCCCCCCCCCCCCCCAGCTTGGCACAAACTGTTCCTTGACATCCAGGCTGAATACAGTATCTCCTTTAGTGGATGGTGTTCACAATGGATATGGTGTATAAATACTTTATTAGTTACACAGTTTAACAGTTTCTTTAGATTCTCTTTGTAATTATTTCTTTATAGCTTTATATATGACCGCTTACAGACTAAGTTCTCACAGAACCTTTATTAAACTTTTGCATCTTATAGCCCTTCTAGCTACCTCTGACTCCACTAGTCACCAAACACTATGTGCCCTTCAGGACACTACAACAATATAGTTAAGGAAACTTTTTGTCCTTTCTTGGGTACCTAAAACCCATTTTAACTGCCCCTCACAGCAGCCGATCCTAGCCTCAACAGCTCTTCACCCCTCAAGGCACGCTAAACATCAACCCCCTTTAAACATGCTCTTTCCTGTTGTATACTCACTCCTGGGAGCAGACACCATCTTTTCTTGGCTTCACTCCCTTTGTCTAGTGTCAAGGTTCTAACCTGCCGGTTGTCTCGACATATATGCATCTACATAGTGATGGACATTGTCCCTGAAAAATAAGGTAAAAATGGGTTATTGTTTGGATGTCCCTTGTCCAGCCACTTGCATTCAAACAATAAGAAGCAGGAGCAAATGCAGAGAAGTCTACAGAATAATGGAAGAGGAAAAATGGCTGTGTCTCTTTAAAAACATTGAAAATAATACTTTCACCCACAAATATCAGGCTGACTTGATTTAAACTGCCATTTTTAGTTATAAAGTGCCATCTGAGAGAATTTGTCTTAGAATAAAGGCTACATGGAATTAGAACAAATAAATACAGCCATAAGAATGCGCCTGAATGGTTATTGTGAAGATTTTGGCAAACAAGGATCACTGAGGGCTTATTTAGGTGGATCTTTTGGCAGCCATGCCCTTAATTCAAAGCATATTATGTCACATGAAACACAGATTTGAGGTTCAGTTTTAGTCTGCATAACATAAGACTGTCAAAGACTCTCAGAGTATCATGTAGGTTCTCAACATATCATCCACTGAGTTTCATCTGTAATTTTACCTAAGCAGAGATAAGATAACATTTATTTGTCCCTGCTCTGCTACTATTCTAGACTGTGAGGCTCCATTATGCTTGATATGACTTAGATTTTATCCATAAGACCACTGAAAGAGCTTTCATATGTAGCTTGCTAGGAGTGATTAAAGAATTGTCTCATCAATTGCTATTCAGGTTTTACTTTGCTTCTAAATTATTATTTTTGTCTCTCAAAGTGGCACTGAAATTGTTTGAATTTTTGCTTCTTTGGAAATGGCAACCCATTTTACTAATTCTTCAAAAAGTGTGTGCATGTGCAAGGGGAAAAATTTTCTTTTGCACCAGCATCCTAATGCAAGTAAATACTCTCTGGACTCTTTCAAACGGGAGGAATTTCTCCCAAATCCGAATGGAGCCCATTCGGATTCACGTAAATTCGCTAGTTTAGCGAATTTACGTGAATCCCCATTGCGTTCGGAAGGCATTCGGAATGTCTTCCTATTACCCGGAAATAACCCCTCCTTGCCCGAAATTGCGTGAGAACCTTTAATGCGCAATAACGCAAAACCCATGATTGCATTCGGAGTGGCTTCCCTTTTGCCCGAAATTGCGTGAGAACCTTTAATGCGCAATAATGTGAAACCCCAGGATTGCGTTTGGATTGCCCTTGCATTATACTTCCAATTTCCCACGTCTGAAAGAGTCCTCTCTCTTCTCTCTCGCTTTCTGTGAGTCTTCAAGTCACTTGTCAATTTATGGCAATCCCATACATGCCTTAGGGATTTCTTAGACAAGGAATATTCCTAGGTTATTTTGCAAGTTACTTCTTCAGAAATATCACCTACAGTTGTTAATCACACAGTCAAAAGCATTGAAAAAAATACACAGTGCCTTCTCTATGGTTCTTTGGTACATTCGTTGATACTGGTTGGGAGCAGATGGAGGGGGAAAAGCCAGATTACTTTTACTCTGTGCAGTAGAATGTACTGACTGCACAGCTGGCTCCCACAACCCAATTCTTAGGTAAACCCAATTCTTGATGAACGTCAAGAACAAAGACTCAATTTCCCATCTTATAGCTTCAGGACGTCAGGAATTTGTTAACTGCAATGGTGGGAAATTGCACATCTTTTCTACAAACACTATATAGCTTGCCCAGAAAATGGCATAGTTTTCCAAAAAATGTGCAGCTTTTGGTCCAGAAACTGCACAACATTGTACACTATTCTGACTGGCAAAGGCTGTAGTTTCTATCACAGTTGTGAAATAACCTGCCTTTGGGGTAGACATGGGGGTTTTGCTCAACCTTACAAAGTCAAGGCACTTTGGGGGAGAGTGCCTTATGTTTACCTTCCTAGGACTGGCTGAGGATGCAATCCAAATCATCTGATTTACTTCAGGGTTCAGTGTTTGGGCCCAGGGGGAAGGCTGAAGAGGAGGTCTAGGGTTGACACCTGGCTTCAGCTGGTCCTACACCAGGCTTTCACTTTAATCATTCTCACAGTTTGACGTTTAATGTTAAAGTTCAAGTGATTAGCATTAAATAGGATATAGGTTAAATAAATGGCCCTTTATTCATCCAATTTACATGTCTGGTCTCTTTCTTTCATGGTTGGGTATCAATGTGTTTCTACAGCAAAGCTATAAAGTTTCTGTTACTCCTACAGTTTTTTTTTTAAAAAAACTGTAATGTTTTTATTGTTTGGTGAATCAAAGAAAGTTTTTGATGTGTCGTGTTCTCCTTGTGTAACTTTTCAGGTGTCAAGAACTCAGAATATGCACCTGTAAGGAAACTAATTCCCATTCCATCCTTACTATGTGGTACATGTAGAATTCTCTATGAATAGACCCTTGGAGGTACACCCCAATTATTTTTTCATTCATACCATGTAGTGTGTGGTGAGCCAGTGTGATGCAGTGGTTTGAGCTACAACTACAACCAGAGACTAGGGTTCAAATCCCAGCTCAGCCATGAATACCCACCTGGTGACCTTGAGCAAGTAACACTTTCTCAGCCTCAGATGATGGCAATGGCAAAACACCTCTGAAAAAACTTGAAAAAAAATGTGATAAATTCACCGTAGGCTCGTCATAAGTTGGAAATGACTTAAGGCACACAACAACAGCAATATGTTGGGTGACCAATCAGAAGAAGCGTGGTTTGGTATGCTCTGTCTTGGTCTTAGACTATGTACAATGTGAGGAACCTCTGAGTACCCAAAGAGATGAGCATTCATCTTCCAGACTAATTGACAGTGAATCATCATTAACCATGATTAATGATTCTCCCAGGCAACATTGGGCACTAGAGCTGGTGTGAAATACATTCAAAATAAGCAGAAGACAAGAACTTATGTACTTCTCTGTCATACTGAAAAACAAATTAAACAATCTTCTTGAGAAGACTAGGACAAATAACTACACATATATTATAGCTTAGATGCTTTGAAGACCTGTGCTTATGTAGTGTGCATAGCTTTCTTGGATGCAGCTCACAATTGTGTTATACTGTTGGATTCAGTGGATCACCTGTCAGCCAGTCTGCTGCTGGGGTTATATTCAAAACCTTATAAGCTTGGTAGAACCTGCCAAAACCTGTATTCCAGTGGAGTAGTCTTCAACTCATTTGAGATATGGTGCAGGGAAAGGGCACTGAACATACCATGCATGGTTAAAAATGATATCAATGCTGAACTCTTCCTGGAAGCCAAGATAACTAAGAGGCTGTATAGACCAGCAAGAAATGCCAGTATCAGGGTGGAGTGGGGGTGCGGTGACCAAACCCTGGATGCCCCAACTCCTCCCCGATGTCAACTTCATGCCTCCCACACAGCGAGGGGCATCACACACCTTCTTCAGTACACTATTTAGACACACTGTGCTGAAGAATCAGCAAAAAGCAGCTGCCACCACAGCTAAATAAGCTTTTCACCACTTTAAGAAAGAGCAGCCTTTTGCCAGCCCTTTTGGGCTGGCAAAGTGCCAGATCAGGTCTGCAGCGTGAGGATTCTGCAACCCCAATCCAGCACTGAAAGGAGTGGCTGGACGTCATTTCTTAGGGGCATTCTTTACAGCCCCTAATTGAGGCTGTCATACTTTGGCGACATCATGAGATTGCATGACTCACAGGAAAAGACCATAATACTAGGAAAGATGGAGGGCAGTCGGGAAAAGGCATGCCACATACAAAATAATTAGACACAAGGAGGCCACAGACCTGAGCCTTCAGGACCTGAGCAGAGCAGGTGAACAGGGTTTGGAGGTTTCTCATTCATGGGCTCACCATGAGTCCAAGTTGACTCCAGGGCAGTTAACATCATCGTATCTTTAAAAGCACCAAGTCTCCAGGAAATAATGATGAAGCAGAAGAGTAGCAATTGATGGTGGACAGGAAAATTACAGTATGTCGAAAGAAAATATTCATCTTTTCCTGGAGAAAACCATGTTTTATGCCTTTGCTTTATTTATATTTGTTTTATGTTAATATTTTCTATACTGTTTTTCTTATGCACTGCTCTCACTCCATACTCCTCAACATATATAACCACATATGTGAACACACCCCACATTCCACATGCATATTTCATATATGTGTATTATAAGACATATCATAAATGTCCTTTGATAAACTATGTTCTCCTCCCTGCCATCCCCAATTCCACTAAATATAATGAAGAAGAATGCCTTGGGAATTGTGTTAAACAGTTTTAATGTATTTGTTTGCTTAATTTATACCCCTCCTTTCTGCCTGCATGGAGAAAGCATGGAACCTAAAGTGTCTTGTAATAATATAAAATAAAAATCAGCCAAAAACATATTTTACCAAAGTTAAAAAAAATTAAACAATTCTACTTTTAAAAATGTGTGGTTCAAAACAGTATAAAACATGTTTAAATCATAACTGAAAAAGATCCTGCTGACAGCACACTGTTTTCAAAAACCAATCTGCCAAATAATTTAGGAAACAAAGGTTTATCTAAATAGAAAATGTTCTGCCTACCAATGTGCAGAGAGGGGAGAGGGTAAAACTGGAGCTCCTGTGAAAGGGAGTTCTACAGTCTGGGTTAGATTACATGTTTATAGAATCATAGAATCTTAGAATCATAGAGTTGGAAGAGGGCCATCCAGTCCATTCCCTGCAGTGCAGAAACACAAAATCAAAGCACCCTTGACAGGTGGCCACCCAGCCTCTGTTTAAAAACCTACAAAGAAAGAGACTCCACTGCAGTCTGAGGGAGTGTGTTCCACTGTCAAACAGCTCTTACTGCCAGAAAGTTCCTCCTAATGTGTAGGTGGAATCTCTTTTCCTGTAGGTTGAATCACTTGCTCCATGCCCTATTCTCTGGAGCAGCAGAAAACAAGCTAGCTCCATCCCCAATAGGGCACCTCTTCAAATACTCATACAGGGCTATCATATAACTTCTTAACCTTCCCTTCTCCAGTCCAAAAATACCTAGTTCCCTAAGTCTCTCCTCATAGGGCATGATTTTCAGACCCTTCATCATTTTGGTCCTTCCTCCTCTGGACACGCTTCAGCTTGTCAACATTTGATAACCCACATTTTTTATTTCTTATTTTTTCTTATGAATAGCTGAGAGTAATTGTCACTTTGCCTGGCTAGAGATGGAGCCTCTTACTGTTTCTACCATCGAAACCACAGACAATGCACTTCCACAATGACTTCCATGGATGACTGGCAGCAATAGCTAGTGGATCTAATGTCAGTGAAGTGATGAATGCACACTGGATTTTAGAATGGACCTTAAAAGAACTGTTCACTGTACTAAACCTATTTTGAGGATAGGATTCATCAGCTTAGTTAGCTCCTTTAAAATCTAAAGTAAAATTAGGATCTATACATGCACACACAAATTCTGAATGGAGAATCAGGTACCACCACTGTTTGGAGTCATACAGATACAATATCAATAGGATATTGAATTAGGACAGCTGTTAGTGCTCACAAACTTATACATGTGTTAAGCATATGGGAAGCTCGATACCTAGTCCAGTACAAAGCCTTGCACTTGTGTTCTTAACCAAATTTAGTTTTTGAAACATCTGCAGGGCAACACCCCCCCCCCCCAATGTATATATACTATCCCTGCTATGCAGCACATTTTAGTGATGTAACATGGTACTAACCAGAATAACTAATTGACCTATATTTGTTCAGAACGGAAGGGGCTGGCATATGAAACAAAGGTCATGGAAGGCATTTCATGCTATAGAAGCAGATTTCATCTGCAGTGGCATCTAGAGAGTCTAGAAATATCCCCAAACTAAGAACCTATCCCTTTATCTAGAATGCAGTCCTACTTGGGAATTGTTGACTTTATTTGGCTGGACAGATGAACTATTTCAAGCAGCACCCCTATCTTTTCAGGATTAAATGTCAAGTTACTGGTCCCCATTCATTTCATTAACATGCTCTATCACTAGCTTAGCCCTTTTATTGACTCACTGGAATCATTAACCATGATCCTGTCTATTCAAAGGCACACTTTGAAACACCGGCCTAGGTTGCAGCAAAATGTCAAGTAGTCCCTTTCTTTTCCTGTCCCATTTGGAATCATTCTGTGTTTTTATTGCATAGCCCCTTGCAGGAAATGTCCTGTGCTGAAATGTCTCTTTTTTAAAAAAAGCAAAGTCTTGACCTTCTCTTAACCCAAGTCTCTTTTCTCCACTGCATGAATTTATCTTGGGATTGTGGCAGGTCATATGGCCCACTCTAAAGATATGGTTCTTATTGATCCATAGATCATCTGTCAAGGGGTGTAATACGGACAGAACAAATCAAGCTCTTTGTACCTCTTCCCACTAGACCAAGGTCAACACCTCTGGAAGGGAGTCCCTGCATTTTCCATCACTCTTCTTCATGATTTGGCCTTCAAATCATTTATGCTTGCAGAAAATTATAATATGTTTTCTGGGTACACTTTCCTCTGCTCTCTTTTATCAAAGTGATTGATGCAGAACTACCTCAATCTATTTCTCATATTTTTATATTTAACTGAATACACTTTCCCAAAAATCTGCAGTGTAAGATTTTTCATTCTCTCCCCCTCTCCCCCTCTCTCTCCCTCCCCCCCCTCTCTCTAAAGGTCAAGTAGATCTGCTTGGTTTTTTGAAGAAATAAAGCAACACCAATTACATACTGTGGTCATGATTCATGGAAAGTAGGCTGCACCTATGTGCGTCATTGTATTTCCTTTCCTTCCATTTTTTAAGTGCATGCTTTCAAAAGCTAAATTGTGCATGATGTACCCATTTCACAATAATATTCCCAGGTGCAAATTAAGATAAAGGTAACTAATTAGGTATGTGCCTATTTTCATGAAAGTAATTAGCCATCATTATGTGTTTTCCTAATAATAGCAAAATGAGTGCTTTCATGTGGCATTTGTGCAGAACTTTATCACTGTAGAAATATTTCTGATGTAAAATTTAAAAGAAAAAAAATGCAGTGTTGAATTAGAAAATGGCTTTCAGTCAATGGCAGGCATAAAATGGACAACTAACGTTTTACACTGCTGTTTGTTAATATGTAATAGATTTAACATATATTTTAAAAAGACATACAAACCATTTAAGCCCATGGCTCCATAATTTGTGGCCCACATCCATTCCTATATGAGTCCCCCACCACATGTGTGTCAAGACCAGCTTTGTATGTCATGACTAAAACAATAAAACACAGAGAGAGAGAGAGAGTTGGGAGTGGGGAGAATTTTATTTCAGTGTGTCAGACTATGTGTCCCTTTAACCCAGAACTGTCTAGTTAAAACAGTTCTCCAGAGGTCTTAGGCACAAGACTTCTGCATCATCTGCTGCATGACACTTTCAGTGCAGGCTGGATTTCTCATATATCACTGCCTGGTGGCCTGCCCTCCCCCCTTCCTTCCTTCCTTCCTTCCTTCCTTCCTTCCTTCAATCTTTATCTCATGCAGGATCCAACATGACTTACAAAAATAGATTAAAAGAGAATATACCTAAAATCTATCACAAATGTTAAAGAAGCTTGCAAAAGCAATTACATTATCATTTTAATAGCACAAATTTTGAAGAAGTTTTAAAGCACTTGAGAAATGAGGATAAATGTACACCTTCCTGCCCAGATTACAAGTCCTTTCCACAGCAACCAGTTAAAATGGCCAAGCAATTCTTGAAAATAATAATAATAATAATAATAATAATAATAATCCTCACTACCTACTATTAGAAGGCAACCTGAGAGTGGGCCAACGTAACCACCTGTGAGGAGGGAGTTCAACGTATTTGGAGTAGTCATTGAAAACTGCAGTTTGTCTACCTTCATCCAGTCTATTAGTGACACAAGACTATCTCCACATAGGCCAAGGAAAATGACCTCACCTAGTTTTCACAGTGAGCTGTCCAAAAAACAAACAGGATGACTGAGGCCATATCTAAGCATTTTCATTTTCAGGGCTTTATTCTGGAGGAAAAAGGTGGGGATTTACCCCAATTTTGAGCAGAACTTCTGGATATTTGCACATGCATGTGCAACACACTCCATAGTGATGTTGGTGTTAGGGGAAGTAATTTAGCAATTTGTACATTCACTTGCACAGGGGAGATGGGAAAAATCAACAATGAAGCATACGGCAATGTCCAGGGTGAGTTTGAAAGGGAGAACTGTGTGTGGCTAGCACTTCCAAACTTGCATCAGTGTGTCTGGCAATCACGAGGAGAACCCTGTGGCTTCTGGTGATCAGGGTAACTTGAAGGTAAGGTGGATTTTCCTGTCAGTTAAGACATGGCCTTGGTTATAACTGAAATTATTTCCTTGGAATTTGGGATGAAAACAATATTCAAATATTCAAAAATAATTAAAAATGACTGAAAAATGTCTTTCTCAAGTGTTGGAAAACCCTGATGCAGAGAACCCTCCACTGATACGTTTTGTTTTGTTTTTGAGAGCTTGGGGCTTACTGTGCACAAAAATTTACACATGGGATTTTGTTTTTGCTTCTTGTTTTTACACGGAAAATGACATTACATGAACAGGAAACAACATGCTGCACCGTGCAGAAAATGCCATTTATTGTGCAGAAGTATTGACTGGCCCCTTGTTAGTCAGTTATACTTAGAACAGTATTTGTATTCTCATTTTCAGTCATGGCAATATTGCCACAATTCCAAATGACTCTGAAACCTACCCTAAAATCCAGTCAGCCATCTGAAGTGACAGACGACTATTCTGCTGGCAAGGGGGGTGCTTCAAGAAGATGTATCCAGCTACTGGATGTCCTACTGGAGACTGGCTGGTAGTTATTGATACAATGGATTTTGAGGAGAAGTTCTTTCAGTAAAGGTCTTATCACCATGTTTTTTTGGGGAGAGCTGGAATCCTGATTTACTGTAACTTTTTTGCCATTCCACTTACCCAGTCAGCCTCACACCCCTCCTTTAAGGTAGATGCTTTTCTGAGAGAGAAAAAGGCAAGAGTCTCACACATATGTGATGGCACTCTTCTCTCCAAGATTATTTTCCATATTTTCATATCCTCAGGCTGCACTAATTGAAAAATATCCCATAACTGGGGACAAACATGGGACACTTTTTGATCCACACGGCATGCATTAACAACAGCATCTAAGTCAGAGGTGATCCAAGCAATTTTGCCTGAAAAGTATGACGCAAATTATTCAAGCTGCTCACACATGTTGTGGAACAAAGTACTTTCGCCTTTGGCCTCAAGACATAGCTCCTTTTGACTGACAACAATGGTGGCAGAGAATATGCTACTACCACAGCCACCACAATGGAATAGACTTTCCATTGGTCTGTAGTCCATTTTCAGTAAGACTTATTCTGAATTTTCTGCCATCAACACCGTGGTATCTGTTTCACTTGTTGCATTACCACCAACTTCGTAGTAAACCAAAAACATTCCTAGGATGGATGTCCCATTTTTCCACTCCAATGGCATCTTCAACAGGATCACCAACCAAGATGATAGGAGCCTTTCCAAGAGCTAACAGGAAAATATGCAGAGCCATTGGCCTCCTAGGGTGGATCATCTTAACTGCCACTAACCCATGCTGATGAGGCTCCAAGTCCAATTGAATCTGAACTCCATCAATTAAAAATCTCCTCCACATCTAGATCACTAACATCTGATTCAGCAAGGAAAACCGTCTCAAGAATTTGTCTTAAAGCATGAGTGAAACCAGGCACTACTTGAGACAGGTTGTCATGAAGGACATCAGATGCCTGTGCTCTTAATGAAATAGCCTCAGTATTGACAGCTCAGTAAGCTGAAGAAATGCAGTGCCAACTCGGACAGGGAATACAGTTGTGCAATGGAGTGGGCATTACACAAATAGAATCCCCATTCTGCCCCTGGCAGTCATCTCATCAATTCAACCCAGGTTAGCTTGCCCATCCACAATGAGTCCAAGATTGTTGCCCTTTTTGTATTATGAAACACATTCTTCCTTACTACCATCAGGCTAAGTCCTTAGGTGATACTGCCTTTGCTGGATGATACATACAACCAACATATGAAGTAGCTCCAATAATCACATAGATATCTCTAGTTTTAAGACCCCTGTATGATAGTATATGGGATGATGGCACTTGTTTCTCCATTTCGATTCACTTTCATTTAATCGTTTGTTACTTTTATTTCCTCTATGAGGAAGTAATGTCTGTGTCTGTATCATTTTGTACTGTCAGTTGCAGCCTGGGGTAGTAAATGCTCTTTCTGGGCAAAAACCAAAACCAACCTCACCCCATCAACTCTGTGTGTAGAAGCATGTGAGGGGAAAAAAAACAACAACCAAAAGTTTAGAACACTTAGTAATATATGGTTTTCTTTGCACAGATAATTGTATTGTGTAGAGAAATATAATATGCCAGTTTTAGTTCAGATCAGCTTATGCACCACACACAACCCTAAGACTGTTTTTTGAGCCCCAGTACCCCCCCCACACACACACACTTCAAAAGAAATGGTTCTTATTAAAAAAAAACCCAAATGCCCTCTAGGATCATGGAGAAAAATTTGTCATATTTTGCATCAACATCTTTCTTAAAACAGGAAATAAACTGGAAGTGGAGACAGAAATATGCAATTTTTTTGGGGGGGGGGAGGTGGTACCAGTAGATGAGTAACACCCTCCAAGGTCTCTGGCAGTTGGGGGGGGCAATAATGGTCTCCAAACCCATGATAACCACCCTTAATGATACAGCTTCCCAGCTCTATGAAAAGTACATCTTTGAGAAAATCAACTCTTATACGTTGGGATTAAAAGACCTATTTAACACACGCCCATGTTAGTCACATCCCCTGAATTTTATTTAAAGCATTTATTATTTAAAGTATTTCTTTATTAGCTCCCAATCCACAAGGGGTCCACATTATTAACAGACCATTCCTCTGTCTTATCAAAAAGACTTTTTGAAATTTGTATTCCATGCAACATGCAGAACCAGTTACGTTGGAACTTTGGCATTTGGCTGTGCAATTTGTAGGAATGTTCATAAATGCAGGTTGTAAGGCCTGATTTGAGAGCCTTTTCCTTCAAAAGTAGAATTCAGCACTACTGTTAATAGTCTAAATTTTGATATAATTTTTTTTAAAAATTGTGATTTATTACTTAAATCATAAACACATGAAATCAGAATATATTACTTCCTGGATCATACACCAAGGAGAGGTGTGGCATTTCCCTAGATCAAAACCCAACTTAAGCAAAGAGCTCCCAAAAGATTCAGTCCTGTCATTCCAACACCATCTGTTTTCTTCATGTCTATCATTTTGAGATCCTTATCTGGGGAAGATGCCAGTAATCTTTTGGTTTGTCTAATAATGTGGTGTGGATTTTAAATTTTGTTGCATTTGCATGAATCATATTGATCCCCCTCCTATAATATTAATTGACAACAGAATTTACAAGTTGGTTAAAATGAACACTTGTATTTAAACACATTTAGTCCCTGTATAGTCAATAAAATTAAACAGATTTACATTGTGATAGCCAAATCAACTGATTTCTGGATTTCATCGTGATGTTTTATTACATTTTCAAATTAAATGCTTTCTTCAAAAGATGAGGATATGCCACTCTCCAAATGAAAACCCAGGATATCAATTAAGTTCCAATAACATCTGTGATTTCTTTAGGGAGAATGTAAATCATTTTCTTCTGACATGGCACTAGAAGTTCAATTCCAATTGATCACTGTTGCTTCAAAATTAGCCAGCAGGGAACTCCAGCAAATTATTTGAATAGTGGCTCTGAGCTTTGTAACTTTCTACTCTCACCATGGGTCTCTTGAAGCTGGCAGGTATATCTTTTGGTGTGGGGAAGAGTTTCCAACAGTGAATAGGAAGGAGTTCAAAGATTAACTAGAAGAAAAACATGAATGATAGGATTCTTTGGACACAAACTATTCCTAAATGTCCCAAATCTATTTTATTTTTAAAAAGCACCTAAGAAAGAAATGTTCAACTGTCCTGGATGCACTGTTTAAGAATGAGAGCTGAGATAATAATATTGACTGTATTATAAAAAAGGGTTTCAGAAGTGCTATTCATCCCTTTCAGTGTTCTTGAGCACTAATAAAATAAGTCATTTTGTTATTCATTTCCATTGCCTTAGCTTGCCTTAACTTGCCTACTTCACTATAACACAATAAATAGGATTTGCTAACACTGCAGGAGCAAGCCTGCCATAGTGATAGGGATGTGATTTTTTTAAAAAAAGTTTGTCATTGTTCATATGGGATGCTTGAATCAAGTCTTTTATGAGCTGTGAAATTTGGCACCGGCTCCACTAAGGTGTAAGGATTTTTATTTTACATCATTTGCAAATGAAGTGATAAGGTTCAGAACTGCAAAGAAAAAATGGATGTGCAGGTTTACATACTTTTTGTAAACAACCATTCAGACAGGGTCTGACCACCAGGGAGTGCTGATGTTAATTCTTCCATGAAAAACAACAAGATCTGTTTGGTTTAAAGTTAATCACTGATCATCATTTCACCCTTTTCCTTTGGGTCTTTGGAGTGTCCTTTCTGTGCGTACGATGAAACTGCATGCACAGAGAAATTTCAGTCTTATCCACAAATTTCAGTCTTATTCTGATTTGGATGACAGAATTGGGAGCATACTTATCAAATTTGCAGATGACACTAAACTAGGAGGAGTAGCTAATGCCCCAGAGGACAGGATCAAAATTCAAAATGACCTGAATAGACTAGAAAGGTGGGCCAATGCTAACAAGATGAAATTCAACACAGAGAAATGTAAGGTTCTGCACTTAGGGAGGAAAAATGAAATGCACAGATATAAAATGGGGGACACCTGGCTGAATGAGACCACATGTGAAAGGGATCTAGGAGTCCAAGTAGACCATAAGCTGAACATGAGTCAACAGTGCGATGCGGCAGCTAAAAAGGCCAATGCAATTTTAGGCTGCATCAATAGAAGTATAGTGTCTAGATCAAGGGAAGTAATAGTGCCACTCTATTCTGCTTTGGTCAGGCCCCACCTGGAATACTGTGTCCAGTTCTGGGCACCACAATTCAAAAAGGATGTGGAGAAACTGGAGCAGGTCCAAAGGAGGGCAACTAAGATGGTGAAGGGACTGGAAACCATGCCCTATGAGGAACGCCTTAGGGAACTGGGGATGTTCAGCCTGGAGAAGAGAAGGTTAAGAGGTGATATGATAGCCCTGTTTAAATATTTGAAGGGATGTCATATTGAGGAGGGAGCAAGCTTGTTTTCTGCTGCTGCAGAGACTAGGACGCGGAATAATGGATATAAATTGCAGGAAAAGAGATTCCACCTCAACATTAGGAGGAACTTCCTGACAGTAAGGGCTGTTCGACAGTGGAACACACTCCCTCGGAGCGTAGTGGAGTCTCCTTCCTTGGAGGCCTTTAAACAGAGGCTGGATGGTCATCTGTCAGGGATGCTTTGATTTGGAGGTCCTGCATGGCAGGGGGTTGGACTAGATGGCCCTTGTGGTCTCTTCCAATTCTATGATTCTATGATTCTATGATTCTATGATTCACATTTGGCTGGGGAAATCAGCCCCCTTGGACTTGTCTTTACAACAGTGGCATTCCCACCACTAGTATCAGGCAATGTGGGGGATGGGGCTGCCAGAGGGCATGGCCAAAATGAGCTCACACTTTGCATGATAGTGGCAGCCTACTTCCCCCCTGGGTGGTCCTTTTCCATCCAGGGAAGGACTATTCTGCTTGGATGGGGACCTCCCTTTCCTGGTGGTCTCTCTGGGAGGGGGTTACCTTGGCTGGCTGCCTGCACTCCCCTGAATGTTTCTGGCTTGATCTACTGGGAAGCTGGAGGTGTTGGGGGCGGGGAGACTGTTTTATTCTTTTTGGAGGGGTTCCTGGGCATTACATGGCAGATAAAATTGTCATCATGGTAGTGGTTCATCCCTCCTGCAAAAAAGAAGGAAAAAAGAAGAAGATTGTGCCGAACACTTCCTGAGGGTTTGGGCATCAATAATCCCTCCATTGCTGGAGGAGCCATTTTCATCTACTGCTGCCTGCTGGGCTTCCATGGGGCAGGGGTGACACAGCATTGGAGGTGGTCTCATTATTTGCATCACCTCCTTCTTTTGGGAAAGAAGGAGAAGAGAAATACTGGCTGGAGGAAGTGGGGGTGCCAGCAATGCTTAGGAAAAGCTCACCCCTGTCTTTTGCTGCAGTGGTGGTGGCTCCACGTGAGGAACTGCTGCTTCTGCAATGAAGCAGGACTGGGCATACTCAGCCTCTCCCCAGCTAGAAGAGCAACCGAATGGGTGTCACTCCTCTTCTGGGGTGTCACCCACTGTGGGACTCACCACAACACATTCCCTAGTGTTGCTACTGCTTTACAAGACAATTCCTCCCTTCCTCCTCTCAGTTTCCTTACAGCTGTTTGGAAGGCCTTGAATGGGAAAGGTGTGTAGCTAATTGTCCCATTTACCCCAAAGTAAGCCTCACCATAGACTTTGAAGCCTATGAACTTTTCCTTGTGTATCTTTCAGGATTCCACAGATTTACAAGTCTCACTTCTGAACAGACCTACAGTCAGCCCTCCAAATCCACTGATTTTTTTTTATCCATGCATTCAACCATCCATGGCATAATAATATTTTTTTAAAAAACCACAACACATATATATTCCATTTTTTTACACCATCACATTTAATGGGACTTAAGCATCCATTGATTTTGCAACCCAGTGGTATCACACACACATCCTTCTTTGGTGCATCAAAGGCCTGATCTGATGAGTGCAGAATGTAGTGGGACAACTTCTTCCCTCAACTTGGGAGCTATGTTTCAAAAAATGCAGGCTAAAATAGCACTCACTTTCTTTGGTGCAGCGTTACACTGCTGGCTCATATGATCAACAATAATCCCAACATCCTTTTTGCATGTAGTACTCCCATAGTATACCTGTGAATTTGTGCTTTGTGTCCTAAATGTAGAATTCTGCATTTTTCTCTACTGAATTTCATTTTAAAAAAATTTCTACCTGATGTTCTAGTTTGTCAAGGTCCATCTTCTGGTATGTTAGCCATCCCTCCAAGTTTTGTATCATTTCCAAAGGATGTTCTTCATCTTGTCATCTAAATCACTGATAAAAATGTTGAAAAGTAATGGCCCTTGGACATAACCCTGAGGCATTCCAATTGGGACTCCTTTCCACTTTGAAGCACAGCCATTAATGATTACTCTTTGAACCCAGTTTTTCACCTAATTATTGATCCATCTGACATTTCAATTTATTCCATGTTTGATCAATTTGCTAACAAAATTTTTATGGGGGAATTTTTCAAATGCTTTGCTGAAATCCAGATAAATGACATCCATAGTATTCCCATGTCTACTAAATTGGTGAATGGTCAAAAAATAGCTATGAGGTTAGTTTGGCAGGATTTGTTCTTGACAAAATGTATTTAAAGAAAGAGAATGACCAAGGAAATGATGGGACCGTGGCAAAGAAAGGGTGGTAAAATGCCATGATCCCATCATTTCCTTGGTCATTTTCTTGCCTTAAACATATTTTGATAACCCTATTCATGTTGCTTTCTGCTTGTCTAGTTTATCTCAGCTCCATTTTGAGCATTAGCATTCCACCTTGGTGAATCACCCTTTCTTCAATTCTATCTATATCTATATCTATATCTATCTATCTATCTATATATCTTTTCCTCCTTGAGTTTACTGTGTAGTGACATTGGTTCCCCCATCCCTTTTGTTTTTTTACTTCCATGGAATTGTTTGTGATTGTGCTTTTAGGATCAGGTTAGGGCAGCTGTAAGTTGGAAATAACTTGAAGAAACACAACAACAACAACACAAATTATTTCAATAACATAATTCCTATAAAGATCAAAAAGTTTACAAGTTTGGGGCAGTCTTAATCAGTACTGATTTATGAGGTGACATGCATTGCTATCACCATTGCACTGTTAATGCGGGAAAGGGTTTACTTCAGTGGAGATTAGGTGATGCAAACAGCAAATATTAAAAAAGAGAGCTAGTGTTCAATGACCATCAGAATTCCTGGGCTTTTGTCCAACCAAATGAACCAAATTTAGGGCTGAAACAGATGGGCAGTAAGTGCTGGCTTCATGGTGGTGTAAGGGCATGGAGTTCAGATAGCGCACACACACTGTCAGGAAACTGCATGGCTGACCCCATGTGTCCCAGCATCATGGCATTTCAGTGGTGTGGCTTTTACATGTGCGGTGCTGCAGGAATGATGAATAGCCAAGGCTGGGGTGGAAAAGATATTGCAAAAAGCAGTGGCAATTTGCCACTTTTTTTTTTTTTTTTTTTGTGGCAGCAAAATGCCTCAGTGGGGCCGCAGTGTGCTATTGCTACAGTGCCCACCCGGCTCCTTTGGGGTGGTGTCATGCTGTCCCTTTGGGCTGGTCTGTTTTGGACCTTTGTTCAACATTTCAGGTGCTTCTGGCTATTCCCCAGAGGTCAATTTATATATTGGCCAAACCACCTCTATTTCTTTCATAGATTGGAAATGCAAACTTTTTTTGGACTTCAGCTTTCAGAATCCCCTAGCTGGCCTTTCTGATGAGATGATTTTGGAGCTTTAGTCTGCTTCTAAATTTTAGAATTCATGAAAGATCACAGGTGGGGGTATGTTGCCCTCTCCTTGGTTGCCAGATATGATAAGCTAATGGCAGCCAAGTGAAGAAGGTAGTGAAGAATTAATGCTTTTGATCACTAAATAACTGTTCTGACATATATGCATTTGGTGTAATCTGTAGTTCTAACAACATTTATTGTAAATCTGAATGTCCTCCAAATGTTGATACTCTACCTACTGGAGTATGTGCTAGAGAATGTTCTAAATTACTGTGCCCTTTGACTTTTTATGATATTTGCAGTGTCATCCAGTCCCTGGAAACAACATAGAGATGTACCTAAACACTTATTTGTTAAAGTTCTTCAACGAGGATGACTCATTTTTCCATTCGACTAACTCAGACAAGATTTTGATCTTTTCTGAAAGTTGTCTTCTTATAAACATTCTTAAGTACACTTTTGCCATTTCTTACAGAGTTTACCTGTTCTTTCCTGGAGGTAGTTATTCCTGCTTGCTATAGTTCTTCCCATCAGTATCTCAATTGACAAAACAGCAGGTATTGGCAAAAAAGTAAAGCTAGCTTTCTTGCCAGATGTCGTATTTTTCTCTAAGGCTGTGTCTCAGTTTGAGCAAACATCGCTCGATCTGACGAGCCCATGGACTTACATCCTGAATGGGCTTCTGCTGCTTTATCAGAGCGTTTGGTGTGTTTAATCTCTCTGTAGTTGTTGTTTTTTTTTCCCCCTCCCTAAATCAAAACCTGAATACATTGTTTGGCACAATCTTGATATTTTATTCTCACCATGAAAAAAATGAAGGGTCTTTAAGTAGGAGTAAAAAAGCAAGCTCCATAAAATGATCCAGTCATTTCTTTGTTTAGAATCTATCTGAATGCCTCTGGCTATGAAGCTTGTGTGTCAGTGGGGCTCAGATTTACCAACTGTTGTTTCATTTTTCTTCTGTAGGTACTACAAAATATTGTATGACTTTATCTCTGCTGACTTGTAGGGTCTTATTCAGAGTCCTCCAACAAAAGCTACAAGTTACAGGTGTTGGGGTGTGTGTGACAACAAACTTTGAGCTGTCTAGAGTAAAACAGTTAAGTAATTCTCATACAAACAGCCACAAATCCATGGATGCTGGTGTGTAAATAACTAAATAAAAGTATGTCCTTGTCTGCAAAGATAAATACGATAACTCGACTTAAAGAATTTATGTCAGCTAGGCAGGTGTACAGTGACTAGGAAGAAAAATTGTTGCTTCAGAATTCCCTAATTGTTCTATTATTTTCCATATATGTTTGTGCATACTGTCAGCCCTTTCTATAAGTGGGCTTGACATCCAAGGACTGGAGCATCTGCAGATGGCCCTGCCCCATTTTCCTCAATGGTGGTGTGTTCATGTGGCTGTACCAATGCTGGTGCTTGTACAGCATGCTCCCATTGAAAGCAATGGGATTTAAAATCCCACAGTTTTTGGCATCCACTCTTGTCTCAGACCAGAAAAAAATGGGACTTTTGTTAGTTCAAATGGTGAAAAAGTTTGGGAAGAGCAGTTATGGTTGATAGATACTGTTTGATGTGGGAGTTTGGTTGATTAAGGAATCAATTTCTCCTTAATATAAACAGAGATCAATATGCAACACTAGCCATTGAGTTAAGTATACTTAACAAAATAATCTCTCTTGGCTGAATCCCCCACCCAGCCACTCACCCCCACACACAGGTGCACACAAACCCAGACATAAATGTCATTCAGCCCTCCTCTGGTCCCTGGCAGAATAGTCTCCTTTTCTCCACACAGCTGATACCTTGTAAAGTAGGATGTTGGAAGTGGGAGATCTAATCATGGCAGCAGTGTCACAATCATGACTAAGTAGTGATCATGAATGTGGGAAAGTTACAGATGAATAAATCTAGGTAACTGTTCTGTATTCATGACTGGTATTTAATCAGAGTTGTGACAGTATTGCCACAATCATCTCTCCCCTCTAACTTACTTTACTAGGCATTGAGAGAAAGAGGTCTATTTTTCTGGTGATCAGCGCATGTGTGAATGACCTTTACATTATGTTTGGGAAGGTCGGGTCAGGAGCGATTACTTAGTTAAGTATGCCTTAAGCATAGTTTAAGTATAGCTGAAGTACAGCTGATATAGAATGCAGGCCAGTGTATTTTGTTGAAAAGACATTTCTACAGAACTTATTATTGTTTTCCCCTTGCCAAACCCATGCATACTGGTACTCCTCCTATACTCTTTTCCTTTCAACTCAGTTTCTCTGGTGCAGTAACAGTTTTTCTCTCTCTGAGGCCTATATATATTGTCACATCTTTTCTCTCAATGGTTTCTAAGGGGAAAAAATATTTGTTGTTTGGAGGTAGAGGTTGTATTCCAAAGCAGAGATCTAGCTTTTGCCATTGGTCTGTTGTGATAGGTTAGGGTCCATTACTTTTACAAGTACAATGGTACAAGCAATTGTACCAACATTCCATTCATTGTTTTATGTTGGAGGTTATACTTTCTTTGTTCTTTCTTCGGGGAGTCCTTGACATCTTTTTCACCTATGCAGTGGTATTCCCATCCTAAGGACATCCGATGTGTGTGTGTGTGTGGAGGGGGGCTTCTGGGGGGTGAGACCATTGCCCCAGACTTCTGGTGGGGCTTCCGGGGTGGCGAGTGCCAAAGAGTGCCCGTGCAGGGCTGGGGAGTGCCCATGTTTGGCCCAAGAGGCAAGAAAAGCCCCTCCATGTGGTCCAGGAGACCAGAAAAAAAACCCCGCACTGGGCCCAGGAGGTCTGAAAAGCCCCCATGCAGGGCCCTGGAGGCCTGAAAAGCACCCACACTGGGCCCAGGAGGCCTCAAAAGCCCCCATGCCAGATGTAGGAAACCTGAAAATCCCCTGCACTGGGCCCAGAAGTCTCAAAAAGCCCCCATACCAGGCCCAGGAGGCCAGAAATGCCCCCCCCACTGGGGCCAGGAGGACAGGAAAGCCCCCATGCCAGGCCCTGGAGGTCAGAAATGCTGCCATGCCAGGCCTAGGAGGCCTGAAAGCCCCTGCTCTGGGAGCTAGCAGGCCTGAAAAGCTACCCATGTCAGGACTAGGAGGCCTGAAAATTCCCTGTGCCAGGCCCAGGAGGTCCCCCCCCCATAAGCCCCTGCACCAGGCCTAGGATGCCTGAAAAGCCCCCATGCCACACCTAGGCAGCCTGAAAAGCCCCTGCACTGGACACAAGATACCCAAAATGCTCCAGCACTGGACCCAGGGGGCCAGAAATGCCTCCACGCCAGGCCTAGTAGGCCTGAAAAACCCCCATGTCAGCCCCAAGATGCTCAAAATGACCCCATGCTGGGTCCAGGAGGTTTAAAAATCCCCTGTGCCAGGCCCAGGAGGTCCGAAATGCCTCCATGCCAAGCCCAGGAGGCCTCAAAACCTCTGTGTCAGGCCTAGAAGGCCCGAAAAGCCCCGTGTGGGGCCAAGGAGCAATGGTGTGGGCCAAAAAGAGCACCTGAAGTGGGCATGGAACCAACCTGATGTCACCCCCTTTCTGGGGTTTCACCTGGTGCGGCCAGCAGCCCCCCCCCCCACACACACCACACCTGGGATGCTACTGTACCTATTAGAGATTCACTAGAAAATGACCAATTGTTATATTCTCTTGATCCTTTTCCTCAGACTATCTATGTCTGAGCCCTATTCATATTGTTTAAGACACAACTTTAAAAAATTCAGGAGAGAGAAAGACTGAAGAAATGAAATTCCAGAATGGAAGAATATTCCAACTTTTAATACTTGAACTACTAGCAGACTACTCGCAAAAACAGTGACAGAGACAGAAAAATGCAGAAATGAGGTGTTATGGGTGTCTGATGAAGCATCATGAAGACCATGAAACTGATGTCAAAATACAGCTCGCTGCATTTTTAAAGCACCACAAGATTTTATGTTGTTCCTGTAAGCATACTCTTCTCCAGTACCACCTCTCATATCAATTGATTTTCTTCCTATCCACTCTCTACTGCCAACCCTCACATCTGTACATAGTGATATCTTTGCAGTTTAAGATCTTGCCTAGTTCTTGCATAGCTGACCTCCCCAGTCCTAGTCTTCTTCTGATTCTACTATAAACTGCTACCATATTTTTCATATGGCAAAACATGAATGACCTCTCAGAATTCTCCATCCTCTCTGTGGCAGGGCTGAGTGAGAATTTTGTTTAAATTGATATTTGAACAGAATTTATCCAAACTGGCAAAATCTGTGCAAAATTGGAAGAAATGTGTTTGCCATTAAAAATGAACATAGCACAGTCCCTCCCTGCATCCCGTTTTTCCTCCCTCCCTCCCTCCCTCCCTCCCTCCCTTCCTTCCTTTCCTCTAGGCCAGGAGATGAAGTGTGTGTGAAGCTTAGAATTCTTCTTTTTAAAAAAAGACTTCAAAGGAACTACAGCACAATCCTAACAACGTTGAAAAATGTGAAAGGAACTCTACTAATAAGAGAAGGAAGTTCTATACATTTCTGACAATGAAATTCAACTTGTTTTTTGTGCAGAATGGGATCTTCCAGTCACCATTTTGGCAAGATCTCCTTTGCTCGCCTTGAAGATAAGCAGGCACTGATCATGGGTGATTGAGGCAGGCTGTGGTTACCCATTGGAGGATGCAGCTCCAAATTATTGTTAGCAACTATAGTTGTGGTTGTGGACCTTGCTTTGAATAGTGTGTCCTCTCTTCATTCAGCTTAGTAAGCAATGAATACTATCTGGCTCAGGGGCTGAACAGACCTCCCCTATAGGGTGTCCTTCAGGCATCCCCTTCAGTGAAGAATTGAGGCTGTGGCAACTACACGCTGCAGTCCTGATCTGGCTTTCCAAAGCACAAAAAGGAACCACAAAAAGACAGTCTTGACAGATCGATATCAAAAGCTGGCATTGGGGTGTGGTGGTGATGTGGCATCCACACGACTCACGCCCCACTCCACCCCCATGCTGGCAGGTGTCATTACAGCACTTTTCTGGCACTGCGTCCAGATGGCACAGCATCAAAGCAGCACCGAAAAGCCACACCACTGGCTGCTAAAGCATCCTTTCCATGGTGCAAAAAGGAGCCACTTTTTACAGCTCATTCTTGTGCCCTGATACAGCACTAAAAGGGGCAGCTGCAGGCCGCCCTTTAGGGGTGGTCTGTTTAGCCCCAGCAGCTCCTTTTTGTGCCATGGAAAGGGCACAATAGCTGCTGGTGCCATGGCTTTTCAGCACTCCTTTGGTGCTGTGTCATCTAGAGTTGGCATGGAATCGGAGACAGGGCATGTGTTGTGCGGACGCCATGCTACCACTCTGCCCCGATGCTAGCCTTTGATGTCAGTCAGCCGAGGCTCTCAGTAATAGACAGCTTCATAGATGTTAATTTTCAGATGTACCATAAATGTTTGATTTAGCATCATCGTGCCTTTGTATACAAGAATCTTTCAGCAACATAGCAGTTGTTCAATTTACACAGATCTTCAGGGGAAACAATATTTTGTATTCTAAATAGCATGCTGCTTATTAATGCACACTCCTTCTCCAATATCTGGTATAATTTGCACTACACAAACTCTTTCTTGCAGCTTGCTTCCCTTATTCAAGCAATGACCTTTGCTAACACAAAGCAGGAGAAGGAGGAGGAGAAAAATTACCTATTATAATTCAGGAGCTCTATCATCGTCTTCACCATCATCTTTTAATAACAGGGACAATATTTTTCTCCAGATAATTCAAATAGTCCCAAACTTTAATTTTATGTTAGTATGCATTACTTCCCATTGCCCAGAGACAGAGCACATTCTTTGCATGTATGCACGAGTTTGTAAGAATGAACAGACCTGTCAATTTTAGTTTCTCTCCATTTCTTTGCTGTCCAGTCTTAAATTCATTTCATCCCAGTTCTGCATCAGTTTATAATTTGTTTAAAAGACCTCAAAAAAAGCTGTGTGCATTTTAGTGTGTATTTCTCCCTAAAATACACATTTTAATAACATTTTGTCCAGTATGCAATTCTCTCTTCATTCTTTCTTTTCCGAAAAAAAAGGAAGGAAGGAAGGACTGCATAGAGGAGGATTACATTACTAGTGTGGTGCATCATTTTACTACCACACATGCTTTGCAAGAGTGAATCAAAAATTTACCCTGTGGTAAACTTTCCCCCTGCATACACAGACTTCTCATATGATGTGATGATCATATCAGGTGTCATATCAGGTGATGCCTCACACTTCTCTCCTTTATTCAGTTATTCCTTTCTGTCATTTTTACCATTGTTGGTAACCAAAATAATTTCAGTTTTTGTGACCTAGGTCAGGAAGAGGGCTTATTGTTGGTGTTGTGGGAAAGTTTCTGCAATTTCTTACTAGAGAATCTCATTCAACCTAATAGAAAAGAATTCGAGTTTCATTCATTCCCCTCAGGAGAGAAATACATGTGGTGCAAACCAAGATTCTTTTGCTTACCTTAGGGGCTGAACAGACTGCCTCTAAGTGGCAGCCTGCAGCCACCTCTGTCTTTATCAGATTGGGGCCACAGCAACAACATGCTGTGGCCCCAATCTGTCCTTTCCCCAGCGCAAAAAGAAGCCACAAAAAGCTACGAAAAGGGTCCCGTGGCTGCTGCCCCTGCAGGTTTTTGGCACTCCTTTGACACAGTGTCATCTAGACACAGCGCCAGACAAGTGCCATGATGGTGCCTTCTATGTGGTGGGATGTATGGCATCATGCTGACAAGGAGACGGAGTTGGGACAAGCATTGTGCAGATGCAACACGCCAAGTCCACCCCAATGCTGGCCGTTGATGCCAGTCTGTTGAGGCTCTTAGTTATCTTAGAGGCAGCCAAGGATGTGTGTGTCACTATCCTATTTTTTTTTTTTTTACTTTATAATCAGCTCTCTAATGGTCCTTGTTTTTTCATGCTTCAGCTAAGGCCTAGGAGGGAAAAGGCCATGAGGTATTAATTACCACAAAGGAAAGTCCTTTTTCAGATTACAAATCACAGAAAGCCAGGGAGACATCAGTATGATAGAGATATATAACAGAATGAGAAAATATAAACTCCAGAGCACCATCAAAAATAATTCCAGATAAGCTCTAAAATGCTCTGAAAATGTGGCAAAAACAAAAAGCCATTACAACCCTTTTCCATGGGGGGGGGGGGGGGCGGATTATATATGGGAATATGGAGGAAAATGTATAGAAATATGGCACAACACTGGGTGTCCCACCTCCCCCTGTGTTTGACTGTTTGACAGCACCTCATACAGCAGCTCTGAAGATCAAGCAATCATCCGTGCGAGTTTCCATTAAAGATATGAAGAACTCTTACTCTTGGGATATTTCTCTTTATTCACTTGCATTCTGATTCCACACTTTAGTGGTTATGAGACCCTTCTGATATTCTTTGTTTTCATTCCTTTGTTTTCGTTCCTGAAACTTGTCTACATTTCCTCCATGTGCATATATATACAATTCCCCCATCATGTGCACATATATTTATATACTTTTATGTATGCATTTTTGTTCACGTTTTCCACATGGATTTAACTGTGTTTGTGCATATTTTTCAATGTTATACATTTCTACTTATTCACATTTTTAAAAGTATGTATATTTTCAAGCATGTGAAATATACTTCAAGAATTGCAAATATACAGATTTCTGAGGCAAGATGCCCTTTGTTTTACCAGTCTCAGTACATGCACAGTGCATACATTTGTCTTCTGGGCAGGATATGGAGTTGAGACTGCCATGGTTGCTCTGACAGATGATCTCCGCTTGAGCATGGACAGGGGTAGTGTGACTCTGCTGGTGCTCTTGGACCTCTCAGTGGCCTTTGACACTATAGATCATGCCATCCTTTTGGACCGGCTGAGGGAGATGGGCATCGGAGGCACTGCTTTGCAGTGATTCCGGTCCTTCCCCTCTGGCAGGTCCCAAAGGGTGAGGCTTGGGGACAGTTGCTCCTCCAAAATTGAGCTTAATTGTCATGTCCCTCAGGGTGCCATCCTGTCCCCGATGCTATTTAATATCTACATGAAGCCGCTGGGTGAGATCATCCGGAGGCATGGAGCACAGTGTCATCAGTATGCTGATGACACTCAGATATACTTCTCCATGACAAGATCATCTGCTCAGACCTCTGATGGTGTCTCCTCTCTCAATGACCGCCTGGCAGCGGTAATGGATTGGATGAGGGAAAACAGATTGAGGCTCAATCCAGACAAAACGGAGGTACTGACGGTCACCAGCCCGAAACCAGGTCTGGGAATACAACTTCAGGTCCTAGACAGAGTCACACTCTCCTCGAAGGATCCTGTTCAAAGTCTGGGGGTACTTCTAGACTCGTCGCTCCACATGACTAGTCAGGTGAATGTGATGGTCAGGAGTGCCTGTTATCAGCTTAGGCTGATACGCCAAGCTGCGCCCTTTCCTGGAGATGAGAGAACTGGAAACTGTGATACATGCTTTGGTTCACCTCACGTTTAGATTACTGCCATGCGCTCTACATGGGGCTGCCCTTGTGCTTAACTCAGAAACTTCAACTGGTCCAAAATATGGCAGCCAGACTAGTTACCGGAACATCCAGGAGGGAGCACATAACACCTCTGCTCAAATCCCTCCACTGGCTGCCGATCAGTTTCTGGGCACAGAACAAGGTGCTGGTTTTGACCTTTAAAGCCCTTTACGGCTCAGGTCCATCCTATCTTAGGGGCCGCCTCTCCCCATATGAGCCCCCTCGCACTCTTCAGTCCTCTGGAGGAACTTACAACAACCTAAGAAAACTAGGCTGTCACAGACTTCCCAGAGGGCCTTTTCCACCATTGCTCCCAGGATATGGAATGGCCTGCTGGATAAGATGCGCTTTATTACAACCTTGGATGGTTTTAAGAAAGCCACCAAGACGTATCTCTTCTGGCAGGCCTTCCCTGAGAATGAGTAAACTGTCCGTCAACTATAGTCCCTTCAGTTCTCACTTATTGAGACATGTAATACTCTTGAGGCCGCTCACTTTCTAATTTTAGAGCTATCAATGTTTAATATCCATCTTTTAATGTTTTACTGTTTTAAATTCTACTCTTAGTTTAATCTATTTTTAAGGGGCAGGAGGGTAGACTGATGTGCTTTTTAATTGTATGTATTTTTAAATGTTGTACTCTGCTCCGATTGCTCACCCAGAGGGGAGGAATATAAATAAACATTTATTATTATTATTATTATTATTATTATTATTAAAATATAACAACCACAGAAATGTTTTTCTATCATTATCTGCCATCCATTGTGTGAAGTGTGATCGCAGGACCACAGATTCACCATGTCACTGAGAAATAAACAGGGTTAAGACATGTCATTTGAACTGTATCACCTAGCACCTTTCAGTCTGTTTTCATGCATTCTTTCACCTCTCTACTCTCCTAGCACCAGAAGGATTCCCCTTACCCATTGTGAAGAATAAACAGAATATCCAGGCTTTGTATGTATTCCTATATCTTCTCTCTTTGATTGGCTTTTGGGAATGTAGACTGAAAAACTGAAGTGAAGCAATGAAAGCAGCAGGGTGTTCCATAGAGTTCCATAGGTTAACATCTCCTGTCATTTAGTGTAGTTGCAAACGCTCTGTTATTTTCCCAGATGTTGTATAGTTTCTAGCCTTTAAAATTTTTTGGGAAATTCACTGATGAAACCACCGTGCTTATCGTGATCTATCTCTGTGACCTGCTAGTCTTTTCCATACTTCTAGAGCTATAATTCCTAAGACTTCCTTCATGCAGATTCTGGAAACTGAATCTGTATCCTTCTGTGCACAAAGCAGGCACTATGTCAAGGAGCTATGAAACATCTCTCACAGTAGAAGGGTACATGACACAACCCCCTGCAAGGACTTCGCAAAATATAGCACAAGTAGAAGGCAGGATACATGAACCCATTTTATCCTTACAAAAACCCTGGATTAGAATGAAAGACTGTGACAGGCCCATCCCAGGGATAACTCACATTATTAAGTCCTCATCTGCAGCAGTTGTAGATGTCCCTGTGCCTATTTCTGTATTTTATTCCTAATGGAACAAGATATGTTCCTGCCTTTGCTCATGTATTTTGAGAGTGTGTATGCATGTTCACATGGTTTAAATTTTATACTTAAGCTTCTAATACATAACAAGGATTATTTTATATGCATTTGAAATAGAGATAGGAAAAAGTACTTTTTAGGATTCCAGCTTCCAGAATCCCCCAGGCAGCATGGCCACTTTTTAATATGCACTCTGCAAATGTGTTATTTTTTCTTTGCATGTCCCTTCAGCTGTTCATGAACTTGAGTATTCAGGAATTCAAATGGTCTATGCCCTATGTACAATTTTGTGGTGTATACATTGAGAAACTCTTTAAATGTCACACAGAAATCAGAATCCTCACACATCTCTACAACCCCCCCCCCCCCCCCATATACTACTCTTTGGATGGGTATTTCTTTTTTTGCTGTGTGGGGACTGAATACAGATTTTCAGTGGTAGCCTGTTGCAACGGTATCATAAATTGTTTCAATAATTCCTGTAATTTTTTCTTAAGATTTGGGATGAATTTTTATGGAAGGCAATCCTTCCCTCCCTGCCCTGCCTCATTTTGTAGGGGTGATCTGCATTTTGAATGAGCTGACAGATTGGATACGTTTGATCAGACTTTAACACACATCCTTCTTATCTGGAATAATGTGAAAAATGTTATTTGGATTATAATCAAAGCTTTCATTTGTACAGCCTGTGGCTGTCTGTGTCATAAATATGCACATATCACTGCTGCAGTAAGACTTTTCCGAGTGCATTTCATGGTACGTTTCATTCATAGGAACTGGATTGGATTTGTTTTAGGGCATAATATAAATTCTCTGCTATGATACAGGATTAAAAATATGCTTTTAAGAAACCTGGGTTAGTTACTAGGCTATTCTCATCTCATGAAGCTCCAAGTTTTATTAACTGTCTAAATAACCTGTTATCATTATTGTTTATGCACTGAGCAACACATCGGATTCAGACTACTGTATCTCCCTTCCTCTATCTCTCAGCCAATGCATTTGCCCTCAGTTACTATTGTGAATTTTTCTAGCCGATAATGAGTGTTTCGCATTCGTAGCCATGAGCCACGCTACACACCACAGAATACAAATGTGTGGGAGGTGGTGGTTTCATTATCTTAGGGTCAGGAGAATTTCAAGAGCTCTGAAATTACCTCTATCAGTGATGCAAGTGTCAACTTAGTTTTAATAAATCTTTCGAAACAGCCACAAGTTACTTCTAGGACATCTTCTTTCCGGAAATACATCATTCAGCTGCCAAAACTCACTATCAGTTGGTAGCAAATAGAATTTCATCTATTAAATGCAAAGCCCTATTTCGTCTTCAGCACGCCATCCTGCTGTGATAGCTAGAAGTGTGATTAACTTGGGTGTTTAGCTGATATCAATCCCAATGTATGTTATTCCACTTAAATTGGAGCAAGGTTTTGGGAAATTGGCTGTTCCACAGAATATGTAGAGAATATATTGCATTTGCCACTCCTATGATTAACTCTGGCATTTGAACTTTAGATGCCATTAATGTTGTGAAAATAGTCTTAAAAGGGGAGGAGAGGAGCGATACATTTGCTCACGGGAGATTTGGGATGTGTAATGTTAGCTAGTTTTATAGTCATGTGTAAACAAATCCTGAGCAGACAGGTTGCCAATACCCAAAGGCTTCCAAACTGGGACACCACCATGGTCACAAGCTGGCCGCCGCCAGGATTTAATTTGCTTCTTTTTGCAGCAGTTTTGGGTCATCTTTGGTGGCATGCGTCATATAAACACCATGCCCTCAAAGCAGATGAAAGCTGATTCTTTTGGTCCATGCTTTTTGGGCTTTTGTGTTGAAAAGAGCTGCCCCATATCAACTTCTCTTCCATAAGAAACACAATTCATTGTGAATCTGGTGTCAAATTGGACACAACTGTACTATCTAGATTTCCCTCCATTGACAACCGAGAACATGGAGCAGAGGTGTGTCAGGGTGGAACATGACAGTGTCAAAGCATAAGGAAAACTGTAAAATTCATTTTGATGAATTTTGATGAATAGGTGGAACTGGAAATGGGATTGTTTTCTTTCAGAAACATAAGTCTGATGACACATATCCAGCCATTCAGACATAAAAAGACTCACGTTATATTCCAAAGCTTGTGGGAGTGGGGGGAGACTCAAAATCAGAACTTTCCATTTTCACAATCTGATTGAAAACAGCACACCTCTCTTCAAAATTTTGCCAAGTAACTGCAAGAGAATAATTTCCCTGTTTGCTCCTGGAGTCATGTTCAGTGACCAAAATAATGAGGAACACAAAGTTTGAGTGGACAGCCCATAGCTGAAGATAGCTACAGAGCTCCCAAGGTTGTACACGCCAACATCAGGCACTGCTGATAAGCAAACAATAAGTTATATGTGAGTATATGTAAAGAAAATATGTTTTACTGTAGTGTGTGTGAAAGAAAGAGAGAGAGGTGTGTGTGTGTGTGTGTGTGTGTGTGTGTGTGTAATTTTTACAGGGAAATATTCAGAAGACATATTTGTCTCCGTGCAAATTGACCATTACATTTCTCACACCATGTGCCATTGTACTTGTGGAGTTCCAAACACAAAATGGGAAACCACAAGGGATGAAGGAAGGATATAAGGAGGAGGAAAGTTACAAAGAAAAATAAGTCCATGGGGAGAGGGTTAACTTTCCTTTCTCTGTTATTTCTCTATAGATACTCACCTCCTCCAGTTACTGCCTTTCATCAAATAGTGATCTCCATGGGGCTTTCTTACAGGCAATTGTCTATTGCATGTAGTTCTTCCTAAAGCCTAAATCAACCACACACACAAAGAAGCATGATGTGGGTAGCCTCAGGATGGATCACAAGGAAAGTTACATTTTCTGTTGCTAATGGACTTTTAATTTTATTGTCTGGATTTTATGTCTCTTGTCTTCCATTGCCCACATGGTAAAGAAAGGACTACATGGATATCCATCCAGATCATCTCAACTGACAACAAGTAAAACAGCATCTTGACAAAATGTAGGCCTGTGAGTTTAACACTGATTTTTTCTTCTTCTTCTTCTCTGGTATGATTTTCAACACCTTTGCCTGATGAACAAGCCAGTGAGTTTCAAAAGCTTGCATGGTTGTGCATTGTGTATTTTTGGTATGTCCAAGAAAGCTTGTTGATTTATGGATTTCGGGTGTTATTGTATAGAAACAGGATTGTTAATATTTAATAATCTAACCTGGAGAAAGCAGTTGCATGAGATTATAAGGGTGTGTGGTGTGAACAGCAGCAGGAAGAAACAAAGTAGTAGGAACCAATCAATGGGCATCCCAGTTTTGTGTGTGTGTGTGTGTGTGTGTGTGTGTGTGTTTTTCGGGGGGGGGGGGGCAGGCTATGTGGCCTGGCCATGATCTGGAAGGGTACAACAGAAGAGTTAAAAACAACAGCAGTTAAAATATCCAATCCCTTCCCCACCTCCCCCTCCCAAAAGGATTAAATCAACATGAGTTAAAACATAGTATACAAGATATCAGAAGTATCAGGCCCAAAAGTCCTTGAGCTATGTAGATGGGCTGAGAGCATAGGAAAAAAAGGCTGGAGAAGCTCTAGACCTAAGTTTGGAGCCGGGGGGGGGGTGTTAAACATTTTCTGGAAAGGCCTGCCGGAAGAGACGTATCTTTAAGGCTTTTTTGAAGCCATCAATGGATGAAATATAATGCATCCATTGTCCATTGTCTGCTGGGAAACCCCCTGACCCTGGGTGGTTTTTATTTGTACTTACTGGGTCTTGATTTTGTAGTTTTTAGGACTGGTAGCCAAACTTTTAAAGGATTTTTTCTATCCTATTAAATTCCCTAGGTGTTTGTGGATTTCAATGACTCCCTTGTGCATTCTGACCTGATAGTTGTTGGCATGGTACAGAATTTCAGTGTGTTCAAATAGCATTTTATGCCCAGGATGATTTAGAAAGTGTTCTGCTACTGCTGATTTTTCTGGCTGACCCAATCTGCAGTGTCTGTTATGTTTCTTGATTCTCTATGTAAGGACCACAAAATGAAATATTCAAACACGAGACACTGCAGACTTGGTCAGCCAGAAAAATCAGCAGTAGCAGATACGTTCTAAACCATCCTGGGCAAAAAATGCTGTTCTTTCTCTCTCGCAATTTTTTTTCTCTACTAATCACTAATTCTCCTATTATCCATATGTCCACATTGCTGTCTTTCTGTAGTTTCCTGTGTTCATATTGTCTGTCCATCCTATCTCCTGATTTACTTTTAAGTTTTTCCCATTTCTATATATGTCTATCCATCCATTCCAATTTTGTCTTTTCCCCTCTTCATCATGTTTTCTACATACTCCCATTTCTTGTCTACTCCATCATTCCCTCCTTTTCTTTCTTCCACCACTCCTTATTCACTTTTCCACCTTACTGTTTGAACATGCCTTTATGAACAGGCACCTCTGCATAAGGCAGTGTATCATGACATTTCCAGCTCTTCTCCTTCTCGTATTCTTTATCACTTTTCTCCACAAGAAGGAAAGACAGTGAAGAGTGGGAACAACAGAAATGATGAAAATCTATGTCACATATTATTCCTAGGAAAATACCTTAACATTCAATGTCGTTGAGGAAAAAGACATACCCTAGCTCTTTTTAAAAAAAAAAAAAAAAAAAATCTCCTAATGTCATTATATCCAACATATTGGTTCTGATCTTTGGCTAAAAACTGTGTCCGAATTAAAGCATTCAAAGGACATGATATGCACTATCCACTACTGAAATTCTGATCTAATGTTATTTAATCCATGTATTTTCTCCCACCTTTGAGTTTTAAAGTTCTGATATTGTGTTGTACGAAAAAATGAGGGCCATTCCAGATCCTCAGTGATATAGGAGACCTAAGATGTTGAGATGTTATTGGATATTTCCCTTCCTACCATAACACAACTGAAATCATTAAGTGATTTCATTCTTTTTTTGCTGTTGAAAAAGAACAGTATGGTACAATTTTTCCAGCATAATTTACTTTTTCCAAATTTCATTAGGACTAAATGGATTTTTAAGGCACCCAAGATTCTGTTTTAAGTGGTAGTTTCTTCCGTTGAACCCAGACACTTTTGGCATGCATCATACTTACTCTTAGGAAAATATGTATATGATTGCTATAGTGTCATGTGTATGAAATAATACTGATTGTCTACCCTTGCAATGTGACTGGCAGAGTGCTGCTGGAGCACTGTAATTCTCATGCACTACAGGAGGTCTGGTCTTATCCAAATCCCAGAGGTACTTGACTGAATTGATGAAATGACCAGGAAAGCCTAATTAAAGCTGTTCAGCTCAAATGTATTGATGTATTACATCTATTATGGCTCGGTTCAATAGGTCCACCCTATGAGTGCTGCCACAGCCTGTAAAGCAAACTAAACAGCCTGAATAAATAATCTTGAATAGAAAAGAGCTACCTGAGAAATCAGAACTGCAGAACACAACACTGTAAAAGTGTCTCCTATGAACTTGGCATTCACAAAACCCTATATTAAAATATATATTTTGTTTATTGGTTTATCAAGAACAGGAAGGCAAATGGTACAATTCATTCTCTCTCTCTCTCTCTCTCTCTCTCTCACACACACACACACACACACACGCACACACACACACACACACACAGCTGTAGCTACAGCGCTTCCCTGTATGAAATGGTTCTGATAGATGTCTGCAAATTTAGAATAATTCTTCTCCAAGATTTCTTCAGATCTTATTTAAATAGGGTACAGTCATTGACTAATCACATAGTTTTGTAGGCAGTTCTCTCAGTTAATGTCAAATTTAAAACATGATTACGTCAACTGCCAGATCACGTCTATACATCATAGAACTGCCAGGTCATGCCTATATATCATAGAATCATAGAGTTGTAAGAGACCACAAAGCACATCCAAAGTTTGCTGCTTAATGTGTGTTGTAAATACTATATGTTAAAATGGGACAAATCTTTCAAACATTTTACGATCCATGTTCATGTTAAATCAGAATATGTAGATTCTACTTATCAGTTCATTTCTAAGAATGATCATAGCTGGAGCTTGGAAGCAATTATTATTGTATCAAGGGCTTTTCTACATTGACCAAAATATTGACCTCAGCACTTATTTTCTAGGTCCACAATGATCCTGCAGTGACCCCTTA
Organism: Urosaurus nigricauda; assembly: GCA_034509955.1. Classification (NCBI taxonomy): domain Eukaryota; kingdom Metazoa; phylum Chordata; class Lepidosauria; order Squamata; family Phrynosomatidae; genus Urosaurus; species Urosaurus nigricauda. The sequence goes on along the minus strand of JAOEGL010000003.1, from coordinate 144,276,293 downwards.
ATGCCCCACGCTGAGATAGCAAGGTGACCTTGGTTTAACTGGCCACACATTTTTTCCTGGCAAACTCACTTTCCCCCATTGTTTTGTGCCTTTTTAGCATGCATCAACCCCTCAACCAATAGCTGTTATTATGAGCCCTAGTGGTGCAGTGGTTAAATGCCTGTACTGCAGCCACTCACTCAAAACCATAAGGTTGCCAGTTCAAGACCAGCAAAAGGGCTCAGGCTCGACTCAGACTTGCATCCTTCCGAGGTTGCTAAAATGAGTACCCAGATTGTTGGGGGCAAGTAGCTTACAGTTGGAAACTGCTTAGACACTCCTTAGGCAGTATGAAGCTATATATAAATGAAGCTGTTTGTTTTGTTTGTTTTACCTGTCAATCTAGATCTCCTTGCACTTTGATTGTATTTCTTCCCATCTAATTGCCTTTGCCTCTTTGCCATCCCAGTGGGTGGGGGAAATTTGAAATGTACACACACATGACAGAGAAAGAAAAAAAGAAAACTATATTATACTTATTATAATGTTCACTTGTGAGATCACCAGTGAGAGGATACAATGGGCTATTCTCTCCTCTTCCACTCCCCTGCCTGAGTGTCACATTCATTTGTACAGTTTTATTCCTCCTCACACCCCATCAGCATTGTGTTGTCTTTATTTTTACTCTAGTGAACAGGGCATGCACATTCCCTGCCCCCCTGGTCATTTGTTTCCTTCCTCATGCATAGATCTAATGCATCCCCTCCTCTCATTCTCTCTCATACATTCATTTCAGATCGCTGCATGAGTGAGTGAACGAATGATGGGGAGATCAGGAGAGAGGATGTGTGTGAGAGCTTCATAGGATTGAGCAAGCAAATGATAAGGGGAGGAATGGAATGCACACACTTCATTCACTGAAATAAAAACAAAGATGACACAATGCTGATTAGATGGGGGAAGATCAGAGGGAGGGGGAAGTAAGAACAATAAAAAAGTGCAACACTCTGGGAGGGTGGAAGAGGGAGGGGTAGCTCCCTTATTGCTGAGCTTATGGTTGAACATATGCTGAAGTAGAAAAACATGGGTATACAACCAGGCTTGCTGGACACAACCAGTCCCACACCCACCAAAAACTTTTCACACCTCCAGTTCGCTATGGAAGGTGCCCCAGAGTGCCAGCCATACAGAGGAAAATCTGGATTTTTAGAAAAAGTTCAGGGTAAAGGGTGATTTTTGGAAATCGAATTAAAGCCCTCTGTGAATTTGCTGCAACTTCCCCATGGTTCTTGAAGAACATTGTGTGCCCGGCAGTGTAGGCACGTCCGAAGCTATATCACCTCTCAAATCTTCCAACATGTGTAGACTGAATTCATAGAGAGGAATTGCTGCAGTCTGCACAGTTCACATTCACCACCCATACATTCAGCTGTAAGTCTGTGATAAGAGTGTTTTGTCCACATACATAAGATCTGCTTGGGTTCATGCACACCCAGCATGCACCTTCCTGGAATATCTTACCTTTATACCTCATTGCGTTATTGTTCTGGGGAAATATGTCCCATCGTAATGCAAAATGAGAGTTTATTTTGGTTAAATATTTGCTCCCCCCAGGAAGCCCTCGAGAATCAAATTTGAAATGAGATTGTTTTGGATGCACCTGTGGTCACCTTCTCTGCTTGCCTTTGTCCGAAGCCTCTGCAAAGAAGGAATCTTGAGTCATTCCCTCATTAGTGAAACCTGTCCTTTATGTCACTTTAATGAAGTAATTTGTGGTTGTAACCAAAGGCCTGTGTTAGAAAAAATTAGCCACATTCTTTGCCATAACCATCTGTCTCTACTAATTTTATTTTAAATTCTTCTATAAAAATACTTAAAATTACAACTCTAGAAGTGACTGAGTGGTTTGCAAACTCAGGATCTGTCTTACCCATTTCCCCTTCTTCTTCTTCTTCTTCTTCCTCTTCTTCTTCTTCTTCTTCTTCTTCTTCTTCTTCTTCTTCTTCTTCTTCTTCTTCTTCTTCTTCTTCCATGGTCTAAGGTGTTAAGGAAAATAAAAAGCAACCTACTGTTTCCTCTACCATTAGCTGTCGCCTTCTTCCTCTCCTCAGATCTGTATTTCACATATTCAGGTTTATGAAATTTATATAATGATACATGAGGTAGCATGAGCCCCTTTGTTTTATCTTACAAGAATATGTTTTCCGATCCCTCCATTTTGAAAATAAAATGTTATTCAAGAAAGGGAAAAATATTCAACATTAGTTTCACTAAAAAAAAAAAATATTGTTGAAGGCTACAAATGAAATGTATAAACTCATTAAATAAAAGGTTAGTAGTAGGAAGGAACCACCTTTGAGTATTATTTCCGTAAGAAAACCCAATTAAATTCATTGTTTGCCATAAGTCGACAAGCAGCTTGAAGGCATATACTTAGGTCCAACACACACTGCCAAAATAATCCAGTTTGAGACTGCTTTAACTTCCCTGGCTCAGTGCTAGGGAATCCCTGGAATTGTAGTTTATTGTGATACCAGAGCTCTCTGACAGAAAAAGCTACATGTCTCACAAAACTACAGTTCTAAGAATGCCTTAGCATTGAGCCAGGGCAGTCAAAGTGATCTCGAACTGAATTATTTCAGCAGTGTGTTTTGGACCTTAATACATACATAGTAAACTCCCATTTATGCTTACAGTAAGGATAGGTGTTAGTTTAAATTTAGCTTAATGACTACATTAATTATCCAGTAATAGCTGTAAAAAGCAATTTAATGAGACAATGAAATGCACAGGTGTCATTACATTCAGAAAGAGCTGTAAACATCCATCAGGCAGGTCAGAGTAGTAAAAAGAAATGAAGACAGACAGAGGTCATTTTTAGATGGATGAAAACATATAAAAAGTGTCATTGTACACTCCCCATCTACCACTAAGGACAGAGATGGGCTGGACAGTCTTCAAATATTGGTTTTATCAACATTTTAGTTAAATATTTCCTCATTCCAACTACCATTGGCCTGGCTTCTAAGCTTCTAAGAAACTGGCGTTCCTTATTCCTTTTTTGTTTTTTGTCTTGTTTAGATTGTAAGCCTGAGGACAGGAAACTGTCAAAATAATGATTGATAAGCTGCCCTGGAAGCCTGTTAGGCTTGAAGAGAGGCATAAATACCCTAAATAAATAAAAAATATCAATGTTTATGATGCAGAGTGCCCTCTTTCTAAACTTTCTAAACTAATAATCTTGTGTCGTACATGATTTTTTAAAGAAGAAGAAGAAGAAGAAGAAGAAGAAGAAGAAGAAGAAGAAGATGATGATGGATTAAGATTAGATAGAATGGTTGATTCATTTTCATTGCTGTAATGGCATTTGTCTGGGTAGATATGTGGCTACTCATTTGACTCAGGAACCACAGCTACATACATCATTGGGACAGGAGACTGAGGAATGGGAGACGATTGAGCATGAGAAATTCAAGCTGGGAAACAGGAGAGGTACACATCTTATTCTTAACGTGTATCCAAAGTTCAGAAATAAATAGTCTGACACCACTTTAACTACCATGACTCTTTCCTACAAAATCTTACTATTTGTAATTTTGTAGCGTGTCGTAGCTCTCTGACAGACCAGGTTGAATACCTCACCAAACAACAAATCCCAGTATTCCACAGGATATAGCCAGGACCATTAAAGGGATGTCAATTTTCTATATTTCTGCAGTGTGGAATAGCTATTAGTGATGTATGAATAAAATGCAATGTGCTCTGCAACAGCTTCAATAGGTCAAGTACTCTTGTATACTCCATCATGGACAGAACACTTTTTCTAGAGTTCTGTATTTCATACTAATGGATTTTATGAAGAAAAATGTAGCACAAAATAATACACTCCCCCCACCGCCCCCACAACACACAGCAACAGAAGGCCGCACGTATGCATTTGTATATGAAAAAAGTTATTTCTTTTATTTGCAACTCTTTGCTCATTATCTACCACTTTCCAAAAGTATCACATTATTTTCTACACACATACACACACGTGTATAAATATCTTCATAAATTTCCCATGTTACTCAAGCAAGACAGTACAGCATTGCAAGGATGCCATCTGATTGTAATAGAAAAATCCAGTACCAACATAACAGTGCAGCTGATTTTGCTGGCATCCCCAGTCATTTACAGATGGTAAATTTTATTAAATTTCATTCTTGCAGGCAAGATGAAATAATTTCCCTATTTTTATCTCCATTGCAACAAAGTCATCAAAACTGTAGTTTTTGAAGACTCATTTTTTCCCCTAGGAAAAACAAAACAAAACAACAAAATCAGGGTTTTGTGTGCATAGAAGATAGAAAGGGTTTTTGGTATATCTGTGCAGAGATTTTGTTTTCTGAAAACGTTTTCTTTGCAAATTCCCCATCCACAAACACACACACACAAATGTGCTTTAATGTAAAATAAATTACGAGCTACAAAGATGCTTGCCTATCTATGATTTGCCTTGTTAGGGATGGTATCTGCATGGGCCAGAATACTCTGGGAGGAGCCTGGAGTATTCTGGGCTAGGAATTGTCCCAATGTCACTCCAGGGTGCTAGCGGGGGGCTGTTCTCATGCAGGCCTCACTGTGCTGCCTGCTGCCACAGCAGGTCCCTCCTTGCCACGCAGGTCAGGCCCCCCCCCCAATAAATACAGAAACCTGGTTGGAGGAAAAAAGGCCACAACTTTATTAACTGTTCCACACATGCAGAACAACACAAAACCATAGGGTTGGCCCAAAGCATAAGGTCTGGATCTGGCCATCAGCAACACCCTGGTTGGTTGATGTACCCTTGGTAGCAGGGGCAAACATCGGGATGACGTAGGTGCCAAGCTCTGCCCTGTTGCGCAGTTAGGCAACTGCGCTGCTTCACATCGAATTGCGAGACATCCTAGTCACCGGGTATTAATCGACTGTGGCCCCCGCAATGGCCACAGCGAACCGCTCCTTACCCGGGTCATGAGGACTCCTGATCCAGTGCCAGCGGGCCCTGGAAACCCCTACCCCAGATCCAGGCCTATGCTGCCACCCAGAACAGAAGTTGTGACAATCAACTCCCTAAACAGGGAGGGAGGGTGGGAGAGCAGAACTGGCAATGGTGCCGACGCTCACCTTACACGGCCTTAAATAGGCCCAACAGCCAATGAGGGCTCAGGAACGATGGAGGCACCACCCTCTCCAAGCTCTCCACCAATAGGAGGGCACGCCATACCCTGCTGTGGCCAATCAGACAGGTTCCTTTCCTGCTCCTCCCAGTGGCCAATCAGCATCGAGCCCGAGCTCGCACCGGCCGCTGGGGCGCCCAAGCCTGGCGCACGGGAAGGGGAGAGGCCTTCCTTCACGCGGCAACAGCGCCGGCCCGTTAATTCGGGCGGCGCCATTTGCCGCGCAGGTCAGGCCCCCCCCCAATAAATATAGAAACCTGGTTGGAGGAAAAAAGGCCACAACTTTATTAACTGTTCCACACATGCAGAACAACACAAAACCATAGGGTTGGCCCAAAGCATAAGGTCTGGATCTGGCCATCAGAAACACCCTGGTTGGTTGATGTACCCTTGGTAGCAGGGGCAAACATCGGGATGACGTAGGTGCCAAGCTCCGCCCTGTTGCGCAGTTAGGCAACTGCGCTGCTTCACATCGAATTGCGAGACATCCTAGTCACCGGGTATTAATCGACTGTGGCCCCCGCAATGGCCACAGCGAACCGCTCCTTACCCGGGTCATGAGGACTCCCGATCCAGTGCCAGCGGGCCCTGGAAACCCCTACCCCAGATCCAGGCCTATGCTGCCGCCACACAGGCAGGTCTGAAAGAGCGCCTGCCGCCAACCCTAAGAACCGAAAAAGAACCCTCCACAAATAATATTAATAGCATCCGCTTGAGCAAGAGTCCAAATAAGGGTGCACATAGCCCGCAAACACCCTAGACTTCCATCAACCAATTTACTTGATGACATCAGTAGAGAGTCCAGCACAGGCTGTAGATGTGGCCGCTCCAATGCGGAATGAATGGCCCCCAAATTCAACCAAAAGAAGACCCATCGCCTGAAGGGCCAGCTTTAACACAGCAACAAATTGAAAGCGTGTGACAGGTGAGCCATCAGCATGACAAAATAGGGATCCTTGACATGCAGGCTGGTGCCTAATAAACCTTTTTAGAACCCGAACAGGACAGAGGTGCGAGTCTTTTAGGTGCCCCAATATGATCGATGAGGCTCAGCCCAGTTTATCACATTTTGACCTGAGAACTGTCAAACATACAGCATCAGCATTGAACAAAACATCAGTGATGCACAAGTATCTTTTTGAGCAATAGGTCTTCGAAGACAGGACCAGCTCCCCTACCCTCAGGGCCCCAAATGGCGGGAAGCTGGGAAACAATATCCTGAAGCAGTGTAAAAACAGATAGGGTGCCTGGCATCGTTTTTGACCATATGCATGCATCTCCAACCCTCCAGAGTGCAACGCACTTGGAAACAAGCACATGGATCAACCAGGCTGGAGGCTTTTGCAAAGAACAAAATACCTGCAAGGTGAACAGAAATAGAGCGCGGGGAAACCCCACTATACTTTAACCACGCCATGAAGCATAAAACAGTTGTCGAATCCATAGGTCAAAGTGCCGGAATGCCTAGGGCACCCACAAGGAGGACAATTTAGAAAAAACCTTATTATAGGCCCTGAGAGTGGAGGGGGCCACCGAAGACAAAATGCCCTGGGTCACATTGGAAGTCCAATCTTCCTGAGGAACTCTGGAAATGGCATGGGAAGGGGGTCTGCCTTTGGAGCCAGCCATTGAAACCTGTCTTCCTGGAATCGAGAAAGAGCATCAGCTAAATTATTTTGCAAACCAAGAACAAAACCAAGCTGTGATAGAAATGTTAAAATTAAACAAGTGAGTATGAGCCACAGCACCAGCACGACTCTTTCTGATTTGAAAGACCGGCTATTAACAACAGCAACTATGGCTTGATTATCGCAGCAGAACAGAACACGTTTGGTGGAGAACTCATGTTTCCAAATAATGACAGCCGTCACAATGGGAAATAATTCCAAAATAAATAAATAAATAAATAAATTATTAACAACCTCCTCTTAAGCCCAACCCTTTGGCCATTTTTGAGCACACCAGTGTCCTCGAAAAAACAGCCCAAATCACAATCTTCAGATCCTCTCTAATACCCTTGGTAATGCTCACATGGTAATGAGGCCTGGAAATACCTGCAGTAGCTCTGGCCAGCCTGGCACAAAAGGGGCGACCAGGAGAAACCACACAGCACGCAAAGTTCAGGTGACCCAGGAGGGATTGCACCTGTCTCATAGTAACTTTTTGGGATGCAAGAAATTCTGAATTTTTTTTTTTTTAAAGAGCACTCAATTTGTCAGGAGGGAGACGAGAAACTCCTTCAACCGAGTCCAATTGGACACCCAAAAATGTGAGGGACATAGCTGGCCCCTTAAGTGTTATCAGCTGCTGAAGGGACCCCGATCTCAGATGCCAAAGCAGAAAAGGTAATTAGGAGCATCTGGCAATGGTCTGAGCCGGACCGTCCGGTGAAAAGGAAATCATCCAGTTAATGAGTCACAAGCGGGGAGCAAGCCCTGCGCTTTACCTCCCACTCCAGGAAAGTACTGAAGGCCTCAAAGGCTGCGCAGCTAATTGAACAGCCCATCGGTATAGCCTTATCGAAATACCATCGGCCTTGTACCTTAAGCCCTTACAGGTGGAAATCATCAGAGTGAACAGGCAAAAGGCAGAAAGCAGACTGAATGTCACATTTGGCCATTTGGGCTCCGCGGCCACATGCCTGCACTAGCTGGACCACATGGTCGAACGAAGCATAGCTAAGTCGGAATTCCCCCAGAGCCTTCTTGGGGACAACTCTTAAGGGAGACACCTGAATGTTTGGAAAGGCGGAGAATCAAAAGGCCTTTCAATGCAGCCGGCATCTATTTCTTTTTGAATCTTTTTCATAAGAACCTCCAGCATATCTCAAGCTGATTTAAGATTCTTATACTCTGAAGGAGGAGGGGAACAAGTCACCTTGGGCAGGGCCCCATGCTGAAAGGGATGGTGGCCTGATTTTGGGCAAGCTGCCTTACTATGGGGCCCCCGACAAAGTTCAAAGATGTGGTCATATCTGCAGTGAGACCTGGAGCACCTTCCTGCATTATATTCCCAGCAGACCAATTTATGTCCCTCTTACCATCCGGTCTGGTGGCCCCTTTGGACCTGGTCAGAGGGACCACCTCAAGCAACCAAATTTCATTGTGAATAAGATCCCAGTGCTCTCTAGAGCTCTGAGAAGCCTGCTGACAAAAGGCTGCATCATAGGTGATAGCAGCTGCCTCACCAGGTACATCTCTGACTCTAAGAACATGAAGCATGTGGCAATCTAAGTGTCAAGCTCTCTTGAGGAATGCCATTGAGATAACAGCCCTACGGAGAATGTATGCTCTGCTGAGGGAACCTTAGGGTGTTTTGTTTGTTTGTTTGTTTGTTTGTTTTGCCCATTTGGTGGATGTAACAGCAAGGGCATCATGCCCTTTTGGTTGCAATAGTGTGAAAATGTCAACGAAACAACCTGTTAAAATTCCATTTTTTCACATTTTTTTTTGAAAGGGGAAACCCAAGAGGACGCTCACCAGGAGCTGAGGGAGGGATGCCCAAGGCCCAAGGCCCATACACCTTGCAGGCCAGGATGCCAGGACCTGCACCGGATAGCACAGCAGGGAAACCCAGGGACCAAAGTATGGTCCACCCAGAACCCTTCTCTACCTGTAGGCACAACCTGTGAAAAACCCCCTCCCCAACATGTCCCAAACGAGACACAGATGCAGTCCTGTTCCATTTACTCTTTTTTCCCTTGCATTTCTTCCTTTTGCCACCGGCCACAGAGGTTCCCGCAATAAGCTCGTCGTCCTCCGAACTCGAAGATGTAGAGCTAGAGCCGGATGAAGAACTTGAGCTGGAGACATCCACTCAAGCAATGGAGGTCCAATCCGAAGAGCTGGGTCCCAAGCTGAGGACATCATCCGCCAACTGTTGTTCCCTGTCGCCTTCCCGGGATCCAGATCCAGACATGCAACACCAGCAGATGTCGATACTTGGGAGGCTGCCATGGCCTTAGCAATGATTTCTGAGAAGGACCACATCAGTTTTGCAGCCATCTCTTGGCTAATGATCAAAGATGCCTGCAATGGGGGAGGATGGGCCTGGACCATTACTATTGTCGCAGGATCCACCACAACTGTCGAACTCCCCTGTCTACAGGCATACGTACGTGCTGGGCACCTCCTAGTCCCTGGGGCTAGCTCTTCCCAGGACCTACAATTTGTTTTCACAAAGAACTGGTAACTTGTGCAGCACCACTTGACTTCCTTGATTTTGGTGACATGTAGAAATTGGTTGGTCTGACAACACTAAGATTGGGACTGTAGTCAGCAAGAAAAAAGTATTGCAAAGCTGCTTATAGGTGAAGGGAAACACATGCCCAGCAGGGCCGAAGCCGCAAGCACCGTGTAAATTACAGTTCACCGTTGTCAAGTCACAAGCACTGGTTACAACTCACGTGCCTAGCTGGCCAAAGCCGCGTGCACCGTGTAAAGTCAGCAGTGCAATAATCACCAACCAAGTAGAGAGCACGTGCCCAGCAAGGCCGAAGCCGCGAGCACCGTGCCGAAGAACAGTTTGCAGTCACAAAGTCATCAAGACGATTGTTTGCACGTGCCCAGCAGGGTTGAAGCTGGGAGCACTGTGCAGTTAAAACCAAAAACAAACCAAAACAAAACAAAAAACAGTTTGAAGGCAAAATTCCGAACACCACCAGGAGCACCGTGCAGTTGAAAAAACAGTTGAAGCCAAAATTCCAAACACCACCAGGAGCACCATGCAGTTGAAAAAACAGTTGAAGCCAAAATTCCAAACACCGCCGGGAGCACCGTGCAGTTGAAAAAACAGTTGAAGCCAAAATTCCGAACACTGTATGTGTGATCAGCAGGGGCCAAGGCCGCAGGCACAACAATTATTAATTATTAAGACTAAAAAGGAGGACAAAATAAAACAAAAGGCCTTCTCAAAAAACATGAACCCTGTCTGCCAGTCCCTTAGCAACAAACCTGAAGGAGCGGGTGATTGTTACCAAGAAGTGGGGAGGTGGTAAAGATGCCCTCACCAACAAAATGCCCCACCTATTAGGCAGTGAGGAAGGCTGTCAGACCCAAAGCCCCGCCCCCTACCGTGCGGCAAAATAGGCAATGAAGCCTCTGATCTGCTGGCCCCCAGAGCAGAACTGGCAATGGTGCCGACGCTCACCTTACACGGCCTTAAATAGGCCCAACAGCCAATGAGGGCTCAGGAACGATGGAGGCACCACCCTCTCCAAGCTCTCCACCAATAGGAGGGCACGCCATACCCTGCTGTGGCCAATCAGACAGGTTCCTTTCCTGCTCCTCCCAGTGGCCAATCAGCATCGAGCCCGCGCTCGCACCGGCCGCTGGGGCGCCCAAGCCTGGCGCACGGGAAGGGGAGAGGCCTTCCTTCACGCGGCAACAGCGCCGGCCCGTTAATTCGGGCGGCGCCATTTCTAAGGCTGAAAATGAGGCGCCCAGCCTCAATCACATGGCTAGGCACCTGGTTTTGACCTCATTCTGGGCACCCTGAGACTCACAGCAGTGGGGGCAGTGGGTTGGACACGGGACTGCACTATAAATAGCCAACTGTCATTATTCTGGGTGGGCTCTGGAAGAACCAGAACAAAAGGCAAAACAACAGTTCTCCTGATAAGGCACAGTCGGGGGGGGGGAGGCCTATTATCGCTCACATTTCCCTACCAAATACTGGGTTGGACTGATACTTCCAGTCTCTCAGCTCACTCTGTGTCAGCAGGTCACTACAATTTTTCAACATCAAAGTAACCTGTATTGTACTGTGTATCTATTTAAATTCTAGTAATTATGTATACATTTGCATATATACATATAAATTGGATGAGGGTAACTTGTATATCTATTTAAATTCTAGTAATTAGGTATGCATTTATATATACATATAAACCAGAACAGGGAAATTATATGCAAATTAGTGTCACATTCACCATCCCATTTGATGCATGTATGTGGCCACATTCTGTGGCCACAAGCATCTTCACAATTAAGAGGATTTTCCAAATCAGTTGGTAGTATGGTCTATCTACTATTCCTAGAAGTAAAAGCCAAAGTGTCAGTATGGCCATGCTTTTGGGAGCATCCATATTAGCTGGTGTCCAGGGCTGTAGTCCAATGTTCAAAGCACCACAACATGCTGGCATTCTTTTTAATCATGGATTTCATAAAAACACACTCAGGACAGCTGGCAACAACAGTTTTGGATGAGTTTAAAAGATCAGTTTGAAGAGATGTGTCTTCATACACCCTAAGTTCTTGAATGAGACAAAGAGATTTCAGTGAGAAGAACAAAGGGGCTAGGTGAAAATCTTGTTGTCGGATAAAGTCAAGAATAAATTGGAAAACAATATAAACCGTAATAATCCTGTGAAAAATAGGTATTCCTGAGGAATAAAATCACAAGTGCTCTAAAACAAGAGGTCGTTTCTTCTTTCCATGGTCTCCATAAATGCCACCTCTCCTTTTCCACTAGCTTACATGGGAAGTGCATACTTTTAAAAACTGGACTATAGAAGGAATAATTGATTTAAACTGACTGATTTAAAATATTTATATACCACCCATCTCGCAATGCTGCTGGGGCATTTTACAAATGACTAAATCAAGATTAACATGGGAGATGGAGTCTTAGGTAATCCATATCAGCAATCAATTCCTTTAAAATCCAGGCCATTAATTACTAAGAATGCAAAATAAAGGTAATTTGGTTACCGTGAGGTATAGTTAACCTAGAGCTTTCTCATTATTTTAAACTGACTATAATGTATGTTATTTGCATTAGCAAGCAGGTGCACTGTGTAGGATTGCTAGGCTTGCCAGAATTCCTCAGAGCAGAATATAAAATAAAAATAATGTTTGAGAAGAAGGATAAATGTAAATTTCTACCTGTTAGCAAAAATTTGCTGGGGACACACAGTATTTATGGGTATCACCTATGGGATGACCTAAACTAATTCTAATCAAGAATATTCTCTTAGAATGGGGCTGTGCAATATGGGAAATTTGCTAGATGTCAGAAACTAGAAAGCATAGAGAAAGGACACTTCAGGATGTATAATATTTCTCCATTTGCTAAGACACACCCAGGATGTGCTTTAGACATGGATGACTCATAGGCCACCTGCAAGGAATTTGAAAATGTCCAGCCAAGGACCTCGTCTGGCCCATCTCCTTACAGTGATGAGAAATTATAATCTTCCAGATGATTTCTTTTAAAAAAACCTCTCATGATTCCATCCTCACCATTGGCTATGTCAGTTAAGGATCTTAGCAACTGTAATCCAACAATAGTTTGCTAATCTCTGCCTTTGTCTGTGACTGTCAAATATCCAATCTTGGCATCAGATTCTGTAAGATGGCAGGCTATCAGAAGGCTGTTAGGATTTGGTGTATATAATTCTGGGGGGGGGGGGGGATTGGTGCCAAACTTTCTTCCCAGCATCCCCAACCATTGGCAATGTTGGTTGGGTCTCATGGGATCTGAGTTCCAATGACATATGGAGATCCAAGATAGGAAACTAATGGTCAAGAGATTCCTGCATTTTGACAGCCTGGAAAATGTTAGCATTTTTTTGCATTCTGCATGTTCTGAGGTTTGGTTTTGGTTTGCCTTTCATAATAACTAGAGCTCTCAGGCTTAGATTCAGTGCACATACACGGGAACAATCAGAACATCAAAGTGTGCATAATTCAATATGGGTTCTTTCCATCCTTGCTTAGTTCTCAGGGGATATTGGGGTGGAACTGAGTACTTGATCCATGAGGTATAGCCACCAGCACAAAACAAAAACAAAAACCTCTTTTAGATGAGGTACTGGGAACACATCAAATGCAATTTTAGTTATTTCCTCAGCATGTGCTCTGTTGGCTAGCATTCAATTGGCTAATAACATACCAGTAACATGTGAGGAACTACATATGTTGCATATACTTCCAATCCTGATGTAGGAGCTTATCACATGGAGAAATAGGGTGGCTTACCTCTTTCCCATTCAATTCAGGATCTGGGATGCCCCCGATGTTCTCAGACCTAAATCGCTGCTGATCTATCAGCAATGCCTTGCTCAGCCAGCACTTTTTCAAAATTGGACACTAAATGACCAACTGACAACTAGAAGTTTTGACTTCTATCAATTCGTTGGATTCATGATAATTTCCCACCAGATGTGCCTTACAGTAGTGACTTGGCAACTTTGGCAAACTATGGGCCGGTACAAACTGGCACAATGTGCCAGCTTCCTGGCAGCATGGGGGAGGGGTGTATGGACAATGCATGCCTTGATGCCACGCCGAAACCAGCATCAGGCCACTCACCCAGGCAGCATTGCAGCACTCTGGCTTTTTGTGCCAGAGGAAAACCATAGTGGGGCCATGGCATGCAGTTGCAGTGGTGCCCACCAGGCTCTTTCAGAGAAGGTGTCGCACCACCCATTTGGGCCAATCTCTTTTGACCCTGTATTAGAAAAGAGATTCCACCTCAACATTAGGAAGAACTTCTTGACAGTAAGGGCTGTTCAACAGTGGAACACACTTCCTCGGAGTGTGGTGGAGTCTCCTTCCTTGGAGGTCTTTAAGCAGAGGCTGGATGGCCATCTGTCGAATAGGCTTTGATTGGGAGTTCCTGCATGGCAGGGGGTTGGACTGGATGGCCCTTGTGGTCTCTTCCAACTCTGTGATTCTATGATTCTATGAGAATATAAGAGCTTGTGGTTCAGGGCTCCCATTCTTTTCAGATAATCTATTATCAGGATGTGGGACAAAATTAATTTCTTTCTCTAAATAAAGTTGAATTCTTGATCCAGCAGCATTGCTTGTGAATCTTTCCTAGTGCAGTTTGGGGAAGCAATTTTACTTCATTTTCTTTCCACATAATGAGGACCTGAGAAGCCAGGTTTAAGTGCTAACTGCAGTATTGTCTTCCTTAAATAGGCTTCCAACATTGCCATCAAAATGCAGGAATTCCTTGCCATAAAGATAAAGTGAATCAGGAACCCAGTCTTGAAAAGCAATAAAAGTGAGCTGCTTTTCTTTTTTTTTTTACAAAAAAAATAAAGAAATGATACATAATACATAGTTGATAACTGTTAGAATAAAAAAATTAGAATTTTCAGTTTTAGCTGTATGTCATTCCAAATACTTGTCCTTTGTTCTTCAGTATCATAAAATACTAATGTATCATAATATTCCAAACAATAAAGTTGTCCAAATAAAATGGCTTGCAGAGTGACGGTGATTTAGTATTCATTTCATAACAAGGCTCAATTTTGTTTGGGGGCTTTTTTTTTTTTTTTTTTTTTTAGAGGATTACTTTATGGGTCAGTAATTGAATGATCTCTGTCAAAGTGGATCTAGTCACATCAGGGAAAACAATGATTGCCTCTTTCAGGCTTTGCTTGACAATAATTTCATCAAAGATACACAGGCAGGAAATGACCCGTTAACTGCTTCCACCCACACTATTTTTGAATAATTAGGTATCTGTGTATTGTTTGAGGGCAAAAAACATAGTGGTCAGTTCCTATGCTCTGTATTACAAGTTCCTTATTGTTCTGGTTTAAAGTAGGTTATAGCATAACAAATCAGAAAGGTGAACTGTGGTGGTTGCTGGACACTTTGACCCTCTGTGGCATATACTGAATTCTGTGGAAGAAAGAATACAAGCACTTTGGAGAGAAGTAAAAAAAAAAAGAAAAAAAAGGAAGATTTAGCCCCACTCCAGAGCTGTCACAAGGTACTCTGCTTTATTGTTGTTGTTAACTGCCCTCGAGTTGATCTATAGGGTGACCCTATGGATGAGACATCTCCCAGACCCCCTGTACTCCATTGTTCTACTTAATTCATGCAACCCCATACCTGTGACCTCCTTAATAGAGTCCATCCTTCTAGCATGCAGCCTTCCTCTCTTCCTCCTTTCACCTTTCCCAGCATTCTTGTCTTTTCCAATGAGTCCTTCCTTCTCATGATGTGCCCAAGTACAACGGCCTCAGTTTGGTCATCGTGGCTTCCAGGGAGGTTTCTGGCTTGATCTGCTCTAGGACCCATTTGTTTGCCCTTTTGGCTGTCCATGGGATCCTCAGCACTCTTCTCCAGCACCACATCTCATATGAACTGATTTTCATCTTATCATCTTTCTTAACTGTCCAGATCTCACATTCATACATGGTAATAGGGAATACGATGGCTAGTGTGATTGTAACTTTTATGCTCAGTTGTATATCTTTGCATTTTAGAATATTTTCTAGCTCTTTTATAATCACCCTCCCCATTCTTAATCTTCTTCTGATACCCTGGCTGCAGTCCCCATTACTATCTATGTTTGATCCCAGGTATGGAAATTCTTTTACTATTTCTATTTCTCCGTTGTCTGGGTTGAACTTGTGAAAGTCCTCAGTAGTTATTTTTATTTTCTCTATGTCCAACATTAAGCCTGCCTTTGCACTTTCTTTTTTGATCTTCCTTAGTAGGTGTTCCAGATTTGAGAGGTTTTCTGATAGTACTATGGTGTCATCTGAATATCTTAGATTGTTGATATTCCTTCCTCCTATTTTCACTCCTCTTTCTGTGCCCAAGCGTGCTTTTCTTATAATATGTTCTTCATACAGGTTGAACAGATAGGGTGAAAGGATACAGCCTTGTCTGACCCCTTTGCCAGTTGGGAACCATTCTGTTTCTCCATGTTCTGTTCTGACAGTAGCCTCTTGTCCCGAGTACAGATTTCATCAGGATTATCAGATGTGTTGGCACACCCATGACTTTAAGAGCATTCCATAGCCTTTTGTGATTTATGCAGTCAAAGGCCTTTCTATAGTCTATAAAGCACATGCTGATTTTCTTTTAGAATTCCCTGGTGCACTCAATTAGCCATCATATGTTTACAATGTGGTCCCTAGTGCCTCATTCTTGGAGTCTATGCTGCAAAACTTTGAACACAATCTTGCTTGCATGGGAGATCAGTGCTATGGTGCTTTACTTGCTGCAGTCTCTTGTGTCTCCTTTTTTGTGGATGGGGATGTATATTGATTGTTTCCAATCTGTTGGCCATCATTTTGTTTTCCATATCTGTTGACATATATTGGTTAGAACTAGAGTTGACTCTGTCAATGTGGATTGCAGCAATTCAATTGGAATATCATCTGTCCCTGGTGATTTATTTTTCGCTATTTCTCTTATTGCAGTTTCCACCTTACTTTTTAGAATTTGGAGTTCATCTTCATTTGGCCGTTCATTGCATTTCCTTCATTTTGTCATCCCTTTTGTATAATTCTACTATGTATTACATCCAAAATCCTTTTATTCGTTCCTGTTCTTGAATTATTGAAATACATGTTGTTGTCGCTGTTGTTGTTGTTAACTGCATTTTCATGAAGACTTCAACTCATGGAGACCCTGTGTATGAGACATCTCCAAGAACCCTGTCATCCACTGCTCTGCTCAGGTCTTCCAAATTCAGGCTTGTAATCATCCTGATTGTGTCTATCCATCTGGCAAGCAATATTCCTCTCTATCTACTACCTTCTAGGCAGCCCTAGTGGTGAGTGGTTAAATGCCAGTACTGCAGCCACTCACTCACAGTCACAAGGTTGTGAGTTTGATACCATCCAGGGGCTCCAGGGTTGACTCATCCTGACATCCTTCCGAGGTCGCTAAAATGTGTACCCAGCTTGTTGAGGGCAATTAGCTTATACATTGCAAACTGCTTAGGGAGTGCTTAAGTGCACTTATAAGTGGTATAGAAATGTACTTACTATTGCTATTCTGCCTTTCCTAGCATTATTGTCTTTTCTAATGAATCTTGCCTTCATATGATGTGGCCAAAGTATGACAGCCTCAATATGATCCTCTTGGCTTCCAGGGAGACTTCATGCTTGATCTTTTTGAGGAGTCATTTATTTGTCTTCTCAGCTATCGAAGGTGTTGATAGGGCTTTTTTCAAGCACCACATCTCTCTGCTTTCTTTACTGTCTAGCTCTTGCATCTGTACATGGTGATGGGGAATACTATTGCTTGGATAATTCCAACTTTGGTGCTCAGTTGTATATATTTCCTCTTTAGGATCTCGTCTAATTCTTTCACTGTTGCCCATTCCTAGTCTTCTTATGATTTCTTCTGATATACATGCAAGATAGTTAGCTGGGAATAAGATGGCAGAAAAGTAAGGTGGAGCTGTTCATTTAATTTGTAATTTGCCTGTCTGCCAAAAAAAAAAATGTAATTCAAGCCAATGAACAGCAGCAAAAAATCATATAACAATCCAATACAATTGAAACATAACAGATTAAAAACACAATTAAGAACAAATCAATGATAATGATTCAACAGCTCCCTCCAGCAAAACCCAGCTTAAGTACATGTCTAAACAATAATAAAAAAAGGATATTTGCCTTCTAAGGGAAGAACGTTATGGAGGGAACCAGCTTAGCATCCTTTTCCCAATCTTAGCTTACCCCAATGCAGACTGTTTTTTTTTCTTTCTCCATTACATAAAAATCTCTCTGAGGAGGAAATTAGAATACAGCAGGTGGTTATGGTATAGCAGTCCCTGCTGCCTGTTCATTTTTATTTGCATATTTTTTAATGAAAAGGAATCAGAGATGGCATCTGTCTTTCCTGCTGCATGGAGTAGTATAGTGCAGTAGTATAGTTACTACTGTCCCCTCCTCTATGTATATGCCAGGCAGCTAGGGACAATGTTTCGAGTGCTGGAAACCCTGTTCCCAAGTGGTCAACAATTACACATCATCATCCAATGACAGGAGTCATCCAGGGTATTTACAACAACAACAACAACAACAACAACAAACAATATAGTTTCCCTCCTCTCCCATGGATCAAGGCACAATTACATCAATAAAATAACACAAGACAAATAGCAAAATACAGTCAATAAAATACTAATACTGAACTAGAACTATATATTTAACCACAGAAGGTTGTATTACATCCTGGGCTCAGCACATAATGTCACATTGCAGCCTTTTCCACCGGAGCTCAAGTCAAAACAGAGGCACACTTCTGTATCACAGTGGCATTTACTGACATAGAAAATGCACTTTAAACTATCTATGCAAAATATTTTTTTAAGATTCTGGATGTACATCTAGAGTAGGGTCCCAATCAAGCATACTCACCACAGGTTTTGGACAATACCACTCATCAGTCCCAGACAGTCAGTCTTGAGTTAATAGGAATTGCAGTCCAAAACATTTGGGTGTCCAGGTTATGGAAGAGTGATCTATAATTTGAGGCTGAAATTTGATTGTCTCTTTATTGTTCAAAAAACCATGACATAGAATAATAATAGAATCATAGAGTTGGAAGAGACCCCAAGGAGGGCCATCCAGTCCAACCCTCTGCCATGCAGAAACTCATAATCAAAGCACTCTTGACAGATGGCCATCCAGACTTTGTTTAAAAACCTCCAAAGAAGGAGACTCTTATACACTCAGAGGAAGTGTGTTTCACTGTCAAACAGCTCTTACTGTCAGGAAGTCCTCCTAATGTTTAGGTGGAATCTCTTTTCCTGTACATCTATTTATTCTGGTTCTGTTTATCTGGAGCAGCATAAAACAAGCTTGCTCCATCTTCAATATGACACTTAATACTTATACATGCCTAATAATGTTTGAAGGAAGGAATATTCTGCTTTATAATCCATGTATGTATCTATTTTGACTGGTAGAGGATGTGTGACCTCGTTATTCACCTTGTTTACCACAATGTTAATGTCATCTCTGCAGTGAGAAAACACTGCAATGCATTTGGTGGAGGAGTGGGGTTCATTTCAGTGCAGGGGAAAACCATAGCAATCAAATTTAATGGAACAAGAACGAATGTAGAGTCTTACACATGGAGGGGGAAATAAAACAAATGTAAAAGTATGTGATGGTAAACAGAACTGCCTCAGCAGCATTGTTAAGAAACATTTGAAAGTTATACACTACATACCTGCATTACAAAACCAGTGCCATTTATTGTCAGGATGCATTAGTACACAAATGGCATTACATGGAGTTTCAAAATTCTGTCCTCTGTAGTGTTTTTTGCTTGTTTTGAAAAAGCACCCTGGGTCATGCTGTTCAGGAGGAGGAGGAAACAATACAATTTCAGCTTAAAAATCTTCTTGTCTAATGTATTTTTCCACACTTGGAAGAAATTGTTTGTTTAGGTGTTTAACCTCCTCTCATCTATGCCATTAAATCTGTGGGGGGCTCATTTTTTAAAATGTAATTGCTAGTCTTTAACAGAATAAACCTAATGAAATCAACTACGAAACAGAAAGTCTTCACTTATGTAAACCCTGTTATTTTAATGGGCTTCCTCTAATTGGCCAGCCTCAGATTTTGGTTTATGATGCTCTCCAAATGACTTAGGCTGCATCTGTACTGCAAAAATAACACTCAAGTTACATACCATACTTTATTTTAAAAAATAAATTATTGGCACATGGAACAAGCACTGGAGGCTCAATTTGGACATTATGTCCTATTTGGACATTATGTACATGAGTATAACACTCCCACTGAAATAAAAGTATTTAACATCAATACTCGAGGGTTGAAAAAACAATAACATGACCATTAGTATAATAATATAAGGTAGATATCTTCTTCAAAATCTTGGCCTATGCACCTTATTATGTGTACCAAATCTTACGTTTATGGACCAATGGGAAAGTTGTCCAATAATGTTAATAATGTATAAGCAAGTATGCAAGTTACCCAGTTATGAACTGATTTTCTGCCAATTATTCTTTACCATGGTATTATTTAAATTATAAAATTTAATGCAGAATTCTTTGTGGTGAAGTGCAACATTAAGTAGCTATCTATGCATGGTTGAGTTGCCAAAGACCTTGCAGAGAGACTATCGCTAATAGAAAAACGAGTCTGGATTTCGATTTCAAAAAGCCTCAGGTATGCTTCATCCTTAATTATTGTGAGTGGCAGAAAGCCATCGGCTCTCTCTGCCTGTTCTTCTTTCTAAAACGAATGGTCAGTCAGAAATGAATAGCCCATACTTGGAGTCCTGACCAGCAGCAGCACTAGCAACTGCAGAATTGGCCTTTCCTTTTTGTGTGCTTCTGTTTTTACTGGCGGCAACTAGGCTGGGCAGAATCCAGCTGTCAAACAATACAAAACCCTTTTGGCTCTATTACAATACAATGTGGCTGGCAAGAAATCAGTTGACAGAAGGTGGAATCATCTGTCGAAATAACGAGGTCACTCCAAGTTACTTCTGCTTAATTACTTAGGAAAGAGAGGAACAAAGGTTATTTTCTTCATGGATCCTTTAGGCTTTACTGAAAAACAATCCACCATTAATGGCAAGCTGCTATCTACTTATGAAAGTTTCTTTCCATAAAATACCAACAGGCCTTTACTCTTCTCTAATAACAACATTAGAAAGACCTTTCTGGATCATACCAAAAATTCCTCCAGTTCAGCCTTCTGTTTCCAGTAGTGTCCAACCAGGTGCATCTGGGAAGCTTACAAACCAGTTAGAGAAGGCAGCAGGCTCTTCTCCTGTATTAGACTCAAGGGCCTGACTCTGAATATCTATATTCTATTTACTTACCATCACTGGTCATTGTTATTAGATTTCTCCTTAATTGATATTTTTAAACAGAATAACTAAGGTAATGAACAGTTGTCGTGGTACTAAATTCATGCCTCTCTCATTTCTAAGAAATATATTTGGGGTAGCCATATTAGCCATGCAGTAAAATACAACCAAATCTAAATTACATCTTTATTAAATCAATCAAAAGGGCCAAATTGCATTGTACTAGCTTTCAAATCTCATTGTTTTGTTTTGTTTTGTTTTTTTATCAAGCAAGGATGAGGGAATCTTTCAGGAAACCTGTTGTAAATGGGTTAAGAGGAGAAAATGAGTGAAGTGGAAAAAATATGCCCTTAATGTCTAGTTTGACACTACAGCCTCCAATGTGCGCAAAGTTCTGAAACATAATTTTTGACTTTGAAAAATGAAAGCGATTTTAAAAATTTGAATGGAAATAATTTCAAATGAGATAGTGAGGACTAGATCAGTTGTGTTCAAAGTCACAGAACCATTATTTTGAATGCTAACTTGTTTTTAAATGACACTACCTGTTAGCATAGTCTGACAGTGCAGAGATTTAAAATAAATGGTTTATTTTTTTTAATGAAGTCTTGTTTGAAGATATCTAATGAGTGATAGTAAGATCAACAGTTTTCTATACATTTATGCCAGTTGTATTATCTCAAATTCCTGGAAATGAAGACAATTTTTTTAAATGCTCCTTCTTGTGAGATCTCTTTTGTGCATGAAAATTGTGGGGGAAAGAACTGTATGTACCCAAACAAATTGGTGGCTTGAAAATACTTGCACACTACATTTTCTTCCCTTCATATGCATTGACTTAGTTTAATATTTGAAAAATTATTTCATTGTAGAAGAAAATGAAATTCAATAAAGTTAAGTTGGTTTCTCCTTTTTTATACAAATGACTTAAGGAAATCTACATTGCCTGCAGGAAAGTCAGATGACCTGCACAGTATGTTAATGAGCTTTTTAAAAATTACCATGGGTTTTGCATTTAAAAAATATTCCCCAGGCAGCAAGAATGATACAATCATAATGGATTCCTGTACCATTGTGCAATTAATATGAAATATTTTTATACACTTTAAAAGCAAAGTTTTTAAAAAATGTTCCAATGTAGTATGGGTGTAGAGAATCTCTCCTTTATTCCTCTCTTCTTTTGGCTATAACCCTATGATCTTGGGTATATTGGACTGATAACTCAGTACACTCCCTCAGCTCTTAGGAACATTTCAGATATATGAGTGCAAATTGGAAGCACCCTTGAATTCTTGTTGATTTCATAGAACCATAGAATCATACAGTTGGAAGAGACCTCAAGGATGATCAGGTCATACAGGAAGACATAATCACAGCACTTCTGACAGAAGGCCATCCAGTCTCTGTTTAAAAGTCAGCCAAGAAGGAGACTCCACCACACTCTGAGGCAATGTGTTCCACAAACAATAGCTCTTACTGTCAGGACCTTCTTCCTAATGTTCAGGTGGAATCTCTTTTCCTGCAGTTTGAATCAATTGCTCCAGATCCTATTGTCTGGAATCACAGAAAACAAATATGTATTCAGTATGATATATATTTGAATATGTATCAAAATGCAAATGTTGGACATACATTTTGATGGAATTTACTTCTGGACACACATCCAGGTACAGATTTAAATAAAGAAGCTGTGCTTCATTTCCTACAAGATGTACATTCTCATGCAGGCTCTCATGTTGAACTCTCTGGTAACACACACAAGAAATGTCAACATCCAATCTATGGGCATCTTTTTCTTTTAGATGAGATGAGAGAGTTTTTGAAAAATTCACAATCCAGAATGGAAAAAGACACTGACAAGTTCCCATGACAACCCTACAAATTGTTAATTGTATTAAAATGGCCATGTTTGTTGGGTGATTCAGTGAAATTTGTTAAAAAAAACTTTGGATTTTTCTCAGTAAACCAGATTAAACTTTATAATC
This sequence comes from Urosaurus nigricauda, assembly GCA_034509955.1. Classification (NCBI taxonomy): domain Eukaryota; kingdom Metazoa; phylum Chordata; class Lepidosauria; order Squamata; family Phrynosomatidae; genus Urosaurus; species Urosaurus nigricauda. The sequence continues at coordinate 144,253,568 of JAOEGL010000003.1, read as the reverse complement.
TTTGCATGTCTTGCGATGGAAAATTGGGAACTTCAAAAGCTTCCTACCTTTAGAATTCTTGGTATCATGCATTCAGCAGTTCCAACAGGGAGGCCAGTGATTTTTATTTATGTCAGCAGTGGCACATGTTTTTCTGAAGAATGGATGTATAATCATTTAAATAATTCCATCAAAGCATTATGTGAATTGCATTTTATTTCTTTAGGTGGGAGATCTTCTCCTGAGGCTCACATTTAACTCATTTAAATCAATTGTACACTTTGAGTGAGGATTACATGCTATAATTAATATATCTGATCAATAGCTACCTGGAACATTTCTTTCACCCTAGTTATAAAGAATTCTTGTTATATTTGAAACAGAACTGAAGCAAAGACGTTTTAAAAAAAATTCTGCAAATTAGTGAAGTCTAGAATTAGTTTCCTTGTAACAAATTATCTGACGCGCGTATTTATCTTGTGTATTATTCAACTGAAAACAACTGCAGTCCACTTAAGATATTCAAGGTGTCATATAATCTGTCCCTTAGTAACCCTGAGGTAACCCTGAGGTTGAATTTCCAAAGCATATGTTGTAGTGGAAACCGTGTTGTTGTTGTTTTTACATCTGCTTGTATATTGTATTGATTTAGTTCATAGAACCATAGAGTTGGAAGAGACCACAAGGGCCATCCAGGAATCAAAGCATGCCTGACAGATGGCCATCTAGCTTCTGCTTCAAAGTCTCCCAAGAAGGATACTCTACCACTCTCCGAGGGAGTGTGTTCCACTGTTGAACAGCTCTTCCTGTCAGCAAGTTCTTCCTAATGTTGAGGTGAAATCTCTTTTCCTGTAGTTTGAATCCATTGCTCTGGATCATATTCTTTGAAGTAACAGAAAACAAGCTTGCTCCATCTTCAATATGATGCTCCTCAAAATATTTGAACAGAGCTATCATATCACCTCTTAACCTTCTCTTTTCCAGGTTAAACATAACCAGCTCCCTAAGTCTCTTCTCATAGGGTATGGTTTCCAGAACCTTCACCATTTTGGTCACCTTCCTCTGGATACACTCCAGCTTCAAAATATCCTTTTTGAATTGTGATGCCCAGAATTTGACACAATATTCTAGGTGAGACCTGAGCAACACAGAATTGAGTTAGTTCCCTTGTTCTCTAGACCTATACCTCTATTGATGCACCCATCCATAATGTTCCATAATGAAAAATAAAACATATCCAGTATTGGACTCCTATGAAAACTGGTTAGAAGGGTCAAAATGAGGATGCCTTCCAAATGCATGGTCATTGAAACAAAAGGACACCATCTGCATTTAGAGGCAACTGAAACTAATTGGAAATATCTGCATTTGGATTCATCGGCACTGGATTATACCTTTGGTTGCTAAGAAGAAAACACTTTACAGACTTCCTTTGGATGCTCAATGGTGGAAAAACAGAAAAACAGACACAAGAGCAACAACAATAGCTAGCAGAAATAAAGGGACAGATTTTGCACCTACTGATATGCCCTCTCATTTGAGCCTTACAGCAAACCTCTGAGGCAGGTTAAGCTATGAGTCTTCCCCAAGGCCGTTTGAATCATCATCTGTCGAACTTGGCTTACTCTCATTTGGTTTTAGTTCTCTAATCACTACTCTGTTTACCGCACATTCTCAGTAATCCCTTCAATTTTTAATCCAGGTCAGGAGCTTCAGTCACACGCCCCATCCATATCTACGTGGGAGTTGGTCTCATTGAATTCAGTGTTATTTACCTATATCTGAGTAAATCTGAATAGGATTGTACAGTATAATATATTATTTTAATTGTTGTGCAGGGTCAGTTAAAGAAAAACTATAGGTTTGGATAGTGAGGGTCTGTTTGACTGACAGTGACACACTGCATAAGTTTAAGTTAAGTTTCTGTTTATTTCCCTAGACAAACTGCACAGCAGAAATATTACTTATTAATGCAGTTGTGCCAGAAGTCCACATGAATATTGTGAAACATGTTATTTGTGAAAATACTCAGGAATAAGATTAATTTCCCTTCCCTTTAAAACATGCACAATCTTTTTGACTACTTGCTTGCTGAGTTTGTGCCTGGGGCTGAACAAGGGGAGCAGCATAAGCAAATGAGATGCTGCTGCTGAGGGAAGCTGGACTAACAAGGCAACCGTTTCTGACAAAGATGCATGTGCAGTTGCCACTGCCCTCCAAAAGTGGGAGGGGGGATCATATGTAGTGTTTTTCTATGTAGGTTCACAGGGTCTTACTATAATCCTTTGTAAGTGTGTTTAGGATTAGGAAGCTCAGTCAGATCCATTTGAGGGGAAAACAGGGTTACAACATGATGACAGGTCCTGAATCCAAGCCAGATCCTCTGAGACTGGGGAGCCTTGAGCCAGGGATCTTAGTTTTTGTGGATTAAGGGCTCTTCACTTGAGACTAGCTGAGATGGTTGTCAAGACAGACCACAGAAAGGAGTCAACCTGTGTCATCAACTGTTCAACTCTAATGTGGTAACTGTGTGAAACACTGCCTTCTTTGGTAAATGTCACCACTAAGACTCTTTTTATTTCCTTCAGATGCCCTCGGGAAATCTTTCTACAGTCACTTCTTCTCAGGAAGATGCCAAGGCCAACCTGGATGGGTCACACCAGGGCCTGAGAATACCCAAACTGCCTAGGCAGTTGCTGCAGCATGTATTCCATTGGCTTTTATATTCAATGACCATGTAGACACCCAGTGTTTCCCAGTCAGAATCAGAGCAGTTCCTGACATATTACTGCTATTGAAGGTAAGAATTGTAGGCATAGCTCAGAGTCACACTCTCTTAAGTTGGATGCCTTGAAACAATTTATATTTCTGAACATCACTGACAATACTGTGTTTTCTTTCCCATATAGGGAGCAACTATCAAAAGTATGTTAAATCTGCCTATTGAACAGCAGCTAGCCCTTCATTTATCACAGTTTCTCCTTGGATCATAAACAGCATCTGATACATAGGCTTGCCTACTTACTGATGCCCTGTGGTCACAAAGCTGTAAAAATTCACTTGGCCTTGCAATAAGGAATGTCTTTCAAATAGTCTGTGGTGTTTAATGGAATCCACCTTATAGAGCAACAAATCTCAGTAGGCCATTGGATTTTGGTTCCAGGTCAGCAGCCCTTTATTTCAAAAGAGCTCTTGGTCGATGAGGCACCATAAACAGAACTCTTCATGCATGGAAACCTAACATAAACTCCTTCAACTGTTTCAACAACTCTCCAGCACATGCCTGTTCTACCCTGCTGTGCCCTTAGTGTTTGTATTTAAACCCCCTGCCAATTGCTAGTATTCCCAAACTGTCTATCTTTATTTCAGGCTTGTTAATGTCATTTTGTCCAAACAAATACCATAATGAGTACACAGGGTCATGTGCTGTATTGTTTATTTAGTCTGCAGTTAAAAAAATACTCTGTCTGTGTGTGTGTGTGTGTGTACATGCACATGGGTGCATGGGTACATGACACATTAATTAAATTGATTTATACCCAAGCCACAAAGGTATGGTATTTCTTTAGCAGATATTTGATAGGCTTTCTCATGCTTTCCACAAGCCCACAAGATCTGAACTGGTTTTGGGGAATCATAGAATCATAGAATCATAGTTGGAAGAGACCACAAGGGCCATCCAGTCCAACCCCCTGCCATGCAGGAACTCCAAGTCAAAGCATCCCTGACAGATGGCCATCCAGCCTCTGCTTAAAGACCCCTAAGGAAGGAGACTCCACTACACTCCGAGGGAGTGCGTTCCACTGTCGAACAGCCCTTACTGTCAGGAAGTTCCTCCTAATGTTGAGGTGGAATCTCTTTTCCTGCAGTTTGCATCCATTGTTCCGCGTTCTAGTCTCTGCAGCAGCAGAAAACAAGCTTGCTCCCTCCTCAATATGACATCCCTTCAAATATTTAAACAGGGCTATCATATCACCTCTTAACCTTCTCTTCTCCAGGCTAAACATCCCCAGCTCCCTAAGGCGTTCTTCATAGGGCAAGGTTTCCAGACCCTTCACCATCTTAGTTGCCCTCCTTTGGACATGCTCCAGTTTCTCCACATCTTTTTTGAATTGTGGTGCCCAGAACTGGACACAGTATTCCAGGTGGGGCCTGACCAAAGCAGAATAGAGTGGCACTATAACTTCCCTTGATCTAGAAACTATACTTCTATTGATGCAGCCTAAAATTGCATTGGCTTTTTTAGCTGCCGTATCACACTGTTGACTCATGTTCAGCTTATGGTCTACTTGGACTCCTAGATCCCTTTCACATGTGTTCTCGTTCAGCCAGGTGTCCCCCATCCTATATCTGTGCATTTCATTTTTCCGCCCTAAGTGCAGAACCTTACATTTCTCCGTATTGAATTTCATTTTGTTAGCACTGGCCCAGCTTTCTAGTCTATTCAGGTCATTTTGAATTTTGATCCTGTCCTCTGGGGTATTAGCTACTCCTCCCAGTTTAGTGTCATCTGCAAATTTGATAAGTATGCCACCAATTCTGTCATCCAAATAATTAATAAAGATGTTGAATAGCACTGGGCCCAGGACAGAGCCCTGTGGGACCCCACTGGTCACTTCTCTCCAGGATGAAAAGGAGCCATTGTTGAGCACCCTTTGAGTTCGGCCAGTCAACCAATTACAAATCCATGTAACAGTTAACTTGTCTAGCCCACATTCTTCAAGCTTGTTTGCAAGAATGTCATGGGGAACCTTGTCAAAGGCCTTACTGAAATCGAGGTATACTATATCCACAGCATTCCCTTCATCTACCAAGCTGGTAATTTTATCAAAAAAAGAGATCAGGTTCGTTTGGCATGACTTCTTTTTCTGAAACCCATGTTGGCTTTTTGTGATTATGGCATTGGCTTCTAAATGTTCGCAGACTCTCTGCTTAATGATCTGCTCTAGCACCTTTCCTGGAATTGATGTCAGACTAACTGGACGATAATTGTTGGGATCCTCTTTTTTCCCTTTTTGAAGATGGGGACAACGTTTGCCCTCTTCCAGTCTTCTGGGACTTCTCCTGTTCTCCAGGAGTTCTCAAAGATTATTGCCAATGGCTCTGATATTACATTTGCTAGTTCTTTTAATACTCTAGGATGTAGTTCATCTGGTCCTGGAGATTTATATTCAGTTAGGTTAACCAGGTATTCCTGTACTACCTCTTTACTTATTCTGTGCTGAATTTCCTCTATTCTGTCTTCTGCTCCATTATCCTTCGGTTGAGCACCCTTTGCCTTTTCTGAGAAGACTGAAGCAAAGAAGGTGGTGAGTAATTCTGCCTTTTCTCTGTCCCCTGTTAGCATTTTGCCATCTTCTGCACGCAGTGGCCCTACTGTTTCCTTCTTCTTCCTTTTGCTGCGGACATATCCAAAAAAGTCCTTTTTATTGTTCTTAACCTCTCTAGCAAGCCTGAGTTCATTCTGCGCTTTAGCTTTTCTGACTTTACCCCTACATGTGCTGGCTATTTGTTTAAATTCCTCTTTCGTGATTTCTCCATTTTTCCATTTCTTATACATGTTCCGTTTAAAACTTAGCTCATTTGAAAGTTCCTTAGTCATCCATCCTGGCTTCTTGAGACATCTTCCATTTTTCTTCCTCATTGGAACTGTTTGAAATTGTGCCTTCAATATCTCCCTTTTGAGAAACTCCCATCCGTCTTGAACTCCCTTTTCTTTTAGTATTCCTGACCATGGGATCACTCCCAGTATTTCTCTAAGTTTATTGAAATCAGCTCTCCTAAAGTCTAGAGTGCATGTCTGACTATGCCTAGCTTCTCCCTTCCACTGCATAACAAACTCCAGGAGAACATGGTCACTTCCACCTAAGGATCCCACCACTTGCACCCCATCAACTAGGTCTTCCCTGTTGGTTAAGATCAGATCTAAAATGGCTGATCCCCTTGTTGCCTCTTCCACCTTTTGGACAATGAAATTGTCTTCCAGGCAAATGAGAAATTTGCTAGACTTTGAGGATTTGGCTGAGTTTGACTTCCAGCAAATATCCGGATAGTTGAAGTCCCCCATCACTACTACATCTCTCCTTCCTGATTGTGTGGTCATCTGTTCTAGAAAGGCATCATCCAATTCCTCTGCCTGAGTTGGGGGTCTGTAGTAGACTCCCACAGTAACATCCCTGTTATTTCCCTCTCCTTTAATTTTTATCCAGATGCTCTCCACCTGGCTTCCAGTATTGACTTCCTGCATCTCTTCACTGGTGTATATATCCCTGACATATAATGCTATTCCTCCTCCTTTCCTGCTTGGCCTGTTTCTCTTAAAAAGGTTATACCCCTCTATTTCTACATTCCAATCATGAGACTCATCCCACCAGGTTTCAGTGATGCCTATTATATCATATTTCCCTTGTTGTGCTAGGAGTTCAAGTTCATCCTGCTTATTTCCCATACTCTGTGCATTAGTGTAGAGACATTTAAGACCATGTGTCCTCTTTACTTGCTGCTTTTGCACATTTTTTTGCCTCCTACTGTTGGGTCCTTGCACTGTTTGCCTTGTTCCCTCTATGCCACTTGGACTTTTCTCTCCATCCCTTTTGTCTTCCAGTATAATGTCTCCCTCCCCCACATAACTCAGTTTAAAGCCCTCCTGATCAGATTCTTCAGACTGTTGGCAAAAACGTTTTTGCCAACTGGCGTGAGATGCAGTCCATCCCTTGCCAGAAGTCCCTCCTCATGGAACCGCAGCCCATGATCCAAGAATCCAAACTGTTCTTGGCGGCACCATCTACGGAGCCAGTTATTCACCTCTGCTATTTTCCTCTCCCTTCCTGGACCATGCCCTTCTACCGGGAGTAGAGATGAGATGACAACCTGTGCATCCATCTCTTTCAGCTTCCTTCCCAGAGCCTCATAATCCCTTTTGATATTCTGAAGGCTGTGCCTTGCAGTATCATTGGTTCCCACATGAACCAAAAGAAGGGGATAACGGTCAGTAGGCTTGACAAGTCTTGTCAGCCTCTCCGTCACATGATGGATCTTTGCCCCAGGGAGACAACACACCTCCCGAGACATCTTGTCAGGCCCACAAACCACTGCTTCTGTACCCCTCAGCAAGGAGTCCCCCACCACGACCACGCGCCTCCTCCGAGGCTTAGCAGTGGCTGTTCCTTTTCGTGATACTCTCAGGCTCCCCTGCTCTGTCCCTGATGTCTGTCCCTGCTGCTTTTCCTCATCATCTCTGACAACAGAGAGAGATTCAAAGCGATTCTGCAGCTGCAAGCCGCTCACAGAACGTTCCCTGGTTTCCTTACTTCTGTGTGTGACCTTCCTCCAAGCATCTACCTCTGTTGTATGTGGAGTGACCTCCTCCACCCCAACAACTTCCTCTCTCTGTTCCCCACCCAAGACATTCTGGTCTGATCTGTTCAGGAGATTCTCCTGCTCTCTATGATGCTGGAGTGCAGATATCTGCTCCCCTAGCTGCTGTACTTTCTCTTCCAAGAGGGCTACCAACTTGCACTTGTGGCAGGTGTAGTTCGCCACCTCTGTAGGCAAGAAGACAAACATCCCACAGGTGTTGCAGGTGACTGCTGCAGGGCCTTCAGTGTCCATACTGAAAAGTCTTAAGGAGGCACTGAAACAAGACTGTGGGCTTCCCTTGCTAGACTTGGCCTTTATTCCCAAGCTCTGTCACTGAGTTCAAGTCACGGGGCCTATAGTTATGTAGAGAGCTCCTGGCTAAAAGCTCCTTCCAAAGGCAAGTCTCTGATTCACTTCCTCTGATGCTTCAGGCCGGCTCCTCTTCTATTCTCTAAACACCTCCTTGACTAGATAAAAAAATAAAAAATCAAAATTCTGCTAGCCTTGAGTAGCCTTAAGTAGCCTCCCAGCACTGGCTCCCAGAATGCAATGGCTCAAGTGAAAATTAAATTAGATCTCACCCAAGCACATGGACTACAGCCTCCTCCTTTTCTTTCTCCTCCTTAAAGGAAATGCAGCTTCTGCTAGCCTGCTAGCCTTGGCTCAAGTGTAAATTAAATTAGATCTCACCCAAGCACATGGACTACAGCCTCCTCCTTTTCTTTCTCCTCCTTAAAGGAAATGCAGCTTCTGCTAGCCTTGGCTCAAGTGTAAATTAAATTAGATCTCACCCAAGCACATGGACTACAGCATCCTCCTTTTCTTTCTCCTCCTTAAAGGAAATGCAGCTTCTGCTAGCCTGCTAGCCTTGGCTCAAGTGTAAATTAAATTAGATCTCACCCAAGCACATGGACTACAGCCTCCTCCTTTTCTTTCTCCTCCTTAAAGGAAATGCAGCTTCTGCTAGCCTTGGCTCAAGTGTAAATTAAGGAGAAGAAAGAGATGATGGGGGGAAATGGTATTATCTGTTTTCCAGCCTGCTAATGCAATCTGCAAACACCACTCCTGGTAAGTTGGGAATACTATTTTAGTGATTTGCATGGATGTATGTGTGTATTACAGGCTGAATGCTAATTTAGGGTTATATTTTGCAAAATTAAACCCCTGAAGCCCAAATAGTAAAAAAAAAGAATAAGTGTGTCTGTTTAAAGTGTAGAGAAGGTTATGTGTATATTAGGCAGAGTGTAGGCACACCAGCTAATTCTGAGCTTGAAGCCATTTAACTTGAAACACTAGAATAAGATTAACTAGCTTGAGAGAGAAAGTAAACAAGTTATAATGAAAAAGCAGAAAAAGCATACTGCACTAGTATGAAAGATTTACTTATATCTAATATCTGATATAAGCACCTGCAAGAAGGTTGATGCAATATGATGGGAGACAGCTAGGAAACAGTGGCTAATGACACTCACCAAGTGGCCTCAGATAAAGAGCCTGTAAGATCTAAGAGTGTGGCATTGGAGGGGACAATTTTTGTTTACATTATTGGAGACTGTGAGACATGTATCTGAATGGGCAGACAGAGGGTGAAGATAGTATGGAAGCCAGCTCTTGGGAGATGGAAGTCAGGCTGTGTTAGAGCAGCCTCCAATGTTTTTATCCCAACTGTTCCTGGTTGGGAGAAAGTTTTAAAAAGGTGCTATGAGAGAAAAAGAGAAAACCTCTGCTTTTTAATAGGTCATTTTTAAAATCTCTTTAAAATATAAGTGCCTGATATATATATATATCACATACGGCTTTGGGGAACAATGATTGTGTATTTATCCACAGATGATTATATTGCTGTGTGGATTAAATATAGAGATTCCTGCTAGTTAGAAAGCAGGGGATATAAAGGCCCAATTCTTTACACACATATAATTATAAATAAAGGAGAATGATTTAACATATGTAATGCCTTACATGAAATATAATATGAGGGGGTATCACAAAGTTTTAATGATCATCTTTTTTTAAAAAAATGACAGAAAGCTTGTTTTGATTTGTAGTTCTTAACTTATCTCTATGTAGTCACTATCTAGATTTATACATTTTCCCCAGCATATTTTGACCCTCCAAATACCTGATATCGTAGAAGTCTGCAGACTGCACCTTACGTGGGTGTATCGTAAAGTAATAAATATCACCCAGAAGTTATTATGGCATATTGATGAAATTTTGTCAGTGTCATCATTGGTCCCTAAGTGCTGAGAAAATCAACTCATTGTGTCCTTTATTTTTGTGACTGGCTCTGCTAGAAGTGACTAAAGTGTAAAATCCTTGTCAGTGCAATCTGCAGACTTCTACAATAATGGTATTTGGAGGGTCACGAAACATTGGGGAAAATGTGTAAATCTGGATGGTGACTACATAGAGACAAGTTAACAACTACAAATCAAAACAAACTTTCTGTCATTGTTTTTTTAAAAAGTGTTAATTACAACTTTATGATACCCCCTCATAGGAAGTTGATGAACTATGTATCTAGACAATGTACCTTCCTAAGGAAAATGCATATTTGTATATTTACCATTTTGTCAATTTTAATTTTAAAAAAGCCTAAAAATTTACTAAGGGACTGCTCATATCCTGTGATTTCAGTACTAAAGAGTGGTAAAGTGGAATGTCGATGCTAAATGTACCTGCTTGGACTATATCATTAATCATAAATTGGGAGACCAAGCAACCATACAGAGGTGAGAGGGACTCCATACACCTGTAGTTTAGCTGGCAAACAGAAAAGAACCATTCAATCTAAAGGGAGAGGAGTAGGGACTCATGCCTATTTTATATGTGAATGAAGGATAAGAAGGCAAGCATAGCCACACGTATTCAGCAACATTTAACATTACATTAACCTTATAATGGGGCTTTCTAGATTGGCAAAAAGAAGTGTGTTCATGGCTGCATGAAACTCTAGCCTTTAGATGAGAAAAAGGGAAAGTGTGCCATGAAAACGCTTTTTTTGTGTTTTAGGGGAGAAAAAGCGCCTTTAAAATGGTGCTGGTTTTCCCAGCTTCTTTTTTAAAAACTGCAGAACAGTGCAGCTCCATCTAAAGGCTGTGGTGCAGCTGCTAAGCATTAAGGAAAAGGCAACTTCATGTCACACTTTCCTGCCAATCTAGAAAGCCCCAATGATGCCACTCACTGCATGATTTCTGCATGAGAGAGTGAGTGAATGATGGAAGCAGAATCAGAGCAGGGGAAGAGTAAAAAAAAAAAAAAAGTAAAAGCAAACATGACAGGTGTGGGGGGAAGGATAGGAAGGTGATAACCTGATCGAACACCTCACTGATGACATTTTGGCTGAACATTTTCTTAAATAAAAGATAAATAAAATACTCCCCCCCCCCCTTCTCCATCATGTGTGTACATTTAAAATTCCCTTACTCGCTCACTGTGGTGGCAAAGGGACAAAAGGGATTAGAGGGGGAGGCGTCCAATCAGAATGAATCCATTAAACTGACAGGTAAACGATAAGGGCTATTGGCTGATAGGTTGATGCCTGCTGAGAAGGTGGTGGTGAGTGCACTTGGGAAAATGTGTTACCAGTTATGCCACTGTCACTTCCCTGTGTCTGTGAGTGTGTGGCATTAATGGGGTTGCTGCAGGCTCACTGTGGACCAGGAAATGAAAGGTGAGGCCATTTCTTTGGTGTCCCCCTTCAGAAGCCCGCAATTGTGTCAAGATCCTCTTCTTGTTTTTTACGTGGTGACAGGAGCAAAAGTTCATCAGTTCCCTGCTATAAGGATATGCTACAATTTGTGTGTGTGGTTCTTCATCTCATGGAACTTCAAGGTGAGTAAGAGTTCAGTGCAATCAAGACACAGTGTTGGCTGTTCTTTGCATAAGGTTGTTGTTGTTGTTATTATTATTATTATTATTATTCCTTTATTAGACGGTTCCCTGCCCTCAGGCTTACAATCTAAAAGACACGACACAAAAGGAGAAGGGAAAGGTGATGGGGAAGGGTATCAGGTCCGGTGGTTCTTCTCTCCCTCTGAGGCCTGGACAAAGGCAGGTGGACTAGAGGGAGGGCTTGGCTTCATAATGCACAGTTAAAACAGGCCAGACAAAGTCACACATCTGGGAACGCTTCTCTAAACAATATAGTCTTTAACTCAGTTTTGAAACTGGTTAGAGAAGTGATGAGGCATGCATGTAGAGGAAAAAGGTTCCAGAAGTGAGGGGCAGCAAGTGAGAAAGGGTAATCTTTTCATGACCATTATAGACTATGGGGCTTTCTAGATTGGCAGGAAAGTGTGACATGAAGTTGCCTTTTCCTTAATGCTTAGCAGCTGCACCACAGCCTTTAGATCGAGCTGCGCTGTTCCTCAGTTTTTAAAAAAGAAGCTGGGAAAACCAGCACCTTTTTAAAGGCGCTTCTTCTCCCCTAAAATACAAAAAAAAAGAGCGTTTTCATGGCACACTTTCCCTTTTTCTCATCTAAAGGCTAGAGTTTCATGCAGCCATGAACACACTTCTTTTTGCCAATCTAGAAAGCCCAATATATCTGTGAATGTTTCATAGGTTTATCTTTTAAATGCCAATCTCCCTGCAACCACCTATTACACTGGGATAGATCAAAACCATACATCGTTTTTGGGAAAATCCTTTTCCTCCTTGTCTAGTGTGAAAATTGCTAGTAAGTACCCCATTGTATATGTAACACAGAAGTATAAAATGAAAGCTGTAGGGCAAGTGTGACTTTTCCCAGCTGCTCTATCCCTCCAGTCAGAGTCTCCAAGCTATCCAATCACCAGGAAATAGGGCTAAATCCTTGACTGGATAAGGGAAACTTTTGTGTGTGCAGGAGTATGGAGAGAGGTGTCAAGAATTGTGACTGAAGAAGAGTTAGAGAGAGAAACTGTATGATTTTGCCCACCTTCCTAGCATGACTTCATGGAAGCATCCTGACTTATCACCAAGACATGACTTGAAAAGTGTTGAAAGCTCATCCCTTTAGATAACAAGCTGGCGTTTGCCTCTCAGTGGGAGGTTCTCCATCCTTGGCATCCCTCCAGGCCTCTGCGTTGAAGCCTTCAAATCAAATAAATCTAATCACTCTCTTTTCAGTGTGTGCTGTTCCTTAATCTGTATAAATAACTTGCGCCTCTAATTAGCTCCCACATTGTGTCAAATAAAACAATTTAGACAGCTTTGTCAAGCAAAGTCTGATCAGTAGAATCCACTGCTCAAAACCAAGGGCTTGCTTAACAGTTAAAATATACATCTGGCAAAGTTTATGTAAATTCAATCCAGGTTTACTAGAATTAAGCAAATCTGATCTGATCAGTAGGCAGTAGGTTATTACTCTTTATCCACTGTAGAGAATCCTATATCTCTTCCTCCCTCTCTTTCCTTGTCCCTAGAATAATGTAGCCCCCAGGGGCTTTCTGGACTCCAGCTCCCAGAATTCCTTACTACTAGATTTAACGGGTAGAGCTACTGGAAATTGCTCTCTATCAGAACCAGCACCTGATTGCCATCCCAGACCCAGGACAAACAAACTAGATAGCACAAAAATAAGTCACAACCAGTCTATTGGTATTAGCGGCTAGGAGTGCAACTGAATGGTGGTGCTTATTAGGATACTAAGATTGGGAGTAGTGAACCTAAGTTTCCTGTCCCCAACATGTACCTCACAGACCCCTAATAATCAGTCCCCTTTTAATAGCCTCTGTTTTCCAGCCAAAAGTGGAATTGAGGCCAAATGTGTCATCCTGCAATTTCTGTACACTTTTGGATCTGCATGTCTATTGAAAGTCCCATTGCTGCTCAAATCACACCAGTTCTTCTTGGATTTACTAAAACCTGTGTTGGATCACAGAATATTTTTTTTTTCATTATCTTCTCAGTAAAAGACAGTGGGATCAGCCTAGCAGCAAGATCCGTCACAATGAAAGGAAATGGACTCTATATTGGACCTCTCAGGAAATGAAAAAAAAAAAAAAAAAGACTAATGTTACATATAGAACTGAAAGTGTGGTAATGACAGATTTCACCACTGCCATTATAATGTCTCCTTGAAAATAGATGTCTGCTCCTTCCATGTGACAAAAGAGGTTTGGACTGAGGCAATGCTGAGGCTTGCTAGGATGCATCTGTGGTAAATGCAGGAGGCAATATGTGGATATATCCTCTGTCCTGATGCTGACCATAGGGCAAGCAAAGCCAGGCTATTTAAACATGCTTCACTTCAAGTTAGCCATCATAGCTGTGTTGGTAGGCTAACAACTCAATCCAGGAATATCCTGCAAGAGTAAGTGACCATTTGCATGTTGAATACATTTTTTTCTTGTTTTGAGAGTGATTTTCCTCACCATCTAATCTAATTTGTCAACCTGGTGAATCATGAGACTTAGTGGCCCGTTTTAGACGGGCAAAAAGGGGCGTTTTAAGGGCTAAAAAGCCCGCCTTTAGGGCTAGGGAGGGCGTAGCGTTTACACCCACCCTAACCCTAAAGCACATGGACGCCGCCATGTAAAGATGGTGGCGTCCATACGGTGGCGCCGCAAAGGTGTCATCACGTGTGCAGCGTTTTGACGCGCTGCGCACGTTATGACGTTTTTGCGGCGTGGGAGGGCTCCATCTCTTTTCTTGCGGCGGGTCTTTGCTGCGGCCTTTAAATGGCCTTGGCAAAAACCCAGGGAGAAAGGGGCCGCGGCGGCGGCCCCTTCCTCCCTTCAGCCCCGCCGAGGGAAGCGGGGTGCAGTGGGCGCCCAGAGTGCCTGCTGCACCCCGCTTGGAGGCCGCGGGGTACCGGCAGTTTGCCGGTTCCCCGCGGCCTCCAAAAGCGGCGAGATGAGGCCTTTGGGGCTGCCTGTGCGGCAGCCTCAGCGTCATCCCGCCGCCAGAAGGGGCGACAATGGACCGCCCCTTTTGGGCAGTCTAAAAAGCCCCAGTAACCTGTGAATGTCTTTGGTCAATTTAATCTGTCTACTCAACATTTCCTGCAGAAAAGTAGTGTGGATAGGTAAGACCATGTATGAGCACAATGAGGTAACTTTAAAATGATAGGTGATTCCTGATACTTGCCACTTATCTTCTCATCTAGACTTAGGGACCAGGGATTGGGCTTCTTTGGGATCAACCTGTTTCACCACCAGACTTTTAGGATTCATGGGGAAAGACTCCCTCAGCACTTGAAGAGATGAAGCCAATAAGAAGTATGTACAAACAAAAATTCACCAAATTTGCTAAATGGCCAACACAGCTATTCCCTGCATGTTTTCAAGAAGTATATAGTTAACTACAAAGTCTCCAAGGTAGCAGCATCTGCTACATGGCTCTTTCCATCATAACATCCCTTTTGGTGCATATGATTGCTGAAGATCTGAACGTCTGTTGTTAAGGTTAAATAAACATGCACTAGAGTGACGAACCAATTAGGTCTCATCTTTTCATTCTGGTTATTAGTCACATACTAGTACAGAAGGAACTCAGCTGGGCCATTACCTTTATCACCGCCTGAACAGTTTTTAACTTTCAAGGAGTGAGGAAGAGCATTCATCACTGTAATGTACATACGTGCAGCCTAAAGTGTTACAGCTGGCTCTACCACTGTAGGTTTTCCCCACCTCTTTCAGTGACATGTGTAGACTAGGGCACATCCCACTCAACCTTATCCTGATGTTTTCTACAAATCTATGTAATCTCCCCAATGCCACTCTCAACATCAGAACATCCTGTTCCTGCTGGCCAGGAAACACAGGCGAAAATTAGCTTTCTCATGTTTCTGTGCCTTCACAGCTGTTCAGTTAGTTTTGCCCAGGATGTGTGTACTCACCCCTGCTATCATATAGTGTGATAATTATCAAACTATGTGATTTCCCTATTTTGTTTTCAGCTTTGTTACTGAGAACTTCTGGGCTTTGAAATATAATCTCACTAAAACATTGATTTATAGGAAACTAAGGATTTATTCAACAACCTTTGCCCTTATCATGGTCTGGAGCTGTCTGTAAAGAGCTTGCAAATGTTAACTTATTTATTATTCACTCTTTAAACTTTCAGATATAACCGCTAAGGAATAATATTTTGTCTGTCAGTTGACTATAAGAAGACCACTGTTAATCAAAATTCAAGACAGAAGTGATGTCCAGCCCATGCAGCGTTTCTTCTTCATGATAGGAAAGCTATCTTTTGAATGCATGATCCATCTTATCTGAAAGATTATTTAGGCAAAGAGATTACAGTATATCTTGATACAAAAGAGACTAAGCAGAGTTGCTGTCCACCTTTGGTCTAAGCAAACACTTTTCCATATGTGAGATCCATTTGAGGAATGTAATTGAGATTCACACATCCAAAACTGAAATAAATATTCTGAAAGGAACACAAGTGTTAAGAAGTATCATTGACTTGAGAGGCCTTTCCATATTCTAAATGTCTCCCACATCTAGATGACTTTTGTCAGTTGTCAAGGAAGGCTTGTGGTATAACATGACCATGGCCTCAATTCAATATCCCCTCACTGTAGTGTAAGCATATCTACATGCTGACCCTATTCTACACTGACCCATATACCACCTCTCAATTTATTTTAATGCATTCAGGTTACCTCACACAGTTGTTCCATGCTTCATGATGAGCAGGCAAAATTGGAGATGTTTGGCTACACAATCCATATCTGAAGCATGATGATGACATCAACACCGAGATCCATGGGAGTCCTTCAAGAGACTCCAGGCTTTTGTAATCATTGTGTGTCTGGCTAAAGAGGATATAGCCAGGTACTTCTTTCATTGTGTGTCTGGCTAAGGAGGGTAAAGCCAGGTACTTCTAAAAGCTTGCCTTCTCATTGTGAAGCATGGAACAGCCATGTGAGATAGTTTGCTGTGTGGGGTTGCCATATGTGTTTCTGATCCTGCTTGTTCTTCGTGTTGGCTGTGCAAGCTAGCTTCAGGGCTTTAAAGTAAATAAAGAGGGGTGGGTGGGCATTGTAGAGAGGAAGGAAATACCAACCCCCTCCTTGTGCCTAAAAAAGGACATTCACATGAGTAAAGTAGGGGCACATGCAGATGTTCCTACTGTTACCCTAAAAGGTGGGGGAAACACTAGGGTTTCTAACCAGCAGTGCCAGTGTCTCCTTGAAATTGTAGAGAATGGAACAGGGAACTATCAAGATTTATATGGGTGGGGAGAAAACCCAGAATTAAATGGAAAAATATGAAGGATTTAAGAGAGAGTCTTGCTTGGGGGGAGGGGGGGAGTGTAAGATTGCCAAATTTAAATTATATTATCAGGTATGCTCTTTAAGTTGGATACTAGACTAGGTGATGTTAAAAATGATAAATTATTGGTATTAGATGGATTTAATGCCCGATTTGGGTTCCACACATACCTATGGAACATTAAAGAAAAGTTCATAGAGAATTCTTAGATCATTACATAAGGAAACCCTCACTAATGATTTGGTTGAAATGTAAAAGTAAAATATTTATGAAGGTTCCACTTTGGGTTTCAGTTCATGAAGGTTTTAACGGGAAGGAGAATTTAGTAAAAAAGCAGCTGGATAGCTTATAAAATAATAATAAATAGAAAGGTTGATCAATTTCAGATTAAATACAGAGAGGAATTATGGATAAATGGCATTGAATGTCATTGGTTCCCTCACAGGCAATTTATAGAAGGGTTTTAAAAAGACTTGAAACTTGAAGGATATGAGATAAATAAAACAGAATTTGATGAAATAATTCAACCAGGTATGAAACAAATTGTAAATGAGGGGTCATAGAATCATAGAATCATAGAGTTGGAAGAGACCACTAGGGCCATCCATTCCAACCCCCTGCCATGCAGGAACTCCCAATCAAAGCATTCGTGACAGATGGCTATCCAGCCTCTGTTTAAAGACCTGTAAGGAAGGAGACTCTACCACACTCCGAGGGTGAAACATACTACCCCAAATGAGGTGGCTTAAAGCTGTCCCTGAGAGAGCTGGATTGAGGCCATGGCAACTGCCTGCCACAGCTCCAATCCAGCTTTTTGCTGCCCCCAAAAGAAGCAGCCAATGCTGCTCCTTTTTGAACCAGGATAAAGCTGGATTTTCCTGCCCCATCATGGCTTTACAGAACATCTTCAGAGTGTGTCATGAACCCAATCCATTTGTGGGCAGCCCAGCAGCTTCTTGGCAGCTTCGGGGCATCATCAGCACATGCATTGTGCGTATGCCAAGCCCCCAAGCTGCTGGCATTTCGAGCCAGTCTGTTTCAGCTCTGAGTTACATAAAACCTGCTGAAATTAGATATGGAACAATAGATAATAAAGAGTAATATCAATAAATGGGCCCAGAATTTAGGCTAGACAATTCAGTTAGAAGATTGGGGGAAAGTATGGAATAAATATCTAAAATTCTCAAATAGTTTTATTATGAAAAAAATTCTATAATTTGTATTTTATATGTTACCTCACACAAAGAGAATTTCTAAAACATCTAAAAATGCAGATGACTCCTGTTGAAGATGTAAGCAATCTAAAAGAACTTTGTACCACATGTGGTGGCAATGCCTGGTAATAAAGAAATTTTTGGGGGAAAGACATCACTCTGTAACATAAAGACTTAATATAAATTATCCCACGAACCAGAATTACATCTTTTGAATATGACAAATATTTTAAATAAGTAAGAAGAAAGAAAACAATGAAGGATATTATTATACATGATTACTGCAATACGATTAGTACCAGCAAAAAATTGGAAGAAAAGAGAAGGTCCAGAGATAAAAGAATCGTTGATTAAATTATATGAGATGTATGAAATTGATAGATTAACCCAGAGGACTAAGGAAAACTCCATAAATAGTTGTGAATTGGAATAGAAGAGAATAAACTCATTATTAGAACAAAAATGAGGAGACTGAATCATAGATTTTTTTGATTTTTTTCCTTTAAATTAATTTATTAATTAATATTATTTTGACTAATCCTTAATTTTGTTATGTTTAGGGATTTTTTAACTTGTGGTACATTAATCATAAATGAAATTTTCAGTTATAGCAAAATGAGACTCATAAGTTAAGAAACTAGAAAGCGAGAAATAGAGAAGGGAAAAAGGAGAAAATATGGTAAGAATAACAGAAGATAGAGAATACATGATCAAGAAGGCAATACACAATAATAATTCAGGTAAGGTGGGATGGGAGAAATTAGCTGAAATGCCTGAAAACCAAGGTGGGAAGTCACAACAGGGTAAGAAGAAGGGGGAGAATGAAATAAGAAAAAGATAGAATGGAGGGAGGAGAGATTGTCAGAATGGATTTTCTTTTTCTTTTAGTAATGTCAAAGGGATATGCTAAAAGAATTGATACAAAAGGTAGGAAGAAATCTAAGGTAGAAGATAAATTAACCACTATTGGGGTTTTGGCATTTTCCCTCTTCCGTCTGTTATGAAATAGACCAGTCCTTGTCTTGTTCATTTGTTGATGTTGTTTTTTATTTCACGTGGTGGTACTGTAGTTTGAAGAATGCTTGTTGTAATTCCTTGAGTTTGGCATTATTGTCTTGTGGATCTGAGCAGATGTGATTGTATCAGAGGGCTTGGCTATTGACTATAGATCTAGTAGTGTAATCAGGGTTGAAACTGGAGTATGTGTAGTGGTCTGTGGGTTTGCAATATAGTATGGTATGTATATGTCCATTCTGTGGCTGTACTGTAACATCCAGAAAGTGATTTTTTTTTCTGTAAATAGTTCCAGGCTGAGGTTGAGGTGGAAGTTATTGAAACTGGTGAAATGTTTTCAGTGAATCTTCTCCATGAGTCAAAATTATGAAAATATTGTCAATGTAGCTCGGGTAGAGGAGTAGTTTCTGGGTGCAGGAGTTAAGGAAATGTTGCTCTAGGTTGGCCATGAAGATATCGGCATATTGTGGTGCCATGCACATGCTCGTGGCAGTTCCATTAACTTGAAGGTATATGTTGTTCCTGAAGATGAAGTAATTATGTGTGAGAACAAACTGGCAGATCTTGGTGGCTAGGTGTGATGAGTTCCCATATGGAACAATGTTCCTGATGCTTTGTATGCCATCTTTCTGCAGGATGTTCATGTACAGGGATTCCACATCCATAGCGGCTAAGATGGTGTTTCCTGAATGGATATGGATGGATTGTATCTTCTGTAGGAAGTCCATGGTGTCCTTCACATAGTGGCATATGTTTTAAGGATATTGTCCATATATTTTGAGGCACTGACTGTAAGTGTTCCAATGCTGGAAACAGGTTGCCCTGTCTATATATTTTGGGTAATAGGTAGACTGTGCCTGTTCAAGGCTCCTGGGGTGAGTCAATAAAGATTTAGTTTTGCGGCTCCATTGGAAATTCCCTGAGCCTATGTAATTCCTTCTGATATTACTATGTGGGATTGTTAGATAGGACTCTGTAAAATGTGGTGTTGGACAGTTGCCTCTCAGCCTCCCGTCCATGATCTGTCCATGATGACTACTGCTCCTCCTTTGTCAGCCTCTTTGATGACAATATTAGGATTGTTTTTGAGACTGTGTACGGCATTGTGTTCCTTGTGACTAAGACTCACTTGTAAGATTTGTCTCTTGTCGATTATCTGGGAATGGCAGCAGAAATATGTTCCAACTGGGACCTCTTTAGGTGCATCATCAATGAACTACAACCCATTCTGGACAGTAATACTCTCTTTTCAAGGGTTCTTGGTGGTAGACCTTTGCTCACCTACAGACAGCCTCCAAACCTCAAACTCACCCACAGGAAGACACATGAAACAAATGGTGACACAAATACCAAGCCTTTCCACAAACCAAGATGCCAACTCTGCCGGCACATTTATCCAGGAAATGTCATCACAAGACCTAATGCATTGCAAGATGCCACATGTTACACTGCATACACTGCCCAATGATGTAGCTCCATATATTTGTTTGTTGTTTTGTGCCTCCAAGTCTTTTTTTGATTTATGATGAGCCTAAGGTGAACCTATCTTGAGCTTTTATATTAACATATTAATGATATCTTAATTATCATTAGCTGTTCTTTTGGGCTTTGTCCACATGAACCAAATGACACATCCTCCCCCTGTCCCTATGGTGATGATTCTGGACAATACAGGGCCCAATCCCCCATTCTAGTGCATACTGTTCCGATGACATATGATCAATTTAGCACTGAATCCATGGTATACCACTGTTAAACTGAATTTTAAAAACTCATCTTTTGCTCTGGTTGACTGTTTTAGGGCACCTAATTTTTGGCAGAAGCAGCAGTAGTGGGAAAAACAGCAGGACACATTGTAAAACACCATTCAGCATCACTCATTAGTACCCAGGTAATGGGGACAGCAGGGTGGCTTCAGGGTCAGAATAGTACAGGCTGCTCCTGTAATATTAGGCCTGTGGAGACACCATTGTGGACTCATTTGAAATACAGACTGGAATAGAAATGCAATAAGTATGACTATTTCATTGGTTCATTTTTTAAAATCAAGAATTTATCAGACTCCCCATATTTCTTTAGATGTAAAGTTAAGATTTTGCGAGGAGAGGTAGTTGTGAGGGAAAATTAAGTCTGTGCATTCACTCATTCTTGGCTTTATGTGCTTTGGTTTTAAGAGTCAGGGTTTGAGTCCATTTGTGTTCAGACATGTTTATGGGGTTATTTACAGTTGCAACTACTTTACATTGATAAGCTCCTCATTTTTAACAGCTGCATAGTTTGTAGTTCAACATTGTTCCCTCCATGCTAGAAAAAAGCAATATGTATGTAATCTGGACACTTGTTTTTACAGTAGATAAGATTTTTTACTAACCAGAAGACAAGACTTGGTATGTTGTTGTTGTTGTTGTTTAAAAAAATCATATATAGGAGGAATTGACAGATTTATCCCTCCCTATGTCACTATGTGAATGCAAATTGAATGTTGTGTCTTAAAATCAACACTGATTTATGGCGATCCTGTTTCAGGATTTTCTGTGCAAGATTTATTTAGATACAGTTGCCATGGGCTTCCTCTGAGGGTGAGAGAGTATGATTTGCACAAGGTAAACCAGTGGCCTTCATGGCTTAAAATATCCTAGTCTCCTGAAGTTCTAGTCTAGCAGTCAGTCCATTATACCACAATGGTTCTCTTGAACTGGATGCACATTTCAAAGTTCGTTTGCATCGAGACTGTGCACACAGTTTCCTTCTGTGCTCATGAATCAACTGTGCTAGATTCCACATACAACGGGATGCTCTGATATGTTAGTAGTTTCCATTTCTAACACCAGCATTGCAGTTAGGATGTCTTGGTAATTATTTGAAATCCACATTCTGTCTTATTCTGTTTTGTTTCCTTTCTGGTAGACTGTTGGTGGGGGGCAGGTACAAACACTTGTTTAATGTACTGTATGGAGTTTTCACTCAAATGCATGTTTGCATTTCCCCATCAAAGGAAAGAACAGTATTTTCATTTGGGTGATTTGAGTGTGCTTCTGATTTACACATGCAGCTGTAAAAAGAAAAGGTGACACAGAGGGTTTTTAAAAGATATCTATCATGGATAGCTAAAACAGAAAGCTCGCTTAAATAAAGAAGCCAATTTTGCATATTTCTCTGAATTTTTCTCTCAATTGCTCTGTAACTTTGACCAGTGAATTCTATATAATCATTCAGGTAGCAAGCTGGTGATATTTGATTGTAATACACTGTTGTTGTGACCATTTCAGCTTCTAGAATATGAATGTAAAATAAAACACAAGAGGGTGCAAAAGGTACTTGAAGAAATTCCAGTTCCTATTTGAGTGGGTATTCGTATTAAACATCTTTAGAAATGTTTACTTTGTTCCAGTAAAAAATGCTACCTTTGTAGCAGTTTAAGTAAATTATATTGCTTATGTAACCATTTGATGTGATTTATGGTGAGGTTATACATCCTGCTTTGTATGTATTATTTGTTACCTGGAAAGAAATTGGTCTGTCTGAAGCTGCAAGGCAAGAGAAATACAGCAAGAAATCAACAGCCAAGAAAAGGGCTGAGAAGAGGGAGAAAGAGAGGGAGAGCAAGGGAGGAAAGGAGGGAGGGAGAGAAAAAAGAGAGAAAGAGAAAGAGAGAGGGAAAATATCAGAAAAGAGATATTTCAAGAAACCTGAAGTTGAGGATAAGATGAATTTTGCTTAGGAGAATACTTGCAGACCTTAGCAATGCTTACAAAACCATTTCAGAAGACTATAGGAAACTTTACAATCAAATAAATGTAAAAATTCACCAGTTCTAAATTCAGGCTGTGCAAAGCTAGACCCTGGATTTTAATCAAGATTTGCTGGTCATTGACCGAATGAATATTGATTGATTGATTCATTGATTGAATCAAGATTTGGAAATCTGAATTACTAGTCCTTTTACTTTGACAAGCACTCGGAAACCAAAATGGTTTTAAAAAACAAAACCTTGCAAACACGGTGAACATTAAAGCATCTCAACTAAGATTCACACAGGTTGTTCCAGAGATGTGTGTGTGTGCACGTGCATGCTAGGCACCTGTCAAGTTTGCTGTTATTCAAGCAAAACAAAACTATACAACAACACAAGCAAAAACAGATTTAAAAAGATGTCCGTGTTGCCAAACTTGTCTTTAACCTTGGAGAGCTTCCTGCTGCAGCCTCTACAGTTTAAGTGTTGCAACAAAGAATGCTGTCCTCCCCATTCAGGCTGGGATTCAGTCAAATTGGTTGGGCAGCCCTTTTACTTACACAAGTATAGACTGAAAGAGATGGTTAAACACAGTCACCAAAGTCCTCTTAAGATACAACACCAAGCTAAAAAATATTTTTAAAATATGCAAATGATTGTGCTTTCTCAGAGATTGTACAACCATGGTCCCTAGAGCACCCAATGGTTATGCAAACACATATAATTATTTCTCACACTTTCAGATTGGTAGGTGAAGAGCTACTTGATCACTACACAGGTGGGGAGGGGACCATGCTATAGTGCCTGTCATGCCCATCACACGATAAGACTGAGCAAAACTGTGCTAATGTATACTCTATTTATATTTATTTTTTTAATATCCCCCTTTTCTCTCATAATGGACCAGAAGTGGATACACTATAAGTGTATAGGATCTTACCAAGCAGCATACCTGAAACAATTTTATTGTCAGTCACTAATATTTCACATCATTTTTTTCCTTGTTCTATACTGTATATTGCATCTATCGCTACTCATTATCCTGGAATAAAAATCTCAAGCATGCCTTAATTCTTTTGAGACATCAAAAAACATCAAAAGCCTTCATTTAGAAAAAATATACCTAAATCCAAATGTTAGTCCTAATAAGAGTAGATCAAATGATCCATCAGTCATGGAGAACTTAACAAACCAATACTTCTGTAAATTTCATTCAGCCAGTGGGCCTTCTCTAGCTGGAACTGGATTTCAGTCACAAATGGATTTCACCAGAAATGGATATTCTTGCCCATTAGAGGGTCAACAGGTATACATACAGAGACATAAATGTGTTAGTCTAGAATATTGGTACGCAAAGGGAACTTGTAATACTTTTGAGATTAACCCTGTGAAGGGAGTTGTAACATAAGCTTTCATCGATTTGGTTTGATGCATCTTAGGAAGTAGGCCCAGCCTACAAAAGCTCAGGTATGCAATAAAAATCAATGTATTACTCAAATTAAGCAAACCCACCTTGCTGACAGCTCTTTAACTATCACAGTAAAACTGATATTTTGTGGTACCTCTTGTAAAAAAGAAAGAATCAAGAAATGATTTTATTGCAATTAAAAAAAAAACCTTTGCACAGAAATGGTAAAGGTACTTATCATTATTAAAATGGCTAGGTTATGACAGTAGAATGCAAATCAGTAAGCAAGTATAATAAAATCTTCTGCTATGACAAACATTGGTTCAGTGCTATGGGGGCAGTACAGACCACCCAAAAGGGGCGGTCTGTAGCCGCCCCAAGAAACAGTGAGATGGGGCCAAGGCTGCCGCACTGGCAGCCTCAGAGGCCCCATCCATCCGCTTCCGAAGGCTGCAGGGAAGCAGCAAACTGCACCCTGCTTCCCTTGGCACTGGCAAGAGGAGAAAGGGTCTGCTGCCGTGGTCCCTTTCTCCCCTGGGTCCTTGGCGCGGCCGTTTAAAGGCTGCTCCAAGGACCAGGCACAAAAAAGGAGCTCCGTTTCTGGCGATGTCATCATGGCATGTGCAGCATTTCTAAATGCTGTGTGTGTCATGACAACATCATGGCGCTCCCATATGGTGGCACCCATATGCCCTCCCTAAACTTAAAGGTGGCCTTTGAGCCCTAATCACGCCTCTCCAGGTGCGTCTAGATTGGGCCGAAGATACAAAGTTTTAGCTTTGATACTCCTTGGGCAAAGATATGGAACAGAAGAAAAGAAATGCTATTTGATGCATAGAACTGTTTGATGGTTTTGTTTCTGAGCAATACTGTGCTGAATTTCATGGGATTCTATGTTGAAAGCATAAAACAAAAAAACAAAACAGTATTTGTAAATATAAAGCAAAACAAAATGACACCAATTCTTTACTTTCTGAATATTTGCATATTTTACCACCCATGTCACACCTGTCAGCCTCCATTTCACTCAGACTGGCTTCTGTTTTGAAAGTGAGGAGGGAGCGACAGGCGGTGAGAACCCATTTAGGAAGTCAGTGCTTTTTGCCTGGGTCTGTATCTTGAGATTGAGGGAGTGTTGTCCTGATTGTCTCAGTAATGGAGATGCAATTCTCCTCCTCCCTGATTTTTTGCACCTAGAGTTTGGAAATGTTACTCTTCATAGTACAGTTCCTAGAATCCTCTAACCAGCATGACCAGTGTTCATGTAGGATGATGATTGGGGGTTTTGTTAGGTATTGAGGCCCAACTATGAAATGTACAGATGTGCACAAAAGGAAACCAGGAATCATGGGCATAATTGTCTGCAGCTGAAGGCTGGAACAGCAGACAGTGTTCAAGGTCAGATATGTGCTTGATTGCACGTAGGCCTGGGTAACATCAAAAGTCTTCCTGACTGAGGGGACAACATTGTTGGTGGCACAAGGAAAAAGAGTCACCAGAAGAGGATGGGTTTGTGACCGCATGGTACAAATCTATAAATAGCCTGCACTCCGCAGTGTGGGTTGTTGGGTAGTCGGAGTGGATAGATGGTTGGAGAGTTTTTTGTTGGACGAGCATGTATATATTTGTAAATACAGCAACTTTAAGAATAAAACCTCTTGAGGAGAGAGATTTGGCTCCAGTCTGTTTCATCAGCAGCGGGCAGGAGGAATTCCTGATAAAGCCGAACAGCTCCAAGGTTGCCAGTAGTTCCGAAGGCATCGGAGATTGCTTTACCTGTGCATCTGCTTGTTTACATCAACAGATTTATAGTCCACAGACACTTTATGCACTTTTTTTTTTTTTAAATTCTAATGGGGTAGGGCCAATTTTCAGTTAAGTTTCAGTATATGTGGGTCATGCCATTTTCATTTCAGATGATGGACAGAATATTGAATATGTGGGTAATGACTGTTCTTCCTGCATTAAGCACACCCTCCACATACAGAACAGTAGGCTGAGTAGATGGTTGTAACGCTAGACAGTATTGGCTGCAGCTTCCAGCTGAGTTTTATATTCAGTGACAAGGCCACATTTGCTACTGTATAATGTGTGGAACAGCCCTGAGTAATGGGACCCACGGGGAACCCATCCTTTCAATAGATGTATTTAGTTTCCACAGACTGGACCATACCAACAAAAAAAATTTTCCATGTGCTTATTTAACATGTTTTCAAATATGAGTTATGCTTCTCAACACAGAAGAATGTGAGAGCTTGGTAGGGAATAGGAAGGTGAGAAGGGCCTGGCAGCAGGGGCCAAATATGCATATTTCTGTTTCATGCTTTGTAGCCTATATGCTCATTAGTCCGCCTCCAATTCATGCTGCATGGAGAACGGTGGGAGAGCTGAAGCCTGACACCTTAATTTAACTTTCCAAGCTATATTGGAGTGAGCTGTATCTAATCCTACACAAACAGCATTCTGCCTCACAATGGGGAGCTCTTGGAATGAGAGGAAACACAGCACAGTTTGGAAGAAAACCTGGAGAGAGAAATACAGAATGTTTAAAATACTCGATTAAGTGCCAGCACTCAGCTAAGTCAATTTTATCACTACATTTTTCAAAGTTCTCTATAGAGTTAGTTTCCTGAAATTCACATACAGAGCAGGTGTTGAACAATTCAACCTTGTACTCTAAGATTTCTGTCTTCTTGTGAGTTCTGCTACTTTGAGACTTTCTCATATGCTTTAATTTTAGAGAATTTTCCCTATCTTCTTTCAAATGGACAAAGTGAGTTAAAATTTCTCCCCAACTATGTGGGAAAGTAGCAGAAGTGATGAAGGGAGGGGAATACATTGGGAAAACATACTTTTTGTATTCTTTTATCCAACAAGGAGTTGAGTTATACAGAAATTGTCATCCTTTTACAGCTCTGAAAGGCATGGTTGTAGATACACTTTAAATGGCAAAATGCACCAGTGTGATGATGCACATTGCATGTGGATTAAGAGTTGTCACCACATTCTACCAATGTCAAATTCTCAACTCATTTGGAAGATCCTGCTCAGGTAAAACATCTTGGAATTTTCTAGGAGGAAAACACTGCCATGTACTTTGTTCATCCATCCAACCTCCAAGTGTTTATTTTGACTGGCTGTGATTATCCATCTGACTGAGAACCCATGAGTGGTCAGAAACTGAATCTAAGTCTGTACACACACCTTGTACTCTTGCAATGTATTGTGCTCTCTTATTTCAAAAAAAGTCCTGGCAACAGTCCTTAGATTCTTAAGTCGACAGCCATTTTTCACCTGTTCAGATGCAACATTGGACGAGTTGGAGGGAAGTGCAAAGTATTTTTAAAAGACTATAACCTTTCTCATCAGTGGTAAAATTCAAACATATAGCTGTGTTCTTCTGTAAAATCAGTATGTAGAGAGATCTTGTAGTACTTTTGATACTACTTGGAAGAAAGAAGTTAGCCAACTTCTTTCTTTCAGTTAGTCTCAAATGTGCTACAAGATGTCTCTACATACTTTCTCATCAGGTTTTCCACCCAGTTTTATTTGATACTGTAAACATTTTGGGGGGACTTTGCAGCAGGATCTTTCTGGTCAGGTATAAACATGTCTTAGGCAAAAGTAATGAGGAGATGCTGATAATGTCTTAATGACCAGCTTTAGAAGGACAAAATAGTAGAGATATCATGGGAGACAGTTTGAGGGAAGGGACCTAAAAGTAAACCAAGGCTGCAGCCACAATGGAGAAATAATCCAGGCTGACACCAATTTAACTGCCATAGCTGAATGCTATGGAATTCTGGGATTTGCAGTTTTATGAGACATTTAGGCCTGGCAGAAAGTGGAGTGCTGGTGCCAATTCTAGGTGCCATCACTGTGCCAATGGCATACTTGTGAAATCTGCTGTTCAGACTTAAAAGAACCTGGTTTTTCTGGGTAATTTTTGGTCTGGAGGGATGCCACACAGTTTGACTGCTGAGGCATCTCTCCGGAGAAAAAATGGGCAGCTCGAGCCCACCCTTTTGGGGCAGTCTATTGAGCCCCTTAGACTTCTGTGGCAGAGAGCTCTGGTGCCACAACAAATCATAATTCCCAGAATTCCATAGCATTGAACTATGGCTTTTAAAGTGGTGTCGACTTGGATTATTTCTGAAGTATGGATGCAGCCCAAGACATGGTCTCAAGTAGCTGTCACCAGACTAGATAAACTGCACACTGCCTCTTCCCCCATGAAAGGGTCTAATTGCCAGAGGGGATGCTTGTGTACTGTATCTCTAGGCACAGCTCTCAGAAATGAGTAAGTCTAGACAGGGATCATGCTTTCACAGTGATTTATCAGGCAAGACAAAAGAGGTGGCGGGGGAAACACAGCAGACGGAAACAGTAAGAGATTGTATGGAGATTGTAAAGTGTCTGTTTTGTTTTTATTTGCATATGCTGGTGTTTGTATTGTAAACTGTTCCTTTTCTGGAGAGGATACTTCAGCAAGTAATCGTTTTGATCCAGCACAACCCTTGTATGTGACACTGATCTATACGGTTGCAGTCTCCACTTGAAATTGTGATTCAGTTCATGCTTCCTATTATTTGTGAAGCATCTGGTTTTTTTGCTGTGGCAAAAAATGTTCTTTTGTTTCAGGCAATTTGTGGCCTTGGTGCTTCCCTTTCCCTCACTTCTCTGCCTTGTTGAGAATTCCAGCAGAGGAAATATACTGAGAGCTTTCATTTATCATTTGAGGACTAATATTCATTATTGATCTGGTGTACTAATAGGTGAGTTCTTTGTTTCCTTTCTTGAGATACACATGTGGCAGAAGCGAGGCAGAATTTTCAAAAGGCATCCTTCTCCTGCCTTTTTCATGCTGTAGTCATTGAAATCTGTTCATCGACAGCAACTGTGCTGCTGATGAGTTGTTCAAGCGACAGGTGGTGGTGCATTTGCTAGAGTGGACCATTTGTTGTGTTATTAAGACAAACTGAGGTATTTGTACATTACGTACAAGGTAATTCTAGTTCATGGCTACAGTACTAATCCTGGGAGCCTTCGGGTTTGGATTCAAACTCATAGCATATGCCAGGTGACTTGAAAGCTAAAGAGAGAAAAATGATGGAAGATAAAAGCATTTCAGCTTCATTAAACAGGCTTATTTCACAGGAGCAATTGCTGGCATGGTCTTGGGAAATCTTAACAAATGCTTGAGCTTTTTCCAGCTGTCAGACATTTGGTGAGCACATTCCCATGTTCTCATGATGCTTTAGATGGAGAGGCTGAGGCCTAATCCATGGCGAAGTGCTAAAACTGAATCTTGGCTGTGAGTGCCACACTCACAGCAGAACTCATTTGGATTAAAGGAATATAGCTGCCAGGGGATTAGCACCATAAGAAGGAATTGGGGGGGGGGGGGGCTTTTCACATGACACAGTTATAGTATTATGGCTCCAATTTAATTACCATGGCAACATCCCAAGAAATCCTGAAATTTTCTGTTTATGGAGTTCTATTTAAAATTCTCAGCCAGAAGGTCCCACTAGCATGTCATCAAAGTGTAAATTCTAGAATTCCATAGGATGTTGCCATGATAGTAATAATAATTGTGACATATCTTTATACCTTTCAATTACAATATCATATACACAGCCTAAATGTATTTACATATTTACGTGTGGTTAAAGTTAAATTTTGGTAATATTTGATGGCTTTTTAAAAGAAAATTTAAAAAGAACAAAATAACTTTTTTTTTAAAAAAATTAAAATTTCAAAATTATTTTAAGAAATTTGGGGCCTCTCCTTTCTCCTCCCACTGAGCCTTGCCCTACTGAAACCATCTCCTCAATGTTTTAAAGGGATAACAGTAAATGCCACAGCTGGTTTCTGCCAAAAGGAAGATGTTTGGGGAGCAGTGGTTTCATCCCTTCAGAGTGTCCACTAGTGTAGCCTGCACCCCTGCCACCGTCTCCCCAGTGATGTGCTTGGAAAAAGAGTACCTAAGGATCCACTTTGTAGAAAAACTGTGTGAAGATAAGGTGTACATATAACGGCTTGCCACTTTGTGCACTTGCCACAGAGAGACATTTCAGCTGAGCTAACTGGCCATGTTATATAATAAAGTGAGCTGTAGTCATAAATAGATGGCTATGGGAAATGAAAAAGAGGAGTGATAGGGCTGAAGCTGCCAATGATAATGTGTGCTTCCAAATGAGGATTTTACTTTGCAGACACTCCAACTTATTCACTAAAGGTTGGGGATGGATGTCCAAGTAGTATCTTTTCAACACTTCTTATGTCTTTCCTCACTTCAGCACAGAAAATACATTGAGAGGAAAGGACAGAACAATTCCACGATTACCTTTGAGTGGTGATGCTAGGTGGTCCCAGGAGCTGTTGATCTGGAAGCACTTAAGGTTTTGCCTAGCAACCTTGGAGTAGATATCAGAGTCTGATTCAGGCTCAAGTTGTGAGTGAATATATTCAGATTTAAATCTGGAATATTTTGTAGCCAACACAAAATCTATAAGACAAAGTTGGTCCAATTTTTTTATAGTGGAATGCCTAATGACACTTTCAAATTGACAAATTCAAATCCAAAGCCAATTGAGTTTGGATACCTGAGGCAGAAAATTTGGGAAATGGCTCTCTCACTCCCTGGCAGTAAAAATCCAATACAGTGGGCCCTTCTTATCCATGGGAGTTCCATTCCAGAGCCTCCCCTTGTTGCAGAAGCAGACTGAGGATAACCACAAGACTGGCTGAAATTCAGAAGGCTCAGACATTTTATTTACGGTACCGGGCTTCTAGCATCCTGGGATGCAAAGAGAGCATCATTCTCACAAAGGTTTTACAGACAAGTACAAACAGGAACTACTCAAACCCTGTGCCTCCCCCCTTCCCCTGGTTGCATTTCATAATCTATATATTAGCACATTCATTCTATGACTTTAGCAATTACATGTTTACATTATGGCAATCATATTTTGAAAGTTTAAGAAATACTAAAGTTCATCATGACCTTATTTATTAAACAGGAAAACCTCTAACTGTTTTGTCCAAGGTGTTTAGATAAAGCGAGGAAGCTCTATATTCCCAAACAAAGTCTTTTGCAAGAGCTGCTCAATCTGAAATTAGTCTTTGCAAAAGCTGAATTCTAACATTCTTGAGACCTCAAATCATCATACCCCCCCCCCCCCCAAATCATAGTCATAGCCAGTTAGCAAAAACAATTCTAATACATTTCTTTAACTAATCGCAAAGGTCTCCTACACCTGACTGGCAAGAATGGTGGGACCTCAAGTCCTATGGTACAAAATGGTAGTGTATATACACCACTATTGAAATTAATGGGGTTTGCCATCCATGGGGTGAGTGCACTGTACTAATAAATTCAATAATCAATAACCAACATAACATCTAAAATCTGCTTTCAGAAGTATTTGCCTCATTTTGACTAAACCTAGGTCTAGCCCTATTCTGGTCACTTATAGGGACATGCAGAAGGCACTAATCTTGTGAAATGTCAAGGACAAAACAATACAAAACAAAAGCCTAAGAATGTAAACTCAAGCAGTTGTTGTTATTGTTGTTGTTGTTGACGATGATGCTAATGATACTGAAGAAGAAATTATTTATTTAGGCTTCATCTAATTTCTAACAAAACCTCTTCCACTCCCACCCTCATTTTATGGCATCATGCACAGGCTGTAAAAATGAGGTCATTTTTCAAATGGGTGCAGGGAAGAATCAACGATAATATTATAGGCCCTCTAAATTTTCTTCCCCCAAGTCCACAGAATGAGACTGCACAATGAGAAGGACTCATTCTAGAAATTTCACTGGATATCTTCAGGTAGCGGCTATAAAATGAATCCCAACACATATTTTTGATTCTTCCCCATTGCAGCTTGATGGGATGAGGGTTGAGTCCCAATTTCTCCACCTGTGCTTCCCCGAATTTGAACCAAAAGAGTGTTTTTGTCAGTCCTATACTTCCAGCCAATCATAGGGGCTGATGTTGCACATTCCTGTTTCTTGTTTCTTAATGTACCTGACAAATAGTGTACACCAGTGCATGTCAAGATTAGGGATTACCATCTAATTCACTGCTCCCTCATGATTAAAACAAGACAATATAACACATGGAATTCTGATATAGCACTTCAGTGCTCCTCATAATAAAGGAAACAATTAGTAGGGAAATGCCATCAGAGCATGAAGAATTATTTACATTCCACTCATTTCCAAGATGGCTGCAAATTCCCAACTGAGTTGCTGCTGTAGAGAAGCTGAGATGTGTCATTCTTACAGCGGCAGACCACAAAGCCTTACATCGTTATTCTAAATGCATATTTTTTTCCCCTCTGTCCTGCACATCAGAGGATCTCACTAGATCACCCAAGCATAAAGAACTGATAAGTCTTTTCAGAATGGTGAACAAGAGAAGATGGTTAATATTTTGATCCCAGTGATTCTGTAGCCTTTGATCCCCAGTGACATGCTGGGGGCTTTGATTTCAGCATCTGCACCTAATGATTCTGGATGTAGATGCTAAACTCAAAGCCCCCAGATTGTATAAATCTGAACAGTGTAAGTCATCAGTTGTGGCAAGTTGCATATATTTTTTCAAGGACCCAGACACCTTGAATTCTGCCTTCTTTCCCTCTGTTTGGTAAATATGCCTAAGAATGTAAACTCAAGAAAGGAGAATAGAAATGGCCAATATATTGGAGATGTGTGAGGCCTGAGTTCATTTAAATAGCACAAACTTTGATATGGCATAACCTCCAAACTGAGCCAATGCTGTTTTGTAGTGGCAGCATGAGAATAGAGAGAAAAAAATTATTTTGTGAATTACAAATCCCAGAATTTCTCAATCACATAGCTGAAGGATTCTGGGACATGAAGTGAAAAAAGGTAATTTTTCCAAGCTTTTCACAATGCACTACTAGCAGAGATTTTTCAGATGCTCCTGTCTTCACACTATACTGTATAGAAAAGTAAAAGCTATTTTAGCATACTTTAATGCAATATAAATTAGGATTTGTTTTTAGACTGCCAGCTCCTAAAGTTTCCTCTGTTTCACAGTGTGTCTGGCTGTGCTGGTACGGATTAAATGGGGAAAAAAACATAGCAGAAAATGAATGGCACTTAAAATGTCACAGTGAATCTTGGTTCTCATAAATGCACATATCATTCCCATCAGGCTTATGAATCAAAGTATAATTATCTCTTTTAAATTAACTTCACTGATCACTCCGATTAACTTGGCAAAAAGATGGCTGATGGGATGAGGATCCCAGTTACTGATTATATGCCCCAAATCATTTTGGATGACAGTGAACAAAATGCTCTTTAAGTGCCTGGGTGAGAGAATATGTATGTATTTATTTACTGCATGCATTTCCTCTCTTTTCTCCAAGAAGCTTAAAATGCCATACATGGCCTCCGCTCCTCAGGTTTGAGAGATAAATCTGGCTTTGACTGGCCAGAAGCTACCCAGTGAGTATCGGCTCAGTGGTGATTTGAATCCAGCTCTCCTTCCTCCTACTCCAATATTCCACTAGGGGTTTCTGCAGTAAATGGTTGGTTATGAGACAGAATCCAAAATGCTGCTGCTTCTCCTGTTCCTATAAAAGAAAGGCATGTATGTCTAATCACCCACCTCACAAGGTTTTGTCAGCCCTTTACATCTGAAGAAGAAATTTGGAGGGGGGGTGGTATGCATGCACTGATGAATGTGGAGTTATTTGTATAAAGAATGACTAAGTGAAATTTATTGTTCAGGAGCCACTTAGGCTCTTGCAAATATGACAAAAAGCACTGCATCAATATATATTCAAAGTAGTTACTTAGGATGAACCCATGTCTATGTGACTGCCACTAATTTCTGTGGGATTAAGTAAACAGGTTGCAGTTTGAAACACTATAAGGCAGGGGCAAAACTTGTGAATTGTCTACGCACTTGGATCATGTCCCCCCCCCCCATTCCAGTGGCATCCCCAAGAAATTCTATCACTTTCTTCTATGTAACTGAAACTTTTCAGATGAAATCCTCCCCCTTACCCAGTCTGCCCATTGCTTTATTTACCTACACATTTATTTAACTAATAAAAGTCTGGAAAGCATATTCTCCAGTGGCAGTCCTAGCATTGGAGTCACCCAGTGCAGGTGCTGAGGGGGGCAGTGATAGCCTACCCGCCCCCTGGAACCCAGGGAGACCAGTCATCAGCTAGCCAATGCAACGGGGAAAGGGGGACAGATGCCCACTTGCACTCCTTCCGTTACATCGCCTAGCTAGCCAGGGTGAACTAGCAAATGTAACAGGAAAGGTGAGAAGGCAGATAGCGACAAGTGCTTCCCCCCTCTCGCTCTACTGTCTTGTCTCCCTTGGCAGAGAGATCCAGGGTGGCACAAAATGGGCAGGCACCACCAGCATCACTGCACCCCTCCACAGGTGTCATCTGATGTGGTCCAACCCCCTACACCTCTAGTTACACCACTAATATTCTCCTTTGTGCTTTATCCTGTACAGTATTCTCCCCAGGTTCAGAATCTTGGGTTGATTTTCAGGTTTTGTTTTCTGACAAAGGCTTTGATGCCTTTATTGCCTGCATGTGACAAACAGAGATTCAGAATTTACTTAAAGCAGATAAAACTTGTGACCTAATGTAGCCTAACAGTAAGTTATTCTGTCTTTGTAAATCACATATTGGGTTGGAGTCTTTTTAAAGATGAAGAAGCCCTGCCAGAGAAAAGACTGGAATTTTCAAACTGAATGGTCAGAAATGAGACTCGAGGGTGGCCTGGAATATTTGAGATAGGGTTGGTGTCATTTCAGAAGGGTACTTTGATCCCTGTATTCCCTGTTTTGGAAAATCTTGCTCTGAAAAATGGAATGGGTACAAGAGGAAAAAGAGAGAATGTGCGTGCCAAAATCGATATTTTCAGGTTGCATACAGATAGGATTATTGGCTGGGGGGGGGGGGGAGTTTGGTCTATGGCTAACACTGGAAGAAATAAACTCCTCAATGTTGGCATTTAATTAATTTTTAAATTAATACACTTTACTGATTTCTTTAGCTAAGCATGATGACCTTCATAGCATAAATGATCTCCCAGTGTGAACTTGCAACTGACATTAACATAGCATCTCTCTTAATTTCTAGCAATAAGAAGGGAAAGATAATTGGAAACTGTTGTGGGGATCTTCATTAGTAGAACTAATCATCTCTGGGAAGAATGCTGTAAGAATACATGGTTTTTTGCTTTGGATCAAAGAGAAAGTTTTCAATGGTCTGATACTGAAATATGGCATAACATCTTAATTCCAAATGGGAAAAAAAACTATATAATGAATTCTTCTAGCTCTGCCATCCAGCTCTGAGTACCATTGATTATGTAGCCAAAATGGCACCATCCACATGTTTGCTGGAGGTATCAGTACTGGTCCAAAGATTCAGGCAGCCCAGTCTAGCTACAACTACTTTACTATGTGGG
Organism: Urosaurus nigricauda; assembly: GCA_034509955.1. NCBI lineage: Eukaryota > Metazoa > Chordata > Lepidosauria > Squamata > Phrynosomatidae > Urosaurus > Urosaurus nigricauda. The sequence continues at coordinate 144,218,156 of JAOEGL010000003.1, read as the reverse complement.
AGATAACTGAGTAAGCCAATCATCACATTTTTTCCAGCCTTTTTCTAATATTTCTCCTAATAATCTGCTCTGAATACTTACAGTGAGTTACTGGCCCCTTCTCCTGGGCAAAAAAGACTGTAATTGTGTAGTTAAACTAAAACTGGTGGACACTTTCTCTTATAATCACCTGCTTTGAGTTCCATGTGTACAGACAGGAGGGAATGGCAATGTGTGAAACAGATATTAATTCAGTTTACAGCCACACTGACCAATGAGAATTTTCTCTAAAAAAAACACACAAAAAACTGTATTGATAACAGAATTATTACAATTAACCTTCCAAATAGTCAACAAGCATTTACTAACTCCTTTTCAGGTTGGATATTATGTTACACAAAAAGTGTGTGGCAAGAGACCATCTTTGTGCTGTTTTCTATTATTAACATTTATGCAATGCTAAATGGCCTAAATATTTCTCTGTACTTCCACACACAGTGTAATTTATATATGTCTATTCATGTAGGCATGATAACCAATTTCATGGAAACCCTCTTGATTTGTTATTCCTGCATTTCATCCAAGTTCAGTTATCAGTCCTTCATACCAAGCATCACAACACTGCTGATTTCTGGCTGCTAGGAACTAGTCATTGGCATCAGTATGCCTGGGGGAAGCTGGTGCAGGGAACTATTGGGGCAGGATAAGGGACTGAATACATTTGAGTCCTCCTTCCCACCCAAGTGTCTGCAGTTGGAAGTTGTAGAGCATATCCAGCTTCTTCAATGTGCAGTACCTTTCCTCCAAGCTGGACATTTCAAAATGTTGTGTAACCAGGCAACTCCAGCTGGAATAACATTAGCAGTGCCATTTCTAACTGTACTACAGAACTCTCTGGAGCAGAATCTGAACGATGTGGTTAAACACATAGAGCTAGGCGAGACAACTGTAGTAACTGTAGCTTACTGAGGACAGGGAGGAGAATGTCACTGGAGATCACTCAAATCCTATTTAGTAGATGCATTTTTGTGTTAGAATGAAATGGTAGAGAAAAAAGGAAAGGCTACAATAGGGAGCTATAACAAGAAGGCTGGAACTGCATTTACCATTTATGCCAGTGAGGAGAGAATGTTGTTGCTTGCTAAATTATCTGGTTTAGATAAGGAGAGCATAGGTTTTCACAGCCGATTGCTTCTCTGGTTAGCGTTCTGATTCATCCAGATATGAGGATGTCTTGGGAATAAACCAGTGATGTGCTATTACGTTCATGTCAATATGTGTCAATTATTTAGCACACAGTGATTCTCATCTTTCAACAGCCTTAAAATGTGGATTTCTGTTAGTAAAACCTTCAGAGCTGTAATACTGAGATGCATAAGGCTGGGTGAATCAAAATCGACCCCAGTTGATAGACACAATCAGACAACTGGAGAGCGATGTTGCTGCTTTTGGTAATGTGTCAGATTATGATTTCTCTTGATCTTGGGTACTTCTCTGTCCTAATCATAAACCATATCAAAAGTGAAAATGAGCTTCGTGATTTGAGCTAGCCACATATTTTTCACAGTACTGGTCAATTTGACAGCTAATGCCCAAGGCTGGAGAAAATGTCACAGGTGGTGTTGGAGTAACATTAGTAGGATCTCCATGGGTACATAACACATTACTCACATATGTCTGTTTTGTGATTTTCTGTTCACTTATATAAGAAGTGATATAAAGATCTCATGGGAATTTTACAATGTTATTCTATAAGCTTTAGAAGCCAGGATAGAGGAGTGGCACCAGTAACCAAGTGAGTTACGAAGCATAAAGGTTGCTTGCTTTCCTGGTATCGCAGAACTTTGAAAATAACATTCAGAATGTGACTGGACAGCTTTAGCTAGAGTGGAAAAGGTGAATGAAAATAAGCTAGTACACTGTCCTGAATCTGCACACTGATCAAAAGAAGATTTGAAAGAGTGCTGACTGGGAATAGTCAAGCTTTTTTAAGGTCAGGACTGTGAGTATAAAGAGAACTTGAGAAGCATTAAGAAGAATCCAACAGATCAAATGCCTACCAAGGACCTTATCAGACATCGGAAATTGAAAGTATAATCTAATGGCAATCCGAACGCAATCATGGGGTTTCATGTTATTGCGAATTAAAGTATCTCACACAATTTCGGGCAAAAAGGAAGTCATTCTGAATGCAACCATGGGTTTTACGTTATTGTGAATCAAAGCATCTCATGCAATTTTGGGCAATTGGGGGTCATTTTTAGGTAATGGGAAGTCATTCTGAACGCATTCCGAACGCAATAGGAATTCATGTAAATTTGCTAAACTAGCAAATTCACATGAATTCGAATTGGCTCCAATTGGCTCCATTCGCAATAAAGAGAAATTCCTCCCATCTGATAAACTCCCAAGTTTCCCACAATGACCAGCCAGATGGAAAACTGACTAGCAGGATATAAAGGTGATAGCCCTTTCCTACTGGTGTTTTTTTCACAGAGGCAGCATATCAGCATCATAAGTAACTGCCATAGTGTGGCAAGCCACTGGACACTTCTGATTTCCCCAGCAACCAATATTGTTTAGGCCTGGATGTAAAGGAAGGGCTGCTGCAGGGGAAGTGACTATAAAAGGGAAGGAGCAAGTCAAAGGTGAGCGTGCCAGTTTAAGAGAAGAAGAATGAGTCAGTTTAAGAATCAGTCGAGAGCAGTTCAGAGCCATCACATTCTGGGATTTATCAGTTAGGATTCAGGCCAGTGTACCTTAGCAGAATTCATAGTTCTGTTAAAGCAGAAGCAGAAATATAAGAGAATAGGTTTAAAGGAAATAAGAAACAGTTTACTTTTGAAATATTTCAGTGTGATAACTGAATAAGAAATATTTTGTGACTATTAAAGACCCGTGACTACTGTAACCATACAATCTGTGAAACATTGGCCCGATACAGATAGGCAAAAAGGGGCATGGCAGCGACGATATTAGGGCTTGGCAGCACGCACCAAACAGACACTGAAGAGCCCTATGATGTACAGATGGTACCATTACAGCGCCACCCCACCCACATGGGGGACGTCGCAGTTGCGACCCTGCAACACAGTGTCCAGTCTGCTCTAGGAGGAAGCAGCATCATAAGGGCTGCATCTCAGCCCTTTCAATGTCACAAAAAGGAGCTGCTCTAGGTGGCTCCTTTTTTTTTTTTTGCTGCGCAGTGGTGCAGCTCCATTAGGTTGCTGCTGCACTGCTCCACATCTAAGAGGGGCGGCTCTAGACCACCCTATTTTGGGCAGTCTGTCAAACCTCATTCTTGAAAAGATACAGTCTTAACACATGCTTGTAAATAAAGAGGCTACGGAGACAGCCCTGCAGGGGTGGCTCTGTGCCACCCCTGTATGTGCGGGGTTGGGGACATGGCAACCAGACACCATGCCCCCAGTCTGCTTAGAAAAGAAGTCCCAAAAGGGGCTTCTTTTTATAGCACATGTGGGGCATTCATGATGCACGCACAGTGACGTATAGATGCTGTGCTGTAGGGATGGACTCAGAACAAAGAAATGCTTTCTTTGCACCAGTTCTTTCAACCAAAGGGAATCATGTTACAAAGGAAGACCTACTTCTGCTCCAATAAGATATAAGTGGAGACCTTCGTTCTTCAAAAAGCAGGGAAAGATTCCACTCCTGCAACCTTCTAGATTGATCAGTGAGCTTTTCCATAAGCCAAAAGTTCCAAAATCGAGAACACCAATCAGTCATATTAACCTTTTCAGTTTTCCAAGCCCTGGCAATTTCAATCCTGGCCAATGCCAACAAAAATGCTATAATATCTTTATTGTATCATTCTTGTTTTCATTAGTAAACACTGAGAGTAATAAAAGTTCTGGAGAGGGGACAATTTTTAGATCTGTGATCTCTGAGGCTAAGTTAACTACAGAATACCAAAATGCAAATACACTTGGTCAATCATACCACATGTGCAGGAAGGTACCTCTATTACTACACTCTCTCCAATAGCACAATGTGGTGTTCTTAGTAATGTGTGCAACTTGTGGTGGTGTGAGGTACCATCTATGCACAACTTTAAGAGGGGTTTCTTTCAGGGCTATAGAATTAGATTTATATGGGGGAGTGTTCCAGATTTTAAGCCAGTCTGAATCTGTCATTTGGATGTTTAAATCCACCTTCCACCTCACTTTATAAATCAGCCCACAACCAAAAGTCTAATGTAGCATCCATTTATATATTTTTGCCACTCTGCTTTTAATGCAGGCATCTTCATTTATATACATGAGTTCGAACAGTGTAAGTGAGCGAGAAAGTTCTTTCCTGCTAATGAGCTGAGCTAAAAGAGATTAAATTTAATTCAATTGCATTCATTTCTTGATGTGGGAAAGGGCCTCGATCAGCCACTCTCTGGACCTAGGTCTACCATGTAGAAATAGGTCTCTCACCATTAAAAACCCCTTGCTGTAGCATGGATGGAAACACGTCTACTTATCAGGCTCTGCAAACAGGGGGTGGGAAATAAATGGTTGTATGGGTGAAAGACTTGGAGCAAGAACGTGCCTCCACTTTTTCCAGAGATAATATTTGGACAGCAAGAATCTCCAATTAGTTCTCAAGCCATGCTCCTAAGTCTTGATTGGTGCTTGATTGAGGACAGTTTCCTCAAAGGAGAAAAGCCTCCCCCCCTCCAATGAAATCTCTTTGTGTGTGTATGTGCATTCAAGTTGTGACCCCATGAATCTCATATGGTTTTCTTAGGCAAGAAATACTCAACGGTGGGTTTGCCAGTTATTTCTTCTGAAATATAGCTTACACCTGGTATCCATTGATGGTTTCTCATCCAATTACTATTTAGGTCTGATCCCATTTAGATTCCAAGATGAGACAAGATCAGGTGCCTTTAGAATGTGTAAGCCATTATGAATTCTAGATACTAGTCACCAACCATCCAATCAGGGAAATAGCTTAGAAAAGTTAATGCTTTAGACATACAGCTTTCCCAGCCACTATGGCCATTAGTCATACTGGCTGGGGAGTTCCCAAAGTTGGAGTCTTAAAAAGCAGTTCTTCTGTGTTCTGATCAAGAAAAACTATTTTAGCCCTCAAAAAGATTAATAATAAAATAATAAAAAGTTTATTTTTATCCCACCTCTCTAACAGCATTGAGCAAACACCTCATTAATAAACAACCCATATAATCAAAATATGGTCTCTTCACATTACATAGTATCATTCCTGTTGCAATACATTTCTTTCTTGTGGTGAAAACAGGATGTGCAAAATATATCTGGCTCTTCCAAGAAAGAATATTATGTACATTATTGTGTTTGCTAACATCTAAGCAAATCTGACATGCTGCTCCTCTGTATTGCTTAGGGACTTTTTTTTTAATAAGTAAAACAAACTCTCACAAGGAGGCAAGCTGATCAGAATAGTAAAGCAAAGCACCTTATGTCTTGGGATAAAGTTGCATTTCCAGAGAGCCAGAATATTTGAAGCTTCATGTGTTCTTCTCCTTGGAGTGGTTTCAGAGCAGATGTTTAAAAAGTCTTCAGCTTGAAAACACTCGTTTCTGAAATATTTAATGCTATTTTTAAATTTGAAAAACAATCTGCAGCCTTGGATGGCCTTTGAAAGGCATCACAGTAAACACTTCTTTATGCCAAAGAGAAGCTCTTAGGCATAACTTTCTCTAGTGAACTCCACAAAACTTTAAACATACAAGAGAGGATGGAACATGGTACATTTTTCTCCTAAAAGCTAGTTCAAGATGACAAAAGTAATCTCTTCCAATTTATCCACACAAAAGTAGCTAACTTTTCTTCTTCTGTCCATTTTTCTTCCTTTGAAAAACCAGCCAAATCCAATCCATCTTTGTGTTCTGAATAGGGTTTAAGTGCCCATCAGATTAGAGGCCATAAACTTTGTAAAGCCCATGTTCCAAACTGAGTGAGCAGTGTGCAAGTAGAATAGATTTCCACAGGGTTTGCCATTAGAGTGTACAGTAGCTCAGTGTTAGAGCACATGCTTTACATATGGAGAGATCCTGGTTCAACCCCTAAAATTTCCAAGTAGGCTGGAAAAGAATGTCTGCTGGTTGATGTGAACAAAACAAAGCTAAATGAGCCAATGACAAACTTGAGTCCTATGTTCCTATGCCAAGTGAAATAATCTTATATGAGACACAGAGAGGAAAAGACTGCCATGTCCAAAATCAGGAATTGTAAACAAGGGCTCATTTTCCCTGTATCACAGCTTTTGCTGTGAACATTAATGCCTATGCTATTGTCCATGCCAAACACTGATATTGTCAAAATGCATTTTTATGAAGAAGCAGCTGTAGACACCAATTTCATCATAAACTTGCATTATTACAGTCTCATTTCTGAACATGAAGAGCATAGAAAATATGAAAATTCAGATGTTGCCTAGATAGAACATCAAATATCACTAGCGATTAATAAATATGGTCTTATTATACCATTGAGTTAATAGGATCTCAGATGTATTGTTGGCAAATTGTCATGATCCTCTGAGACAAATGGAACATGTTGATGACTTGGTGATGAGATTAAGGACTGCCTATCCAGATAACCAGCACATTTCAAGTAGTGTTTTTCAATGCAAGTTGGTGTCAGATTAGAGATGCTGGGGAAGTCTGAATAAAATCCTTTTGTGATTGGAGTTTTGTTGTTCTGACAAACTGAACATTAACTATGGTGGGCTGGATAGTCATGACGAAGTGGATAGAAGAGCCACTCATCAAAACATATGTTAAAACATACATAATGTTTCAGCAAAATGCTATGAATTTTTTATGTTTTCCATACTATGGTGCAAAGTCTCCCACCCATCATTGTCATATTTTCACATCTTACGCTTTGCTGTCCATTCCTCTACTTTCCACTTTCTTGGCCAAGCATGAAGGCTGGTATGTTGCACGTACATAAATATATATGCAGTCAAACACACACACACACACACACACACACACACAAGCAAACTATTCTATTCCATGCATGAAGATTTCAAAGAACCCTAAGCTGACACCCTGTGAGTGACAAGCACAGGCAGATTATGCTTCCGTATGCTTCTTTTTCCACGGGTTTTTGTTTGTTGGTTTGTTTGTTTATGGTGGCTGGAGGAATTCAGGACCTCCTTCCACAGTTATCCTCTGTGCTCTTCATTTACTGTTTTTTCAGGACAGTTGCCTCCAAATGACAATTTATTGGGCAGGAGAGGACAGGAAGACACTGGACAGAGTGTGTCTATCTTTCTGAAGCTGGATTTGCAGAGAAACAGGCATCTTTCTGGATCTGCCAGGGATCTTCTGAAGACTCCCTGGAGGCCAGGATTTCACTCAGTAGGTCTTTATGATGGCATAAGTCTTTTTCGCAGCACCAGCAGTATGTGTGAGTGTGAAAGCACTGGCAAACTGGCATCATTCAGAGAAAACCAAAATTAGGTGCCTGAGTTATTTAAATGTCCTCTCAGCAGTGTAGGATCTGCTTACGGTTAAGCAACTGGGAGAACATTTAAAGGGCACCTACATGTGTTCAGAAATGGAGAAATCAGCTTGACACCAACCTGGTGGCAATTGGAAAGGGCAGATGGTGTCTCTGCAGAGATATACAAATGTTCAAATTATAAATTGAGACAGAGCTGTTCTTTGAAATACATCTTGTGGAGAAGGATGTATTTCAAAGATGCCAAAATTATGTCTGTCAGCACAATGTCTTGTGCTCTTAAAAATATATTCCAAATATCACTGCTTTCTATAGGAAGCAACATCTTTTGCTGATATTGCTTGTTTGCAGTAGTTGTTTGCTGTACACAATAGAACAGGCAAGAAGAAAACCAATTCCTTCAGGAAGCAAACAACAGAAAGAAAGATACCTGAAGAAAGAAGCAAAACTTTATGACAGCATACTTTTTTTTCTTTAATATTGTAGATATTCTTCTTAACTCTAAGGGTTTTCTTTATATTGTACACAGATAGGATGAGGACTAAATGTCATCAGGATTTGTACTCAGCAAAGGCTCCAGAATATGTTTTCTTCAACACTGAGGGGTTCCTAGAGTAGCTAATGATTAAGAACATATATTCCATATTGGTGATGCTTAAGAGCGATGTGGAGCACTCATCCTACATTTTTAAAAAGGAGCACTGAAAGTATATCCTTAAAACAGACAGAAAAACTAGAAATTATACCATTTCAATCCATACTTGGATTCTGAAAATAAGATCACTGCTAAGCCCCCTACTCTGAAAAAATATATATAGGCAATTTGCTCCCAGTTCCTAGAAAAAGACCAAGTGCTATTTTTCCTGCTTGATGAATCACACAGCAACAAACTTTGATAAATGTTAAACCTAGGATTTTACTTCAGTCTTTATCAAATCATTCAGGTTGTGTGAGCTGATGGATAACTGAGATTTAATTTTGAATAGGATTCCCAGAGGTACAGAACTGATTGGTTTGTACTAGGTTTTGGAATGATCAAATTCATCAAGAATCTATGCATATGATTCCAAACCACTAATATTATTATTCACAATTGGCCCAATCCTGTCAGCATCTTGCATTTAGCCAGCTGCTGGCTTTAAACAGCAGACACGAAGAGCTAGCAGGTTGAGAGGTAATAAACAAATAATTGAATAAAAATAAAGTAAAAGGAGATACTATAACAGCTAGCAATCTGTTTTCTTCTAATTAAAAATAGTCAATATATAACAATTCTGATTATTGTGATAGTGACCTGGGTTATTAAAAGTTAATATTTAATATTTGCTCATATTCCTCCTCTGATATTATGAACTCTTTATCAGTGCAATTACTCATGCTGTACAGTAGAAAGCCTGTCTTGAAATGTAAATGTCAGTTTCATAGCTCTTCCTTATTACAGACACCACTGTGTTTAACATCTATAATCATTTGAGTGAAAATAATTATATCTTACAGAAACCAGAGAACCCTGGTCTGAGGCAAAAAAATATAGATGAAGACCATTATCTGATCTATCTATTTTAGGATTAATATGTTGCCCTTTCTCAAAGATATGGGGTGAGTAAAATCAATTACACATGAAACTGTCCACAAACAGTTTACCGTCAAGAAAAGCAATGCTTGGAGAAATTAAGAAAATAAATAAAAGAAGCCAAAGAAGAGCCTGAAAATAAAAACAAAAAACAAGCAATAAATAATGATCTTCAACATATTTCTCCCCTTACTATTTTTTCTATTCACTACACTCCCTGTGCCCCAATGATGTTTGCTATTTATTTTTGTAGATAAAAAGATAAAAACTTTCAGATCAGTCATACAGTGAATCTATTTGAGATTTTCATCTAATCTCTACAGGAGTTATCCAAGATGCTGAAGTGATTGTGTTTCAGCACATTTTAAAGGATAGTTCCTTTAAAATTCAAACTATGCATTGCAAGCCTCCAGCTGCTTCTGTAAAATTCAAGGGGGAATATGTTGGGGCAGGCATCCCTGTCCCTATCTTTTTATACTGAGGATTTGATGGTCCCTTTTGGCTGGGATCCCATCGTCACGTTCAGTCTGCCTGGGCATCCTACCTGTGATCGTGGTGAAATCCAGGCAGGCAGAGTTAACATCAACACTCCACTTAAGCATTAAGTATTGGAATCTCAGAATATTTATAATGGAGAATGAGCAAGCCCTCTCGTAATTTTTAAGCTATTTGTTATATGCAATCTATGCTCCCCTTAACCAGACCCCAGCAGCCTTATCATGAGTCAACCCAAGTTTAAACATTTCTTAGTCCCACCACAGTCATGGGCATCCCATAGCCTTCTCAGAGGCCTTCCCAGGCTGTGAAATTTCCTCCCATGCAAGGCTTGTTTAGTGCCCTCTCTTAATTTCTCTCTGATGAAATGCAAATACATTTTTACTTAGAATATTAGCTTTTAACACTTTGTAGCAGAAGGTTCTTTTAATGGAATGTGCTGTAGTTTTAGCTTCTTTTCTATGTTTTAAATGAATTCCATGTTTTTCTTAGAGGACTGTTTAATTTTTATAGCTTTTTCTTAATAGGCTTTTAATTGTGCTTTATTTTAATTTATGTCATAAGTTTGCTTGGGTCCCACACCAGGAGAAAAGTTGGGTGAAAATAAAATAAAATTTAAAATAATTAAATTAACATTACAATTTATCATTTTTTGTCTTCTCCATTAATGTTTTAGCTATTGGCAACTCTTGAAAAAGTTATCTCATACATGCTCATTATCATTTTGAAACCAGACTATTGCCAATACTCCAGTGTTTTCAATTTTATTTTATGTTGCAGGCAGAACCAAGTAGATTTTAAGTGCAATAAATGTTACTTTTTTAATGGGATGTGTCCTGGTTGTGTGCCTTCAATCTTTCCTAACTTAGGGTAACCCTATGTTAAATCTATCCTGGGGTTTTATTGGCAAGATTTGCCTTTGCATTTGCCTTTGCTTTTCTGAGGCTGAAAGATTGTGACTTGCTTGATCACCCAGTGGGCTTCCATAGGTCTCTAGATCATAGGGGTGAAGCAGACAGGTAGCAAGGAGCAGCCTCTGATGTAATTCTTAAAGATACACTCTAGTCTATGCTACGTAGCATCTGAGAAACCCAGATCTCTCACTAGTGTTGTTGTGCTGAGGCAAAATGCAGTATAGAGATCGTACGGAAAGATGTGATATCCATAAGCTTCCTGTATGATTTACTGGACTCCACTGCTCCTATTTTCAGTGTCGTTTTTCTAGAATCTTACATTGAATTCTGCAGTTATCTCATCATTACTGATCATCATGTACAACTATTAAATTTCCACTATTATGATTTTGTGGAGCAGAAGGCACTGTGAACCTTATTTTATCAAACCACAAAAACAGGTGTATAATGCAATTAAACAATATATGGCTATTCACGTACACATGCAATAAGGAAACTTAGACAACACATTTGGTTCAATATGTATCAAGAAGTAACTAAATTCAGGGGGGAAATGTATTACATACCTTATCATTTTATGACAGTAGGATTTTATTGTTGTTCGTTGAATAATTAATAGCATCTTCAAGAAGAACATCTTTATTATAGCATGTAATAAGCCATGAAGGCCCTGGTTTGAGAAAGAGTGTGAATATTCCTGAGCTATGGGAGCCGAAACAGATAACATAATCCTGAAGAATGAATGTATTTGAAAGGTAGACATACAATAGGGGTAATGCTTGCTGTTGCTCTCCCTATCTCCATACTGTGTGTGTGTGTATGAAACCAGTGCATATAGGATCTTTCTGTCTGTATGATACTTTATACTGGAGGTGTTGTTATGTAGCAAATTGAGCACAACTTATGGCAACCCTATCCTAGGATTTTCTGGACACGACTTGTTCAGAGGAGATTTACTATTGCATTCCTCTAAAGCTGAGAATGTGTGAGTTGTCCAGGGTCATCCCACTGGGTTTCCAAGGCTGAGCAGTGATTTTAACTCTGGTCACCTGAAGTCCCAACACTCAAACCACTAAATTATGTTGGCTATCTTGCTTTATATTACTACTGTTAACCATATTTGTACATTTTGTTTTTCCCAAACCTGGGCCTCAAACCAGATTTAGGATCTTGGTGTTTTACTTCTGAATGGAATTTTTTTTAATTACAATATCATAATTGAAAATTGGGAATTAGGCTATTTCTTTGGGAACATTTAAATAGTTTGATCTGGGAACAAGATGTAAAAGGATACACAGACACTTTTTAGTATGTGGGAAATGTGCTTTATTTTTAAAAGTTAAGTATACAAATTTTGATGAATGACTTTACAGTCTGGAGGTTGCAACAATAGCCTCCAGCCATTATTCCTCATCAAAACAAGAATCCTCCCAGAAAACTCTCAGTTTGCATTGCAGCCTTTAGCAACAACATCAGAATAAAGTAAAATAACATAAATTTCCAAGTCTTTCACCATAAATTAATAACTGCAAAAGAAACTAGAATACAAATGCCTGTCATGGGATTATTTTGATTTATATTAGAAGATGCACAACTGTAATTACCTAAGGGGAAAGACTGTGTCATTCAAGCAAAACAGGCATCTTGAAACTTGGTCTCCTCGGTTTGTGTCTCAGTTTGTACAGACAAGTCATGCTCAAGAGGGTCATAAAACAACTTTAATGGGAATTAGCAATTTGCCAACTGCATGTTGAGTCATCTAATTGTTGTTTATGATTTAATTACTGTGATAAAAGTAGTAAAAAAGGGATTAAACCAGATTTTAAGAGTGGCTGAAAATACTCACATTAAATTAAGAAACGACCACTAAATTCACTTTGATTGGCTATTAAGACCTATTCTGTGGTTTTACTTATCATAATAAAAGAAAGTTTCATTGGGGGGCGTGGGTGGGTGGGAGGAGAAACAAAATGGTCTCTCTTTTACACACACAGGTCCCCAAAGAAAACATGATACTTTTTCTTTTTAATAAGGAGGCTTAAAGTTCTTCTTTTAAATGTTCCTAATGATAGTAATCCTGTATTGGAGTTGTATCTCTGTAAGTGGTGCTACATGTGTAGGAATGAGAACTAGGCAGTTTTGTTGTATCTGTATCCAGGAGAGGGCTGCTGTTATGTTACCATTTAGCAGAGCCGGCCAAGTGCCTCACTAGCACTGTGCAGCTATGTACATCAGGCTGTTTTACCAGAGGGTCAATATAGATTTTCCCAATTCACTAGCTGAGTTTCTTACCACCTCTGCTACTTAGGGGTCATTTCAGACTTTTTTGGGAGCCCCCCCCCAAAAAAACCACTTAATCAGGCACTTTTGATATGCATGTGAATAACAAAGATTCATCCTGGATTCATCCTGGATTATTTTCACTGTCTGAATTACCCCTTACCACAGTATATGTACAGTCATGGTAAGTAGAAGGTGATATACGATTCTAGCACTTATCAATTTTCAATGGACTTTCAATGATGCATGTTTCAGCGATGCATTCATTAATCTGTGTTTAAACCCTATTGAACTCCATAAGAATTCTGTGTAATTCTGTGGTGCTGTAGCTTATGTTCATACTGGCTTACATTTAGACATTTAATTTGCTTTGGCGAAAAACACATAGTGCTTGTTGATAATACCAGCTGTGATATGTTCTTTAACCACAGTTTAGTTAGTCACTACTTTGCTCTGTGGCAAAGCATGTCAGGGGTTTTTTTTTTAATGATAAAAAATTTAAATGATAATAAATAAATAAATGATAAAATTCGCCAGTGGAATACTGTCTTTCTCTACAACAAATATCTTGGATCATTCTTTTGACCTACTCCTAGCCTCTTGCCCTTCCTCCTGCTCTCTCTCTCTTTTCATATTACTTTTTTATTACAACATATAAATGTTAAGAAAGAGCATAACAGAGAAAAAGAAATATAGGTCTGTTATTTTAAGAAAGCAAGATCTCCCTCTTATTTTAAACAATGGCAATGTAACAACTTCAAATAAGTTCAATAAAGAACACCAGTTAAAATTGAAAGTATGGCCATCCCTGACGCATCTCCCCACCCCCAAGATAGCTGGACAAGACAAGAAACACTACATAATTTAAAATTCAGTTTATTTACAGTTTAACAGTTGTGCTTTAACATTGTTATATTGTAATGTGCTATTTCCAGTTGCTAATGTTAAATTTTATTGCTTCCTAATGCAATTCTCTATATTTTACTCAGAGGTAAGTTTCCAAACTAACAGGGTAATCCTATAATTCCCTCCCACTGAAGCCAAGTGGAAGAAATAAATCTATTTCAAATTCAGGCCTGGTACAAATCAGGGGCTAGTTTGGGAAGAAGACTGGGGACAAGAAGACACCAAAGTTAATGAGCCTTATTAAGAATGTGGAGATAATAAGTGATAGCTACATCTGGTATCTGTAACTAGTTCATGAGGAGTAATAAAGTTGTAATGAACTGAAATTTAAAAAGTAATGCTACAAGTAAGATCAAAGTGACCTTACTAGTGTAACATGTAATGACGTTTGCTTTGTTTCAAATTTTAAATTTAAAGAACAAGAGACAAGAGTTGAGATGCCCATATCAAAGCTAAGATCAATCATCTTAACTTTGTCTGAGCTCATATCTTTGCACTGTGAATGTTAAAAGCAAAGAGTGGCTTGGATCCAGAGCCATATTATAAAGGCAGAAAGTTGTACCTACTTATGCAAGCAGCCATGCCAAATTATCTTAAATCCACTTTCCCACCTTTCCTGTATCCCACCCCACAACATTTCAGAGGGTCTTTTGAGCTTCCCTCCTAGGAGGAGCTGAAGGAGAGACGGAGGTAATGGTAGTATGAGAAGGAGCCAGGAAACAGCTCTACAGTGGGCTGGAGCAGTCAGAAAGGAAAAAGCAGTTCAAGCTTGTTTTTCCCAAAGCAGGTTGGAAATGCACAGCCCACTCACAAGGTGGCCCGGATGCACGTGAGCCAGCTGTATAATGCGGCATCAAGCAGCACCAATGGGTAATTTTTTCTTTTCTTTTTTTTGCCTCTCCACCATACATGCACACCATCACACAAACACACCATTGGTGACTCCTAAGTACCTCCCATGTTCACCCAGATGCCATCTCATTGGATGGCTGCACCTTTAAGCAGCCACACACAATTGCACATGCAATGGTCCACCTATACAGGTCCTTGGTGTAAGACTGATACATTGGCAAAGCACAATCCCCCCTACATGCCCCCTTCACCCCATGCCCAACTTTTGGACTGTCTGGTTTGTGCATATTGTAATTATTGGAGTTGTCACATTTTCATTTCTTTGCTTTGCTGCAGCCCTGCACTTGATTTGGGGTATTTCTATGCAGGTACAAAGACAAGTATCTTCCACCTTGAGCCGGACTATCCCGGCTTCTCTTTGCTCCACTTTTTAGCCTCAGAGCACGGCTTCAGTCTGCTTTCCACTCGCTTTGGAGGTGTGCATCATCTAAACACCCTGCCTCCAATGCGGCTGTAATCTGCTTTATTTTGACCGTATCTTCCACCCTAGTGCAAGTAATGTTGTTCTTACCTGTATCTGTATCCTCATTAATTTTATTTCTTTCTAACAAGCATAGTTCTGTAGTTCTTGATAGAGAAACAAACATTTTCATCATTAAAAAAGAAAGTACACATGTGGCCAAATGTTTATACTGCTATTTCAGCTTTAATGCTTTAAGTTATAGCCTTGCTACAAAACAATCTGAGTGTGGGTGTCATGGCTGGAGAACTTCAATTCTGAATATCTTTAAGTTCCCTGATTTCAATTATGTGTGTAGCTGATCCACTAATGGAAACATTAAAATTTCCATACCTTCATTGTATTCCACAGTTGCTGGCTGGTGATACCCTAAAAAAAGGGGGGGGCATTGAGGGTCCCTTCCTATAGTGCCAACCTCTTTTTGAAATTGTAGCTCAAAAAGATGCCTGCACTATGTATACCTGAGATAACTGCAGAAAGTACTCCAGCATCAGATATTAGAAGGTAGTGGTTTGTATGCTGGATTATGGCTGGAGATCAAGTGACCTAGGGCAAGTTACATTTTCTTAGCCTCAGGGGAAGGCAATGGAAAATCACCTCTGAACAAACCTTGCCAAGAAAACCTCAGGATAGGTTCACCTTAGGGTCATCATAGGATGGAAACAACTTGAAGGCACACTATAGCAACAACATTTAGAAAGGGGTAAAGGTGCATGCAAACATACAAAGACCTGTGCAGCCTTAAGAACTATGCAAGGCTATCAGAAATAAAGATATGGAAGGCTGGATAGAGAAGGATTGGAAGTTACAGAGAGCAATAATTAGCAGTGCTAGAGATAAGTGCTAAAGGATATTGTGGACAGTCAAAAAGATAAATAAGTGGGTCCTTGAACAGATCAAGGCTGAAATCTCCCTGGAAGCCAAGATTATCAAACTGAGGCTGTCATACTTTGGCCACATCATGAGAAGGCATGAATCAATGGAAAAGACAGAGAAGGTTGAAGGTAGTAGAAAGAGAGGCAGACCTCACACCAGATGGGTGGACTCACTCTGGGAAATCACAAACCTGAGTCAGCAGGACCTGAGTAGAGTAGTGGAGGATAGTGGGTTTGGAGATGTCTCATCCACAGAGTTGCCATGAATTGGGAGTGACTCAAAGGTGGTTAACAACAACAACAACAACAACAACAACTTGATAGTTGGCCAGGAAGGGTGAATGCAAACGTTTCATGAGGTAAGGTGAAAGACATGGTCTCTGATTGCTTTATGATGAGACTCCCTTTGCCTCCATTGCAAGAGGAAATGCAAAGTGCCAGGGTATGTGTGTGAGCTGCTCAGCAAAATGATTTTTTTGTATCTGGTCTCACACATGTCTTCAGGTCAACATGACTACTGCATGTGTACTGGTTTCCCCTTCAGAACATAAGCAACACTATATGTTAAATATGAAAACCCATACCAAGTGAAAGGGGTGAAGGGTATGATAACACGGGTCCTTGGATGGCAGACAAGCCTTATCTGAAGCCTTACTAGATTGATAGAATTTACTAGAATTTGTGCCGTACTCTGTTTCCCCGAAAATAAGACATCCTCTGAAAATAAGACCTAGTCGAGGTTTTGCTGAATTGCAAAATGTAAGGCTTCCTCCAAAAGTAAGACCCAGCAAAGTTTTTGTATATAAATATACATACTTTATATAATAAATGTTCATTTTTTTTGTTCAACAATAAATGTGAATATTCTTTTTCATTGGAAAACAAGACATCCCCTGAAAATAAGACCTAGCGCATCTTTGGGAGCAAAAATTAATATAATAATAATAATAATAATAATAATAAATTTTATTTCTATACCGCCCTTCCAAAAAGATCAGGGCGGTGTACAAGATAAAAGACGTTAAAACATCAAGCATAGTTAAAATCTAAATAACACAATAAAAACAAGTAAAACAATACAACGATAAAACAATAAAAACAATACCTCCCAGCGTAAAACTATGATGGAAAAACAATAGGCAGCATAACTAACAGAGCAAACCACAAGAGAGACCCGTTCACAAATATGCCTGTTTGAATAGATGCGTTTTCAGGTCCTTTCTAAATTGGTTGAGGGTGGGAGATAAGCGGAGCTCAGTGGGTAGAGAGTTCCAGAGGTAAGGGGCAGAGATGGAGAACGCCCTTTTTGTAGTACTCATCAATCTAGCCTCTGGAACTCTCAGTGCACGCTGTCCGGTAGATCTCAGTGTGCGGGGCGGATTATATGGGGAGAGACGGTCCTTTAGGTACCCTGGGCCCAAGCCATATAGGGCTTTATAGGTGATAACCAGCACTTTGTACTGCGCCCGGAAGTGAATCGGCAGCCAATGTAGGTCTTTCAAGATAGGTGTTATATGGGCGGTCCTGGAAGCTCCAGTGACCACCCGTGCCGCCATATTTTGCACTAGTTGTAGCTTCCGAGTATGATACAAAGGCTGCCCCATGTAGAGCGCGTTACAGAAATCCAACCGAGAGGTTACCAGAGCATGTACTACAGTTTCAAGGTCCCTCCGGTCCAGATAGGGACGCAACTGGCGTATCAGCCGAAGCTGATAACAGGTGCTCCTGACAGTCGCATCCACCTGAGAAGTTAGATGGAGCGACGAGTCAAGGAGCACCCCCAGACTGCGTACAGTGTCCTTGACGGGGAGCGTGACCCCGTCGAGGACAGGTGGAACCACCTCTATACCCGGACCAGGGGAACCTATCACGAGTACTTCCGTTTTCTCTGGATTCAGGCTGAGTCTATTTTCCCTCATCCAGTCCATTACCGATTCCAGACAGGCCACGAGAGGAGCGACGCCATCCCTGGTCACTGCATCAGTCGGAGACATAGAGAAGACTATTTGGGTGTCATCAGCGTACTGATAACACCGCGCCCCATGTCTCCGGATGATCTCTCCCAGCGGTTTCATGTAAATGTTGAATAGCATGGGGGACAGAATAGCTCCTTGAGGGACCCCAGATTTAAGGGCCCTCTTGTCGGAGCAGACGTCCCCCAGCTGCACCATCTGGAACCTCCCGGAGAGGTAGGATCTGAACCACTGGAGTGCAGTGCCTCCGATTCCCACCTCAGCCAGGCGTTCCAGAAGGATACCATGGTCAATGGTATCGAAAGCCGCTGAGATGTCCAAGAGCACCAACAGGGACACGCTACCCCTGTCGATGCCCAGACGGAGATCATCGACCAGAGCGACCATGGCAGTCTCAACTCCGTAGCCCGCCCGGAAACCGGTTTGAAATGGATCTAGAAAATCCGTTTCATCCAAGATCGATTGAAGCTGGATTGCAACCGCCCTCTCGATCACCTTCCCCAGAAATGGCAGCAGCGAGACTGGCCGATAATTATTATGAACCAGGGGGTCGAGGGAGGGCTTTTTTAGTAGCGGTCTTACAATGGCCAATTTAAGGTGGTCAGGAAATTGACCCTCCCTCAAAGATGTATTTATAATTTGGTGTAACAACAAGGTTACCGCCATTCCCCCCTGGGCCACTAGCCACGAGGGGCAGGGATCGAGAGAGCAGGTTGTCTTCCGAACACTTCTAAGGATCTTGTCCACATCCTCGGTACTGACAGACTCAAACTGATCCAGTACAACTGAGTCCACGGAAGCTCTGGATGCCTCTCTTCTGGTTTCTGTTATAACCCTCGCGTCCAGACCTTCGTTTATCCGGGAGATTTTATCCGCGAAGAAGTTGTTAAATTGGTCACAGCAGGCCTTAGTCGGTTCAAGGATCTGGTTCGGGGCAGGAGGGAGCTGAGTTAGCTCCCTCACTACCCTGAACAACTCTGCTGGACGCGACTCCGCGGACGCGACACGAGCAGCAACGAACGAGTTCCTAGCTGCTCGTATCGCCTCTCCATAGGCCTTCAAATGAAGGTCTAGGAGAGCCTTGTCGGATACACGCTGGTGTTTCCGCCAGGTGTGCTCTAGCCGTCGCAGGACCCGCTTCCTTGCCCGGAGATCTTCCGTGTACCAGGGCTTCCTTTTGGAAGCAGGCCTGAGAGGGCGCTTGGGAGCGATGCTGTGTATAGCCCTAGAGAGATCCGTATCCCAGGTGTTAACTAGGGCATCAACAGTGTCGCCGTCACTTCCAACCATATACCCCTCTAGGGCTTCTTGGAACCTTTCGGGTTCCATCAGCCTTCGAGGGTGGACCATCCTAATAGGTCCGCCACCCCCGGAAGGGATCTGGGTTGATGCCTTGATGCTTGCCTCCACCAGGAAATGATCCGTCCATGACAGGGCGGAAATGTTGGTGATTTCCGCCCACGGAGCTTCCATGTCCGTACAGAAGACCAAATCGAGTGTATTCCCCGCACAATGCGTTGGACCCGAAACCAGCTGAGACAGGCCCATGGCTGTCATGGTATCCATGAATTCCCGAGCCGCACCGGATAGAACTGCGTTGGCCGCGAAGGGAATGTTGAAGTCTCCCAGGACTAAAAGCCTGGGGGACTCCAGCATCAGCTCCGAGACCAACTGTGTCAGCTCGTTAAGGGAGTCTGTTAGCGCACGGGGTGGCCGGTAGACCAACAGAATCCCTAGACTGTCTCTAGCCTTCAGGGTCAGGTAAATACACTCGATATAGGAAGTCTGACGAACATGGTTCCTGGTTAGAGACAAGGTGTTTTTATGCACCAAGGCAACACCCCCCCCCCGCCCACCTAACCTGTTCTGGTCCTTCACCGAGTACCCGGAAGGGAGGGCCTGAGCCCACACAGCATCCCCCTCAGGCCCAAGCCAGGTCTCGGTTATGCAAGCCAGGTCACAGTTGTTATCCTCAATTAGATCGTGAATGATGTGGGATTTTTTCCTAATGGACCTGGCATTGCACAGGAGCAGAGACAGGGTTTGTGGTATGGTTGGAGTAACCCTCAGGCCCTGTTGGTTAGGAGAAGGACTGGAAGGAGAGATAGATATTAGGCATCGATCACGCCTTCCCCTGCAACGCCTGTCCTTTCTCCTACCGTCATACTTCCCCTTGCCCCACACAACTTGAATTGGAGCCCCGCTCACATCAGAAAAGTTACCCTCTCCCTCCCCAGATAGTTCACCCTCTCCTCCCATATTGATATTCTCCTTCTCCTCCACAACGTACCAATATAATAGAGAGGGGGATAAAAGAAAACCAAAGTTCCCCACAACACTGTCTTATTTTTGGGGAAACACGGGTAAAGGTGTCACTTTTGGAGCCTGGGATTACCTGCATACCACATTGTGACAGCAGAGTAAGCCTTTGTAGGGGAACTTCTGTCAATATACAAAGGGGAATTTATGTAGGTATCAGAAGATGGAATTGTGAAATCTTATAGCCTATCCAGGTGCCTTCCTGCTTGTGTCACTGCAGAAAACCTGTATGATATTATGTTTCAGATGTACACATGCAGGATACATGGATGAAGTATTTATAACATGGGTCAAGCTGATGATTATGTATTATACCTCCTGTTTCAGTCATGACAGCTATTGTTTTGGTAAACCTACGTGGGAATATTGAGATATGTACATTTCATGTACTGATGTTATGTAATGTTTGTCCCAATTTTAATTTTAAAAGTGTGTATGTGATGAGAGGATTGCATATTAAAGAATAACCATTGTTGTCATGTAATGGCCCATTTCCCTTGGGAAAAATGAAACAGTTTAATTGTAAATGCTAGCTTTCACATGCAAGTAGAACAAAAAAGGGTAGTAGAAGTAAGACTGAAATGAACATGAAAGCAATGCAGTTGACAATATAAATACCAAAACTGATAGATCACAGCACTTACAGGAACATAAAATCATGCTGAAAACATTATAATTATAGCTGTTTATTACAGACCAAAAAGAAATGGGAGTAGTAAAAGCAATCAGATAAGACATATTACAGAGGAATTTTTCTGAGCCATGAATAGTTGCTGCTGTATAATCATGTGTGCATGTGTGTGTGCGTGCGCGCGCACACTAACACAGCTCAGTAGATGTGTTTTCCCCAACCATTCATTATTTACTTCCCTTTGGGGGATAAAAATTAGAAACATTTGATGCAACCTATGAAAGGCTATTTGTGACATGTCCTTTAAAGCAGATTTGAGAATCATGAGGGTCATAGGTCAAGGACATTTTTTGTGAATTCCAGTTCTTTCCTTTGCTAATAATAATAATATAATAATAATAATATTTATTTCTAGTCCGGCCCTCTGAACAAGCAATCGGGGCGGATTACAACAAGGATTAAAACAATATCAAGTAAAATATCCCGTCCTTTCCCTTACCACCACCACCCCCCCCCTTAAAAAGAGATTAAATCACAATTGGATTAAAACAGTAACTAGTAAAAAAGTAATAAAAACAAGATTAGAGAAAAACAGACCCAGCCAAGGTTATGCAGAAGTAGAAACAGAGAAGGGAGGCTGGGAGAAAAGGCCACTGTAAAACCTAGATTTGCAGCCGGAGGATGTTTACACTCTCTGGAAGGCCTGCCGGAAGAGATGTGTCTTTAGGACTTTTTTAAAAGCCTTCTAAAGATGAAATAAGACGCACCTCGTCTGGACTATTGTTGAACTCTGCTCCCCAAATTTTGGCCAAGAATGGTTAGTTACCATTCTTGGAAGTTCTGGGAACTGGCAGGTCTCCTCTAACTTTGTTGCATGTCCCCATTTAGTGTTTTTAAAACTGTAAATGAATTTCTAGCCATCTCTAGTTTTGGGGGGAACAGACTGCAGATAAACTGTATTTTGCAATGGGCCCTAGAATGAGTGCTGAAGTGGCAAATTGAGCGCTGTACCCCAAGAGCTTATCCAGGGATCCTCTACTGAAACAGTGCTTCCCACATCAGCATTACTCTAAGTTACAAGGGAAGCGATGCTAGCATTACTAGGAGCTTCACAACCCTTTGTAACAAGGTATCAAAAAATAATACAACATTAATGAGACTGAGAAGCAAAGGAGAAGTGTAGCTCACCCTTAGGACAAGCAGTCTCTGAAGGTACATATTAGTTAATTGAGCTAGGCATTGACCCAGGATGATATTTGCTGTCAGGGGAACAAAGGATGTATTTCACCATACCCTCAGAATAAACAGTGACTGCACTTCGATTAAGAAAATTAGGAACCTGTTAGCCATTCCATATCCTTGCTATTAATATAGCTGTGGCCTTAAATTCAAGGGGCTTTTTCACACTAACCAAATTACAGCACTATGATTCCATCTTAATTGTCATGGCTGCATCCTATGAACCCTGAGGTTTGTAGTTTGGACTCTCTGGCTAAGAATTCTAAATAGTTCACCCCTAAGCTTGGCGTGTCACACACTCTCAGACACAGAAAACCCTGTGATAGGTTTGTTTTTGGTTTGCCATAAGTTATGACTTGAAGGTACACAACAACAACAACAAGCTTCAGGTCCCAAGTTTTCCTGGGAGGGAACATGATAGCTTAACTGGAATGATAGTGCTATAATTGCATAGTGTGAAAGGGCCCCAGGTATTACATTGCATGTTCTTTCTGTTACGGTATGTAGTGGGGGACAAAGGCAGTTGTTATTTCCATATCAGGCTTGTGATGAGCATATTCTGGGTTTTACTCCAGCCTTCCAAGTCACTATCCAGATGCTAACTCCTATCTTCAAAATAAACTGAGCATCTTGGAAAGGTATTTTAAAGTCAAGAATAACACACAGGAAGAATTTGCTGTACTCTTGACGGAGAAGCTGCTGCTTCCCATTAAGGAGCCATCTAGTATACTTTTCTGGGATGCCAGATAAATTTAAATAGAAGGACAAATTCATACAAAGTTCCATATGTCCTGAGACCCAAGAAAACTAAGATGTCAGTACTGTAGGGTATATTTGTTACTCATCAGAATTCTTTCTTTTCTCCCCCCCCCCCCCCACCATTTGAAGGCCAGGAGAATTTTTTTTTTTAAAAAAAAATCTCAACAGTAGGCAAAAACTGACAGAACCAGGGACCTGAGTTCCCACCAGATGCTGCTTGAAGGGAAATGTCAGAGCAAATTTAGATGTTCATGCATTAAAGAAGCATACATTTGATGAAAACAAAACAAAACAAAAGTGTTTTTCTTAGACTGAAAAAAACAAAACAACTGTATCCTGGAAACTTAGAGGAAGCAAATTTTCAGAAGATAGCTGCCTAATGCACCCAATGAATATGAACAAAGTAGTAGAAGACGGTCTTGTCCATCTCTAATTAAACTGAAACTTAACTGGCAAGATGACATTACTGTCTTCAACCTCAAAATTAAAGTACAGATCTCAAAACAAATCAGCATCTCTCATGGTAGCTCATTTTGTGTGTGAAATAACCTTAAATTAACCACTCTTACAAACTTTATTTGATTCCAGAGTATGGTAAATGCTGTACAGAGTGCTAACATTTGTATATTTCTGCAGAAAATAAGACAGTAAGAATAGTAATCAGGTAGGTATGCTTTGGATCCACTATAGAGACTTTTGGAAAATAATGCCCTGTACACTGCCTTAAAGGCCGGTTTGAAGATGGGATCAGGGCATAGCATCTACATGATGCAGGCCCTGGCTCTGTCCTCTGAGTGGCATGATACCACATGCTGCACCACATGGTGCACAGTGTCACAGCATTCCTCTGGTGCTGCGTCTGCACAACGTTGCACCAAATGAGTGGCATAAAGCTGCAGCACCACAGCTATTGCTCCCTTTGCAGGGTGTAAAAAGGACCCACTTTTTGCAGCTGCTTTTCATGCCCTGGAAAGGCCAGGTCAGGGCTACGGCATGTGGTTGCTGCAGCCCTCATCTGGCTGTAAAAGGGGCGGCTGGAGGCCACCCCTTGGGGCTGTCTGTACAGCCCCTAAGTTAGAATTATTGATTTCTACAGAGAAATATTTATCAGTGGTCCAGCAAATAAAGCCAATCTTGGAGAGGCAGGAAGATATAGGAGCTTTTGCACTGCCAGATTTCATAACAGCACGTGAGAAGCAACAGAGGTATCAAAGGAAAAAAAATACATTCAGAATAATCTACACCCACAATGGTATCTGAATATCTAAGTGTGCATTGTATAGGATATTTTGTTTTTATTTCTAAATTTAACACAGAACTAAAAAGTAACCATCTCCAGCCTACATGTTAAAGAGGAACATGCCTTAGGCTAAAACTACTGTGAGAAAACCCAGAGAATAAATACAGAAGGAAAAGGCATAGACCATGGCACTGAGAAGGGGAAATTTCAGTTGTGAGCTCATTTGTATTTCTATTTTATTTCAAAGGCTGCAGCCTCATGCATTTTTTCTTAGGACCAAGCCCAACTGAACTCAATGAGGGCTACTTCCGGAAGGTTATCTGTAGGTTTGTACTTTTAGTGCACTAGACCAGAGAAATTATGATGACCTATAGCTATAAATAATAAAGTTATAATTACAGTTTCATTAGACCGGACAGAAGGAATCTGAAACCTCTGGAGGTGAGAGAAAGGAGAAGTATTAGAACATGCTGGACATTGTCAGATAAGTAGATGTTTCTCTGTGGACTCAGATCGGCATGGGAACAACCACAGACAAGATGACAACTATGTGGATGAAGGAGATGCAACACTATCAAATTAATGTCTATTCAGAAATAAGTCCACTGAGTTCAATGTGATTATCTCCAAAAGAAATATGTAGTGAAATTTTATCCTTAAGAGTCTGTGTTGCAGTAATTCAACAAGAGAGTGTGTGGGTATCTTACTTCTTTCCGTTCTATTCCACAGAATTAGAAGGAAAGATAATATGAGAGAAAGCACTAGGGCTGCACTGTCATGCATATATTGTTAATAAATCCCCCTAAATGCTCCTGGAAGAACTACCAAATAAATATTTATGTGCTTGTACTGTAAGCTGTAGGGCAAATCCATAATTGATAGCAAAGAATACTTTTATTGATGCAATGAACCTATAGTATGCAAGCAGCCTGAAACCCTCCTCCATTATGCCCAAACCTCCTAACCCCAGAGTTTTCTGCAATTTTCACCCCACAAACCATTCAGAAATAGCCCAAAACACACACACATACACACATGCAAAAATATCCTAATATGTATCCAAATTGCCACAGGATACCCTGTGCCTGAAAATCCCTCTTTTTAATGGGCCAAAATGGTAACCAGGGAAGTAATGCTACAGTTTCCAACCCCTGCTTTACTATGACCAACCAAAATGAAATGTAAGTAGATTTTTGAGTTCTCCAGAATTCTTTATCTGTCTAAACATTCAGCAAAATTGGTTCCAGGGAGAAAAAGTTGGCATCATACAAAGCCCATTGTGCTTTAACATAACTGTAGCTCTCATAGCATTATGTCAGTTAAAGATCTAATTTTTATCTTCAAGTAAATCAATTTTTTACCATCGTGATGATGCAAATGTGCAGTTGTAGGCTTCTCAAATCCAGAAACATCATTATTCAAGTTAAAGGGATTGCAGGTGAATACTCAGACAAATTGTACCATGAATAATAATAATAATAATAATAATGAAATACTATTATAGTTTTGTACTCCTGAAGAATGTGTCTAATCAGTCATTCTATCCTGGCAACACTACAGAGTAAGATACTTATAGAATTAGAAGAATTGCTCTCAGAATTGTTTGATAAGGCCAATATTTCTGTGCTGTCATATGTGAGTCCAATTCTAAACACATTTTCTTGTTCTGAGGATTACCAAATACATTCTGAGAATCTGAATGTAAAATGTATGAAGAGATTTCGAGTTCATTTCAACAATGATGGCTGCTGTTATGGCCAGCCAAGAGGTGGAATCGGAGGATGAGGAGATGGCTCCTCAGGAGCAAGAGGAGTTGGCGGCTAGACCAGGTCCCAGTTCTGTCTTGCCAGACCCCAGCCCTACCATTTTAACCTCAGGAGTGGAGGCTCAGCCAGGTCCTAGCACTGTGGAGCTACCTTCAGAGGCTCAGCAGCTGAGTGTGGCTTCTAAGAAGACCCAAGCTTGAAGGTCCCTCCCTTTAAGGAAAGGAGAGCTGAGAGTGCTTGCGTATGTCGGTCTCACAGGCTTGCAGAAAAGCAAGCTGCTGATAAGGCACAGCTGGCAACAGGGAGGGTGTCTCCTATTTAACCACCTGTGGGATGTCATCTCTTTGCCAGAACTTATTGCAAGTTCCTTTGGTGTGGCTGTGTGTCTCTTGAACTCTTGTTTGACCTTGAACCTGCAACCTTGGAACAGAACGGGACTATTTCTGCCTTCTCCTTGCCCTGACCTTGGCTTTGACTTCTGGATTATTCTTGTGGACAATACTAAGTTCTGTAGACTTTCTCTCAGCTGCAGAGCTAACTCCCTGCTGAGCTTTCTTATCAGCTTGTGTTGGTGTGTACTGACCGCAGTCCAGAACAGCTGCCCACAAGAACTGAGTTATTCTCTCACTATATTGCAATGATTTTCAGGGGTGTGTTAATCTGTAGCAACAAAAACACTGTAATCTTGAGGCATTTTAAAGACTAACATGTTTTATTTGTCACAACCTTTTCTGGATGAGAACATAGGCTGCTGTCCACAAAACTTATGCCAAATAAAACTTGTCAGCCTTGAAGGTACCACAAGATTTCACTGTTTATGTCACAACAGATTAACACAGCAATACTTACAGGAAACATATCTAAGCAAAATTTGTCCAGTGCATGTGGGCTTATAAAACAAACAAAACAAAAACAACCTTCAACTTTTTGTCTTCTTGGAAAGCAGACTAGCAAGAAGTTATTCTGCATTTTGAGAAAGCATTCACATTTGCAAAATGAAGATTTGTGCAAATTATCAGAGTGAGTCTGGTTGCTGCCTTGTTGCGTGGACTTTCTGAACAGTACAAGAATTGTGAGGATTTTATGAAGCTGTTTAAAATTCAGTCCTCCTGCCCTTCTCTATATACTGTGTTCATGTGGTTTGCTTAACAGACGGAAAGCTAGTTTTGCCCAGAAGCTTCTTATGTTACATGTGGGATATCTTAGGGTGGCTGCATGGGTGTTTCTTTTTTCACTTAGACATAGGGGCAAAAAACTCAGACTATGGTTGATGGTCTTTCAGCAAGGTGTCCTGATGTCTTATGATTCCCCTTTTTACTGGAAATAATAATAAAAGGGTTTTTTTTTTGGGGGGGGGGGTAACATTCCAACTCTTATTCCTTTATCAAGTTCTAACTTTTTTTCAAGGTCAGACTGATTTCTTCTATAAGCTAAGTGGAGACTGACAAACAACATAGCCCAAGGCTGTTTATGAAGCCCTTGATCTCCTCCCACACCTTTCTACACTATCCTTGTGCTGGTAAAAGAAAAGAAAAGAGGAGGGGATTTGTATCTCCTGGAAGATGCCAGAAGGTTGGAGGAATCCCCACCTTCAACTGTTAAATTATATCAATTTTTCCAAAATCAAAAGTGGACTTCTGTTTACTTTGAGGATTTTGTTTGGAGGTCTGGGAGCTTTTTGTTTTGTTTTTGTGTTTTTATTTTTGTTTTTGGCAGTCCATCTGGCCCCTGAAAAAGATCATGGACAAAACATTGGCTCTTAACTTCTGCAATTGCTCAGATATGCTCTAAAACATGGAAGTTATTTGAAATTTCTCCCAGTCTTGTCCAGCACCCTCATTTACTCAGAAGGCTTCTGTTACCGCACTTCCAACACTTGCATCTTTTCTTTTCTGCTTCAGTATTTCATACATTCCCAAATCTACACAGTCTGCATGATGGATCATAATTCCTGGAATCCATTTCAGCCATTTTCAAAGCAGCAGGAGGCTTCGAGCTATTATTAGCTTCTCCAGTGATGTATTCATATCTTTTACTCCAAGTCTCAAGTCAAGACTCAGATCCCTACCTTCAGGTCTCAAGTCCTTGAAAGACACTTTTAAGTCTGGTAGTCAACTTCTAACAGAAAAAAGAAGAGGCAGTAGTAGGGTGTGTATGTGGGGAGGGTGGAATTTCAATAAGTAGAAAAGAGGATATGCAGATAGTTAGGGGGGGAAATTATCAGGTGGAGCAGCAAGCACATTAGGCAATAGGCTTGAGGCACAAGAATCCTTTTAAAGTTTTTGACAAGCTTTAAAAGGATCTTCCAGTATGCAACAGGGGTATGCTGCTGATGTTTGCTGTTTCTAGATGAAGTCAGACCAGCAAGTCAGTCACTAAAAATATACAAGTCTCGAGCCAAGTCGAATCAGCACCTCATTTATTGCTAAGTCGAGTACAAGTCTAGTCATTGAAGTAACTTGAGTCTGAGTTGAACCCGAGTCAATTGACTTTTTCTACATCACTGGCTTCCTCATGTGCTGGCCCACTTTTCAAAGGATTAAGACTATGAATTTATACAGTGCCCAAGACTTCCACAAAAGGAAGGAGAGCAAAGGAAATAATCCAGGTTTGTGTGCTCTTTCTCTCTTTCTCTCAGTTTCTGTCTGTTATGAGTTCAGAGAATATTTTAGCTCCTCCTGGATTCCTCATCTTGGATAATATCGCACAGGATCCAGGCACATTTTGAGAATGGTTCAAAAGGAGCTGGGAAGGGAATGGAATGAGTGGCGAATGCATTTTACTGCAAGAAAGGAAGTCCCTCACTTGTTCTGTCCCCTTCCCTTCCCAATCCATCCCAGAGGAGGCGATTTTTGAGAACTGTTCTGAGGATGGATTGGGAATGGGAGGGAATAGAATGGAATGAGTGAGAGACTTCTGTGCGCAGTAAAATGTATCCCCCCACTTGTTCCACACTTATTCCTGGCCCCTTTCATTCTGTTCTCTTCACATTTCAATAAGGCCCTGTGCAATAAACTTACTTATTTCATTTTTAAAACATTGCTCTGGGGCCATCTGATTTATATTCCCATATGCCACCACAAATGAGTTTCATTTTGCCTGCCATGATCCACCATAACTCTCAGCAACTAATTATTGATCCTTCCTACCCCTTCAACTTCCTTTGACTGTGCTGTCAGTTGGTTTTTGTAAGGTATTTTGTGATATATTGGAGTATTATTAATTACAAACTGATAATCATAAACAATTTGTATTGTATTGTTTCTGGCACTGATTAGGCTGGTGTGCTTGTATGGGGTGATTCATATTTTTTTTTCATGGAATTTAAGAGTGTGGTCTAATTTCCATGAATGAGAAAAAAAGTTACTACAGTAGAGTTCTGATTATCTGACACTCAGTAATCCGACATTCTGGATTGTCTGATGTCTGCTGAAGTAGGA
This sequence comes from Urosaurus nigricauda, assembly GCA_034509955.1. Classification (NCBI taxonomy): domain Eukaryota; kingdom Metazoa; phylum Chordata; class Lepidosauria; order Squamata; family Phrynosomatidae; genus Urosaurus; species Urosaurus nigricauda. The sequence goes on along the minus strand of JAOEGL010000003.1, from coordinate 144,188,932 downwards.
CACGCCCCCAGATACGCCCCCAAAATGCCTCCAGATACGCCCCCAAAATGGCAGCCTCAATGGGCAAGGAGGCTGAACAAGCCCAAGAACAAGCCCCAAGCATGGCTTTTCAAAATGATTGCAAGGCTTTTCATAGTGGTTTCAAGGCTTTTCTTGGACCCTCCGGATTATCCAACATTTTCGGTTATCCGACTATCAGCTGGTCCCGTTTATGTCAGATAATCAGGACTCTACTGTAGTTTGATGGAAAATCAGCTGGACACAAAAGAAAAGGTCTTGGGATCTGGGGAGGGAGCCTGTAGACATGAAGGATGAAGGAAAAGCATAAAGAAGAGCCTAAATATTGAAAAGGGAATTTAAACAAAGGGCACAAGAAACAGAAAAGAAGAGTCTAATCAAATACAACACATTAAAGAACTTTAACATTTAATTTCTGGAGACAGATATGATTATTGGAAAGCTGATGAAGAGACAGAATGTTTAAAAGAAGGGTTCCTAAGACTAGAAGCTAGATAAGTACCACTTATTGATTCCTTGGAGGTGTGAGGGCCACAGTGTGCATACTGAGCCCCCTCCCTTTCTAGCTGTTAAATGGACCTAGAGAGAGAATGTCTGAGAGGGTAAAGGGTGTGGTGAATACTCTATAGCAGCAAGGCAAGTTTCTATCCTGCATAAAACAGGATGTGGTGAGGCTATGAAAAAAATCCTCCCTCAACCCCACCATACTATACAATTATTGACCAGCATCCAGTATTCCTTTATTAGTTCTATGGTGTGTGTGTCTAAGACTATCTAAAAAAAAAGTTATCTCCCCATATTGAATGGGTATGACTTTTAAGATCTTCAAGGGCGGCTTTCCCTTGGTCCCACAACCACTACAAGTACTTTTGATGAGGACACAGGAGGGAGCCCATTTAATAGCTACTCCCAGGCTATGGCATTCCCATGAGAGGCCCAGTTAGTTTGTGCACACCAAGTCCCAAGCACTGCTGAGAAGATGAACCCCCATGGTGGCCAGTGTGGATTACAGGCCCCGGTGCCCCTATGCTCTCCCTTACTCCTGCCTGGTACATCCTGGAAAACTGAGTCACCGGACCCAGGTGGGCCAAGGAGGGGTGTTGGTGGGGCCTTGCTGCCTGGCTGAGCCCAAAATGAGAGGCCTGGAGTGCCCCCCTCGACTGAAGGAAGGCCCCCTCTTGGCCTCCAATGCAAAGCCAAATCTCATTGGGGACAATGGGACTTGAGTATTCATGAATTTTGCTCTCCACAAGGGGGTCCAGATTGGATCCCCCATGAATACCTAGGAATGACTGTAATTTGATTTGTATTTTTTAAAATAAATCTATATTAAACATGAGGATATACTTCACAAGAAAGTGTGAAAAGCTATTTGGAAGTTGGTATCAGGAAGGGAAACAGTGGATTCAACTTGTGTTTTTTCCCACCATTTTGGATTTCAACTCTCACAAGCCCCAGACAGCTTGGCCAATGCTTAAGGATTCTGAAAACATCTGAAGAACCAAAGATTTAAAATCACCGAAGTAGATGGAATAGTTGCTGCTCAACACAGCCGGGACAGTGTTGTTTCCATTTAGGTGCACTTCTAAAGCCTCATCCCACTGAAAGTAACACTTTGCAAGTGTGTGTGTGTGTGTGTGTGTGACATTCACCTTTGAATATGCCTCCTACACATTTGAATTTCAGTTTCTTTCCTCTGCACTACATTACTTCAATGGAATGCATATTGAGAATTACATCAAAATGTGAGAGACATTGGTCCAGTTGCTTGGGCACTGGGAACAAATTCCACTCTCCTTTGATTCCCAAATGAAACCAAAGGTGAAAGGTGTGGGCTTCTTCCCTGTCTAGGAAAGCAGCCAAGAATTCTGATAGCTGCTCACAGAGGCTGTGAAGTCTTAAGGCAAAGCAAAAGTCCCTTTCAACCAAAAAGAAATAAAGCAAAGTTTAATAGTTCCAATCTAAGGTCCAGCCAGAGGATGGTCAAGCAGTCCAAGATCTAGGATTCCGAAGAGGCAGTTTAAAAAGGCAGTCAGGAAGTCAAGGGTTCCAGATAATAAATATAAGTAAGCAGTTCAGGCATCAAGGGTCCAGGCCAAGGAAACAATGAGAGCATCAGAGACAAAAGTGCTTTCACCAGCAAGCTCAGATAATCTCTGACAATGACAATAGAGTCCTTCACCTGTTTATACCAACAGCTTGCATAAACTCAGCTGTGATGGGGTTTTTCATAAAGCCTCCTCAAATGCCAGAGGCACGCCCTTTCAGCTCTTCGCTGGTTGAAGGTAGGAATGTTCTCATCACCCTCTTCCATGCCTGAAAGCTCTGCTGCTGGGAGGCTTGGTTGATGAGCCTCCTTGGAAGCACAGACTCTGCTGCAGCCTCCTGGGAGACCACAGATGCTGGTTGAGCTGCAGGCTCAGGCTCAGGCTCAAACTGGGACTATAGCTCAGCTACCTTGTCCTCCAAGTCCTCCACCATGCTGGGCATGAGATTACCCCATAAATATTTTAGAATCCTCCAAATGACTTTCCTCACAGTAAAAGATGATTCTCTATAAATTCAATAGTTTTGTGATGCCTGCTACATGAGGAGGCTGCAGATCAAAAAGGCCAGTACTGTGAAAGGATACTTTTCCAGTGAAGAAGTGGCATTAAACAGAACACATCCCTTTAGTCTTTCAAGATGACTCTAAATGCTGGTGTCAGTACAGGGTGAGCATGGGTTTAGTTCTGTCTATATTGTTTAGTACTTGGATAGGAGACTGCAAATGAATACCAGGTGCTGTGTAGGCTCAATTTCAGAAGAAGGAACTTGCAAAACCACCTCTGAAAAATTCCTTGTCTAAGAAAATGCTATGAAATTCATGGGGTCCTCATAATTTTACAGGTGACTTCAAGGCACACATATACACACATTGTTTCGGTGCATATGGAGGTGGCCAGTGTCTTTGCATTTGAGGACATATGTATCACTGCCAAAGACACTCACCATTAGAACCTCCAGCTTCACTAATTACTCTGCCAAACGTTTCAAGCACCTCAGTTACAGCTAAATAAATAAATGTCTACATCTATAACTCATTCAACCACAGGGAATCTTACTTACTACATGAATGAAGAGATTATTGATTGAAAAAGCAATAATGGCCAAGCTTCTTCATATGCTCAGAAAGCAATTCAGCACCTTTAATTCCTCCAATCACATTTCTACCATGCTACCCTCCCCCTCCCAACATTAATAAATCTATGCAAGATCCCAATACTTCAATTTCAATATGATTAATTTAGAACATACAAATCCTTTGGTTCTGTAATCAAAATCCTTATTGTGAAATCACTAAAACCATTTCACAAATGTGTGTAGTCCCTTTGATTACCTTTACAAAAGAGTTTACATTCTGTAATTACGGGTCTGGATTGTATGCACAGCCTGGTAGCTAAGGCAAACAATGGGAATTATGACAATAACAACACAAGAAGGATTCACAATAATCTGAATAATAACCTGAATTTATACATTCTTAGTCTTTATATTTCTGAAGATCCATTGGAAGCAAGCCAGCCAAGTACAGCTTGGCAGCTGCAGAAGAAACAAATCCAGCAGACACTACTTTCCCCATTTTCACTCTGTTTGAATACTGACCAAAGTTGTACTTCTTATATTTAGCTCACCACAAAGTCATTAATGAGAGAGAAGATCTGCCAGACTGGAGAAAAATCATTCCCAACAACCACATAATCAAGAAATGAGACAGCAATACTGTCTTCTGATTGTAAACCATTTGTCTTCTGTTTGTAGATGATTCCATCTTCTTCTTCCTCCAGGAAAAACTACATTAAAGAAGGGGGGGAAAGGACAACCCAAGGGTGTAGCTATGGGGTAGGTGAGAAGTTTGACCCACATTCAAGCACATTGGATTACCTCTAGAATCATCAGAAGGAGATCCCTGCACTGGAACCATTAGGCCCAGCAAGGGCTCTCACCAGTTAACAACGTATACATTACTGCTCCCCCCCCCCCGGACCTCTCTATCCAGCATAGAATCTCTGCATAAAATGTATCACTGAAAGCCAGCATGGTGTACCTCATACTGATTTGATTGTCAGACTAGAAGTCCTATTCACTCTCTTAGGTGTCACCCCCTCTGATGGTGTCACTCACTATAGTCCACACACCCTGTACCCTGTACAACATGTCTGTTTGAAATATCACAGCTCAAAATTCATTTACTATGCCAATCTTCTTACTTTAAAGGGTTAGTAACAGCTTTATCACACTAGGGGGCAAACAGGATTTAAACGAGAGTTAAAAGAGAGTTAAACAGGAAATGCCCTATGTTTATCATAGGACATTTCCTGTTTAACTCTTGTTTAACTCTCGTTTAAATCCTGTTTGCCCCCTAGTGTGATAAAGCAGTTAGTAACATTAAGTGCAGAAAGGAAACTGGACTGGTGACATAGTGATGTCACTTCCATGGCCAACATGTCAATAGTCCAATTTCCTTTCTGCACTTAATGTTATTAAGACTAACTCTTTAAAATAAGAAGATGGCACAGTAAATGGATTTTGAGCTGTGATATTTCAGACAACATATTTGTCTTAATGGGCCAAACTGCATGGGTCAAAAGAAGTGACTTCCAGCTGTTTTGGGGTGTCACATTTAGATGACACCCTCTAAAGCATGTGGAAGTCATGCAGAGATCACACTCTAGTCCAAAAGACCAGATGAAAAAGATGGTGCAGCTTGAGACCTGCAGTGGTGACCCAGTTTGGGAGCGGTTCATGTGGTCACCATGGCCCTGGCCTGATTGTGTCCCAAACAGCTGGAGGCCACTCCTTCCTAGTCATCTGCTTCACCTCAATGATATTTTATTAATTTCTTCTTTTATCAAGGCTGGAGAGAGACAACATGTTTTTGTAAGAGAAAAGTCACCAAACTGAAGCAAATAGCTGAAATTTGCAACATTAGCATTCCAGTTTTTGGACTGATGTAAAATTTTGTTTGTTTATTTATTTATTTATAACTTTGAAAGCTTGCAACATGTATATTGTGCATTTTGGTTGGCCCAAAAAAGGTATGGCTTGGTGGATTTTTTTATGTTTTTGTCTAGAACATCTAGAAACATCTATTCCATCCTGTCTGAAGGAGGCAGCTATAAAGCCTCTCCTGAAGCAACCTTCCCTTGATCCCCTGGACAGAAACAACTACAGACTAGTTTCCTTGCTGCCGTTTCTAAGCAAGGTGATTGAGAGAGCAGTCACCTCACAACTTCAAGCTGTATTGGATGAAGCTGACTTTCTTGATCCATTTCAAACTGGCTTCCGAGCAGGTTATGAAGTTGAGACTGCCATGGTTGCTCTGACAGATGACCTCCGCTTGAGTATCGACAGGGGTAGTGTGACCCTGCTGGTGCTCTTGGATCTTTCAGCGGCTTTTGATAGTATAGATCATGCCATCTTTTTGGACTGGTTGGGGAGGATGGGTATCAGAGGCACTGCTTTACGGTGGTTCCGTTCCTTCCTCTCTGACAGGTCCCAAAGGGTGAGGCTCGGGAACAGCTGCTCCTCTAAAATCAAGCTAAATTGTGGCATCCCTCAAGGTGCCATCCTGTCCCTGATGCTATTTAATATTTATATGAAGCCGCTGGGTGAGATCATCCAGAGGCATGGAGCTCAGTGTCATCAGTACGCTGATGACACTCAGATATACTTCTCCATGACCAGATCATCTGCCCAGACCTCAGATAGCGCCTCTCCTCTCAATGACTGTCTCACAGCGGTAATGGATTGGATGAGGGAAAATAGATTGAGGCTAAATCCTGACAAAACTGAGGTACTGACAGTCACCGGCCCGAAACCAGGTCTGGGAATACATCTTCCAGTCCTGGATGGAGTCACACTCTCCTCACAGGACTCTGTTCGCAGTCTGGGGGTACTTGTAGACTCATCACTTCACATGACGTGTCAGGTGAATGCAGTGGTCAGAAGTGCCTGCTATCAGCTTCGGCTGATACACCAGCTGCACCCGTTCCTGGAGGTGAAGGACCTGGAGGCTGTGGTACATGTACTGGTCACCTCATGTCTGGATTACTGTAACACACTCTACATGGTACTACCTTTGTGCCTAACTTCAACTGGTTCAAAACATGGCAGCCAGGCTAGTCACTGGAACATCAAGGAGAGAACATATAATACCAGTTCTTAAATATCTCCACTGGCTGCCAGTCAGTTTCCAAGCACGGTACAAGGTGCTGACTTTGATGTTTAAAGCCCTACATGGCTTGGGTCCAACTTACCTTAGAGACCGCCTCCTCCCATATGAGCCCCTGCGTACACTTCAATCATCTGGGAGGAATCTGCTTCAACCTATAAACACTAAGTTGTTCAAGGCCTCCTAGAGGGCCTTTTCTGCTATTGATCCCAGGTTGTGGAATGACCTGCCGGATGAGATGCGTCTTATTACAACCTTGGAAAGCTTTTAAAAAGCAATCAAGATGCATCCCTTCTTGGATAGTAACTAATTTTCCATCGCCTGATGACCCCCCCCTCTGCCCCCATCCGGCCACCTACAGGGGAATTTGACTGAATGTATTGTATGGAGTTGAGAGTGCCATGGTTGCTTTTACAGATGACCTCCACTTGAGCATTGACAGGGGTGGTGTGGCCCTGTTAGTGCTCTTGGATCTCTCAGCAGCCTTTGACACCATTGATCATGCCATCCTGTTGGACCGGGTGAAAGGGATGGAGATCTGAGGCACTGCCTTACAGTGATTCCGTTACTTTCTCTCCAGCAGGACCCAAAGGGTGAGGCTCGGGGAATGCACTCTACATGGAGCTGCCCTTAGGCTTAACCTGGAAACTTCAATTGGTAAAAAACATGGCAGCCAGATTAGTCTGTGGAGCTTCCAGAAGAGAGCATATAACTCCAGTGCTCAAATCTCTTCACTGGTTGCCTATTAGTTTCTGGGCACAGTACAAGGTGCTGGTTTTAACCTTTAAAGCCCTACATGGCTTGGGTCCATCTTATCTCAAGGACCGCCTCTCCCTGTATGATCCTCCCCACACACTTCGATCCTCTGGGGAAAATCTGCTAAAGCCTATCAAGACCAGGCTGACGCAGACCTCCCAGAGGGCTTTTTCTGCCACCGCTCCCAAGCTCTGGAACGCTCTGCCTGACGAGATGTGTCTCATGACATCTTTAGACTGCTTTAAAACAGCCTTAAAGACACATCTCTTTCAGCAGGCCTTCCCTTGAAACCTTTGACCCCGGCTCCAGACTTAGACTATGCTTTTTGCCTACTCCCACATCTCTGACCTTTAACTTATGATGTGGCCGCATAAGAAGAGGTCTGGATATACCTATACTGTTTTTAGATCCTACAGTTTTTAATTTATTGCTGATTTAATTTATTTTTAATGGGAGGGAGGTTGGAATGTGGATTATGGGACTGCTTTAATTTTAACTTTGTTTTAATTCATGTCTTTTAATAAGCTGTATTCTGCTCCGAGTGTTCTTACAGAGGAGCGGATTATAAATAAATTATTATTATTATTATTATTATTATTATTATTATTATTATTTCATGATTCTTTTAATTATGATTAGTTTAATACTGTTTTAAGGGGAGGGAAGTGGGTATATTTGGAGGATTTTAACTGTATATGTTTATAATATGGTGTACCCCGCCCCAATTGCTTGCTCAGAGGGGCAGGTAAGAAATAATAATAATAATAATAATAATAATAATAATAATAGAGCAATACTTGTAAAGGGCAATTATTAAGAGACGTTTGGAGGCAGAAATTGATTCACCCTTCAGATAAATGTATGTAAACCATTTAACTTAAATAAGATGTAAGCCATATTTAAATGCTGGAGTATTCATATGCATGTGAGGACACAGAAATCACAAAATTAAGATGAATGCTTGATTCTAAGTCAAAATGTTTGAAACTGAGATACAAACATCGCAATCCTAAACTTATTTTGTATATCAAACCTGAACTACCAGAATGTGATCTACATTGAGGCACCCACAAAGATGGCTCGAAGGCTGCAGTTAGTACACTATTCAACACCCCAGTTAGGCTGATGATAGTTATACTTTATAGGGAGAAAAGTTATTGCACTGATTCTAAAGGTATTGCATTGACAGCAAATACACTACCAATCAGAATTCGCAGTGCTAATGATACAATTTAAGCCCTTTAGCCAGATTCTCTTACTTTGTGCACATGACAGCATTGTTGTTGTTTTTGACCCCTGCTTTGGGCCTAAAACAGCCCTCATGAGCTGGAAATTTATAGAACTGTCCTCACTTAGGGGCATAAAAGATCTTTGTATTAAGATTTTAAAACAATTAACTCAGCATAGCCCATGTATGGTATATGGGGTGGCAATTGCAAGAGTTGGCCTGTAAGCTGGACCTTATTCACTCCATTCCAAAAGAGAAATAATCCAAACTTGACATTAGTTTGGGGTGGGGTGGGGGGTTCCAGACACCCTCTTAGTGTTTTACATCTGGCAAAAGATCACCTCCCAGATTATTCCTGGGCAGCCCCATCAATGCCCATCAGATGATCTACCACCACCACAGCCCTACTACAGTGAGCTTTATGGGGAGCAAGACAAGCAGAGGAAAAATTCAGATTTCAAGAACCATCTGGAGACATACTCAGCCTGTTCATATTTTGTTGTCAGGTCTGTGAAGAAGTTTGTAGTTGTCTCACTTTAGATGTCACGTCTTTTACCCTGCAATTAGTCATATATAGAAGTGTCATGCCAGTCTGGACAGTTCTGCAGCTGCTATTGTTTTTCTCAAGTGTCATTTTCATGGAGATGAGGCCCAGAGGCCTCATGTGAAAAGAAGAAGAAAAAGGAGCTGCTGTAGAACCACATGGCTTAGCACTGTAAACCTCAAGGTTATCTATCTATCTATCTATCTATCTAGACATCAGCTCAATAGCTCTTAGCTTTCATACAGCCACACCATTTATATAATGCCAGATGCAATCTTTCATAATATAATGGTATGTGAGGTTTGGCATATCATTTATTATATCACATTTTAAGTCATACAATCTAGTTGTTAATGCCACTAATTGCTAGGTTTATCTGAACTACCATGCTGCTCTTTTTCTTAGTTTGTAGACTTTGATCCCCATTGCCCTCTTGCTCTTTTTGCTTTTATTGTACAGAATACTAATTATAATTTCTAAGGTAAATCAATTTTTCTCCTACAGACTTACTAATTAGTGTGTTGCTGGATTTTTTTCTGTGAACAATCTGAGGACATTAAAATATGACTTTAGTGGAAACAAAACTGTTATGTGAGCAACACATCCCTAATTTGATTTAATTTTTTTTTTTTTTCATGTCTGATGTTGCTTCTGACATGGGACTATATCCTCAAATTTAACTGGGTCTTTAAAAAATGTGTAAGCCATGGCAATCCACTCTCACTGGGCATAACAAAATGCAAAACATACCAAATCAGATATGTCTACATCTAAAAGGGCAGATGTTATCTTTGTAACCTCTAACTGGGCGATACTGAAGTGTGAAAACTTCACAAGTGACAAGGGAGTATGCCAACCCTACATTATCTACAGTCAAATTCATGCAAACATTTTTAGAACCTGTTCATGGAGGCTCTCCATGCAAGCTACAATGTGGAAAAACTAACTCATGTGGAGACCTTCAACAGATACAAGCTCCTTCTGATACATCATTTCTGCATGACGAAAACAATGAGACAAAGTGTGTGTTGCCTTGGACTGGAGGTGCTGCAACAATACCACCAATACTTCAATTCGAAGTAAAAGGCCACAACTTTATTAAAAGAACTGCTGAAAATAGGGTTGACTTGAAAATGCATGAGGTAGGATCTGTCATCAATCAATCCACTATTGATCGATGAACCTATTTGCTTGGTCATGGCCAAGCTTTGGGATGACCAAAGGGGGTGAACAGTTAATCGCCCATCCACCTATCTGTTAACTGGTTGATCACATCTTCACATCTCTGCCCTTTGTCACTGGGGGAAGCTGACATGATGCTGCCCCCATAATAGCAACACTGCAAACTCCCAACACCCCCGGACTCCAGATCCAGTGCTACACAGTCCTGGAAACCATACCCACCAGATTCAAAACATATGCTGCCGCTACAGAAGGCTACCCCCCCCCCCCGTGGCATCTTCTACCAACCCACTGCAGCTGCAAACTCTTTGAAGACAGTGCAGCAAAAGAGTCCATCCATGGTTGTATGTAGCCTGCATAAGCTCCAGATTTCCACCTCCCCAGTCTCTTTATATAGTCTGCCAGCAAGTCACCTCCCACAACACATGTGACGGCCCTAAATGTGGAATGAATGCCCCCCGAACTTTCCAGGCAGCAGCTCAGTATGTTGTAATGTCAAGGAGAGTAAAGACACCACCTGGAACTTTGTCAGCGTGAAGCCGTCCTTGTGGGTAAACAGAGGGCCCTTGATGTGGGGATGGGATGTCACATATTTATGTAGGGTCTGGACAGGGCACAGGTAGGACCCATGAAACCTTTGCAGCACAATGGAAGAACCCTTGCCATGTTGGTCGCACTTGGACCTGCAAAGGACTAAGCAAACAGTATTCCCAATGAAAGAAACATCCTCTCTCTGGAGTGTCTGGTTTAAGCGGTCAGCCTTAGAGGAAGGTACCAGCTCATCCACCCTCAGGGCCTCAAAGAATGCTGTTATGAAGACAGCTCTAAATAACCTGGCCTCCAATAGGGAAGTGCAAACCCTGTCAAGAGGTTCAATGAGCTGAGAGAGCAACTGGATGCAGATGGGTCTTCTTCCATCCCCCATTCCCATGTGGGTCTTCCTCCAATCCTCCAATGTTCTCCTGATCAGGAAGGAAGCACAAGGATCCTGGAACCCCCCCCCCCCCCACACACACACACTTGGAGAAAAAGGAGATACCAGCCAGGTGAACTGCCATGGTCCATGGTGCCATCCCCACCTCCCTCAGCCAAACCAAGAATTGTAGAACGGTGTTGGTCCACAATGGCCACTGCGGCCATAAGCCAGATGTCTGGAAAAATGTGGACAGCTTGGAGATGTCTCCATAATGGGCTCTCAGGGTGGCAGGAGACAGTGAGGACATGACTCCCTGCATCACAGCAGGTTTCCAACTTCCCACAGTTACTCTGGGAAGGGTGTGGGCAAGGTGCCTGCTCCAGGTACCAGCTGGCAAAACCTGGCCTCCTGAAAATGAGAAAGAGAGTCTGCAACATTATTTTGGAGGCCCAGAACAAAACAGGCCTTGAATGTTATGTTTATGTGAAGATAGCAAAGCACAAAATGGTGAACTAACCACATGACCCTGTTGGACCTGGAGCTCTGGCGGTTATTATCCTGAAAAATGCCTGGTTGTCTAACCAAAAGCAAACTGCCTTGTTGGCAAACACCTCTCCCCATATGTGGACCGCTACTACAATGAGGACTAACTCCAACAAATTAAGGTCATGGAGGATTCCCTCCTGGGCCCATCACTCCAGCCAGTGCTGAGTGCACCAATGACCTTGAAAGAAAACTCCAAATACTAGGCTCTCAGCCATGTCAGAATGAACTTGAAGGCCTTGGCCCAAGCCATATCACCTCTGCCACAGGGTTGCCCCATTGTACTATTTAAGTAATCCCTCCCAAAACGTGGAGGTCCTGCTTGATGCCTTGGGTGAGGTGTATGTGATGGTGGGACAATTTTACCCTTGTTGTGATCCTTGCCAGGCAAGCACAAAAGGCCCGACCTGGCACAGTCACCCTGCACATAAAGTTCAAGTGCCCAAAATGGACTGGATCTCTTTTAGTATGGCCTTGTGAACTGCCAGCACTGCTTGGATTTTATCATGCAAGGCCTGGAGCTTGTCATGAGGCAGACAGGACACACCCGCCACAGAGTGCAGCTGTATGCCAAGGTAGGTCAAGGACGTGACTGGGTCCTCCATCTACTCTGCCGCCAAAGGTACTCCCAGCTCGTTGGCCAGTCACTGGAAAGTGGCAAAACCATCAGATCCCACCTCATTCTTGAACAGAAAAGCATCAAGGTAGTGGATAACTTGCCTTCCCATTCAGTGATGGAGCTGAAGGCCATGAAGGACACACAGTTGACAGAGCATCCCATAGGCATATGTTTGTCAAAGTACCATTGGCCCTCAAACATGACACCCAGGAGACAAAAGTCGTCATGGTGAACAAGGAGCAAACAAAAGACTGACTGGATGTCGCATTTTACCAGGAGGACGCCCTGCCCACAGGACCTTACTAAACTGTCTTCTTGGTCAAAAGAAGTGAACAGACAGAGCAGAACTCAGGGGGATTGCATCATTGATGTAGAACCTGAGGAGGGGTGGGTGGGACAGGTGCTGAATGAGGTAGAACCTGTCTGGGGCTGTTTTGGGCATGATGCCAAGGGGGGACACCTTGAGGTTGCGCATTGGTGGGGATAGGAAGGCCACCACCTCTCAGCTTTTTACTCCTTCTGGACCTTGGCCTTAAGGACCTGGGGCAACTCACAAGCGGATTTGAGGTTTTTTGCATTTGAAGCCAGGCATGGGCCCAACACCAGATTCTGAAGCCCTGTGTGAAACTGTCCCTGAGAAGGGCCACTGCTTCCTTAAAGGAGTAGTGCTGCAAAAGGGGAATTAGAGCTTCTGAGTGCACAGGTCTAAGGACAAGGGAGTAAGATGAACCAACAGCCTCTGCATGTTCATTTTGTAACCTCCAACTTTGGGGCTGGAGACCCCATCTTTCTTGCTGGAGGCTGCTGGGGTGGGGTGTCCTGATCGAAAGGGCTGATGTTGTCCCGTCGATTAGGGGCATGCCATTTTTGCATGGGGGCCCATGCAAAGTTCACAACAATGGTCAAATTTGCACTGGGTCCACACACATTTACTCACATTGAATGCCCGACACACCAGCCTGGATGGGTCTTTTTTGCTCATCCATCTGGAAGGCCCTTAGGCCCACCTCTGGCAACCATGGCAACCATATGTCATTCTCTATAAGGTCCCATCTTTCCGATACACTCTGGGAGGTGAGCTGGTGGAAGGCCGTGTCATAGTTTCCCCAGCAATGGACCTGGCCCTCAGGACATTAAGCATGTGATTGATGATGTGCCATGCCTGCTCGGCCATGGCGACAACTCCCATGAACACCCCATAGCCTTCCATCCAATTGGTGAAAGACTACTCTTCCGGCTCTACTTTGACTTCCTTCTTGATTTTCTTAGTAGATATGATCACCCCCACCTCCTCGCCTTTGGGCCTAAGCAATGTGAAAAAAATCCACATAGCACCCCCTATCTGCTTTCTAACCTTCTTTGACAAGTGAAGACCTGGAGGTTTTTCACCCCATGGGAACTTGGGCAATTCCAAAGACTGCAGGTCCAACCACACACCCTGGATGCCTTGATCTGCAACCAATGTCCCAAGAAGGCATACCTGGTACCAGTGCCCTTTCTAGCCAGTAGCCTTCCCTGCCCCAGGACACACCATAGCACTCAACCTCACCATTCCTGTCACCTGTAGCCTTCTTGGATTTTTCCTGAGTGTTCCTTTTTGCTTCCAGCTTTTGTGCTTGCTGACTTCTGATGGTACCTTGGGAGCCACGCTAGCCTTAGAACTGGAGGTGGATGTGGCCAAGGCAGTGCTAGATTGTCTGCTAGATGAGCTGCTAAATGAACTGCTGCAACTGGAGCTGCTTGTAAGTCTTGTTTGTTTGGCCTTTTTTTCCCCATACTGGCGAACTGGCCTTGCCAAACCTTTCAATGAGGGCTGTAATGGTGCAGGTCAAGCCCACCACTGCATCCTCACTCAGAGCAGTGGATGGGGCTGGATCCACAGGGAGTCCTGGAGCCTGCGGTGGCTGCTTCCTCCTGTCTCTGGAGGATGCCTGCAGAGGCTCCATTGCCCACAGGGACTGGGCCTACTACTTCCTGGTTCCAGAGGCCATGTCCACTGAGGACTACTCAGCTTTTGCACTCTTAGAGGGCATCACAGATAGGTGGGTGGGCAGGAGTCTCCACTGCCACTGCTCCAGACACTGCTCCAGATGCTGACACCACCATAGTCGATGCTGCCCTCTTCACCTGTCCATCTGTGTGTGGAGAGCTGAGCTGGAATAGCACCAGCCAGGGCACCACATGGCCTTAAATAAGCCATTCAACTAATTGGGAGCTGGGAAAAAGGGAAGAAGTCCTGGCCCAAGGCTCCTCACCAATCAAGGGCCCCAACCAGCCCAGACTTCAGCCAGTCAGGCAGTACTTCTGGCTCCCGGTGCCTTCTGCGACTTACAGTCCCAGTGTCGGCTTGGAACTGCTGCCCTTGATGCCAGATACGGCCAATCCTGGCCCTGCTAGCCCAGCCCAGTGAATTCTGGAGGCTCTGGGGGCCCAGCTGTAGCCTTCCCCCCCCCCCAGCAACCAGGCTGGCCAGGTAAGTTGGGCACTTCATTTCTTCTCTTTGTGTGTAGAATGCATACGCCTCAGTAACCCCTGAACAGAACTAAGGTTGCCACAGACATTTGGTTAGGCATTTAAACAAACATTCATATTTAGAGGTAGATTCTGTTGCACATCCAAGCAAAAGACTGGACATACACTCCCTGTTTTTGTCAATCTTACTCCCCTCAGTGTTCCTTTTTACACAACATCTGCCCATTGAAATCAGTCCCTATCTCCCAACCAAAGGCTAATAACACAAATATTTGAACTTCTACTTGTTTGGTTCACTTCTATTCTTTGTTAGCTCATTCCTGACAAATCTCTATTGGGAATTTCATGCCCACAATGCCAAGTCCTTCTTCAAAGGCATGTTTGAAATCTGAAGATAGTGCTACATGCTATTGCACATCAACCTTTTTGCACTTGTCTCTGCTCATTGGTTTAGGCAGAGAGTTGCCTCTAACCACCACACCAGTTTGCAACATCTTGTTCAGTATTAAGAATTAAGTATGTAGAGAGATTTTATAGCACTTTTGAAACTACCTAAAAGAAAGAAGTTGGCAGCATGAGCTAACTTTTCTTTCAGTTAGTCTCAAAGGTGCTACAAGATCTTTCTACGTACAGATTCTGCAGACTAATACGGCTATAAATATATTTATTTATGTATTTATTTATGTATTTATTTATGTATTTATTTATCTTTTTAATAAATATTTTTATTCTTTAAATATCTTATTTAATTATAAATAAATATCTTTGAATTCTACCACTATGGAAAGCTCTTAATTTTGCATATTACTTATCAGAATTCACAGCCAATAGCCAACTTACTGCACAACTCAAAGACAAAGATTCAGAAAAACCTTTTTAGAGGCCTCTCTGATCTGTAAGTGTGTTGTCTTATCTGTTTCCCTTTGCTGCCCAAGAGATCTGTAGCTGCATCTGCAAACTGCCAGACTATCTTTCTTATCCAAACTTCTATCTAAACCTTTTCATGTCAGCCAAAGGGCTTATACCATTCCTCTGCTTCATCCATAGAAATACTTCTCCATCTTTCCCTGCTTTCAGTTATCTTTGCACCCTTTCTCCTGATAGTTTAAATCACTGTTCATTGTAGAAATTCACCCAGGCTTATGGTGTATCAATACCATCAGCTGACAGTTTCAGGAGGAGGAGGAGGAGGTGGAGAAGGAGGAGGAGATGAAAAAATATATATGGAGGTTGCTAACCAAGGGCCTGTTCTTGTGAGACTTTCCCCACTTGGATATGCTTCCATACCAATTTACTTAACAAACTGAGGCACATTAGCCAATACTACTGGGGGAAGGCAAGAACAGTTTATGCAATTCCATAAGTCCCACCCTTTCATATTGATGTACCACAAGATGTCCACAGAAGTTAGGGTGCCTGCTTCATTCTAAGTTCAATCACAAATATTCTTTTTCAGAGAGAGAAAATGTCTTTTTTTTTTTTTGCATTTTTTATTACTCCACAGTTTGTTCCACTTCTTTTACAACTTCTAGAATTCAACTCATTTTTTTTTCCATCACAGATGTAAGTATATCTCATAGGCACATTTCTATGGAATTCAAGGTTCATCATACTGTGTAA